>CM051036.1:57738125-58418125 GCA_027627225.1 Congeria kusceri | reverse complement strand
CACGCACTGATCTCTAAACCGTCGAAACGAAGCGAAAATACTAAGCATTTATAGATTATAAATAATGCTTTGACCGAATAGATGGCGTTCACCTATGAAACACGCTAATAAATGAGATTAATTATAAGTGCCCGATTTGTCTCTGCGCTCAGATCTTTGTACCCTACGATGCGCTCGTGCGTCAAACATAAGACGAGTCTCCCAGAATTCTTCGAATCGGGCATCGGATTAAAACAAGGTGTCATCTCCCCGATCCTATTCATGTTCTTCTTCGATGACCTCGTACAAAATATTACCTCAAACATTCCAGACATAGTCACCCTAAACGAAACTATTTTATGTTTGTGAATGTACGCTGACGACATGGTATTCGCTACATCCCTACAGTACAACAGATATTGAAGGCTATTTTAATGCATGGGGAATTAAAAGTAATGTTAATAAAACGCAATCATCATTTTTGAAAACGGCAGACATTCTACTGCAAGGTGATAGCAAAACATGTGACATGTTAATTGCATAAACTTTTCTCGGTACTCAGTATCATCGAACGTCCGGTTTCACAAGAGATCAAACCTTTCTACACAATGCTTGGATCAGTCCTTAACTTGTGTGCAGACATAATTTATAGGGTGTACACCATGCAACATATATCGAAATGGTTCACCTCCACCAATTTTATTCGACGCCTATTGGGCATTAAAAGTTCAACCAACCTTGTTGCACTTTACGGGGTAACTGATTGAGTCTGCTTAATAGTATTCAGGTAACTGATTGAGTCTGCTTAATAGTATTCAGGTAACTGATTGAGTCTGCTTAATAATATTCAGATAACTGATTGAGTCTGCTTAATAGTATTTAGAAAAATCTTAATGATTAGATATTGAAGAAAATTCTAGAATCAGGTAAAACATCACTTCTATACAAAACATATGTTAGTAGCGGATGTTATCCAAAAAGCAACATTTTAATGAAAAAAACTGGGCATCTCCAATAAAGTCCATATTTCCCCATACTACAAGAACATGGGTTTTGGATGGAAGGGAAAACCAAACCATACAGATATTGAAGACTATTATACACATTTTACAAATAAAACAATACATAAAACAACGCATCTTAGTTAACTATCACCGAACATGGTAGGCAGAAATTAACAACTTTGCCTCGCATACAGTCACAGGAAGACATCTCCAGCAAGCATTATTGAAAATTCAGAACGTCGTTCTAACATTTGCAAATGGGGACAAGACGTTACGATAATATCCCGCGCAATGTGCACTTCCAGTAATATGAATCAAGTGGAATTTTATTTCTTATTTGTTTGCCAGAAATACGGGGACATTAGACAAACATACACGAAAAGATATAACTGTAAGCTGACCATCTTTGAATAAATGTGCATGGATTATGAATAGTAAATATAAATAAATAATCATAAATGAAGCAAAATATATTCAACATGCTAATATATTGAGAGATTCCTAACTATTTGTATTGTCAATAACTTTTTAATATTACCTCTTTCTGTATCACGTGTTTTAATAAGTTTCATTAAGTAAAGTAAACTAAATAATTGCGAGGCATGTTAATATGAATGTGTTAATAATGCAACTAGTAGAACTCATTGGTACTATGTTAACTGAAGATTAATGTAACGTAAAATTATGTATGTCTTTATTGCCTTTTTTTTCTACCATATTTTGTATTATGCTATAAACATTGTATTATGTTCAATGCAATAAACTATTGATATTGGAATTAAACGTTAAAGTACGATTTTTCGCCATAGCGCAAACAAGCGTACATGTTATGTTTATCCCATCTTCACGCTGTCATTGACGAAATTAAAGCACGTGGGAGTAACTTCCACACTCTGGAAATATACTTGTCGGGTGCACGGACTACGTATTGACGATACAATAGCATTGTTCACTTTTGCCGATCGCACGTTGTGGTCAGTCATTTGAAGATAATTTACATACAGTGTATTTAAAATACGCAAACATGTTTTCCGAAACAATCAGATTAAATGTGCAGTCCCATATGAGCTTTGTTTCCGAGCTTTTGAAAACGAGAAGAAAGGTCATGGTCATTTATTGTGTATGGATTTATTTATAGATCATAAATTGTAAGGATCATTACGCAGTTAGTGGTCTTCTTTTGACTTAAAAGATCATTTTCATTGTGAGAGTTACCATTCGATTATGTTTTGTATTAACAACACAACCATATACAACACAAAATGTGTTAACAGATAGCTAAGTTTTGTTTATTGTATTTCTAGAATCTTTGGATTACTTCTTTATTACAATTTGCAAATAATGTATTCAATACTAGTAAATGTCGTTGTGCTGCTAGTTTATGAATACCACTGTTTGTTTAACATTTGTTTTATATAGTTTGGAGAAAAAAATGATGGGGTATATAGAATACCAGGATTAGTGTTGAATATAGAGAAGTTTATCTAGCACTGCTCGAAAATCAGAAGCGCTCGCAAAGGCTCGCGCTTCCGGTGATCTAAGCCTTGCAAGAAAAACTTCTCTACATTTAACAATAACTTAGTATTCTATATATACACGCATTCGTCGATATTTATTTTGTGTAAAATAGTGGTGTGTTGTCCCGTTATTTAACAATTACAATACGAAATATTTGTATTTGTCATTTGACCACGGAAATAAATCAAACACATACAACAGTATTGCTTTAAACCTCTACCAGACGCTTATTATAGGAAAACATCCCTAGAAAAAAAGATCCCTCTAAGCTAAATGAGTACCACAATGTGGCGTGAAGTTCCAACTATTTACCTTTTGTTTCGTACTGACGTATTTCGTGGGCGTTTAATGTACTGTGGATCACGCACACCCACCCTTTGAAATGTCATTGTATCTTAATTATGCGGTATATATAGTTCTCAATACGCACATATCTAGCAAGTACAGTATGTTTGTGTTTGTAACGTCTAAAGATGATTGAAATAATATGGTATTGTGGATGTCACATTGGTTATGAGTTTTCCAGCTAACCCTCGGGAGTAAATCATCTACCGTTAGATGTCACGCGGATAACAATGGATATAGTGGCACCTTAGCCGAGTTAACATTCACGTTAATATCGTGCATTGTATTTTTCGTTTATATATGAAGTGTATACAACAACATTTTGAAGGCACTATTTTGATTGTCTCCTGAAAAGGTCGTCTGAACGTGACCCCTAATGCGAAGTCATCAGATCCAGTCAGCGTATAATACAGTAGCGTCAGACTGTAGATGATTTTAATGAGATTGCAAAGCTGACATACCATATTGAACGAGCCGATAGGCGAGTCCAATGTGAGTATTTCAGCTGTGTACGAGTCATCATTGATCGAGGTTAAACTAAAAGTTGCAAATTCGTTCAGTTTTTGAGTACTCGGACAGTATCGTATGTTTATACTGAGACCGTTCAATACGGACAATAGTGTACGCACGCGCGTCCAATATAGTAAAATATTGGACTGTCAGGTGGCACAAATGACGACATATCATTGGAGGATATAAATAGGTATATAATAATGCTTATGTATTTAGTAGTTTGCTCTGGTTATCAATTAGCTTGCCAATGACATTTAGTTAATCAACACACTATAAAACTGATGACAAATGTAATTGAATTACAAATAGACAGTAACTAGGGCACCACAAAGAAGCAAACTGAAAACAAGCATGTGAAATGGATTTTAGATAATTCCATTGTATGTTTTAACCGTATGCATACAATCTACACTCCATGTTTCAAACATTCTATGAATGAATGCAAAAATAGATATAAATGCAATTATGTATTAAATGATGGATGGATGAAGAAAATGATATGTACAGGAACGAAGGAAGGGATATGTGGAACGTTGGATGGATTGATGGATGAAGGGATACATGTGAGGACGGAATGATAGATGGTGTGTATCGCTTTCGTTTTTGTACCATTTACAAATATGTCTCGATTTCTCCTTTAACAACCACATGCTTTTCGGAATACTTATATATTTATACAAGCGTGTCGCGGGAACATCGGGCTTAATGCATGTGCGGCTGATCCGGGACGACACTTAACAAACATGCATTAAACCCGGTTTTCCAAAGACACGCCTATATTAAAAATAAAAAAATACAAGCAGTTAAATAATGATAATTATTATTATATTCATAATAATAATAATAAGAAGAAGAAGAAGAAGAAGAAGAGGAAACAGAATACTTCATATAGGATTGCTTTACTGTGACAAACCCAGGCAGTATGCTTTGTGTTTATTTTTTTTGTTAATAGTTCCGTAAATTGGTAAATTATGAGTGATATATATTTTACAAGACAGTATGCAGTGATTGTTCACAGTCATTTGAGCAGGTATTCAAGATTTTTATTGATTTCACATATTTGGAAGTTCTGGAATTTATCTGACGATTTTCTTTCCTTGATATTGACAATCAAACATTATATTTTGAAATATATTTCTTAGAAATAAACGTCGTAAAAAATATATGTTTAAGGAAAATTAAGCAAGTTACCAACAAAAAAAGTTTGTACCATTCTTTGGTTAAATTTGCATCAATCACTCCTATTTATTTGCAGAAAAGCCAAATTATGAATCTGTAGTCGTTTACTTCTGAGCAGCCGGGTCCGGTTAGCTCAGTTGGTAGAGCGCTGGACTGTCAATCCGGGGTTCGTGTGTTCACTACCCACCCCGGTAACATAACTTATGTGGGGAATGGTCATGAAAGTATTTGTACGGGCATTCTCCCCGTACCTCTGATTCAAGTAGGGCAGTTGTCAGTTACTTGCATAGGTATGTGCGCTTAGTACTGATAAACCGTTTAGATAGGCTGAGATTGCCCAGGAAAAGTATGAGTAGGTTAACAGACCGCCGTGATATGACTGAAATTCTGCTAAAAACGGCAAAATATCCATACAAACCAACACTGAAACTACTGAGAACACGTTCACAATCAATATTGAAACGTTTTTAATACGTAGTTTCGGAATACCATGCTGGCCATACGATCCAGAACCGAAACCAAAATTAAACATGACTATTAAAAAGACACAGCTTAATATGATCTGTTTGATTTGTATGATCAATTTTATGCTGATTTTGTTTTTCGTGAGTAAGGTGATGGGGATAATAATAAGTGTAAACGATGCAGGTAGTGTCTATGCACCGCTTGATTTTCTCAAAATATGCAGGAGTTGTTAAACTAGTATCTTCGAAAACTGT
The DNA here is from genome assembly GCA_027627225.1 of Congeria kusceri. Classification (NCBI taxonomy): domain Eukaryota; kingdom Metazoa; phylum Mollusca; class Bivalvia; order Myida; family Dreissenidae; genus Congeria; species Congeria kusceri. The sequence goes on along the minus strand of CM051036.1, from coordinate 58,412,868 downwards.
CGGAAAATCAGCTTTTCACTTACGTTGGAAAATGAATGAATAATCCGTCCTGTTAGTATTTACGTTGTACTTAATTAAATGCTTAAATATTAAATAATATGAAAACGAGAGTACGCAAATCACCAACTTCATTAACAGTAATATGTTATTTGATATGCAACATTTTCTGAGGAGACAGACATACGTTGATGATGTGTTTGACTTAATGGATGACAGGACGTAAAATACATCATTAAAGTCGAAAAGTAATTATGTCGATTTCCACTGTTTGAATTGCAGGACGTAATGGATGACAAAAGGTAAAATACATCATTAAAGTAGAAACATAATTCTGTCGATTCCCACTGTTGACGTGTTGGACGTTTTGGATTAAACGTGAACTACATCATTAAAATAGAAAAGTACTTCTGTTGATTCCCTCCAATTGCAAAATTTTAGATTTTAAGAGTAGTGTTAGTCTCAATGTGGGCAAGATATCATCAAGAGAATGCCTAATGTCAGGCGATCTTAATTCAACGGCATTCGAATTCAATAAAAAATGACAATTGCAACACTCGTCGTGGATTTTGAAATAGTATACTGTAATAAAATATAATTTATGCATATCCATACACTTCATACAATGCCGTGTATAGTAACTGTTGTGAATGGACGACATAATTTTTTATTTCTTAACTTTTTATACATGGTATTGTATATCTGTATGGGCTATAGGTATGTTTTAATTTGATGGTACTATATGGGTAAATATAACTGGCGCCTATTTGTAATCATTACTGTGTTAATGTTAAACAAGTGCCATTTAATCAAATTAAATTCAAAGATGACATATTTATATGTATTAATCTGGTTTCTTTAAGAGCATATACTGGTAATTGATAATGACCAGCTTTAAAGGCCTAGTTTAAGGAATGTCTGGCCTCTCCATGTGGAATTCCATCCTCTGTATTAGTCCACCATAAAATCTCTTATCATTATCAGCAATCATTTCTCTCAGCTGACTGATCGATTACTGAGTGTACGGTTTCAATTGCAGCAGTGTATTGCTCTCAGCTGATAAGGGTAACTACACAGCGTCCACACTTCAGGGTGCCAATACTCAGGTGTACAATACCCCAAATTTGGTGGGGGTGGGTCAAATAAAAAATGATTTAACTAGGCCTTTAACATCTATTAGGTCCACACAACTTCACAGCCCCTGTAACACAGCCGCCGTAACACACCTATTTTAATTGCTGTCATTTACAAAGTTATTACCATATTTTCGACTCTTCCAGTTTCTTGAATATCGTCAGCCGTGTAAAGTTGATTATTGTCAAATGCACAGAGTCCATATTTTTACAAAAGTATGAAATTGTTGACAAAAGTACCCAAGAACAAGCTATACGATCGATAGAAAACACTAGTGTTCATGCAGAAAGCGTGCATTCTGAAATTTATTGCAGCACATATCGTTTAAGTGCCATCATTCATCTTCATAAAGATGATATTTTGAGTATCCGGAAGCTATCATTTACCCCAGAAACCCAGTAGAATGACACTTTCATTCACAATAGTTTTACTTTACTGGTGTGCCGGATGAATTATGGCATAACAAGTGAGGGGACAATAATGTGTTATTTCAAAATATTGATTATACATCAAGAAAGACGCTTTATTTAAAAGTGTTTTCATTCATATAGTAGATACATTACAAATCCGAATTACCTGACATAACTTAACATGTATATATGTAATTATTTAAAATTATAAGCATTTGCCAAAATTCATAAAAGCTTAGCTAGGCTAAAATCTAACAGTAGTTTGTTTTCTGACAAGTTGCTTGACATCTGTTTTTATTACATTAAATACACTGTAATGGCTTATAGATGTAATTACTACTGCTGAATGTAGAACAATTATATTTAGAAAAACTGGCCGGCGAAATTTCGCAAACATCATATTAAACATGATATGCTGCAAGCGTGAAGGTAGGTCACAGCACGAACATTACAGAAAAGTGACACTTCAAGTACTAATATCAGTTTTATATACCAGTGTTAATTATAGTTTTAACTTATTCCGTTTCTGTGATAGCTTACTGTACAAAATATTAACACAAATGCCTTTTGTGATTAAAATGTGGAAACACATTTCAAATTAAACCTGAACTGATGTAGCGGTATCATAAACAAAAAAATTGGAAATGTATGGTTACATTAAGACAAATTTTGAATATCAGCTCTTTCTAGAAAATATATAAGAAGAATACCTCCAAAAGCCATTTACCGACAATTTTTACCAAGAATTCATTACTTAAAAAATATTGTATCCACGATGTAAGGTATCTACGGTTGTGTGTATAATTATAGCTGACGTTATATGTTATTTATTATCATCGCTTAACATGTATCTTTTGGTTTCTAAGCAGTACGCATTACTTTCTGAAAAAATATACTACACGTGATTTAACAATGTGATAATTTTATGGACATAATTTGATCCACACTACCTACAAATATTGGTTTTGAAGATAACGAAGATAAGCGCTGTTTAGTCCATATTATTATATTACAAAGATACATCGATTATGTAGACAAAACGCCAACGATTTAGTTTTAGTTCGTTGTTTTCTATTTCCTGCTATCTTTCCTTCAGTATATATCTTGAACATGTCGTAGAAACATACAACTTTTACGAAATATCTTGTGTTTCTGTTTGCTGTACATCAATTGACCTGTTATTGTTTAACTATATAAAGCGTGTCCATTCAAAGTGCATAATGTAATACACACAGTACGTCTTAAATAAAACTGATTTTATCTACCCAGTTAGTGTAGCTGTTATATCTTTAAGGCAGTAACGCCAACATAATTTCTAGAAAATGTATCACAATAATAGTAAATGTCCCAATTATAAAAATAAACTATAATGGATTCTACACATTGGGAAATTATTGGCAAGCAGTACGTTGTCTATCGGGTAAAAGAGCATATTTGATAGTTTCTAATTTATTACGTTTCTACAAAATGCCTATGATCACTCATAGCAAAGTATTCCCATCACAATTAGTAATAATGGGTTGGGATATTAACCGTGATGTATTTTAGAATGCAACGAAATGTATGCGATACTTAAAGTATTGCATCCTTATAAAAGTTAATAATCGTGACATTTTCAACGTCATAGCAATTGTGTTTTGTCACGAAAAATGGCATATCACGCACGTCTTCCTTGTTAAGCATACTCCCTTGCAATTACACTGTGTAATAATGATATCATAGTAATAATCATTGAAAATTAGATGTTTACGACATGTGCAGCAAATGATCTTTAGAGTTTGAGAATCTAACGCTTACCAACAGTAATTGCGTTTGGAGTACTACTGGTACAACTATTACTACAACTTCTATCGAGCTTATTGCTGTATAAATGATGCTTTTGCTACTTATATTAACTACCTTGAACACGCAAAAGTATCTCGTAATAAGAAGTAACTTACTGGCAGCATCTTTTATTATATTGCTAACATATATAAAATATAGAAATAATGAAACTCCAGAGACATCATCAGGACAGAAACCTTTATTACCATCCGCTGGTCCTTTATTTGAGGCAAATGATCAATTGCCTCTGCAATGCATAAGATATTTTAGGCCTTTTATAACACGAACAATTTCCCCAATGTTTGCTAGTTTGTTTTTCGTACTAGTAAATCTCTCGTGATATGCTGCACTTGAAGATTTCGTCTTTAGACATTTACACCAATAGGCATTTCCGACAAGACCCTTTTGTATTGCTGTTTTCTCAAAAATGACACGTCGCAACGGTTTCAAATTGTGCACAGACTCTTCATACACAATTTCCAATACAGGTATGATCATTTATATTATCTGGTGCTATTGGGTGTCAAAACAAATAATTGCAAGAGAACATCGTGGAGTATGCAGAAATCCGATGCAGTTTATATCAACGTGTTTAACAACGACACTTCAAGCAAAACACATTTAACATAAATTATTTCATGGATAACACCATCCCACAATGAATAATACATGTTTCCAAAAATGTCAATCACATGCAAACTAATATGCAGTTTGGTAAAACCATTGCACTTGGATATCACGTGATTAACGTTTAGCATATTTTACACAAAGGAGCACGTGGTAAACTTCTAATTTGTGTGTGATATTTGAGAAATGTATATTAATCAGTTAACAATACCGTATGGTGGAGTTTAAATATTAGCGACAAAGCCTGGAAAGGACTACTGTGCAATATACAAGACGCGCGCGCGCCATTGGTATGTACGAGTCCGCATTCCACATACATGTGTGGAGTAATCATTAAAAGACAAAAAATGTCTCTTTATTTAGATTGAAATTTATTACATCATTATTTCTAATGATTTTTATTCAAAATAAAAGTCAAATTACAAAAATATTAACTCTTAATTTATAACAGTGATATTGACTTTAGTTAGTTTTCGGATTTTTACGAATTTTGGATTTGATATAATTTTTTTTTATAGTTTTGTATGAAAACACAATTTCAGATTAAGCAAATTAAAAACATCGAAGTATAATATAGTATTGTATGTTCTTGAACAGTTTGGGGTCATTCAAGCTAAAATTACAAAAGTTATAGACGATTAAGCGAAGGTCTAGTTAGAAGTGCCTATGGGTTTACATGTGCATATATTTGTAGCAGCTATGGTGTGTAGCAATATAATTTCCTACATATTAAAACATGATCCTACAATGCTGTTATGGTTTTAACGCAGCGTAAATGACATCCAACGATCGAAACAGATAATGATGACATGAGTCAGTATGTAATATGAAGGAAATCGTACAGACAAGAACATGCGTCAATACAATAATAACACTGATCATACCAACTGTAGAAAACGTACGAGACACATGCATTGTAGAACATTTGAAATGTCTTTTGAAAATGAGTCTATGTGTCTCACGTGACAAGACTGGATAGTAACGCCAACATGAAATACTCTTCAAAGTGTTTATAATTAACGATGATATCGTGCAACAGTTAATATGTTGATATGATGTTCCGTTTAAAATTACAGGCGCTATTACCGGCATACAATGTAGCAAATCCGTGAAGAGTGATAATCGTTCCATATGTGTTTTAAGCTCACGCGAAGCAATTATTTTCTACTGTATTGAAATTACTCAAAGTCACTGTTACGATACATCGTTTAATAAATGCATGTTTTTTGTTCCTGTTAATCGTGAATAAATCGAATTGAAACTGTGTATAGAACACATGCACATCACATAACTCAGTTCTTTGTTATGGATACAGTGTAACTGTTATGGATACAGTGTAACTGTTATGGATACAGTGTCGATGTTATGGATACAGTGTAACTGTTATGGATACAGTGTAACTGTTATCGATACAGTGTAACTGTTATGGATACAGTGTAACTGTTATGGATACAGTGTAACTGCTATGGATACAGTATAACTGTTATGGATACAGTGTAACTGTTATGTATACAGTGTAACTGTCATGGATACAGTGTAACTGTTATGGATACATTGTAACTGTTTATGTGGTGTTTTAATTGCATATGCAGAATCCATCCCTGTATATCAGAATGTTGTTAAAGTAAGTGATTTCTTCATACAGGCACCGTTATTTGTTCGAGGTCTGCTGTATTGGTATAAGCCCGTAGGTCGAATGCCAATACAGCCTACCGAGGAAAACTAACAGTGCCTGTTGTATGAAATCAATTATTAAATAAGTATTTTATTAATCAACTTTATTTATTATTATTAGTTATTACCTCTGAAATTTTTATCATTCCTTTTGTGTTTAGTTTTACTTATTTCAAAATGGCGTCACTGTGTTTTGTTTCTGGAAAATAAACTTCCATATTTCCAATTGCATATAAGAACCGTTCAACAGACCAATCAAAAGCGCTAAATCCCATACATGCATCGAAAGTTCATACAGACATTGCTTTTAGCTAATACAATGCTTAGATCGGAACAGTTGAATTCATACAGGGCCAGTTGCTAGATAGCGTTTTCTGTCACCAAAAGAGTGCACATGTCAGATCTGATTGAATTACGTGTGTCGGAAGTCAAGGCACAGACTGATGTAATATTAGTTAGCTCAAGGCCGCATATACATGATACAACAGAATGTTCGCAACGAGCAATTCACTTAGTTAATGCATATTTCTAACTTGATTGAATGTGTTTGTGTTTTCTTACATCCTGAATAATTATGAATTCAATTTATCTAGACTTTGCAGAACATTCGTTAATTTAACCCAAACTAATATCAAAAGCAACGTTGCCGAGATATGGAATTGCAATACAATTATTGCTATCTCAAGTAGGTAGATGTTCCAGGAAGATTACCCAAAAGGTCATGTTGAATCAACGTCAGTATCTAAGTACTAATATAACTATATTAAATCGACAACTATACAACTATATTAAGTACTAATACAACTATATTAAATTGACGTCAGTATCTAAGTACTAATACAACTATATTAAATCGACAACTATACAACTATATTAAGTACTAATACAACTATATTAAATCGACGTCAGTATCTAAGTATTAATACAACTATACAAAAATCGACAACTATACAACTATATTAAGTACTAATACAACTATATTAAATCGACAACTATACAACTATATTAAGTACTAATTCAACTATATTAAATCGACGTCAATATCTAAGTACTAATACAACTATATTAAATTGACAACTATGCAACTATATTAAGTACTAATACAACTATATTAAATCGACAACTATACAAATATATTAAGTACTAATACAACTATATTAAATCGACAACTATACAACTATATTAACTACTAATACAACTATATTAAATCGACGTCAGTATCTAAGTGCTAATACAACTATATTAAATCCACACCTATACAACTATATTAAGTACTAATTCAACTATACGGTTAATCCTCATTTGAAATGATAATGTACCATAAACCAAACCATACAAATGCAAAGATGATTCGCGATGCCATACATTTAATGTCCTACGAATTTGCCTTTAATTTCTCAATTCTGAGATTTCATGAGGCGCACGGCCTTCGCAATATAAAATAGCTTTTATACTCGACAGAAATGACGAGACTTATTGTTTCATCAAATGTCGAACCATAATTAAACAATCAAACATCGTTTTAAAGCAGATCGTTCAGTGCGGATTCAGCTATGTGAGGTTTTGATAACCAATGACCTTAAGATCTACTTGATTGACTTCAGTTATCATATGCCTAGTATCACTGACATTATTATTGCTATCGGCTAGAATTTCACACATTTTATATTTGTCCGACGTTAGAACTATTTGTATTATTGTTGTTTTTATTTAAATAATGGTTATTATTATTTTATATTATTCCACAATTAATACTATTTGTATTATTGTTGTTTTATTTCTAATATTCATTATTATTATTATTATTATTATTATTATTATTGTTATGATTATTATTATTATTATTGTTATTATTATTATTAGTATTCTTATTACTATTTCTCTTTATTACAGTAGTAGTAGTTGTTGCTGTAGTAGTAGTAGAAGTAGTAGTTGTAGTAGTAGTAGTAGTTGTTGTTGTTGTAGTAGTAGGAGTAGAAGTTGTAGAAGTAGTACTAGTAGCATCATTATTAATATAACTTAAAACACCACTACTACTACTACTACTACTACTACTACTACTACTACTACTACTACTACTACTACTACTACTACTACTGCTATTATGATTACTACTACTACTACTACTACTGCTATTATGATTACTACTACTACAATAACAACAAAGACTACAACTGCTGCTGCTGCTACTACTACTACTACTACCACTACTACTATTACTACTACTACTACTACTACTACTACTACTACTACTATTACAACGACTACAACTACTACTACTACTACTACTACTACTACTACTACTACTACAACTACTACTCCTACTACTTCTGCTACTACTACTACTTCTGCTATTACTGCTACTACTACTTCTAATACAACAACAACTACTACTACTACTACCACTACTACTACAACAACAGCAACTACTACTACTACTATTACTACACTAATACTACTACTACTACTGTCATTATTGTTATTACTGCTACTACTTCTTCTACTTCTACTACTACTTCTACTACTACTACTACTACTACTACTACTGCTACTACTACACTACTACTACTACTACTACTACGAATACGACTACTTCTACTACTACTACAACAGCAACACCTACTACTTACTACTACTATTACTACTACTACTACTACTACTACTATCATTATTGTTATTACAACTTGTATTATAAAGTCGCGGTGGCGAAGTGAATATGATTTCTGCCACACAAAACAGCTGGTAATGCATAATACAATGTACTTGTACCACACGAGTAAAATGGATAGGTCACTGCACCAATCTCATTTAAATCAAATCCTAAAATTGTTAGGATCTGAAGACATCGTATAACAGGTCACGTTCAAATGACCTTCCGAACAATAAAATATCAGCCCTGCTGAGCCTAATGAAATTGCTTTTTGCACAGCAATTTCTGGCCACGGTTTTTGAAAAGTGATGCATTTCCAGTTAATTTTTGCGCGGATAACAATGGATATAGTGGTTCCTTAGGCGAGTAAACATCCAAAGTTCATGGTAATTTCGTGCATATTATTTGTACTTTATATATGAAGCTATACCACCACATTTTGAAGGCAATAGTTTGAGTGGCTCCTGAAGAAGTCATCTGAACGTAACCCCTAAATGCGAAGTCATCAGATCTAGTCAGCGGATAATATAGTAGCGTCAGACTGGAGATGATTTTAATGAGATTGGTCACTGAACACGCATCCAATTCTGTGTCGTGCCAATCGAAATATGATGATGCAAACCCATGCTATATTTTATTCAATGTTTGGATGCGGAAGATATGACGCACACTGATTTTGCGTTGTTAATGTATTGTATTACGCACCAAGTGTATATGAAAATCCATGAACAAACACAACGTGTATGCACGTTTAACTTCAAGTTTTAATATTTTGTCTGAACAAAGAAGCGCTTATTTCAAAATTAAGTGACCGGATTGTACAATGAACAGGCATATGTTCAAATCAGTGCGTTTCGTTTCCACCACAGTAGTAATTATAAAATTCACATGTATGTACGAGGTAATCAGTACATTGATTGCAGATAACAAAGAATTACGTGATTATGGTAACGAGATAAAGTTTTTTAGTATACTATTGGGCCTTTTCACATTTGTGATGAAATCCGAAATAGAGCACACAATCCGCATAATATATTATTACATGTATTCCAATACGGTGTTTTCTACAATAGTATTACGCATGCAATCAACACATTATTTTGCGTGAATCTGGCTGTGACTGAAAATGTATATCAACGTGCATCCTTTAGCAAATGATTCACGCGTCGACCTACACACCAAACAACTAAAATGACTTTAAGCAAATATATTTATAGTTAAATAATAGCACATGTACATTTCCATTGTGCTGTTAGTTGTATGTTAATTGGGTACATCGTAAATGTAAGCATTACCAGTTATGGACTCTACGAACTGAAATTAAGTATTATAACAATTATAATGTTATTGTATCTTAAATTCCGTATAATCTAAGCTCTGGACAATTTAAATACCGTTTCATATAGAGACGTAAAAACTCAAATGCAGGAGTGTATATTTTAGTGTCGACCGTTAAACTATACACATATAGCTAAACACATATTTAACTACAAATCTAGTCAATGCTAGTTGACTTCTATTTGATTTAATGCAATGCATGTGTAGGAGTTATTTAAACACATTTTATTCATCTTAATTTTATTAACTGGAACGTAGACGGACATTGTTGTGTTTCATTTCTGATCAGTCGTTGGAAGTAGAAGGTTAAGCAATACTTTGACTAACACAACACTAACACTCTCTACTATCGCATAATGGTTATGCAAATTTCCAAACGCATTGTTTCCGATTTAAATGTACATGAGAAGACGGTCTCGACTTGAATGAAATTTGTATTACGTTTTCAATGAAGTTTCACAGGAATGTTTACTTCGAAATGTATATGTTCTAGGTTTCAACAACTGCATATATATTATTTTGTTAGTGTTCCTTCTATTCGGGAAAAAAAAACGGAAATACTTTGTCATTTCAATGAAATATCTTGTGGTCAACCCGAATTTCAAAACAGCACACATTATCATTCTCCAAGCACAAATGTATATCTTGAAAGTACAGCTATAATTTATCAAACTTATGTCATTTTGGTACAACTTGGGTACACAGAGACCTGTTTAAGATTTTGGTGCAGCTTGGGAACATAGGCACATCACAAATACGTGAAGATGTGTTTTGTATTAAGGTTAATAGTTGCACATGTAAATGATCATTTTTGTATAGATTTTCTGTATTGTATGTGCCATTTTTATTAGTGAAGGTTAAATCGTAGAAAATGTGAAAAACCTGCCCTTCTGACAAAACCTAGTCATTTGAAACAAGAAATGTCTTTCAAAAAGACAATCGGCGTTGAAATTAATATTGAGATGTCATTTTTTGCCTTAAATATTATACAAGAGGACCAAGATGATCGGTAACGTGCCTTCTGGGACCCCAGATTTTTCGATCCCTACTAAGGAGACTTCTCGGACCCCAGATTTATAGTTCCCTACTAAAGAGACTTCTCGGATACTAGATTTTTCGGACACCATAAGAAAACGTATCGGTCCCAAAATTAATTTAAGATAAAAAATCATCATTATTATCTTTACCGTGAAATACGCCGCATGTGTTTACCAGTGAAATACACGAATAACGTAAATACTAGTTAATTTACGAAAACATAATTGTTACATGAATTTGTCAAGCAAATTTAACTAATTAACATTGGCAGAAAATAATGGCGCGAATGAATGAAAATTATTATATATATATCATTAGTATTGCACATAGTGTATTTATACTACGCAAATAAGACTTCTTTCACCATATTTTACTTACAGAACGATGTTAAACATTTTATAGATTGAATAACATCTACAAAAGAAGTTGATAGAAAGGTGCAATTACAAATAATTCTTAATAAAATGTAACCACAATTCAAATATAAATTAACATGAACAGTAAGTTTATAAATATAAATTCCCCATTTATTGAAATTCGGGTGTTTAGGATTCTCCTGACCCTTATTGATTCGTGTATATTTTTAACACAGCTTTACCGCGCACTATATTTAGGATGATTCAATCTCCTGCTGGAGTGCTTTGTACTCGCAAGAATTAATTCACGGGTTCCCAACTTGATTACAACGTACAAGGCGTTTATTACACAATGATAAAATTATAGGAAATATAAGCTCCATCAAATTTGCTAATATTTTCTTTGTTTATTTATCAGAAATATACCAGAAATTCACCACTTTAAATTCTGTGCTTGTCACAAGAAACCGTAACACTATTGACAGGCAGACGAGACGCGAGCTCAACAGGCAACATTGTACGTTGTGACCGACTGTGGTCCCCGTGAATAGTAGCATTGTAATTGCTATGTATAGAGCGCCTCGATTATGTAGGCTAAACAAAATAGTTATTTCATTATGTAAATGAATATAACATTTTGATCATGACATACAATGAGTAAATTTGTGAATAATTATGGTCAGGTCTAGAGTGTAAGTCGAAGATATGTTTATAACTTTATTTTAACGCTTATATGTAAACAATTATGTAAATTGTAATTCCCAAAAGTATGTAACAGTTATTGTTATACAGTAAACTAGTGTTGTAGGTTTGCATTCCCTTAAATTAGGAAATTTGCCCAATTCTATTGGAATGCAATTGTCCAGCTGCATAATTATCGCAAGAAATCTAGGTCAAAAGTGATCACAGACAGCTTCGCCGAAAAATAAAATATGTGTCGTTAGAGGTATCTCTAAATAACCTGAAACGTTGAGTGGCAATTAGGTCAGGGTCGCGTTTGTTATAACAAAATCATGTGTGATAGCTCTGAAGGATTTATGTGATTAAACCATGTGTATCAAGCATTAACCCAAAGCATTTGGATTCATTGTGAACATAGATAAGTTTTTATCATCCTTAATTGAAACAACAAGGAAACTTTTGTATCCGAAATACAGAAAAATAAGAAGAACAAACAGAAAGCGACTTCTCCATTGTCCATCGAAAGCACGGGAAGCCCGAGCGAAGGCGGGAATGATATAAATAAGAAAACGAAAGCGTTAGGTGAATATACTACCCAAACCAGTCCTGCTTATGGCTGTTACTATCAGTGGTCTTACTACCCAAACCAGTCCTGCTTATGGTTGTTACTATCAGTGGTCTTACTACCCAAACCAGTCCTGCTTATGGTTGTTACTATCAGTGGTCTTACTACCCAAACCAGTCCTTCTTATGGCTGTTACTATCAGTGGTCTTCAGTATACTATTGCATGCCGCACCCACATCCCTCCTTTAATATGTCAGGATTTGCACACTGTGTACCCGAGTGTACCCGGTAGCACAGGCAAAAGCACAAGCCCCAGCAAGGGCTACAGAAACTCATCGATGAAGTTAAACAAAATCAGAGACAAAATGTCATCCATATAGTCACTCTGTGAACACTAATCAATATGGAAATATGTGAGCTAGAGGCAAACAATAAAAATCTAAACACCAGAGTTTCGGACACAGCGAATACACGCGACTTTGCGGCCAGTGCAATGGACGACCACCGCAAAGACTTACAGTCAGCAGAAATGAAGTTAAAAATCTTAAACAAAAATGGGATAAAATGAAGTATACAACTCAATAACTATACAAACGAAACAAACGTCTTGATGAAAAGATTTTGGACTTGGAATCCAGATCCATGAGGGACAATTTAGTTTTATGGCATCCCTAAAACAGGAAAAAATTGAAACAGGTGATAAAATTACATCTTGACATCAGCGACACAATTCTGTTTGATCGAGTGCATTGGCTACGAAGCAACAAACGAAGCGGCAAACCCCGCCCAATCGTTTCACTACTACCACGAAAGGGAAATGGTCAGGATAGCCTCATACGTCAAAGTCGACCGACTGAAACAGGCCCGCAGACATCCAAGGTGATGCAAGAGAACCATTGTACGGTCCCATGACGGAGGCGGACGCGCAGGACGCTGTGTAAAGTTCATCGGACTAAAGCACTACATCGACGGATGCACGCTGCAACCAGCTAGGAAGTTCACCGGAAGCAACATCTCAGAGTTGCATTTTGGAATGTGAATGGACTGAAAAGAAAAGTTAGAGACCAATATTTTTCTAACATTTTACATTATTATAATTTTATGTTCTTAAATGAAACGTGGATTTCAAAAACAGATACTGTCAATTTAGAAATGTTTGATTTCAAACGTGTACATATATAGGGAAATAAAAACATATAACTGCCAGTAGAATTAAATGGGACTTCGAGAGAGGCAATATTTTTGTAAATAGACTGCTCGATAGTCGTTATGCTATCGGTCAGCTGACCCAGAATGTATCGAGAAAACCAATAGATGATGTCTTTACAGATTTCACAAATTAATATGCATATATGCGCGGATTTTTGCAAACCAGACAGAACCGAAAACAAACCATTCCATAAATATAATTATAGTAAAGCTAAATAGTTTGAAAAAAATGATGTTGTGCGATTTTATTGATCAAGCACTCATTAATGCCCGGGAGTGCTCGACTGTTCATATCGGTTTAACCTTATGTAGCGTCTAAACAGCGGATTTCATAATCATATTACAAAAGCACTCATTAACACGGTTCAGGAAGAATAGCGCGGTGGATAGTGTTTAAGACTTTGAACCACAATGTCTGTGGTTCAAGTTCTGCCAAACTATTCCTTTTTATTTAATTTTCTTTTACTTTAATATCCCTTATTTCCATGACATTCTTCTTTTTTTTTTCCTTTTTTAATTTGTTTTATTCGTATGAGTTAATTCATTTAATGTACATAAATGCATTCATAAAGACTCTATTTCGCTCAGAGTATAGGTTCACATCTCTTCTGTGTCAGAATCGATGTTGATGATGAGATTCCGAAGCGTTACGTCAGCAAAATGATCAGTTAATCAAATTAAATTAAATTAAATTAAATAATTAAATAAATTGAAAGTGCCTATTCTGGGATTCGATTTCAAAACATCACGCCTACAAACTACAAACTAGAATACAAAAATGGTCAGAACGCCATGAAAAAATATATCAAAACCACTTTGGATTTAAGAAGAAAATATCAATGAATGACAGTATTTTATCCTTCACGTACTGATTTCTAAAACCCTCGCATCGAAGCAAAATGTTTACTTTGCATTAATTGATTATCAACGAGCTAATCCATGAGAATGAAAGTACCCGATTTGTCTCTGCGATCTAATCTAAGCACCCAACGGTCTGTTCGTGCGTCTTCGAATAGGGCATCGGATTAAAACAAGGTGACCTCGTACAAAATATTAACTCAAAAATTTCAGACATAGTCACCCTAAACGAAACTATTATATTTTTGTTAATGTATGCTGACGACATGTTGTTATTCGCTACATCCCTGCAGTCCTTACACTCAACAGAGATTGAAGACTAGTGTAATGCGCGGGAATTAAAATAATGTTAATAGTTTTATATTTATGGTTCAAAATTGAATTGTTAACTCGTTTAAATACCTTGATATGAACTTCTTTAACAATGGCATTTGGTATTATAGTCAAACGATCATAACATAACAATTTCATTTCATAAACTGTTCCTGGTACTCAAAAGCATCGAACTAACGATTTTACAAGATAAAACATTTTGACACACTGGTTCGATCAGTCCTCAACTTGTGTGCAGACATTTTGGGGTGCGCACCATGCAACATACATCGAAATAATTTACCTTAAGCTTATTCTACGCATATTGGACGTACAACGTTCAAACAACCTTGTCACACTTTACGGGAAAAATGGTCGAATCCTTTTAATAGTATTCAGAAAAATCTTAATGATAAGATATTGGAAGAAAATCAGAAAACTAAAATCACTTCTATACAAAACATATACCATGTTAACAGCGGATGCTATCCAAAAAGCAACATCTTAATGACAAAACACGGCATCTCAAATAAAGTCCATATAACAGGAACATGGTTTTGGAATGGGAAAACCAAGCCATATATAATTATACAAATTTTACAAATAAAACAATAAATAAAACAACGCATCTTAGTTAACTATCAACAAACATGGTACGCCGAAATTAACAACTCGCCTCGCCTACAGTCGTATTGTTTATTCAAACATAAACTCTTCAGGGAAACTTACTTTGACTATATCAAAGAAAGACATCTCCAGCAAGCACTATCTAAATACAGAACGTCGTTCTAACATTTGCAAATGCGGACAGGACGTTACGATAATATCCCGCGCAATTTGCACATCCTCTTATATGAATCAAGTGGAATCTGAATTTTTATTTCTTATTTGTTTGCCCGAAATACAGGAAAATCAGACAGACATACATGAAAAGATATTACTGTAGCTGACAATCTTTAAATAAATTTGCATTTATTATGAATAGTAAATCTAAATTAACACTTATACATGTAGCAACATATATTTACCATGCCAATATATTGAGAGATTCGAAACTATTTGTATTGGTTATAACTGTTTAGTACTACCTATTTCTGTCTCTCGTGTTGTATTAAGTTTTATTAAGTAAAGTAGATTAAATAAATGCGAACCATGTTAATATGAATGTGTTAATAATGCAACTAGTAAAACTAGTAAACTAGTAAACCTCATTGGTACTATGTTAACTAAAGGTAAATGTAACGTAATGTAATGTATTATTTATTGCTGTTTTTTTCTACCAAACTTTGTATTATATTATGCTATAAACATTGTAGTATACTATAAACATTGTTTAAACATTGTAGTGTATTATGCCACTAGTGCACAATTACGTTGAAGATGCTGACCCAATATTTTTAAGCGTTATTATACCACTGGCCGATAAGACAAATTAACCCCGTCTACTTTCTGTAATATCATGTTCCTGACTGATAACATTTTTAGCTCCGCCCTCATTAAGAATATCATGCTACTGTGTCATGAGAAAGGATTTTTAGTCCCGCCCACTTCTCGGAACTACATTTTGTAGGCGTTGAATGTCACTTACGTTGTTAACATGTAAACAAAGAATAGATCTATACAGTTTCACAATTTTAATTCACAAAAATAAAATTTACTGGAACAAAACATTTAAACATTATTCAATTAACAATAATTAAGTTATTATGTAAAATAAGCATTATGCAAAATATGCAATTCACAGCACAGAAAACCTGTCGGGAAGCCTCGCCTTTTCCTACGCCATATTGGACTCGTCTGATATCACTTGATATCAAAAGTCACCAACCATATATTCTCTATATCTTCAATACAATAAACAATTAATATAAAATAATACGAATACGCTGTCGTTGACGAAATAAAGCCCGTGGGATAAACTTAGCTGTATTCCACACAGTGGAAACACTTGTCAAGTGCACGGACTACGTTTTGACGATACACTAGCATTGTTTACTTTTGCCGATCGCATGTTCAGTCATTTGAATTTACATACCTTGTATTTAAAATACGCAAACAAAATTATCGTAATTAAACTACCCAATTAACAACGCTAAAATGATTCCAGATTGTCAGTGGAGCATAATAAAAAGTAGTTTCGATTACAATTGCAAAAATAAATGTGAAATAATTTTAGAATCGAAATAGTTTTTGCATTATCGTTGTCTATCGGCAAGTAAAACAACTCTTTGTCGTTCTGATGCGTGGATAAACAACTTGGTCTAACGCCCTCGGGCTTTAATTCCTACGTATCAGAACTCCAAATCGTTGTTTATTGGTCAATAAACAACGATAAATCGAAAATTATGTCTTAATTTTACCACGCAAATAAATCAAACACATACAACATTATTGATTTTAACCCCTACCAGACGCTAATTCTTAGGAAAACATCCCTATAAAAAAAACAGCTCCCTATAAGCTAAATGAGTACCACAATGTGGCGTCAAGGTCCAACTGTACACTTTTTGATTCGTACTTAAACATGTGCTGACGTATGTCGATGGCGTTTAATGTACTGGGTCCATATCCACAAATCTCCTTAGTGAAAACTTAAGTAAATTTCTTAAACTCATAAAATTCCGTATGTAGCTGGTTCATATACAGTTTATTGTGTCTTATCCGGTTTTAATCTAGTAATGAATCAACACATGCTTCTTATTTTACCATATTTCAAAGACAAAATGTTGATTTTCCCAATGTTCACTTAAATATTACTGAAGTTAAGATTTTCCTAAGAAGCTTTGTGGAAACGGCCCCTGTTGATCACGAACACACACCCTTGGAAATGTCATTGTATCTTAATTATGCGGTATATATAAAAATATCAATACACACTTATCTAGCAAGTACAGAATGTTTGTGTTTTGCAACGTCTAAAGATGATTGAAATAACATGGTATTGTGGATGTCAAATTGGTTATGGGTTTCATTTGAATCAGAGGTTTGTATTACGCGTCTTTTACAACTGTATTAAAAACCACGTCCTTTGTGCACTTTGAACGCAAGTTTGGTAAGAAGAATGCCGAATATATAATGACTGCTTGTTTGTATGATAAAAATTTTCACTGGCTGAAGTCATATCAAGGGAAGCTTCGGGATTTTATAATGTTAGGTTATTTAACAGCGTTCTGTACAATAGGGTGATTTTTTTGGACGATTATTAAATTTAAAAACTCGGCCAATACGGAAAAAAACGCGGCCAATATTGAAAAACTCGGCCAATACGAGATTAAACCAAGCAAGAATCATGATTAGCTCGGCCTTATACAAGATGGTAAGTATTTTGATGCCATTGTGAAAAGCCTCGGACTATTTAACTTTGCGCTTTGTATTTTTACTAAGGTTTCTACATGTAGCACTCGCACAAAATAAAGTGAACTTGGGCAACATTCGTACTTTTTCATGTATGGGACCGAGTCTATCGAGTGACGACGTCGACCACGAAAACACAGATTTAGTTCTCCTGAAGTGTTCTTCAAGGCGGCTCTTCTTGAATTAAGCGTGTGTTGATATAAGCACGATGAAATTATTTATTAATTATTTGGATTAAAAATGGATTGAATGCACCTCAGAAAGGGAAGGGAATCGGCGAGTTAACGCATACTACAAACATTGTTTAAACATTGTAGTGTATTATGCCACTAGTGCACAATTACGTTGAAGATGCTGACCCAATATTTTTAAGCGTTATTATACCACTGGCCGATACCACTGGCCGATACCACTGGCCTCAGACCAATACGGCTGTCATCGGCCCAATAACAAGGACAAATGATTTCAACTAATTCATGACATTATAGTACACAGCTGACACACCATTTCGGCTCGTCCAATGTGAGTATTTCATCTGCGTTCGAGTGGATATATTACAAGAAAGTGCAATGATTGTTTCTGGATTTTAAAAGATGTTTTTGAAGAAGTAGATCGGAATCATCATTGATCGTGGTTAAACTGAAAGTTGCAAATTTGTTCAGTTTTGTAGTACTCGATCATTATCGTATGTTTATACTCTGACCGTCCAATACGGACAATATTGTACGCACGCGCGTCCATTATGGTAAAATATCGGACGGTCACGTGGCACGAATGACAACATATGATTGGAGGATATAAATAGGTATATAATAATGCTTATGTATTTAGTAGTGTAATCATTTAGTTTAAAAATGACATTTAGTTAATCAACACACTATAAAACTGATGCAAAATTAAATTGAATTACTATAAAATAAGATACCAATTCTCTTCGTACTTACAATTTGAAAACTCAAGGATAAGGATAGACAGTTACTAGGGCAAAACAAAGAAGCACACTGAAACAAGCATGTCAAATAGGTTTTGGCTAAGAGCTTGAACATTTTGTTTTAACTTAATGCGTACAATCTACATTCGATGTCTTAATCACACTATGAATGCAAAAAATATAAATAATCGATAAATGGATGGATTGGTGGATGAATGAAACACATTATATGTACAGGAATGAAGGAATGGATGTGTGGAACGATATATGGATGGATGGATGGATGGATGAAGGGATACATGTGGGAACGGAATGATAGATGGTGAGTATCGCATTCGTTTTTTACCATTGATCGCAATAATATAACACTGATAGTGAGGAATTACAAAGTATTTTTGTTGAAGCTATGTCTCCTCTTGTAATGCAAACTACGCAACACAGGCGTACATTGGTATCTCATTCTGCACAGTGCAGAAATAGCAAATGACATTACTGGTTTCCAGAACAAATGGATAACCATGATGTAAATTGTTCTTGGTAACAACCACATGCTTTTCGGAATCCTTATATATATATATATACAAGCGTGTCGTGGGAAAATCGGGCGTAATGCATGTGTTGACCTCAAAGGCTCATCCGGGACGATATTTAACGAACATTCATTAAGCCCGGTTATCCCACGACACGCCTAGATTAAACATAAAAATACAAGATGCATTGTATTTATTTTCTTGTCAATAGTTCCGCAAACTGGTAAATCGTAAATGGAGTATATTATACAATGACAGTATGCAATGTTTAGTTACCGTCATCTGAGCAGATGTTCAAGTATTCTATTAATTTGACATATTTGGAAGTTCTGGAATTTATCTGACGATTTTGTTTCCTTGATATTGACAATCAATACACTTTTATTGCATTTATGTGCAATTATGAAAGTTACCATTCACACTACAAGTTTGTACCATCCTTTGGTTAATTCCATGTAAAGGCACTCCTACTCATTTGCAGAAAAGCCGAATTATTATAAAAAAAGTAGATCGGCTAAGCTTGCCCAGATAAAGTGTGAGTTGGTTAAATGACCGCCGTGATATGACTGAAATACTGTTAGAAACGGTGAAAAATCCCAACAAACAAACAAACAAACAAACTACTGAAAAAGCATTCACAATCAATATTCGAACGTTGATAATACATAGTTTCGGAACAGCATGCGGTCCAGAAAACCGGAACCAAAATTACACATAATAAACTAGGTACATGACTATTAAAAAGACGCAACTAAATACGATCTGTTTGATTTGTATGATCAATTGTATGATTACGTGTTCATGACTATGGTGATGGGGATAATGATAAAGTGTAACCGATGCAGGTAGTGTCTATGCACCGCTTGATTCTCTCAAAATATGCAGGAGTCGTTAAACTAGTATCTTCGAAAACTGCCGAAAAAATCATCATTTCACTTACGTTAACAAATGAATGATCCGCACTATTATAATTTACCTGTTACTAAATTAAATGCTTAAATATAAACTAATATAAAAACAAGTGTACGTAAATCACCATCTTCATTACGAATAATATATTATTTGATACGATACATTTCCTTATGAGACAGACGCACGTTGTAGACGTGTGGGATGTAATGGATAAAATAACGTAAAATACATCATTAAAATAGAAAAGTACTTCTGTTGATTCCCTCAAACCCTAAAACCCATTTGCAAGATTTTATATTTTAAAATTAGTGTTACTGTCGGAGAGATATAATCATGACAATCCTTCATGTCAGGCGATCTTAATTCAAAGGCATTCTAATTTAATGGCAAATGCAACGCTCTTCGTGGATTGTGAAATAGTATGCTGTAATACCAATGTAATTTGTGCATATCCATACACTTCATAATGTAACACTTTACTTGTCATAAAGGACAGGTGTTGCATTTTGTACTTAAGTAAGCACGCTTTTTGCTGAATATTCATTTCCAGACATATTAATTTGACGTTCTATAATTTCCAGATCATTTTGCTTTACCATGATTGGCTTATAGTAAGAGCGGTGATCACGAAAACACATCAAGATGATTTTCCTGACGTGTCTTAGTACGGGTTTTATTCTTTAGCTGACCACGTCTATCTATTAGACTGTCGCTCCAGTTCGGTGATGTATTTAATGCTTCACGAGGGCCACGAAGGCCAGATATCACTTGTATGGCCGTTTGTTCAGCTAAACTTGTTTGAGACAGATCATTTAAACCTCGGTTTATCTAATAAATAAGCCGTCTCAAATTCAGTTGCGCACCTGTCGAAGTTCAGCGCTTACTTGATCCGAGGATCAGTCCGTTTGCTCAGTTTAAAGCTTATATATGCTTGTGTGATTCAAATATATTGTCTGTCTAACGCTAAATGTAAATTTGTTTTGTGTCCTCAAACCATTTTAAAACTGCATAACATGTTTGTGTTAATAATAATGGTGTTCGTAATATATTTAAGTAAAATAAAAATAAAAATTACTTTTTGCTGTAATTTATTGTAGGCATTCTTATTTTAAATCTAGTTATCAATGGGTTTTGCGTGTTAATATACTATTTCACATTCACCCTGCTAGTTAAATTATTGCTCTCTGACAAATATGAAATACTCAAGTCTTCAATTGTCTGTATAATAGGTATACTGTTCGTTATAACAGACAAAGCACAAAACGAACGTAAGTGATCTTTATTCTAAATACAAGTACACCAGTAAAACAATATGTCCAGGTAATACTATGGTGTACATGGTGTACATGTACCTTGAAGTTATTATTTTCACAGTAATGTTATACTACTACTACTACTACTACTACTACTACTACTACTACTACTACTACTACTACTACTACAGCTAATATACTAATACTTCTACCACAAACACCTAAACTGCCACCACCGCCACCACAACAACAACAATTACTACTACTACTACTACTTTCACCAGCACTACCACCACCATAGCTACAAAAACAACTACTACTACTACCACTTCTACTACTACTACTACTACTACTACTACTACTACTATGATACTACTGTTATTACTACTATCAAATAAGTTTAAAAAAAATATATATATATATAATAATAATAATAATAATAATAATATTGATCATCATAATAATGATGATGATGATGATGACAATGACGATGATGGTGATAAAACTTTCTTTTGTAAGGTATTTATGTTGGATACACCTGCTCTCTATCAGGTTTATTATTGAGCGCTTAAAACTATGTCGAAACTATAAAAAATAAGCGCTCAAACTGCGAAGGTGAGCAACTCGATTTCACAATCAGCCGCTTAAATGACGGCTTAAAAGAGCCGAACAACCGGCCATTAGTATACATACCGGGCGAAAACAAGTCCCGGCGCGACATTCTTACGAGACCTGCAAGAGATTCCCAAGCAGCGTCAAAGGACTGCAGGGGATTTATAATTTGTTCGATTGTAACGTGTTGTATTAGTATCCCATTTTCTTCACTTTATTTATGTTGATATAGACGGATTGGATTTGAGAAACTGAAACATTGTTGTACGAAATGAGACATTTACAAATACGATCGAAGAATTAATTGAATAACAAATAATTATATTTATTCGACTTGAAAAGCAGAACTTTGAGGTGTTATTGCTTTGTATGAGATGATGAATGCTGAGTAACAATTTATTAAACATGTACATTATTAAACTTTGGAGACGGGAAGCTGCGTTGGTTTTCACTTTGCTCGGAAGTCACTTCGGGGTGATAAGATAAACGAACCGAACCTGAAGTACATAAGTCGTAGTGCCACAATACAATGCCAATCGCATTGCTCTGTATAGTTGTTAATGGACGACATATTTGTTTATTTCTTAACGTTTTATACATGTACTTATTTATGTTTATCTGTATAGGTATGTTTTATTTTTATTGTAATATACGTGTTATTAAATATAATCGGTGCCTATTTGTAATCACTACTGTGTTAATGGTAAACAAGTGATAACATGCAATTTAATCAAATTAAATTCAAAGATGACATATTTATTTAGTGTTTTAAGAGAGTATACTGTTAATTGATAATGACCAGCTTTTAAGACCGAGTTTAAAGAATGTCAGGCCTCTCCATATGGTATTCCACCCTGTGTATTAGACTATTAGTCTATTACACAATTACACAATTGCAGCAGTGTATTGATCTCAGCTGATACAGATCGCTACAGAATGTCCACATCGTGACCACAGCAGGGTGTCAATACACAGGGGTACAATTCCCCAGATTTGGAGGGGGGGGGGTCAAATAAAGAAGGATTTAACTAGGCCTTTAAAATTCAATTAGGTCCAAACAAATTCACAGCCCCTATAGAAAACCTTCTATTTTAATTGCCGTCATTTTAAAAATATTACAATATTGTCTTTTCTGCCAGAATCTTGAATATCGTCAGCCGTGAAATGTAATTCTTGTCAAATGCAAAGAGTCCATACTTTTTACAAACGTATGGAAGTGTTGACAAAAGTACCCAAGAGCAAGCTAGACGATCAATACAAAACAATAGTGTTCATGAAGAATGTGTGCACCCTGCAATTTATTGAAGCACAGATCGTTTAAGTGGCATCATTTATCTTCATAAAGATGATATTTTGAGTATCCGGAAGCGATCATGTACCCCAAATACCCAGTGGAATGACGCTTTTATTGACAATTGTTTTACTTTACTGGTGTGTCGGATGAAATATGGCATTACAAGTTAGCGGACTATAATTTATTTTAAAAAAATGGTTATACATTGAGAAAGATGCTTTCTTTAGAAATGCTATTGATACACGATGAAAGCGTTTAGCGTATAGCACATCGTTGGCAAATGACCTATATTTGCGTTATATTTAAGAATGACTAACGACACTGAACTCATGATGGAGTAATTCCGTAATATTATAAAGCAGCATTTCATTCAATAAATGAACATGTATATATTATTATTTGGAAGTGTAAGCATTTACCAAAATTTAGAAAAGTTTAGCTAGGCTAAAATCTAATAACATTTTTTGTCGGACCAGCTGCTTTACGTCTTTTTTTAAATACACAGTAATGGTA
This sequence comes from Congeria kusceri, assembly GCA_027627225.1. NCBI lineage: Eukaryota > Metazoa > Mollusca > Bivalvia > Myida > Dreissenidae > Congeria > Congeria kusceri. The sequence continues at coordinate 58,388,796 of CM051036.1, read as the reverse complement.
ATGACATGTAAATGTCAACTACAAGTGTCAAATGTGGAACAATTATATTAAAAACAACGTTCCAACATAATTTCGCCAACCTCATATTAAACATTATATCCTGGCAAACGCGAAGGTTGGTCAAAACACAAACATTACAACACTGACAAAATAAGTACTTATACTAATTATATATGCCATATTTGATTTATTACTTAATCTTACGATTGTGTGCTTTCTGTACACAAGATGAACAAAACTGCCTCTTTTGCGATTCAAATTTGGAAACGTAATTTACATTAAACCTGAACTGAAGTAGCGGCATCATAATAAATTGTATATGTATGCGTACATTAAGACACGTTAAGACACATTTTGAACATGAGCTCTTTCTAGAAAATCTATAAGAAGAATACCCCCAAAAGCTATTTACAATTTTATATTACCAAAAATTCACCATTTAACAAATGAATGATCATCCACGATGTAAGGTATCTGCGGCTGTATGTATAATTATAGCTGACGTTATATGTTATGTATTATCATCGCTTGACATCTTATGGTTTCTAAGCTGACGTTATATGTAATGTATTATCATCGATTGACATCTTATGGTTCTTAAGCAGAACGCATTACTTTCTGAAAAAATATACTACACGTGACTTAAGAATGTGATAATTTTATGTACATAGTTTGTTCCACGCTACATACAATTATCGGTCTTGAAGATAACGAATATACACGCTGTTTAATACATATTATTATATTACAAAGATACATCGATTATGTAGACATAACGCCAAAGATTTAGTTTTAGTTCGTTGTTTTCTATTTTCTGCTATCTTTCCTTCGGTATATATCTTGAACATATCGTAGGAACAGATTACTTTTACGAAACATCTTTTGTTTCTGTTTGCTGTATATTAATTGACCTGTTATTGCATAATTACGTCAAGCGTGTCCATTTACAGTGCATAATGTCATACACAAAGTACAAATTACATAAAACTGATTTAATCTATCCAGTGAACGTAGCTGTTATATGTTTAAAGTCAGTCACGCCAACATGATTTTTAGATAATTGATCACAATAATAGTAAATGTCCCAGTTACAAAATAAAATATAATTCATTCAACAACTAACGGAAATTAGTGGCAAGCAGTAAGTTGGCAATAGGGTAAAAGAGCGTATTTGATATTTTCCATTTTACGAACCCACAAAATGCCTATATCATAATTAACAACGTATTCCCATCGCAATTTTGTGAAATTAACCCGGATGTTGTTTATAATGCAACCAAATGTCTGCTATACTTTAAATATGCATCTTTCTAAAAGTAACTATAAAGGATGCTTACAGTTTGTTAAAGTTTAGATTTAAGAATAATCGTGACATTTTCAACGTCATTGCAAGTGTTTTGTGTCATAAGAAATGTTATGTAAGGCACGTTTCCGTTGTTAAGCATACTCCCTTGCAATTACACTGTGTAAAATGGATATCCTAGTTTCAGTCATTGAAGCTACGATGTTGATGACATGTTCTACTGATGATATTTAGAGTTTGTGAATCTAAAGCTAACAAACACTAATTGTGTTTGGAGTACTTTTGTTGCTACTATTACTATAACTTGTATCTATCTTACTGCTATTAATATGATGCTTTGCTACTTATGTTAGGTGCTTTTGGACACGCAAAAGTATCTCGTTATAAGAAGTAACTTACTGTCTAACTTACTTACTAAATTAAATTACTCACATATATACGATCTTTCAAGTAATTATAACACGAATAATTTTCCAATGGCTGCAATTGTCTTTTAATTTTTGAATCCTTGTTATATGCTACAATTTTAGATTGCGACTTGAGGTTGCGTCTTTAGACACGTACATGTGCATATATTTGTTTGATGTATGACGGAAAACGTTCCCACACAATTTAAAAAATGGTCATACAATATTATTATGTTTATTTACGCAGCGTATTTGACATCAAAAGATTAAAATAGCCAAAGATGCCATGATACAATATGTTATATGAACTTGTACAGACAAGACCAAGCGTCAATATAGTACTGAGCATACAAACTGTAGATGACGGACGAGACATGCATTTTAAAAGGGTATTCGGGAAGTTCGCGTATTATTAGAGTAACCTTTTAATATATTGAATTGAGCTTCATACATAATGCACCTTCATATACGCCCATCACATCGCATACAATCGATTAACTAACATTCTTTTCACCATTATTCGTATCCATAGTGAAAGTGAGTCTCTGTGGCTCAAGTGACAAGACTGGATATTAACGCCAACATGAAATACTCTTCAAAGTATTTATAATTAACGGTGAAATCATACAACAGCTATTATCTTAATATGCTTACGTTTAATATTACAGTTACAACGTAGATTATTAGTAAAGAGTGATAATTGTTGCCATATATATGCTTTAAACGCACGCAAAAGCAATTAATATCTTCTGTATTGAAGTGATTCAAAGTCACACTTATGATACATCGTTTTGTAAAGGCATGTTTACTCCATTTAATCGTGCAGAAAGTTGCAATTTCTATTATTCTAGTTTTATTGGAACGTTTGAAAAATAGTAGTGTAATTCAATTGAAAGACGTATACATTTTTATTACTGTTTAATTTGAATCGCAATCCAATGCAATACATTGGCATAAATATTGGTTATGTTACTGATTTTGTGCCCATTGTGACGTATGGTATGTCTTTACACCGGTTGAAACTCAATTAATTTGCATTGACCGTCCTCAGGTTGTAGCCAAAGTCTGGATCATAAATGTTTGTTTATTTTTTGTTGTAAAGTGTTTTTTTTGTTTTGTGCTTGGTGGGTATGTTGTTGTATTGTGTTGTTTTGCATTAGCTATTAATTACTTGCCCTAAATAAAGGACCATTTCATCTTAACAATGGTTTCTCCCCAGCTGATGCAGCTAGTGATTCACATATATTATATGTTAATACACTAATATAATATACTAATTGTATTTATTAATTAAACAATGACCTGGTAAAAGGAGCGCATCCAGTTATTGATACTATAAGCTGAATTTGGGAACCAATGTATATGATGGTTTGTGTCCATGACAATTACACATGTTTTCTTTAGTTATTGTTTTCCGAAATACATAGATTATTACTGTTATATGATATCATTAATATGTATCAGTCCATTTCAATATTTATTTTGAGGTTTAAATGAATTGTCGAACGTTATCCTATGAAACAGTCTGGGTTCGGGAGTTTTTGTAAACGCCTTTATTTTTTATTGCGCTGCTCCTATATGTGATGAATTTAATGTGTTATATTTCATGTTTACAAACACTTTCTGAGTCAAAAACAAGGTATTATGTAACCGGTAAAAAATTATAGGTTTTAGAATTGTCTCCCTTGTTTTCATGGTCAATTGTCTTTTCTTTATTTGTTTGTCTTTGGGCTGATAATAGACCGACCAATCAGAGCTAAAGCGCAAAACTCTCGAGCAGATGTGTACATCTGAAATCATTCGAGCTGTCGGCAAGCTAAAACGAACATCGCTTTATTGTATTAGCGGAAAATTGCATTAAACGTGGCAGGACAAGTTCATTAGAAATTCGTGGACAGAAAAGTGACCGCCTGAAAATATATATGCGAACCCACGAAAAGATTTATTGGGCGAACAGATTATCTGCATTTTGCAACATTGGCTGCAAATTGACTTCTTGTATGGAACTGGCCTAATTTTGACGCCGGTTCAGCTACAAAGCTTATTGGATCCCGACAGACACTTATGATAAGTACTGCTGTCGTTTATTAACATAATTTAAAAAAAAACATTGTGGTAGGTAGTTATGCTTAATGTTGCGTAAATGTAGAGTGTTTAACCAATAATACCGCCGCCAATCCTCGTATGTTGCAATCAACTGGTAAGAAATGAAGATATCGGTATTGGCATTCAATTTGGGCTGATAAAACATAAACTATCTTTCATAATTATGAAACAAAAAAAAGATTCATTTTACCAATTGTTATGTGAGAGAGTGCGGTTTTATCGGCGCTTACATATATCAACCTCTTTAGTGTAAAATATCCGAATGCGTCGGGTTTGTAGCGTCAGTACACAGGCTAGTTGTCATTTAACTGTACTTACTATTCAATACAACGCGTGGTGCACGTGTTTTTCTAATCGCATAGTTTAGCATGATTTAACACTAATCGAAAATGTATATTCTGTTTGATAGGCGGTTCACATGGTTCACAGTGTTTTTGCGGATATCAACGCTGTTGAATAATCGATGGTATTATTGGTCTGGCTATGTGTAACATTGTTTTGTTGCTTACTTGGTACGGGAGAGATGGTTTATATCTAATTTGGAGATTTTGAGCAAGTTAAATGTATATTTGACATCCTAATATTTGTCACTGGGAATATTGCTGTGTTATATCAATTGGTATGTGATTTCGTTCAACGCTTTTAAGAGCCAATTTGTAAGTAACAGTAGAAAATTGGACAAGACAGCATAAAGACATACTAACGAAGAGAATAACGGAATACAATACTTCATTAATTTTATTATTATTAAAAATAATACAACATAGAGAGGCATTTTTTCTGTTTTATAGAGATCGATAGAAAGATTCTTTACACATATCATATCACTCTCAATAGTAATGTGACGAAGATTATGATTTTTTTACGAACGTTGGAATCGTTGGTGATGATTGGCATCTGAATTGCCTGTTACATATAAACTATAAAAAAAAAAGAAGAAGAAGAAGACTAGTACGACTTCTGCTTAGAAGAGTATAAAAAACAAAAACAAACACATGCTGGATATAAAATAACTAGAAACAAAATTGGACGCACCTTCATATTATTTCACGAGATGTATGAATTTTCGTAAGACTGTTATCTGGAGAGATTTCTCAGGATATTTCTTTTATTAAAGATTCAATAAAGTTGAGCGTGCTTTGTCTGTTAAGTGCGAATACTTAGGATCTGCGTCTTAATATTATATAAATTATATGAATGCGTACATCAAAACCACTACAATAAGGTGGCAATAAATAATGTTTCATGCGAATGTTTAAAAAGTGTTTAGAAATTGTTAATTAAATATTCTATGTTAATGTTTGGAATAAGTTGTTGGGCGAATCTTATGAGAAAACAGGAAATTATGATTTACTTACGGATTTGTATATTTGTAACGCTAAAAGAAAGCTATTAATAAGATATCGTCACATGCACTAAATAGAAAATGGTAATGTTCAGAGTTCAGTTAGATGTTTTGGCGGGTGTGTTGGTATGCTGCTGTTGTAGGTAGGTTAATGTCAGAAGATATCGAAATGAAATACAGGTTGTTCTGTATCTATAGGGATATTAGCCGTTTACGGATAAACAGTCAAAATATAACTTCTAAATGGTATAATGACTTTATTTCATGGATTCAGGGAGGGGAGTATAGTAAAGTAATGCACGCGCGTGCACAAGGATTATTGGATCCAAGGGCCTCGGGGTGTGGACCACAGTTTAGTAATGCATGCAGGTTCAGGGCCTCGAGGTGAGGACAGTTGAGAAGTAAATTATGATCTATGATATGTATTATATATGGGTGTCCAGGGCCTCGAGGTGGGAACCAGAAGTTCAAAATTATGGCATGAAGTGGTCCAGGGCCCCGAGGTTGGGGATATGTTGTATACATGTAATGTGTGTATGGAGAAAAAACGAGATGTTGAATCCCAGGGCCTCGGGGTACGCCCACAGTTTGGTAATGCATGTAGGCTCAGGGCCTCGAGAGGGAACAGTTAAGACGTAAATTATGATCTATGATATGTATTGTGTATGGATGTCCAGGGCCGCGAGGTGAGTTTCAAAATTATGTCATGAAGTGGTCCAGGGCCCCGAGGTGGGGATATGTTGTATAATTTGTGTATGGAGAAAACAAACGGGATGTTGAATCCCAGGACCTCGGGGTGGGGACCACAGTTTAGTAATACATGGGGTTCAGGGCCTCGAGGTGGGGACAGTTACGGAATAAATTATGATCGATGATATGTATTGTATATGGATGTCCAGGGCCTCGAGGTGGGAACCAGAGTTTCAAACTTATGTCATGAAGTGGTCCAGGGCCCCGAGGTTGGGGATACGTTGTATAATGTGTGTATGGAGAAAAGAAAGGAGATGTTAAATCCAAGGGCCTCGGGGTGGGGACCACGTTTTAGTAATGCATGCAGGTTCAGGGCCTTGAGGCGGGGGCTGATAGACATGTTAATATTTGGTTTGAGTGGGCGAAAACAAAACTGTGGGTTGTGATGACGTTACACGCAGGAGAGGTATATAAGCTGCGAACCAGACTTTCTAAATAGCATCTATAAAGTTTTGCGGCTCAACAAAAATGTCAGATCACATTAATTTAGGTCCTCTTTGCAACACTAACAACAGTGAGTTGATAAATATTGATAGACTTGGACAAAGAAACTAAGGCTATAGTTTGATTATGTCTTCGGGTTAATGATCGTTTCAATGTTATGCAATGGAGTTGTTCACCGAAGTATATTATATATTTCTACGGAAACTGCACCTGAATTTAATCATGACCTAGCTTTATATAGATCTTAACAAAATTATGGCATTCAAACAGGATGTAATATGTATATTGTGTTTTATATTATCAACGCATGGATAGGTCGAGCGTAATTAAAGATAAAGGGACACCTTGTAAGAGTGTTGAATTTAGTTCTAAATAGAACAATATAAGTTTGGAATGATTACGTAGTACATAACATGAATTTAATAGTTAGTTGCGTATACGTTTTGAACGTATTGCTTCCCGTTTATTGCTCAGTGATGTAATTTCTAAATAATTGAGAAGATTTTTAAAAGAAACGCACGCCGCAGGCAATCTTAATTAACGAACTACACGCTGCTTTTACATATTCATTTCTCGACCGGAATTTACTTCAAATAACTGCTATCATGAATATGGGATATGAAATTGCCATTATGTGTTTTCCGTTGAAGTACATAGAGACCCGTTCTTTTTAAGTCGATATGGTAAAATGCTTGCCCAAGCCATACCTTTCAAAATACGTGTTTGTCTTCATTCATCTAAATGAATATGAGTTAGAAATTAAATATTTAATGTTTGTCTGAATGTAATGAAAGAAAACATAAATATATTTAGTATCGTTCGATTATTCATTTGTGTGCTGTGTAATAAGGTAGTAAACAGGTTTGGTTAGTTTAAAAATAGACTGACCAATCAGAGCTAAAGCACAAAAATCTCGTGCAGATTTTTACATCTGAAATCATTCGAGCTGTCGGCAAGTTAAAACGAACATCGCTTTATTCCCATCCACCCACCCATGAATAGTTATTTATGTGTTGAACAGTGTTTTCTATATTTCCAGATTATTTGTCATCCATTAGTTGTTGTTGAGGACAGTGACTGGTCGCGAACGCCTGTATAACGCCGATAGTGCGATATTTTGTAGTTAGAGTATTATCATTCAAATCAGGTATATTTCAGTGTGATTAAAGCTATCGATATATATATATATCCCGTGACTACAGTCTGTACATTTTCTGTTCATTCTTAATTTATAAAGTGCATACAGGATATCTTTGAAAATTACTTGTATCAAATGTTTCCCGGTTTTCGTTCACTGTATTGTTGTCGACGTAATGTCGATTGTTCTCGCTTTAGTATTAGCTGCATATTTGTTGATTATTGATTTAAAGTTGTATTAGGGGATGTGATAAAGGCACCTGTATACTGATCTAGAGCCATGGGTCCTCGTACGTACTCCTGGCATCAATATAAAAATGAAAAAGAAAGAAATATAATGATCAGTGAGGTTGCGTATCCCGCTCACAGTTTTACCTGATTCATGTACGAAGTGCCCGTGAAGAAATATGCGCACTTCTCTTAATTGGTGGTAATGAACAAGCAGACAAATATTGCAGCAAAAACAAATTCAAGCAAGTTATAGTCACTCTATGCACTTATATATGATTTTATTGTACAGGAAAAGCTGCGCTGTTTGTTTTGAATAATATTGCTGTGGATGAATCAGTATATACCTGCCAGAAATGGTTTGAATGTGTATGTGTTCATGTATGTGCATGTGTTCTACGGACGATATGGTAAAATGCTTGCCCAAGCCATACCTTTCAAAATACGTGTTTGTCTTCATTCATCTAAATGAATATGAGTTGGAAATTAAATATTTAATGTTTGTCTGAATGTATTGAAAGAAAACATAAATATATTTAGTATCGTACGATTATTCATTTGTGTGCTGTGTAATAAGGTAGTAAACAGGTTTGGTTAGTTTAAAAATAGACTGACCAATCAGAGCTAAAGCACAAAAATCTCGTGCAGATTTTTACATCTGAAATCATTCGAGCTGTCGGCAAGCTAAAACGAACATCGCTTTATTCCCATCCACCCTTCCATGAATAGTTATTTATGTGTTTAACAGTGTTTTCTATATTTCAAGATTATTTGTCATCCATTAGTTGTTGTTGAGGACGGTGACTGGTCGCGAACGCCTGTATAACGCCGATAGTGCGATATTTTGTAGGTAGAGTATTATCATTCTAATCAGGTATATTTCAGTGTGATTAAAGCTATCGATATATATATATATATATATATATATATATATATATATCCCGTGACTACAGTCTGTACATTTTCTGTTCATTCTTAATTTATAAAGTGCATACAGGATATCTTTGAAAATTACTTGTATCAAATGTTTCCCGGTTTTCGTTTACTGTATTGTTGTCGACGTAATGTCGATTTGTTTTCGCTTTAGTATTAGCTGCATATTTGTTGATTCTTGATTTAAAGTTGTATTAGGAGATTCGGGAGGTGATAAAGGCACCTGTATACTGATCTAGAGCCATTGGTCCTCGTACGTACTCCTGGCATCAATATAAAAATGAAAACGAAAGAAATATAATGACCAGTGAGGTTGCGTATGCCGCTCACAGTTTTACCTGATTCATGTACGAAGTGCCCGTGAAGAAATATGCGCACTTCTCTTAATTGGTGGTAATGAACAAGCAGACAAATATTGCAGCATGGTAAAATGCTTGCCCAAGCCATACCTTTCAAAATACGCGTTTGTCTTCATTCATCTTAATGAATATGAGTTAGAAATTAAATAATTTATGTTTGCCTGAATGTAATAAAAGAAAACATAAAGTGGGACTTCATGGATCTGCAGTGAGCGGACATGTGTTTTTCTCAAAGTGAAGTTTCAGGGTTCTTTATGAGCGGTTATTAACATCACGGAGCAAGAGGGCTGTACGAGTGAGTTACAGGCGACCATTCCATAAATGGTAAGATAAAATGAGTAAAATGTGATATGTACTTTTGTGGAAGTCATATATGTTTTATGCAATTATCATTTATATTGTTATTACCACTTTACCTATGTTAAAGCCACTAGATGACCGACATATGCTTTTAAATAATATCTATCAATATAATGATATAAATAGGAGTTATATATACATATTATATTATTTATATTATTATCATTGTGCTGATTGAATTGTATGTTCTTTGTATAAAATCATGTTTATTGTTAATTTCAGGTTGTTAAGATAGGAGTATTGCCCTGAATAATATATTTACAGCACTGAATAAATACATATAGTAATTGTCATAGGACTTTGAGTTATTAACTCCAGTAGTTTTTAAAGAACCGACAGCACTTGTGGAACATTGAACTATACATATATATTTTTAAAACCCACAGTGTTACAAAATGGCGCCAAAGTATGTAGTAGGGTGATGTATAAGGGACACATATACTGCCTTGATTGTTTCAGCTGGTTTACATTGGCGCCCAACGTAAATAACCCACTGTTGTCTGTACAACATCCCACAGATGTCAAGGCAGAAGGACATTCGCGGAAGAATTGCATATATGGAGGGAGAGTACGTAGTAGGGTGATGTATAAGGGACACTTATACTGCCTTGCTATATGAGCTAGCTTTTATAGAGACGCGGTAGAGCGTTTGCCTAGGAACCGGGAGGTCCCGGGTTCGATTCCCATTGTGGCTTGGGATTGTTATATTGAACTAAACGCTTTTAAAAAATGTAGTATTTTAAAATATCGCCATCACGTTCGATACGTATTTAACTTAATATCGTATTATTTTAAACATTCGCACAATTATAATAATGTCGTTATTTTAAAACAAAAGTATTTAACTATTTCATTTCATTCATTTCTTATACACGTTTCTGCTTAGATCGGCTAAGCTTGCCCAGGAAAGGTGCGAGTATTTTAACTGACCGCCGTGATATGACTGAAATACTGTAACAAACGCGAAAACTCCAAACAAACAAACAAACAAAGAAACACACGTGCTTTGCTTATACGTTGATCAACGGGATGGTCTCTTTAAAATATAACAATATCACCTTGTTAGCTTTGTGACCTTGGTTAAACTTTGTCGTCTTTTGATAAATATCACTAAGCACTTATGTGTAAACAGATATAGACATAATTTGCTTTCTTAATTTAAACGATACGACGCACATTTATTTATTTTTTATTTATTTTTTATTTATTTTTTATTACTCTTTACCATAAAACGAACGCTTTTCTAATTATCGTCCAAAGTAAAAGACTAGTAAAAAAACTGACCTTCAGACTAAAACGGATAACTTGATGAATTACTGAATATTTTGTATTACTAAGTGAATCTTTAAATTACCTAGACTGTGCAACACGTTAGAATCAATGTCAATTGGATATCTCTTTTGCATTTAAAGTACAAATAGATTTATCTTTCGCTTCCGCATATTTTAATCGACTACTTTTAATAGTGGAGCTTTGAATGAGACCAAATTTGTTGTGCCATTTTCTGGAGTGAACTATAGGTAACAAATTTTCAAACACCAATTCGACGCGCACTGAGAGGTAGGCAACTTCAGACAGTATGTCCAAAGTAAAAGGGAATAATAAAAAACACACATCTAAAAATAATTACTAAACTTTCGTGCCATAACATGTTTTCGCGTTTACAATGTTTCAAACGCAAACACGCACTGCAGCAAATTCCATGTTGTCCTTGATTAGACGGTATATCGTTCTGATGAGTCATTGTTCTTGTAAGTACGTTGTGTGATTATAGAAGACAGTTTGAATAAAATAATACATCTAGTTTTTGCGTATTGCAAACGTGGTTACATTTCACAGCAATCGGCTCGTTGGCTTGTCTCGCTTTCTAATACTACACTGCATGTGTAACGTCAATGTGTGAGCTATATTTCATTTAGCGTTATCCAACAAAAAGCCAATACTCCAGCAATACTTAATTTCTCAAGCAATACTCTCAATTTAATAAACAGGACTAACCACACAAGGCGCCATATTCTGTCAGAGATCTTTTTTATCTTTTTGTTTGATGCGTCATTTATGTGGAAATTAGTTAATGTGTTTTCCAGTGATATGTTCAAACCTTAATGTTGCCTGTCGAAATGCATGTGAGAAAGTACCTTTCGTTCGACAGATGCATCCTTGTTTTACTGGCAAATATGACAATTGTAAAACGAGTGCATGTCACGTGAGGCATTACAAACATATCAAAACCAACTTAAAACCATAAATTGTCAGAACCTCAAAATTGCTATAACCGGTCGGTAATAGTTTCGCCAAGAGGCACCATAGCGTAAATAATGCCTTATCTGAAATAACAGCAACAAGAAAAAATAAAACGTTAAAAATAAGTTGAAGCAAACTTGCTTACAGTAAATGCACTAAACATTCGAGTGACAGTTTAGAATAAATCACGAATGAATGCATAGTTTTTGATATTCATGCCAATCAATTGACTTAATGTGCTGGGCCCAGTTGCTCAAAACTTTAACGGCCGATTAAGCTAACTTAAGTTAACTTTAGATGAAAATAAAATTAATATTACAAGCAGTTTGCTTATGAAACATTTGAAAATTAATTGAGCATGCCAGTTTATTTAGAATAAACACAGGGTATAACATTTTAACATTTAATTTACATAAAAAAACTTCATCCAAAGGTTAACGGCTGTTAGCTTAATTGGCCGTTAAAATTTTGAGCAACTGGACCCTGATCTCTATGACGACCTTTATGATTTTACCTTTATGAGTTTTATGATGAGATCTGTGATTGTAAAGATGATGAAAATACCAAGAAGATGATTTTGTGAATGTATTTAATAAAATATGTAATAATAATATATATAAATAATATATATGTTAAGAATAACCATCATTCAAAGGCAAATATGGTTATTCTTTTGTAACTTGAAAATAATGATAGGAAATGGGTGTGGTAATGATTATACAAACTTTAAATTTTCTCATTAAAAGGTTAAATTTCGTAAACACAGTTTAGATTTTACAATAAGTGTTGCGTAACTCACGATGTGGGAAAGACATCATCAAAAATGCCTCTTGGCAGGCGATCTCAATTCTCGTCAAATGGCACACACTAATCAGTCTCCGGAATATTGGACTTGTGTTTATGGATTTTAAATTGTATTGTACAATACATGATATAATAAAGTCACTAATTGCAGCAAAAATAAGCAATATTGAGCAAATTTTCTGACTCAATATATGCTCACATGTTATTACAAAATAATGCTGTTTTGTAATCTGTGAAAACAAATAAAGTAATGTTCTGTTCTGTTCCTAAAATGAACCCTTATAAATCGCATATTATGTAATACTTAAATACTTACTGTGGCCTAACGCGATTCATTTACATTTATATTGCTCTTTTTTTCTATATATACGGTGTTTTTAGTGAAAACATTTCTTGTACATGTCATTTGTGATTGTGAAACCTGTACAGCATACCGCCATTCTTCTGTGTGATCAATAACTAGCTAATGTATATACGATAGTTTATAAAAAACAGTATAGACTGTGCTATGTGCAAAAGATAAAATCTATAATAACTCGTAGATTTGGCATTGTCATTTTTCTGAGAAAATCATTTTCTTTCCAGCGTTAGTTTGCGAATAATGGCAATCGTTTTTGTTCAATAATTAGTTATCGCTTTTGAAGTTTAAAATGCATCAGTTAACATTGGCTTAAATGGTACAACATTGCAAAACCATGTCATGAAAATAATGAGAACAAGGATAAAAAAATCCAACAATAGAAATAACGTATTATGAAATTCGTTCCTTCATAAATATCATATTTGACGTGTCGTGGGAATCCCGGGCTTAATGCGTGTGCATATAACGTCGTCCCGGACGGCACAGGCTAATCCAGGACGGCACTGTTCGCTGTTATGGTATTTTTTGTTTCAGTGAAGTCTCTTCGAAACATAAATCCACTATAGGCGGAAAGTGTCGGTCCGGATTAGCCTGTGCGGACTGCACAGGCTAATCCGGGACGACACTTAACGCATATGCATTAAGCCCGGTTTTCTTTGAGACGTCTCCAAATATTATTTGGAATTTCCGGAAGCGAGCATCTCTTCCAGTGAACCAAGTTGAATGACTCTTTTGTTACTGTTGGGATTCAGCACTTGAATTAAGAAAGTATTAGTTAAAGAACTGATTAGATCGTTCGGAAGTTTAAAAAAATTCATGTTAACTAAAGAAGACTTTTCGAAAAGAGTATTTTTCATGCATAAAATATTCTAATGAAGTATTTCGGTATTTTACCATATTTAAGTGAGTTTTCTTGTTTTGCGGTGCTCAATAACTTTGATATCACATTGCGGCCACGTGAAATAACAAAAATATTTCGGTAAAGTTATTCTACAACTATAACATGTATATTGGACTTTTGCTATGTATTAGCATTCGTTTAATAGTTTGACTAACACTATTGGAAGCACCCAACATTTCAGATTTGTTTAGGAAAAAACATTAAACTCGATGAACTGTGTATTTTCCTGTTATTTATAATTAATCGCATTTATACGACATGCAAATTTAAAGGCAAGCATTTCTAAAGCCGCGAAAACTATCACAGAAGACCGTAATTATCTAATACTGTGCAATTCAGGATCGTGCTGAGTAGGCAAACGATTGGTTTCCAGGAAAGTGGTTGAACGCGTGTCTGATCACGTGTTTTAGCTGCATTTCACTCGTTACCGTGACTAATTGTCTCATCTAAATCTAAGGAACGGAAATTATTGTGGAAGAAAGTCTTATATAAACCTGCATGATAGAAAGAGACGTGATCCACTGCAACGAAATATAAAACGGAAAAATGTTTGAATTTATGGCTCATTAAGTATGATGTCTCAAAGATATGGGACATACTATTCTTTTAAGGGCGAGGCATTACAAACATTCGAACCAGAACACTACAAACAAAACACATAAAAATATGATCAAAATCCAATATATTTGTAATGTATGCGTACGTTTAACAAGGGTACAATAACATTGATGTTATAAATTTTTATTTTTAATGGTGAAAATAATACATTTTTGAAACGTGTTTTGTTTACTGTATGGGATGCATACATGATATTATTATACCCCACTTCGTTTTTACATTGTGAAATCCCATATAACCATCACTGCATAATTTTAATATGTCATGGCCTTGGAAAGTAATATACACCGACCGGGGTATAATGTTTAATATACCCCGCGCGTGAATAAAATATACCCCGCTGGTTGGCCCAAAAATAGCAACTCGGGTTTTCTGAGAAATCCGTATTAGCTAATGATCAGTAGGCGCTTAATAAAATGTATATAAAAAATCAATGTCGATGAGCGCTTGATTTTCCAACAATAAACTTACGTTTACAATGTATGACAAGTGTGTTCTTTGAGTTACAATATTTTTGTTCGGTATAATAAAATAACTATCACAGGCATGTTGAAGGGTATAGTAAATATTGCCCCCATCGAATAGTGATGTCAACCACGGCCTTTGGCCTCGGTTGATATCACTCTCCTCGGGGTGCAATATTTACTATACCCCTCAATTGCCTATGATATTTATATAATATTTGGAATGATAAATATACATATTTCAATAAGCTATTTGAGCCGCAGTTATAATTTATATCTGAACATGCATAAGGCCGCAAATGCCAGTCAAATTATTTGCTTAACATTGCGGACACAATGCTGTGGCCCAGAGTCGTAATATGTTTAAAGAAAAAATGTTTAAAAACGTGGATTACATTTTCTTAAAAATGTCTGTTGTGTGTTGCTAATGTTAATATCCGACATTATATTTATTTTACTGTTCATCATGCCTAAAAATATGCCCTGTGTAGCGGCTGTAGGCATTGTTGCCCATGATTTCGAACCAATAACTTAATAAAAATGTTTGACATTGTTTTCTGCTGATTCCGTTGTATTGCGTATCGCAGGCAGCAAAAGTGTAATAGTGTACTTTTTTATAATTTCATTTTCCAATAGTAAAAAATAGCATATTTGTTGAATTGTTTTACAGACTAGGCGACAGATCCCGGCGGTCTCAGGTTTGAGTTTCGACAAAGGCAAATGTTCGAATTATATTTATATATTTTGTCTTAATATAATATCTGTTTTTGAGTCGTCCAATTGCTTTAGCCTATGCGACTAAGACATTAAATAACATTTTGCAAAAAATACGAAAACCTGTGAATAAGTCCCTTTGAAGGATATACAGGAAATCACGTTAAATTTCTAAATTGCTCAATTTTCATACTATTCTCAGCCGACGTTCGTGATGAGTTCAAAATAAAATTGTTAACAATTAGAACTTATTAATGCTACATAAAAACGCAATGAAGGTAATTTAAGTATTTAATTGAACCTAATATTATTTTGTGATGGCATCTAATTATGCACCACGTTATTGAAGTGGTAGAGCATGTTTAACTCTTCGAAAACATGTTTGAACTTAAATGCAATTATGTGAATGGATTGAATTGCTCATTTCTGAGCAAACAGTAAAATACAAAAGATTCAGTTAATGTTTGAGAAATGAAGTAATTTAAGTCACAGTAGCAGTTCTTTCTCTATTCATGGGAGTTTGTATAAAAGCATTGCGTTGCTCTAATCATAGAAATACTTTGCAGTTTATTAACGTTCCAGCGTATTTAACCTTAACAGTCAAAACTAACAGCGTAATAAGCATGCCCATATCATAACAAACACTAATCCGCAATGACTTTGCAGAAAGACGCATACACACGAGACGAGAAAACATCATATTATCTCACCACCATATTGTAAAAAAGAAGTTTTCGTATACAAAATTTGCCGATTAGCCAATTAACTCTGAACCAGAACGGATACAATCGTAGTCGACTCGTAAATACACATGCTAAACAAAATTATATTTTGTTTATCAATAAAGGTAACTTTTGGCTAAATCTTGTACATATCATCATCAAATTAGATGAAAGTAACATACGTTGAAAACAACATCTGATTGCCTTTTTGTATTTAAACTTTATTTCTTTTACTAGCATTACCACCGAAGCACATATGCTGGTATGATGTATTATTGTTTTGTATCGTATAGCTGCTGCGACTTTCTGAACCATCGCTTTAGCAATGACGCATCCTACCTGGGCCCGTATTCACCAATCCATTCTTAGACGTTTGTGATTAATTCTGGGCTAAGTGTGAGGTTCGGCATTCCTTTAAACCGGTTTAAGCCCCAAATGTGTTTTTGCATTGACCGTTTAGAGGCGATGACCCCAGCTTTAATAATGCTTTGGTGCATTTGTGTCTGTTGTGTGATTTTTTCTATGTTGTCATTTGTTTATTTTCCCTCTTAGGTGATTATTTCTGGGCTAAGTGTAAGGTTTGGCATGCCTTTAATCTGGTTTAAACCCCCAATGCTTTGCATTGACAGTTCCAAGGCGGTGACATCAGTTTTAATCATTTTTATGTTGTGTGTTGTGTTGTATGGGCAATTGGTCACTTGCTTCAAATAAAGGACTAACGGATGGTAATAAGGGTTTCTCTCCTGATGATGTCTCTGGAGTTTTATTATTCCTATATTTAAGGATGAAGAATAGACTTAGACTCGAAGAAAATGCCTTGTGCTTTTGCAAATATGCGGGTACAAATTTTACTTATGTCATCAACAAATAGTTCTTAATACAGAATTCGTAAATACGACTTAGGATTCAAAATAATTGAGGCGCGTCGTGGGAAAACCGGACTTAATGCATGTGCGTAGTGTCGTCCCGGATTAGCCTGTGAAGTCCGCACAGGCTAATCCGGGACGGCACTTTAAGCCTACAGTGAATTAATGTTTGGAAGAGACTTCATTGAAACAGAAAATACCATAAAAGCGGAAAGTGCCGTCCCGGGTTAGCCTGTGCGGACTGCACGGACTAATCCGGTACGACACTTTACGCACATGCATTAAGACCGGTTTTCCCACGACGCCCCTCATATCCTTTTTATTACAGGACAGTTTTAAGACCATTTTTTATGCTTAAGTCTTAAGTCTAAGAATGGTTTGGTGAATACGGGCCCAGTCATATAATATTTAGTGAAAATTACGTTAATCGGTTTACTGCATGTATTGATTACTTTTATAACATCACTAAAAATAATGAATGAAAAGATCTGGTAACGTGTAAGCCTGCAGTATAAATGTCTAACTGATTAATTCTAAAATTCACTCATCTCACTTAAATAGCATCACTAATCTTGACAATGCTAATATTTGTAAAGGCGTGAATTTTCTCCAGACCAGCCATGTTTGTCATACCATAAAACAAGTATGTGTTGTCCCAAGTGCAGCTGCATATGTTTGCTTAAAATGCAATTATCATCATTGGTTTCGCTGAGCTGAAAACATAGGAACTACACATCCTGGCCGATTAATAGTTGAGTAACTTCATTGGATCGTGGAAAGTGTGTGAAATGCGTAATATGCGTAATATCCCACAGTGTGACAAATACAATTATGTGTTGCGTGCTTCAAAAGTAGTGACATGTAAAGGCGTTAAATTTATTTCTGAACACGCACACGCACTGCAGTAAATGTCATTGTCTACCGTGCCAGCGAATTAAGGTGTGACAAATACAACTGCATGCGACTTCTTTCTAGTTGTTTTAGTTTCTATTAAACGCGCATGATAATGCCCACACGTTTTGAGAAACACCGACCATGTATCAAGAGCCTTCAAAACCATCCGTTTGTCTTGGATGTTGGCATTTTTCTCTGCGTTAATAATCAACTACCAGTGAAAATAGCGAGCAAGACAAGAAAATGTAATTTAGCACATTTTAGTCATCTCATAAATAATTTGGATCACGAAATAAAAAAACAACAACCTCAATATATTAGGGCTCGTATTATTTTAGAAATGATCTGCTGTTATAAAAGCATTGCATTTAAATGTAATGTCTAGTTTTACTGTTTACATATTATGACATATATACCCAAAGTGTTATGGTTCATCGTGTTCTGCAGTTAGACTATATATGGGAGTGTTGGTCACCTCTCAGTGACTCACCAATAGCACAGGTCCTTGAAGAACTAGTTTCTTTTTCCATCCAACTCAATGGTTTGTACAGTTAAATATTTTATACGGGGTTTCAGTTTACCCAGGTTTCATAAAAACGTTTTAAATTTTACTTTAAATAAATGTACAAGACAATTACTAATGTTGTAAACAATAATACAAAAATACACTTTTAGGTGTAGCTGATTGATGATATATGAACACAAATCATTAAATGTGAAACAAATACTTAGTATGTATATATCCATCGACATATTTTAAGTAATGGTATATCGGTAATTAATTCCAGTTGTTTATCTCAGCTTCCCTACTATTCCAGATGAAGTTTTGCACAGTTGAACAAACAGGTTAAAGTTTAATGCGTACGCAATCCTGAGTTGAATGAATTCGTGATATTTGCCCGGTCATTTTCCGCTCGAGAATGTAATTATTCATGCATTCATAGTAGCAGGGCTTATTCGTGCATAAGCCTTTCTGTATCCCCTTCTCAAAATTTATCTTTCTTTGACAAATGCGTCTCTGATATTCTGTATTGACGGCACCACATTTGCCATGAGTGGTTAGGGTGCGATTCAATGAGAAAATGAAATCATAACGTCAATGTTAGATGACCTGA
This sequence comes from Congeria kusceri, assembly GCA_027627225.1. Lineage (NCBI taxonomy): Eukaryota > Metazoa > Mollusca > Bivalvia > Myida > Dreissenidae > Congeria > Congeria kusceri. The sequence goes on along the minus strand of CM051036.1, from coordinate 58,369,721 downwards.
TTTATTTTTAAAGACGTTAATATGACGTTAATTATGGTCCTAGGGTATTATTTATATTGTATTTATAGTGTAATCATAGGCTAGTTATTGATATGGTCAGTTATTTTAGTAACCCGCACGTTAGATGTAACATGTTCAGTTTCAATTGTCTAGCGTAACATTGGATTGATTGTTAGATTAACATTTTTATAACTGTGAAACCAGTTGACATTGTATGTAAAATTTTGTCAAAATTGATCTTAAACAGCACTAGTCCACGCCTTTAAAACCGTTTAAACCTCGATACACTTGTTCCATTAGAAGACGGTATATTCCGTTTAGCATATTGTTACTTTAGGGTTTCCGCGTTCATATTAAGCCATAATTTTGATATTGAGATGCTAAATACACGTGCTGTTTTCTGACTTTTCACATATAATGCATGTCCTTCTACATGATGCGTAATTAAAGTGCAAATTTAAAAACAAGTTTAATACGGTCGTGTCCAATAGACTTATCGTAAAGAAAGTTACATATAATGTAAATGCGTAAATGTCATTATTATCACTTGTTTCGTTTTAGACAAATACGCATGAGCGGTCATTTGTTTATATTGCTTGGACTTGGACAAATCCAAATGACCGGTCATTTGTTTCAATTTCTGGTATACAAAATCGAGCAATGCCCTTAATCTTGACATGTATGTGTTGTAGAAATTACCAATACAGCAAGACTATACTATGGTTGGCATCGATGGTGATGATACGCGTGTTTGCTTTAAATGTTTCCAACATTCTATTAATGTTAATTAAATATTTGAAATACTGTTTGTCAATATTATACAAACATGGTATTTTTAGCTGCGCAATACCATGCAAAATCCATATTGAACGAGGCAACAATACTCTTTGCATATCTTTCCGAACCACGAAACGTGTTGACCAAACTACGATAACTTCGACTTCGGAATAACTGGCATATTTGTTTAAGTTTATTGTTTCATAATAGTATATTATTAGTACATTTCAGTAAATAATTTTGATAATAAACACTATTTTTTAGGATAAAGCTGTTGGTTCTTTCAACTGAACAGAATGGAGACAGAAATTAAACTGGGTTCGATTGATGAAATTATTTTTCTCAACGCGAATGTTTTAAGGACATACACATAGTTTCATCTTCTTTAAACCTGAAAATAAAGAATGCATGCCATTTGCCCGGATATTTGCCTCTCAAGCCTTTTATTATTCATGAGATCATAGTATCTCTGTTTATTGATGCATACACTTTTTCGTAATCCACGTTCATCTCTCACAGTGTGACGTTCTGTTCCGACGATATCATTTTCGCCATGATTGTGGACGGGGTCTTTCCTAAAAGAAACATAACAACAACAAACAATCAAAACGGTACTAGTGAGAATGTGTGATTGCCTTCTTCTGTCGTTATTAGAGGGCTTTGAAGTCAGTTAGTGAAGTATATTATCGAATTATAAAATAATACGCATGGTTATTTTGGTTTAGTATTAATACTTATATTTATACTTATATTGTTGTTTTTGTTTAACTTCCAATACATACACGATCAAAGATATATTTCATGTAGTTGTTTTATGCCCAATATACAAATCGCTTAGGACTAACACATTTGATTTACACTAATTAACTACATTACGAAATACTGCCTTATTATACTCTAAAAGCATATCAGTTCTTCCGCAAAGTGTTTGAAAATGTCTACCAAATTAGGGAAAGGTTTATAACGGAAAGCGAACCTCAGTTCATATCTGTATATGACTCACAGCCATTGAATAAAAATAACGTTTTCGGTTATTAATAGTTACACGTATCGTCTTAAATGCATTTCTTTATGTTACTTCGATATTCCTCGACATTCTATGTACGATGATGAAACTGATATGAATGTTTTATATCACATTGTTCTAAATATGAATATATGTAAATTGAGTTTATTTTGAGCTGGAGGCAATTTACTACGAATAAACACGTATAGCAATCCAGGAAAACCGGTCATAATGACATTCAACATATAACGTCAAAACTTACATATATAAATGTGCAAACCCTACAAACGCTTAAACCCTAAGAACTCCCATCTGTTAAACTCATTCCAAAAACAAAATCGGTTGCTACTTCCTTATAGACCTAACAGATAAAGGAATTGAATGATCCACACCTTGCTTTAAAAATAAATGTAATGTTACAATAGACCATGAACAGAGTACATGCTAGAAAAGCTTCTTTACTTTGAGTGACTGAATGTGCTACGTTGCGTCGGTTGGCCGATCATTTGCTTCTGTGTCCCAATCAGAGCTAATGTTATGTTACAGAACAAAGAACTTGCAATTGCATCGAATGTGGATATTGTTCTAACATGCTGACGTAACGACTCAGTACTAATGGAATGAATTGCTTGAAAAGTTTGCTAGGGATACACTAAATCTGATCATTGCACATGTGCACAGAGTTTTTTTTATGTCATAACATTCAGTGCAGTTATTGTATATGGCAAATTGTTGCAAAATTCAACACATGTCTTCCAATTTGATGCTCATTTCGTAAATAACAGAATATGTCTGTGTGGTATTTAAGAACAATTTTGATACCCCTGGTGAATTGAGATACTTAGCCTTGCGTGCGTTTTAATAGAATATGCCATAAGGCCAAAACTACCATGTCGTAAGAATCTATTTGATATCTCGTGTATGAATGTGTACTGGCTTGTGTACACATTATTGTTATCATTGCAATAATATATGCATGTATTTAATATTTAAGATATTAAACAAACTAGCAGCATTACTGGCACTGTATCTGTGAGTCAACTGATTAGTGAAACAAAATTAACTATTTCGCCGAAATAATATAAGGACAGCATACAACTGAACTGCCCAAAACATTGTCCTTGAAATATGTACTCAATAGATGTTTATTGAATTCGTTTTATGTTATTACGTGCTACACCGCCATGAAATAAGTTAGAAAAGGCAAGCGTAAACAGTGTTTTCTTCTGTATTTTATGGAAAATTTTATTTAACTGTATTAATTGAAATATTATTATAGCTTTTGATCAAAGCACAACAACATTATCTGTCCCGAAAACACGTATGTTCCATTAGCGACACGCATGACTAGAAAACCTGACAAAACAGTCTAATAAAGTGATAACAATTTTAAAGAAAAACTAAGTAATATTTCTCCTAATTGTTGACAAATTCAACGGGAAATTTTACAAAGAAATGTAAGAAAAACATCATTTAGGAGAGACAACAAAACTATGTAATCTGGCCTTTTACACCCAACAGTACGGCTTCTTCCTGAAATTGCATGACGACGGTCTGAAAATTGAACTATATGATTCTATGTTTTTTTAAGGCTTTTTACAAAAAGACGATATGTAGTTGATACTTGTTTTTTGTTTCATTTCATCGTGCCTCAGAAAATTGCAATTCTGCTGCTCTGGTTTGCATCTAGCAATTGAGTAATTTAATAGTTATTAAATTGAATAATATTCTCTTCGCACATAAACCGGTTTAAACCCCCAATGCTTTGCATTGACCGTTCCAAGGCGGTGATCCCAGTTTTATTCATGTGTGTTTTGTGTTTGTTATGTGTTTTTGTGATGTCCTGTGTATTGTTTTTGGCAATTGGTCACTTGCCATAAATAAAAGACCTCGGGCTGCTAATAAGAGTTCTCTCCTGCTGTCGCAGCTGGAGTTTCGCTTTGTTTATATTTATTATTATTACCATATTTGTCATACAGTAGCTAGTGTAAGGCTGCGATGCCTTTTGAAAATATCAAATTAAAGTGGTTACTAATCCCGTTCATGTGATATATCATATATATTTAATTTGCAAAATATGACGCATAATTACGATTTTTTTCAATGCTGAAATATATATTAAGATTATATTTACGTTATTCAAAATACATTTTTTAAACCAATGTGTTAATTATACTCGTAACGCGATTGTGTGCGTTTTGTGGAACGTTGTGTGCTCTCGATTTAAGCAATTTTATGTTTCAATTAAATGGACTGTTATACACTCTGACATGTGTCACAATGACAAAAATATTAATCATTTAATATGACATCGTTAACCAATGATTTTCAATTTATATATCATTTGAAAACAAAACAATTATCCACAAAATGCTACAAGCCACGTGCGATGAATGTTACACATTATTGACGCAGTTTGACGAATTTATGACTGGAAATGACTGACAGAACCAGTTGCGTTCCGGATGTGAATAGAAAACCATGCCCCGAAACAAACGAAGATCAACAATAAGAACATGTAGAATAATAAAAGAAAGTAAATCAGAAGGATCAAACTGCTAAAAAGTAACACCTTTTTATTTAAGTGCATCTTTGTATCAATACAAACAATATGATTGTCCAATGTATAGAAGGTCTAAAGGATTATAAGAAATATTACTGTACAGTGTATATAAACTTTTTATTGTGTTTATTTATTTGCAGATGTATTGTAAAATTGTTGAAACGTATAGTATTCGAAAATCATATTGTTGAAGGCAGATAGCTATAATAATATATAACATGATTGCTTTCTTTTGTGTTACCCCAACGACGTTGTATGATTTTCACCTCATATTTAAATGTAAGTAAGCAGCGGTGACGAGCAGGCGAACGATGGACATAGTCAACTATTTTATATTTCTTCTTATAAATTTAGACATTTTAAGTCAGGTCTTGTTTGAATAAAATGATGTACGTATTTCCGATATAGGCATTTTAACAACGATTTGTCCTGATGCGCGATAAATAAACTACTAAACTACTAATTAACAGTGAATATTGAAACAGGAAACCATTGCATTCCTGGATGTGTCAACATGTCGTTTATCAAATGCATTGAAGTGATCTCCTCTGATACGCAGTCTTAGTGATCTTGTAGTATTTGCTATGATAACTGGGTATGTTTTGACAGTTTTTAATGTGAATAGTATGTTGGAAAACCCGAGATACAATGGTAGGCTCTGAATGTTGCTGTGACGTTATTCATCAAAGTTATATACCTGTAAATTCGCAAATTGCCCGATGGGCCACTTAGAAGAAGGCCATTTATAAGTAGGTTATGTATTATGTATTCCTTTCGGGCGACTTCAATCAAATATAAAAATAATGCAACTCCAGAAACATCACCAGGAGAGAAGCCCTTATTAACATCCGCTGGTCTTTTCTTAGGCATGTGACCAATTGCCTATGCAGTACAGGACAATACGCAAAACACAACACAAAACATAACTAAAAAAAGGGGTCGCCGCTTTGGAACGGTCAATGCAAATCATTGGGGATTTAAACTGGTTTAAAGGCATGCCGAACCTCACAGTTAGCCTAGAATTAATCACAATACATGCATTTGCAAAAACAACTTAACCTCAGAGCATTGCAATTCGAATTAAATAGTAATACAAGAGAGTATTAATTCAATTGAATTACAAATTTAATTACTCAATGGATTAAATTGCAACTTTCTGAGGCACGATGAAATGAAGTAAATACAAGTATCAGCTTAATTCCTGCTTGATGACAAGATTTCAAGACCAAGCATCATTCCAAAGAGACCTACTACGAAACATGAAAAATAAAGGAGTGCAGTACGACGCGAGCAGATCTTGCTCTATTACAACGGGATGCTATGGAAATTTGATTTACTGGTTTCCAACCTAAGTTATGAATGTACACATCTATTTTAGCTTAACAAAGCAAACATTTTAAAGGGGATATATACGATTTCATTATCAACATTTCATTTGTTCGTATATTAAACAGCACAAATGAGATGATGAATATGATCGAGTAAAATTGAAATAAAATAAAAATACACAGTTATATGTACCAATGTTCATATGTTTTGTTAAAATGGAACTTCTTTGTAACGACAAATTTATTTTTAGCGCTAGGACAATACCAACACGTCTAATCGTATTCGTCGCAGAAACAATAGACGTGTTCATGTGTCGTATGAACACATCTGCACAGAACTTTCCCAATATTGTACATGTCCAATGCACATGAATGAGTTTTCGACTGTAAGACGAAAAGTATTTTAACGGTGCAAAGCTCGAATTTCGAGGACTTTCGAATATCAATTATTTTGAACTTTTATTTTAGTTTGTTATTCATCAACGTTTTACCGGTTTAATTTTACTTTCATATGTTTTTATGAAAATTTGATGAGATCGAACATACCCTCTTTAATTCGATTGTCTTTACGATCTCTGTTTTCGGTTGGTTGTATGTGTAAGTTCTAAATAAACTATATCACGTGTTTTTATGTTGCAAACATTGTTAAGAAAAGTAAAAATAATCGATAATCTAACTCAAACAAGATTCAAGGCATTATTCAATGAAATGCAAATTGTTACCGTTCATATAGAATTTCAGAGTCAATCGGATATTTTATAAATTACCAACCTATTCGCCTTAAGCCTTCACAGTAGTATAATTAATTATTTGTATGCCCCCACCATCAATGATGGGGGGGGGGGCATATAGAGTTTACCCTGTCTGTGGCTACATACGTATGTACGTGTGTATGTATGTACGTAAGTACGTGTGTTTGTATGTACGTGTATACGTATGTACGTGTGTACGAATGTACGTATGTTCGGATTCTTGTGCGGACAATAACTTTGTCCAGCATTTGAGGCTTTTCCAATAACTTGGCAGAAATGTTTAGCATAATGAGACAGTGTGTCGCGCGCAGGAATCAGGTTTATTGGTCCAAGGTCAAGGTCACATTTAAGGGTCAAAAGTCAAATATAAGAATTTAAGCCACAGACCCTGTCCGGAGCATAATTTTGTCTAGCATGGATGGAATTTCAAATAACGTGGCACAAGTGTTCAGCATGGTTAGACGGTGTGTCGCGCGCAAGAACCAGATTTCTAGGTCAAGGTCACACTTAAAGGTCAAAGGCCAAATGTAAGAATTTAAGCCTTCTGTCATTGTCCGGAAAATAAGTTTGTCCAGCATGGAAGGAATTTCAAATAACTTGGCACAAGTATTGAGCATGGTACGACGGTGTGTCGCGCGCAAAAACCAGGTGCCTTGGTCCGATGCCAAGGTCAGACTTCAAGGTCAAAGGTCAAATGTTCAAGCCATATACACTGTCTGAAGCATATTCTTGTCTTGCATGGAAGGAATTTCAAATAACTTGGCACAAGTGTTAAGTATAGTAAGACGGTGTGTCGCGCGCAAGAACCAGTTCCCTAGGTCTAAGGTCAAGGTCACACTTAAAGGTCAAAGGTCAAATATAAGAATTTAAGCAATAGACACTGTCTGGGGCATAATATTGTCCAGCATGGAAGGAATTTCAAATAACTTAACACAAGTGTTGAGCTTGGTGAGAGGGTGTGTCGCGTGCAAGAACCAGATCCTTAGGCCCAAGATTAAGGTCACACTTAAAGGTCAAAGGTCAACTATAAGAATGTAAGCCTTCTATCCCTGTACAGAGCATAATTTTTTCTAGCATGGAAGGCATTTCAAATAACTTGGCACAAGTGTTGAGCATGGGGAGACGGTGTGTCGCGCGCAAGAACCAGGTCCCTAGGTCCAAGGTCAAGTTCACACTTAAAGGTGAATGGTCATTTAAGCCAAAGATCCTGTCTGAAGCATAATTTTGTCCAGCGGGGAAGGATTTTAAACTAAATTGGCCGAAGTGCTAAGCATTGTGTGTCAGTGTGTTGCGCGCAAGAACCATGTCCCGTTGTATAATGTCAAGGTCACACTAAAAGGTCAAAGGTCTAATAGAAGAATTTAAGTTATAGACAATATCCGGAGCATAATTTTGTCCAGCAGGAAAGGAATATCAAACAACTTGGCATAAGTGATAAGCATTATGCGGCGGTGTCGCATGCAAGAACCAGGTGCCTTGGTCCAAGTTAAAGGTCACACTTTAAGGTCAAGTATCTGTATATATGTAAAGATTCTTGTCCATGCAATAACTATGTCCAGCATTGAAGGATTTGCAAATGACTTGGAAGAAATGATAACCATTATAAGAGGATGTGTCTCCCGCAAAATCTAGGTCCAAGGTTAAGGTCACTTAAAGCTAAAAGGTCAAGTATAAGAATTAAGTCCATGGATTATGTCTGGAGCATAATTTTGTCCGGCATAAAAAATTTTCAAATAACTTGCCAGAAGTGGTAAGCACTATGAGACGGCATGTGGCGTTCAAGGACCAGGTCTGTAGCTGAAAAAAAAGGGCAAGGTCATTACTCAAGGTCAAAGGTCAAATAATTTTCCAGAGCATAATATTGTCGTGAATGCATAGATTTTCAGATCAATTGGCAGAAATGATCACAATCACCAGATGACGTGTTGCATGCACAAACCTGACTTGTGAAGTTAGTGAATTACTTTCCTTAATTCTGTAGTGTGCAAAGCATATTCCAAAATGATAAAAGGCATTGTCTTGATTTTGCTCAGAATTATTTAAGAGTAAGTGAAGCATACAAGAACCATAACTTATAATTGCCTTAACGTTTTAATTACTACCCTTTATCAATGGACTAAAACTATTTTGTGATATCCAAATTACTTCACACAATAAGAGAATACATTAGCAGAAAGTAAAATATAAGAGGACAAGTCTCTTGTTGCAAAATTATTTGTATGCATACAGAAAAAGCGGCGCCATGTAGAAATGGCTACATCGGGGTGGGGGTGGGGCATCCGTGTCTGTGGACACATTTCTTGTGTTATGCTCCGATTGGCTTAATTATATACTATTTTCCATAAAAATGAACATAGACATCAATGTGTTGTAATCGATAAAAACTTTCAACACACGCCATGCAAATCATTACTCTGCAAATAAATATTGCTTGACAACAATATAACAAATATGAATCGAAGGTTTACTGTTGTAAAAGTTAGTTACAAAAATGGCATTTCAATTCCTTGTTCCAGTTGCAGAAAATACTCATGATTAAAATTGCTTATGCATTGAAAATGATGTAAACTGCAATAGTCAATTATTCTGTCTCCAATATACCTTGCAATTGGCTCGTCTATGTAACCTTCTTCAATTACGCTGACAAGTGATAGATGCGTGTCTCCGTTGGAGTGACCTTTTGTTACGCAGTACTCAAAGCGACGATTTATGAAACAGTGCTTTTTTAGAGTGGTATGTATAGTTGTCGTTTAATACCATATATTATTAAACGAGTTCAAGAATTTTGTTTTGTACCCGAGCATTTGGCGAGCTTACCAGCGAATATCCTGGACGACTTTAATAAAAATATAATAAAAATAATTATGAAATAACAACCAGTGTAAGATCTTCTTATCACATACTTTTAAACAAAAATATAACCCTTCTAATTTTACAAAATAAGTTGGCCAATTCTCAAAGTTGTGTACTGATGTGACGTCATTTCGTGTTGACGACGTCATTTCACCAAAATAACGGCATGCGAGTGGTCAGTCAAGAATAAGTAGCCAATCAAAATGTTATCTTACATATGTGTAAGAACAACATATTCCTACTGGCTGTATTACACGGAAAACAGGTATAGCATGTGATAAATACATATCGTATCTCGGTATCATCAAATTGCGGTGAAAAACAAACACCAACTGGAACAAGGCTTTGAAATGCCATGCAATGTATGATTGCTTACAAAGTGTCTTTAGGGAAACACGCTTGTCATGAACATAATTTTTCTAATGATAATCTGTATTACTTTTGCCTGATTTGCAAATAGGCTTAAATGTGTGATACCATTTAATTTGCTTCCAACACAGTTAATGTGCACACCACTGACAGAAATGTATTAACGGCTAATCGAGCTCATACCAACTGTCTATATGTATGACAGCTATGGCAGCTGTTCGACTGTTCGACTCAAAGGCCCGTCGCACTTACAGATTATCGTTTACACCATCAAAGAGACCGAACAATACCGGAACGTGCACTGGATGCCGATAATGGACGATGTAGGCGATAAAACAGTGCTGAATTGATATGTTTACAACAGCGCCGCAAATACAGCCATGTTATATTGTAATCAGGTTTCATGATATGGACTGTCTGCTATGGCTGTTTTAGATCAAAATAGACTTTTATTTTCGTAGTGCAAAGGGCAATTGCTGTTCGTCATACCAAATATCGCACATCGCCGTCCAGTGAAATTATTCGTTACAGTTTTGGCGTGCGTTTCAATATATACAATTATATAATAATACACCGACTTTAGCACACATTTATCAGCGATATGTATATATGTGTTGTCTCTAGTAATCTAGTGTAAACAAAACTAAAATTGTGCGTATATTGCACATTTGAATTTACACATTGGACGACGAAACATACCCAGCCAAAACGGTATATGCACATACTCAATGACTGATAATTGTGCTAGCCGTGTCAACTGTAAAATTTTGCAAGCTTACATAGTTGAATGTGTGAAGACTGATTTCGTGTATTTATATCAAAATAATTACGCTCTTAAAACACAATGTATACAGGTTGTTTATGAATTGTTTTGCTTTCATATTCAGCAACACTGTTGATTCGGTAATAGCATTTTAATTTTCCATTTTCTTTACACTGGAACCGTTATCCGAAAAGAAAATAATAGGAACCTTAAAATGCTTTACTTTGATACAACTGTTGCAAAATAAGTTAGTGAAGCTTTTGCGGTCAACGTTGTTTAAATCTTACTCAAATGGATTTAAATGCATACAACCATGTACAACTTTTAAAACGAACTGTTTTACTAGTTTGGTTCTCATCCGTTCAGTTTAAAAAAATAGTTTGGGCTTTATAACATAAAGGTTTGGGCTTTATATATGGGCATTAATATTCTAGCGTCCCACAAAAATGACAATATAACTTGTATGTGGTGCATAAACACAACCCAAAAAGCAGAACTAGAAAGTAGAATGGCTGCTACCTAAGGTCGTACATTAACAACGGCAAAACATTTGTTCATTAGTACTTTTTCTACATACAATATTGCCAATTTTACTGACTTTTCTGCATTCTCAGCTAATTTCATACTAATTTGGCCAAATAACTGCCATTAGCAGTCGTTTGTCAAAGCGAATCATATGTACAATATCATTGTATTTTGTGTGGTGTTTTTAATATTGAAACTTACCTTGTTTTAAACCTATTTATTTTAGCTCGATTGCATCGAAAGCCTAAGGCTTAAAGGGCACTCGAGTCCGTTTCCTGGGTAGAACCAGTACTTGGTGTTTTGGGGGAGATCTTGAGAACCCTCCCAGAGTGGGGATCGAACCCGGGACCTCCCGATCGCTAGGCGGACACCATATCCACTACGCCACGTCGACTTACCTTGACGTAATGAGTTTTATTGAATAAAGTCTGATAAATCTGTCCGACATATTTTAGCTCCAATCCGAGTTATCATCTGCAATTTGAATAACCGACGTACAGGGGATGGACAAAGACGTGAATCGTTCATTTTAGGAGATTGCGCGACAAAACAAACCATTGGCATTGAAGCATTTTATTACAGTGCATTCATGAGGGCGTCGCAAAAAGTAGCATGTGGTATTTTGTATGAAATAGATTATCAGTTAACTATGTCCATGTCAGCGACGGTCCATGCACTCAGTGTTTAAGGATATTCATTTTACTCGATGAACTTCGTTTTTTATTGTTGGGTATTATTGATCGTATGTGTATGATATGCAAACTGAAAAGCAAGTATCACTTTAGCCGCGAAGACTTCGCGTTAAATGTTCCGATGACAGAAGTAAATTTTGGTTCCCAGAAAGTGGTTGAACGCGTGTCTGATCAAGATTCAGAGGAATGCGTGTTTTAGTTTCATTTCACTGTTTTATCGTCTACATCTTCCATTATCGGCTTCCAGTGCAGGTTCCGGTATTGTTCGGACTCGTTGATGGTATAAACGATAGTCTGTAAGTGCAACAAAGACGTGAATCGTTTATTTTAGGAGATTGAGCGACAAAACAAACCATTGGCATTGAAGCATTTGTTACAATGCATTCATGAGGGCGTCGCAAAAAGTAGCATGTGGTATTTTGTGTGAAATAGATTATCAGTTAACTATGTCCATGTCAGCCATGGTCCATGCACTCAGTGTTTAAGGATATTCATTTTACTCGATTAACTTCGCATTTTATTGTTGGGTATTACTGATCGTATGTATATGATATGCAAACTGAAAAGCAAGTATCACTATAGCCGCGAAGACTTCGCGTTAAATGTTCCAATGACATAAGTATTTTGGTTCCCGGAAAGGGGTTGAACGCGTGTCTGGTCAAGATTTAGAGGAATTCGTGTTTTAGTTGCATTTCACTGTTTTATCGCCTCTATCGTCCATTATCGGCTTCCAGTGCAGGTTCCGGTATTGTTTGGACTCTTTGATGGTGTCAACGATAATCTGTAAGTGCGACTCGTTTATTGTAGGAGATTGAGCGACAAAACAAACCATTGGCATTGATGCATTTGTTACAATGCATTCACGAGGGCGTCGCAAACAGTAGCATGTGGTATTTTGTGTAACATATATTGTCAGTTAACTATGTCCATGTCACCGACGGTCCATGCACTCAGTGTTTAAGGATATTCATTTTACTCGATGAACTTCGTATTTTATTGTTGGGTATTATTGATCGTATGTGTATGATATGCAAACTGAAAAGCAAATATCAGCATAGCCGCGAAGATTTCGCGTTAAATGTTCGGACTACAGAAGTATTTTGGTTCCAGGAAAGTGGTTGATTGCGTGTCTGATCAAGATTTAGAGGAATGCGTGTTTTAGTTGCATTTCGCTCCATACCGAGACTAGTTGTCGTTTATTGCTTAGCAACGGGACTCTATCGAAAATACTTCATGCATCAATCTACACAATATAAAATAAAATATAACATATACAATAAAACAGTGCTATATGTTTGATATAGACTTCAGAGTTTTGAGCATTCAGTGTTTTCGCTCACTGCATGTTCAATTGAGCAAGAATATGATTTCTGAGTTCTTTGCTGACACATAACGAATGCACACATATCTAAATCGGGTTGACACATATTAATTTGAAGATATAGCACATCACTGTACGTGATTCACTACGGCGTTATATAGCAAACACATGTTGATTATGTTTGAAACTATGACCCATCATTAGGTGCTGGAACGGTGGTGGAACAAAACCAACAACAAGGTAGTCTAAAAACAGTAGAACTTGCGTATTGATGACTCCTTGGATGCACTGTTCCATATTTAATTTTATTACCATCATCTTCTCAGACATTTGTAAAAGCTATGTTTTACTCCAAAACGGGATAATTTCTTTGTCCAGCCTCTCGCGTTTTATACATCTGCGTGTACTTACTTATTTTAGTGTTTATATGCAAATTAATCAAATGCGTGAGTGTTTTCTCAAACACAACTGCATAGGCATGCTTGAACTACATTGCCATCAGAATATTTTTACACTGAAAACACAGTATGCAAATACACTCCCTAACCGATAAATGCGGTATATGCTTTAACATCAAAACAGAAAAAAACTTGTGTTGCGTGCTACGAAAATAACGACATGTAAAGGCGTTCAATTAATTTTTCATCAAGAAAACGCACTGCAATAAATGCCATAGTATGTCGTAACAACGCATTAAGATGTGGCACGTTACACACAACTGCTTTGTTTCTTAGCTTTAATTAAACGTGCAGTATTATGCCCACATATTTTTTGAGATTTACTGAAAATATATCAAGGCAATTCAAGTCAATCGGGTTGACTTAAATGTTGATATTTTTGTCTACGTTTATAATAATCCATCCGAGGAAAGGAAAAGGTAATGATATACACTTTAGCCATCTCATAATTAATGTGGGTAACGAAAGAAAAACACAAAAAATAACCAAATTAAGTGTACATATTATATGATTATATGTGCATTGCATTTCAATGCCATGCCTATTTTCAGCAATTATGTTCACATAACATACATAACATATGCAATTAAAGTTGTATTGGTTATCATGTTCTCCCGTTAGACTATATATTTAAGATCTGACACGAGTTGTCATTTCATACCATATTTTATTGAACGAGATCAGGAATTTTGCTTACGGATTTCCTGGACAAGTTTAATAGCATAATTATGGTATGAAATGACAACTCGTGTCAGATCTTTTTAATCACGTGCTTTTAACGCAATAAAACTCATACATCTAATTTTACCAAAATAAGTTGGTAAATCCTCACGTCATTTCATGTTGACGACGTCATTTCATGTTGACGACGCCATTTCACCAAAATAACTTCATGCGATTGGTCAGTCAACAAATATGAAGCCAATAAAAACGCTCTTATCTTACACATGTTTAAGATAAAAATATTCGTAATGGCCGTATTACACGGAAAACAAGGTATAGCATGTGATAAATATGTGTATGTTGTTCACCTATCTGTGGACTAGCAAGAGTACCGGTTATTGAGAACTTTTTTCCATCGAACGCAATGTTTTGTTCAGTAAAATAATTATACTGTCCTTCGGTTTACTATAGATGTTCTTGAAACTGTTCCAGCTGCAGTTTCATAATTGTTGACATTAGCGGCAATTTAAAACAATGTAAGTAGTTCATGCATATACACTCCTGAATGGAATGAATTCGTGATATTTGCCCGGACATATGCCTCTCGAGAATGTAATTATTTATGCATTCATAGCAACCGGGTTTATTCGTGCATAAGCCTTTCTGTATCCCCCTTATCAGCATTTGTCTTTCTTTTATTCTGTATTGACGGCACCACATACATGCCACATATGCCACGTGTGGTAACGGTGCGATTCCAGTAGAAAATGAAATCATACCTGTCTTCACTGTTTAGAGCTTTGGATGTTCTTCTGAATACGTTATTAATAGGCCTAGGGATCAGCTTGTTAAACATGTTATCGACACATGCTTTACATGTTCTATATTATTATCATACGTTGTTAGTTATTGTTGTAGGTAGTTATTTCAGCGAACCGTATTGACTAAATGACGTATCTTTCTATGAATTGACAGCTGATCATGCTTAGATTCTATTATCTAGTGGAAAATTACGATTGATTGTTAGATTTACTGGCCACAGGAAAGAGACAACAATGTGTCAGTATATATTCCCCTTGATATCATTGGCATGAATATTAAAAATAGTTTATTTATTTTTATTTTGGCTGACATGTTTGGAATAGAAACTTTGAAATTATCATATCTACTCTTCTTGTCTAACTTACTTTTACTATTAATATACAAATAAATAATCGATATATATAGTAAAAACAAAATTTCATATTCAAAAAAGACGATATTCTATTTTTAACAAAGTCTGAATATTGTTGACATGTTAGAATATACATGTGCTCAGTTATTCTGAATAGATAAATTAATAAAATAAATTGTATTCATAGTTATATTTAATATATATACATTATTTTCATATTCGTGTTTAAATAACATAACATTAATTAAACTGTTAAACACGTACGTATACAAATCGCGGTAACTATCAAACTGTGTTTAAATAACCATAATAATCTAGGCTATAGTACGTAACCTATATCTTGATTACTACTGACATATGTAGAAACGAAACGAGCTTCATCTGTTGGTGCAAATACACTTGATTTTATACAAGCATTGACACAATACAGTTAAGGAAGCCTTGGGACGTCGCTCATTTCATGGAAGCATTTATCGTACTTATGGCCATAGATTTAGAATCATAAACAACAGTTACACGGTATACTTGTTACAAGGCGTATGGTTTGTGACACAAAAGGCCAACCTGTCAGTTGTTTGTGAATGCCAATGCAAACTGTTTTCTAGAAAGGTGAAACGTGAATACTGTCTTTGTGTGTTTCATAATAAATCTTTTGTTATATATGAATGCTATTTTACATTATTTTATAGAATATATACAAAAATATGTGTTACTCAATTCATAACCGTTGATATATTGGAAAACATATACATTTGTATTCTCTTTACATTTGAACGCCAATGACGTTACAAAAGAACTTACATACTCACTAGTTCCACGACGATGATCAGCATTTTCTTCTTTTATCTTAAACCTATGTACTTTAGCTCGATTGTGTAAATAGCCTGAGGCTTACTGAGAACCAGTTCTTGGTGTCGCATGAGAAATATCATTCGAACGCTCCCCGAACTCACGACCCCTCGATCGCAAGGCGGACACCACATAGGCATTGTTTGTGCCATCTACCAGCCTCTATTTCTAGATTATGTGCAGACAATCTTAGCCAAGATAATACAAATGATGTAGATCACCAAATGCACTTTAAGATTCTGATTTTGATGAATCTTTTTTTTTTGGCCGAAATACATTATGTACTCTTTGTTTGCATAATAGCAAAAATAGTTTTACATCCCTAAAACCTTGGAAAAGTCAAACTGATTGCAGTAAACCTGTTTATCGTGTATGGCCATGGTGTGGAATCATGTGTGCTTCTATCCTTTCGTACAAATTATCATATACTAGTCTCACAAACTTAACATTTTCAATCTACACAATTTTAAACCAATATTTAAATACACTCAAATAAAATTAACAATTTTAAACCAATATTTAATTACACTCAAATTAAATTTAATTTTTATTAGTGATCTTTCTTGTTCTCCGCAGACAAATTAATTTTGGCTTTGGGCTCTTACTCCTTGTAACTCTTTACAAAATTTGTAATGTATTCTTTCCAATTGTATAATATTATCATTTAGGCCCAATATCTCTGAGCCATAACTCAAAACCGGAGTAATTAATTTCATATCTTGTTCTTTCTATTTAATTATCCCTAAACTATTTAAGATTAAAACACACTATTGTCACTTTTTAACTAGTGGCCAAACAAAATCACATGCCGTCTAAGTCCTACTTGTTTTTGATTTGCAATTCAAACAAAGATAAATAAAGGAACTGCATGTCTTCATTCCACATCGTTTGCATTCTAACCTATTAATACTTACATGCAAAAAAACGCCATTCAAGTAGTATACGCATGACAATGTTGCGCGCCAGCTGGCTCTGTCACACTTGTCAGCAGGACGTGGTTAGCCCTTAGGCCATAATTACTTTGCTTAATTTTACCGTTTAATGGAACTTCTTGATAGTAAATAAAATAAACAAGTCTTATATAAAGTTTAAAAGTTAAATCCTTGACTTCTTGTTCAAACCGAATGTAAATAACAATTGTATATATAAACATTTATAGTAATAGTTTGTTAGTATATATAGTAGATACAGTACATATTCCAAATCACTTTACATTTTTACTGGTGTTGACATTTAAAATAAGACACTAAAATTCTTCAACACTTGCAATCTCTCAACTCTCGCTAATATACAATACAGTAGATCTAGATTCGTGTGGACAATGACAACAATAAATATTCAATTCTTCATATAAGCTCTATATAGGTGCGTGAACTGTTAAAATATTAACGAATAACTTCTGTGTCAATAGATCTATATAGCTTTACAATAGATCTAACTTGCAAAAATAAATGAGTGCAATTTCTATGGAAAAAGGTTCCTTTAATTTAAATTGCGATTGAGTTCTAAGTCTTAAGTTTAAGATTTACATTTATTTTCATGTCCGAAGATGTTACGGCCTTAGATATTACGACTAGACTCAACTGCTAAAACAATTGTGTGGGCGCTATTATACGCCATTGACCCAGAAAGTTGTCACTGACCAAGTTTACATGACCCGACGAAGAATTGTTGGTCGATCGTCCAAAACAAATGGGCCGCGACCAAATAGCTGGTCATCCTTGATGTCAATCGACCAAACAAATGATCACGAAAGATCTAAACAGAATTCTGCACAAATACGCAGCCAAATTGGATTATATGTATGATATTTGGTAAATCATACAAATGAGATACACGGTTTTAAATGTACACCACACAGCGATTAGACAATATATATTAATAACCTTTGTCATGGTTCATAAAGCAGCTGCCGAAAATAGTTTCAAAATCGACCACAATTCACTGCAACAAAATGGCTTCTATTGACAGGAAAATGCCAGCGTTGCGACAATAAATACAAAATTAACGTATTCATTGAAGGATAATTAATCTGACATGCAGCAAAAATGAAAAGGTATTTTTTTTTTTTTTTTTTTTGTAACTTAGCAGCTTAGTTGTTGGAATTAGACGGCCATATTCAAGACAATGCGCGAAAAATTGATATCCATACATTTGTTGATTCCACGAAAAATGAAATACCAAAAGAAAAACGACATCGGACGTAAATCGGATACAAAAAACTGGCTTCGAACTTGCAAACTATATATATATACATGCAAACTATTATTAGTTTAGTATCATTCATTTGTCTGTTTCGGAACCTCAATTCATTATTGAAAACTACTATGTTGTTGTATATATATATATGTATCTATAGCACACACAATTTTACCTTTAAACTAGACACTTTGTAGCACGGAAACCCACTTAACCATGCTGCTGCAAAGATTTCAAGACCTGCATTGCGATGTCACCATTTTCGAGATACAAATATGTAACTCTTGTTGCAATCCTCAAACATATCTTACCATCCCACTATGACATTGCATTATTTTAAAATATGCTATATGGCAATGTTTTAAATGTTAGAAGTATGGTAACTGAATGTTATCAAAACTCGGCTATGCTGTAACGTAATAGAATTGTTGTTTTGCAGCTTCAATGGACGGAATGTTTAACCGAGATGGAAACTTAATTAATGTAATGCAATGTATAGTAGCAATGCTTCAATGTTGATAGTTCATGCGGAAATAAACGATTCACATCCTCGTCGAAAATTTGCGTTCTTGAATTTTGAATTAAGTGTGAGGTTCGGCATTTGTTTAAACCGGTTTAAACCCCCAATGCTGTGCATTGACCATTCCAATGCGGTGACCCCATTTTTAATCACTTTTATGTTTTGTTTTGTGTTGTATGTAGTGTCCTGTATTGTATAGGCAATTGGTAACTTGTCAAATAAAGGACCAACGGATGTTAATAGGAATTTCTCTCCTGATGATGTCTCTGGAGTTTCATTATTCCTATATCTATTATATTCAATAGCACGTTTAATAATTGAAAATAAGCAAATAATTATAAGATTTGAACTATACGATATTGCCTACTCGCATTTTACTCCGAACAATATTCATAAGAAATCTAATTAGAAATTGGAATTGGCATTCTAGTAGAAATTAAGCATTGAGTGAAAATTTCGCATCCACAAATACCAATCATATTGAAATTAGTTGGGGCAAGTGTCATTTATAATTTTCTGACTATTTACCCAAGTTACACAAAACAGCTTGGGGCAATTTAGTGAAGCACTTACTTATTTACATTGACATATGCATTGAATGTAAGTTTATCCTCTAAAAATGGCTTTGAATTAGGTTAATTTAATTATGGTGAACTGGAGAGGGCTTCATCTATAATTGTCAATATGTCATAACTATGTATTTTAGAAAACGTGTTATCAACAAAATAGACCGATGTTAATTGATATCCGTTGGTAAACATTAATGTTAAAGTATCACAACTTTTTTTTAAACGATAATATATTTTACATTACTGTTTGCTACGGTTTAGACTGTTCTTTGTTTTGGGAAATTGTGTGGCACTATGTACATATCAAAACGTTCTGTAGCACTTACTGGAAACCATGTATGTTATTAATTTCGTAAACACATTAGACTCACTATTTTAGCAACATATTCGTGCTTGAAAGACATACACTGCATATTGTATTAACGTATGAGTGCGTCTTCTGCCTATGCCTTATTTTATGAAAAATGAGTATTGTTTCATGCCGTGGTGTAAGAATGGAATCAGTGTAATATAGGATTTGACAGAAATTCACTATCGGTCGAGAAGTAATTTTCCGTTGAAATGATAAAAAAAACACATACACATTAACATAGATGCGTCATTGCTTTGGGTGGCATGTGAACTACATCTAAACGTATGGTCGTTTAGACTATGGGTTATACAAATGAGCATCATACATTATTGGAATATACAATATACTTGCATTTATATCGGAAGTTGACATATGCATTGCGTAAACATTTTGATTCTGCAAGTTAAACATTTAACATGAGGCAAATAATTCAAATGTTGGTAGTCGTAGGCGGTGTCATTGACCAGGGCAAAAGTATTGGCACATAGTGCATGCTCTCATTTTCTAATGGAGTATTTATGTTTACAGAACCACGAAGTCAATGGCTTTCTTGATCTAATGTGTTTCCGTCCTTTCATAATTAGTCAATTATCTGACTCCAATAAATGACCATCGGATGGTAATACGGGTTTCTCTCCTGGTGATGTCTCTGGAGCTTCATTATTCTTATATTTGGAACAAAACATGGCACTGATGAAATACCAACTCTAGCCATTTGGGTGATAAAGTGGAAAAAAAACCATACACTTACACCTTTGATGCAAGTATTGCAGTTGTCGTAAGTTTTCCTATAAACTAATGAATGGATTAAAACACATAACGCCCAGTATTCTGCAGTTTTTGTTTGGAAGCATTTTAACAAAAACTGTAATTGTAGTCTGAGCAAAAGCTGTATTGACATGTAAAGGTATTGGTTCATGTAATTTACACAACGTTTAGTATTTACGTTGATAATCATAACGCTGCACTACCACAACGGGTCAAAAATGTAGCGCTTTAATAAGTCTTATTCCAGGACACCCAGGTTAATATTTCGGGTACAATCAAGTAAATGGCGAAAATGGGGGGAGGTTCATTAATTAAACGTGACATTTTTAATAAATTGACTTTTTTTAGAAACTGTAAGTGTAATAAATTGCATGATATACACATTATTATACACGTTACATAAATATAGGATATTTGTTTGCTTTCGGTGTGATAACGCGTGATATAATCACCGGAAAGGGGACAATTAATATTTTCACGAGCACTTGCTTTTATTTTATTTTAATGCTTTTGAGTATTCTTTACATTTGAATTATTTTGAAGGGATTTTTAACACAGATATAGAAACCGCGTCACATCCAATAGGATGCGTCGGCGCGTCCGCTATATTGGAAAGGTCGTCGATTGTAAACAAACACATAGACCTCATACTGCAATGGAAGGTATTTTTTTATTATTTTTTAACACATTTCGTCTTTCTGTTGAAGAGATTGTCAATGCATACAACCAAGTCATAAAGGAATAATGTCACAAAAGTTATTGTAATAAAAATGTTACTGTAACCTGTATACTGCTTATAAATGATAATGATAATAATTTTAATATTTGCCATAAGTGTCAATAAAGCTACGACTTATTATTTCACCATCATTTAAATAAACAAAATGGATAAGGCAATAATATAATATTATACTTTGACAATGACATAATAATAATAATAATAAGAAGAAGAATATACTAATTATTATTAGATCTTTTACTATCATTATTATTTTATTTTTTGTATTATAATTATTAGATTGTACTTTTACAAACAAGTATTTATTATTATTATTATTTATTAGATTGTATTATTACAAATAATTTATTGTTTGTTTTATTTTAATTTGTGTTCGTTTTTTAACAACAGTTCATTTAAATCATGTTTTAAATTATTGGATACACACATCATTATAATATTATATAACATATTATCTATTACAGCCTGTATAATAATAATAATAATAATAATAATAATAATAATAATAATAATAATAATAATCGTAATAATAATAACAATAATAATAATAATAATAATAATAATAATATAGGGACCCATGAATATGCTTTGAAAAAGATGGCATGCATTTCTTCAATCAAGTGCAGCAACAACATACATGAACTTCAATTGACTGATATAAA
The DNA here is from genome assembly GCA_027627225.1 of Congeria kusceri. NCBI lineage: Eukaryota > Metazoa > Mollusca > Bivalvia > Myida > Dreissenidae > Congeria > Congeria kusceri. Next base: position 58,347,819 of record CM051036.1, on the reverse strand, counting down.
TACTGCCACCAAATATGTATTTCATGACTTTCTGAGAATATAAAATATAATTAAAGTTCTGCAAGCCTCAGACTCTGTAGTATAGTGTTTGTTACATTGATTTGTTAGATGGGTGCACTTTAATTTTTAACAGTGAGGATTGTAAGCTTCAGTTGCAGATTTCCACAGCCTTAAATGCAAACATAAACGTGCCTATAATTGTGAAATGACAACTTTTTATATATTCTAGCAAAATCAATTTCCTTCACAAGAGTATTTCTAAAATCGCACCATTTTGTAATAATAAAAAAAAGGGAGAAATATGAAAACAAATTAATATTTAAGCAAATAGATCTATTATCTTTTTGTAAAAAGTCCCAACTTGGGTGTATTGTCTGGGTGGGTTTTTAATATTGTTGAATAAATAATTCATAACATTACCAGAGTTTTGTTTATGGTTGCTATTTACTTATGGGAAGATGTGTTAAAAACCCCATGCAGGAAAAATAAGGGAAATTAAATATCATATTTGGTTTAAAACTATTTATTTTAGTTTTAATGTGCCGAAAGCCTGACTATTATTGAGATATTTTGACAATTAATTAATAATTAATGTTTCCAGAGTAGAATCAGTACTGGGTATCTTTTTGAAAAAGACCATTCAAATGCTCCATTAATAGGGGTCATACACAGAATCGCTGAATCAAAAGGCAGACATCATGTCCATTACACCTCTGCAACTCAAGGAAAATTCACAACAACCTGTGTATACATGTACAATATGGCCAGAATGGGAAAATGAAGTCCACATTATAATACATTGAAACCACCATGCCTTAGTAAGTTGGTTAACCATTAATTAATAGATAAAAATGTTTTGAAGACCTCCAGTGGCAAACCTTTAAAAGGCTAGAACAATGTAAAATCTTCTATATTTCAATGTATATCATATTTGCATTCAGAATTGTGTGCGAATTCAGTATATATTCAGAAAACTTTAAGTAGACTACAGTAGAGTTTGTGGCCTTTATCATATAGTTCCAACTTTGCATGCATATTGCAAACAAGAACAGTTTAAACAAGGTTTCGTGTGTACAGTTTTATTGCAAACACAACTAAATATAATGAAATAAACATATAACAACAATAATTATATAAATATAGTATTCTTTATTTTATATAACCTGATTGTTTACCACTAGGTTTGCTCACATATGTGGTCAAGACCTTACAAGGATTGCCAGTAATGTTAATATAGCTTATTTTTGGCTGTTTTATCTGAAGAAGAAAAATAGATATTTCTAGCAAACCATTGGCTGGTAAATCTGAAAGAAGAAAAGGAACTATTTAAATAGGACTTGACAAATGATTTTACATATTTCTAAATTATATCAACACTATTTCCCTTTGAATAAGAAAAACTGTAATATTTAACAAATAAAAAAGTACATAACAGTGTTATATTCCTTATCAATTAACATAAATCATTAAGTTCAATTAAAATTAATATATCAGACAATTACATGTAGATCTAATTGATTGTTTAACCAATGAATACACTTAAAATACTAACATAAGTTTTTCTCATTGAAACAGAATCTTATAACAATACTGTAGTTAGGCATTACAGAGTAATATTTTTCTCGTAGCTGGTCATCTAAATCTGCACTTGACCAGTGACAAAATGGCAAATTTCCATTCTGGCAAGTGGATTTTTAAGAAAAATGACAACAAACAGCATAAACAATAAAAGAGTAAAGAAAGTTCATTCAAAGTGAACTTGAATGACATGTGTTTGAACAAGGATAACATTGGTCTTTACAAATGGAAACTGCAGGGCAATTAGATTCTAACAGACTGCAGTGATTTTAAACAAATACATGGAACAAAATATTCATATGGTCTTGAATAAAATTGAATTTGCATTGTTTATATACCTGTCTTTCCAGGCTCCCATTTTACAACTTTTTTTGCTAATGGTGCCTCTGCAGTCTCATGTCAGTATCAATCCAGGTTTTAAGCATAAATGCAGATTGTTGTTATTTAAGCACTACACAACAACAGTATCTATGATTATGCATGATAGTAATACACGCACAGTTCAGGATAAATGTATTGGCATACTTAATCTATCTAAACGGCTAGTACACTTCTAGCTGAGTTGTATTAACTGTTGCCATCATAAACGGCTAGTACGCTTCTAGCTGAGTTGTATTAACTGTTGCCATCATAAAATGCAATTCATTTGTCAGCTACGAGAACTTTGTCATTAGCAAAATATTTTTATCCGAAATCGAATCAGAATTCAGACTTGTGTTCATCCGAAAACCGTTTATATTTATAATGCAATTATATTCCACGAAAGAATGTAGTTATTGTATATAATTAGAGAGAATATTCACGACACCATACTAAAACAATATTAATTTTAAGATTTTTCCTCAGATTATCAAATTAAAAGCCTAATTACGGATAACCTTGCTAAGAAATCATAGCAATGTTGACAATCGACGACCGCACCAATATGGCGGACGCGCAGACGCATTTCACTTGCATTCGGGTAATAGGCGAATGGGCATCTATGTTTATATATATATTATTTTTAACACGATATTTTCAGTTTTATGTCAGTACTAGTTTCTCTATAATGTGTAGTAATCGGTGTAAGTATTAAACATTCCTGCGCCATGTTGGATTTCGATAAAATGTGACGTGGATTAGATAAAATGTGACGTGGATTAGTTAAGCAATTTAAACCGCACAATGTTTGACCCTATGCATGATCATGGCAGCGTGATTACAGTACAGCAGTCTGCTATTTGGTACAGTATATTCATAGGCAACACATAATCCGGGTTTCTAAATTTTTTAGTTAAGTTTACATACACGCAATTGGATACACGTAGTCGGTGAATAATGTCCAGCTTTTAAATCAAGAAGTTAACACTTACTGCTAGGTTTAAATATATTTATGATAAAAACACGTATTGACAGTTAAACACATTCACGACAGTCACGACATTCAAACGCACATACATGTGTTTTCAAAAGCAATTCAATATGATTACACTCGTAGATGCGCGTTTAAATATAAAACAACAAAAAGATGTACTGTGAAAGAGTTTTCTAAAATGGATTTCTTATACGTTTAAAGTTTTTTTTATATTAATTATTCGGATTTAACAACACAATTGGGTTAAACGTCGTTGAGAATTAGAAGAAAACAAGATGGCGGAGAATAGAACGCTGAACACTTCTTACAATAGCACATTGAATCCTTAAATAGTTAAGCGTGATTACTGGATATACTGACTTAATACACATACATTTATATATAAATATGTGCTTGTTTAATGAACATAAGTTATTACTTAAGGACACGTTGGATTCTTATTTTTCATTTGGGGAACCGGCAATATAGCAAGTATGCAAACAATGGGAGATTACTGTTCATAGCAACAACAAGTGCAACTGAAAGTGTAGTGTGCAGGAATTAATAAAGTGCAAAGGATAACATAAAAACTGTTGATGCTAAAATGAAGTTTAGACTAAGGTTACCGGCTCCAATGCCTTGTAGATAAAACTTGTACCCGCAAGACATTGTCTGTTCTAGTCTCCTTGGCTCAATGAGACTGAGGCAAATCCAAGAGAAAATAAGAGGAAAGACAGTTCAATATATCGGAGAGGTATTCTTAACATCTGCTAATATTAATCTTTGCTATTTTTCTTTTTGGGAATTTTGTATGATAAATGGTGACAACACCTACAATTAAATATTGTCCAAATCAAATAAAATTTTAAAATGTAGTCCCTAACTGTGAGTGATATAGATATATCTCACTGTTATTTTTTTATATTTCACTACTTAGCATTGAATTAAAAGGGAATATTACATGACTTTGTTATTCCGGTGGCTTGTATCGCTCGAGCTGATTGTGTAACCCAATCAACGAGAGCGATACAACCCACCGGAACTCCACATTCCATTTATCATATACCTACTTAAAATTCAAACACCGCTACGAAGCAAATAATTGTTAAACTTTAAACAAGGAATAACAAAATAGAGTTGCTAAAGAACGCGCATGAATACATGTCATGTATAACAATAATGTCATTCAATTCAAATCATTTCTTATTCCAGTGTCCCCTCTACTTCTGATTCAAGTAGGGCAGTTGTCAGTTACTGGCATAAATATGTGCACTTGGTACTGGTAAACCGCTGAGATCGGTTAAGCTTGCCCAGGAAAAGTGTAAGTAGGTTATCTGACCGCTGTGATATGACTGAAACACTGTTAAAAACGGCGAAAAATCCAAACAAACAAACAAATATTTCAAATCTACATGTTGTTACGGCGTTGTTATGTCTATAAATAGAACGGGGTTTTCCAATGTCGCGTGGAACGTTACGTAACTATATGTTATTCATCGAACGTAAAAGTAATCCGTTTGTTCCAGTCGTTGAATACGGATTGTTATTTCACAGTGTGAAATACGGGAATTCAATCTAGCCTATTGTATTTTATACCGAAAATACACCAGTATTTGAGTAAGATTATTTATAGATATATAATAAATTATCTTAAATAATTAAAAGATACGAAAAATTTCGTGATTGTTTGCTGTTTTGAAGAAGAACCCTTTCAGGTTTCGATTACTGACTGGTAGCCTGCAAAGAAAAGTTTCCGCGATACCTGTGTTTGGAAATTACACTCTCAAAAAATCAATAGCTACCGCCAACAGTCTAAAAAAGTTTCGCTAGCATCCTGTCGAAACCCACGGTATTCCGTTACCAATACAATATATACCGGGGGAGAATTGGCTGCCAAGTGTTAGTTTTCATGAATATTAATGAACCACCTACTGACCAATGAAATTACACGTAACATTTGAAAATACTCTTCGAATGAAGTCTGGAAAACAAGTATCAGTGACCGGTTACTAAGTAATTGTGTACACTCCGCTGAAAAACTGGTGTATACGCACGTACATTCGCGCATGTAATAAAGGGTAAATGAACTACGTCTGTATCGTTTACTGCCCACATTTGAATTGCTTCATGGCCTTCGTGTAGGACATCGGAAAATATGATAAAAGCGAACACCCTTACATGTAACTGTTTTAATAACGCGTCGTTTTATTAGCTAAATTTTCCGAGCATACTTTGGCACGGAACCAATTAAATGTCTCATTAATTATTCACGAGTACGAAGTTTTGCTAGCCTAATCACCCACAGTGTAATCATGAAGCATACCGTACGAAGTTTTGCTAGCCTAATCACCCACGTGTAATCATGAAACATACCGTGCGAAGTTTTGCTAGCCTAATCACCCACGTGTAATCATGAAACATACCGTACGAAGTTTTGCTAGCCTAATCACCCACGTGTAATCATGAAGCATACCGTACGAAGTTTTGCTAGCCTAATCACCCACGGTCTAATCATGAAGCATACCGTACGAAGTTTTGCTAGCCTAATCACCCACAGTGTAATCATGAAGCATACCGTACGAAGTTTTGCTAGCCTAATCACCCACGGTCTAATCATGAAGCATACCGTACGAAGTTTTGCTAGCCTAATCACCCACGGTGTAATCATGAAGCATACCGTACGAAGTTTTGCTAGCCTAATCACCCACGGTGTAATCATGAAGCATACGGTACGAAGTTTTTGCTAGCCTAATCACCCACAGTGTAATCATGAAACATACCGTAAGAAGTTTGCTAGCCTAATCACCAACAGTGTAATCATGAAGCATACGGTACGAAGTTTTGCTAGCCTAATCACCCACAGTGTAATCATGAAGCATACGGTACGAAGTTTTGCTAGCCTAATCACCCACAGTGTAATCATGAAACATACCGTACGAAGTTTTGCTAGCCTAATCACCCACGGTGTAATCATGAAGCATACGGTACGAAGTTCTGCTAGCCTAATCACCCACGGTGTAATCATGAAGCATACCGTACGAAGTTTGCTAGCCTAATCACCCACGGTCTAATCATGAAGCATACCGTACGAAGTTTTGCTAGCCTAATCACCCACGGTGTAATCATGAAGCATACCGTACGATGTTTTGCTAGCCTAATCACCCCACGGTTGTAATCATGAAACATACCGTACGAAGTTTTGCTAGTCTAATCACCCACGGTGTAATCATGAAGCATACCGTACGAAGTTTTTCTAGCCTAATCACCCACGGTGTAATCATGAAACATACCTTACGAAGTTTTGCTAGCCTAATCACCACGGTGTAATCATGAAGCATACCGTACGAAGTTTTGCTAGCCTAATCACCCACGGTGTAATCATGAAGCATACCGTACGAAGTTTTGCTAGCCTAATCACCCACGGTGTAATCATGAAGCATACCGTACGAAGTTTTGCTAGCCTAATCACCCACGGTCTAATCATGAAGCATACCGTACGAAGTTTTGCTAGCCTAATCACCCACGGTCTAATCATGAAACATACCGTACGATGTTTTGCTAGCCTAATCACCCACGGTGTAATCATGAAGCATACGGTACGAAGTTTTGCTAGCCTACTCACCCACAGTGTAATCATGAAGCATACGGTACGAAGTTTTGCTAGCCTAATCACCCACAGTGTAATCATGAACCATACCGTACGAAGTTTTGCTAGCCTAATCACCCACGGTGTAATCATGAAGCATACGGTACGAAGTTTTGCTAGCCTAATCACCCACGGTGTAATCATGAAGCATACCGTACGAAGTTTTGCTAGCCTAATCACCCACGTGTAATCATGAAGCATACGGTACGAAGTTTTGCTAGCCTAATCACCCACGGGTCTAATCATGAAGCATACGGTACGAAGTTTTGCTAGCCTAATCACCCACGGTGTAATCATGAAACATACCGTTCGAAGTTTTGCTAGCCTAATCACCCACGGTGTAATCATGAAGCATACCGTACGAAGTTTTGCTAGCCTAATCACCCACAGTGTAATCATGAAGCATACCGTACGAAGTTTTGCTAGCCTAATCACCCACGGTCTAATCATGAAACATACCGTACGAAGTTTTGCTAGCCTAATCACCCACAGTGTAATCATGAAGCATACCGTACGAAGTTTTGCTAGCCTAATCACCCACAGTGTAATCATGAAGCATACCGTACGAAGTTTTGCTAGCCTAATCACCCACGGTCTAATCATGAAGCATACCGTACGAAATTTTGCTAGCCTAATCACCCACGGTCTAATCATGAAACATACCGTACGAAGTTTTGCTAGCCTAATCACCCACGGTTTAATCATGAAGCATACCGTACGAAGTTTTGCTAGCCTAATCACCCACGGTGTAATCATCAAACATACCGTACGAAGTTTTGCTAGCCTAATCACCCACGGTGTAATCATGAAACATACCGTACGAAGTTTTGCTAGCCTAATCACCCACGGTCTAATCATGAAACATACCGTACGAAGTTTTGCTAGCCTAATCACCCACAGTGTAATCATGAAGCATACCGTACGAAGTTTTGCTAGCCTAATCACCCACGGTGTAATCATGAAACATACCGTACGAAGTTTTGCTAGCCTAATCACCCACGGTGTAATCATGAAGCATACGGTACGAAGTTTTGCTAGCCTAATCACCCACGGTCTAATCATGAAACATACCGTACGAAGTTTTGCTAGCCTAATCACCCACGGTGTAATCATGAAGCATACCGTACGAAGTTTTGCTAGCCTAATCACCCACAGTGTAATCATGAAACATACCGTACGAAGTTTTGCTAGCCTAATCACCCACGGTGTAATCATGAAGCATACCGTACGAAGTTTTGCTAGCCTAATCACCCACGGTCTAATCATGAAGCATACCGTACGAAGTTAAACGTGTGTTCCGACGATGGACAACACATTGATATCTATTTTCTCAACAGTTTCATATTTATGGAAAGTATTAAACTGAGCCATTTGCAGAATAAATAACTATGTTATGCTGCATATGTGGAAAGTGGATAGATTGATAATTTATAAAATATCCGATTGACCCTGAAATTATTCATATGAATGATAACAATTTGTATTTTGTTGAATTATTCCTTGAATTTAGTTTGGCTTAGATTATCTATCAGTGTTCACATGTTTGCTACTGAATAACGCGTGATATAGATTGTTTAGGTAGTAAACATAGACGCAACTTAAAAAGAGAGATTGTAAAAACACCACTAATTAATTTAATCGCGTTGTAAAGATAAAACTAATGTGTACATTTATGACCTTATAGGTGCATTTTAAGTGAACTATAATTCACCAATGTTGTTAAGTGAACTTAAACGTAGTTCCAGGTGAAACACCTCAGTTTACAGTATCCGTAAACTGATTTTATAAGTATATGTGCATACATTACAGCATTGTATAATAATATTAATAGCGTCTATATTCCTATAGACATATACTTAAACAATAAGGTGATTCTTTATATCAGCTTATTCCTTTCAATTTAACCTTTTTATTATTTCTACATTTTCTTATTATTGATCTTCGTTTGTATAGTGGCATGATTTTCTATTTACCACCAGAAAGCATGGCTCTGTCACTCATTTCCGGTCATAAATCCGTCAAATTTGCGTTCAGAAAGTTTAACATTCATCTCACGTGTCATGCTCTGTAACAGTTTATTTTCAGAGGATATTTAAATTGCAGATCATTGGTTAACGTTGTAATTGTTAAGCTGATTGATAGTCTATCATTGTTACACATTCCAGAGTATGAAACTATGGGATGTAAATGTGACTGTGTGTTTTAGAAACATGCTATGGTTCTCAGATCCAAATTGTCACTTTGCTTCATTGTAAAATTTAAAATAATTACAATTGACAGCACATAACGTTCCACAAAATGAATTTGTGATAATACATTAGTTGAAAATCTGTATTGCGTATTATGTATATAATCGTTTATATACATGTCAGCATTAAAGAAATGCATAATTATGCGTCATTTTGCCAAATTAAATATATAATAAATCACATTAACGTGATTAGTAACCACTCTTTCATCTAATAATTTCACAAGGCATCGCAGCCTTACACTAGCTTCTTTATAACCAAACGATATTAATAATATATTTGTAACAAATTTCGTCTATCCTACAACGTGCTTTTCTATATTTCATTCAAAAATGTCCCGTTGATTAATTTGTCAACACTTAGGCGAAGTATGCATTGTTTTCTTCTTGAATAATACTATCCGCCGCTTTTATGGTTTACTTTATTAGACGGTGTTGTCATGTGCTGTAGTCACGCACGTCACTTAAGGAAAATGCGTATTTTCGGGACAAGATAATGCTGTTTTCTTTGATGAAAAACTATAATAATATTTGAATTAATATCGTTCAATTGAAATGTCAATGAAATACTAAACGTGCAGATTGTTTAACAATAAACGAAACTAGTAAACATTTATACAATACATATTTCAAGGACAATATTTTTGGTAGGTCATAAAATAGTGTTATGGTCTTGAATTATGTCTACAACACTGTCTTTTTTTAAATAATACGTTAAGACAATTTACTCTGCTGATTAGTTGAATGACTTAAACAATAAGAAAATATAAACTGGAGTTTGTTCCGTTTCATTTATTTAAATAAAATTATGAAAATATATGCCATTGCAATGATAAAAGTAAAGTGGTAACAAGCAGTTACAAATTGATATAGATATCAAATATGACATGCAATTTCAATCTGAATAAAGTGCACAAGCTTCCTGCGCCTAAAGCGTACCATATTTTAGAATGTGATTTGAATCAGATTGATGTAATTTTTGTCTTATGGCGTAATCGTAATATTCTATTAAGACACACACAAGGCTTAGTATCTCAATTCACCGGGTAACACAATTGTTCTGGAATGTCATTACATATTTCTCCAACATGACTCATGTTTCATCAAAACAAGCACACTTATCGACACGATACGGACTGTTCTACTTTGCAAGCAATATCTGAAAAAAAAACAAAGCTTAACATGATGAGCACAACAACCTATCAGGTCGTTTACGTTAATGAACCGCAAATTTAAGACATGTGTTGAATTTTGCGACAATTTGCGTGATGCAATACTGCACTGAATTTTGTGACAGATAAATGCAAATAATTTCATGATAACTATTTCTTAACGCCAGCATTTTAGATTAACCCTCCCCCCCCCCCCTCCCAGCCCAGCCCATGTAACTGAACTTACTTCTTTTGTAACATAACTTTAATGGACCGATGAATTAACTGAGTTGTAAACATTGAACAATATCTTGTAATGCATTTAAACAAATGCTCCAAAGACGTTTGTTTATGTTGCTGCTGTATCTTCAAAATATTCGAGTCACTTCCCTATCGGCAAAAAAGTAATATTATATACCGTGAAGTGGAAATATTTTAACGTATTAGTTTTGTCATACGTAGTACATTATACGATTGTTGTCAGTGTGTTTATACTGTAGCATGCAAAGTCGATGGCTAATCGCCTACACCACAGTAAACAGCATCGTACTGGTAGACAGCAGCGCTATCAAGAAAAGCTGCAGTGTATCATATGTCACTTGTCTTTGTCAAGTTGCTAATGTATGTTTAGTAAATAAATTATGATTGGGTGGGTTTAAATGAAACAAAGAAGCAAATGAACGGCTAACCTATGCTATGTAGCACATTTAGTCAATTAAAATAACAAAGATTGTCTTAAATTTACTTTGTTTATGGTATATTGTAAACATTACACGTGCAATGTTTTTAAAAGAAAGGCGTGGATCATTTAGTTCCATTATTTATAAGGTATATAAAGAATTATCTACAACCGATTTTGATTTAGTAACTAGTTCCAAAAAGGCCGACATTGGAAGGGCCTAGCGGGTACTAAATAAACTCGTTTGTACTGGGTGTATATTTTTGTTTGTATGTTTTTACGTTATAAGTTGAATATCATTAGAACTTTTTTTTCTGCATCGGAATGTATAAACAGGCATATCAAGACTGCATTACCATTGTTTCTAGCAGATTATTTAATTCTAAATGCTATAGCTTGTACGTCACTATTCAATGTGTAAACAAGCGATTCTCTTCAAAAGTAACTGTTCGAAAAAATATGTCAAGATTTGCAAGTAATTCTGAAGAAGGAAGACTATTTAGGCTTAACATTCTTGAATCGTGATGGGCATAATTAAATGAATTTAAACAAGTTTTTACCTTTTTATGAACTTAATTTGTTCGGTATAATAAAATAAATATCATATGGCAGCGTGTGTGACATTGATATTGTCAACCCTCAAAACAGAATGTCACCACTCGGCTTTCGCCTCGGGTGACATTCTGCCCTCGGGTTGACAATAGCAATGTCACACACGTTGCCATATGATATTTATATATTGTTACGAACATATGTTATTTAAGAAATACTTTTCGATTTATCGTTGTTTATCGGCCAATGAACAACGATTTTGGAGTTCTGGTGAGTAAGAATTAAACCACGAGGGCGTTAGCCCGAGTTGTTTAATAGCCACGCATCAGAACGACAAAGAGTTGTATATTGGCCGATAAATAATAATAATGCGAAAATTATTTCGATTCCGACATGATTTGGCCTATATTTTTCCAATTGTAATTGGAACTACTTTTTATTATGCTCCGCTCAGAATCTGAACTTCTTTTTGCGTTGTTTATGGGTAGTTTAACAATGATAATGTTGTTCTTTGTCCATAGAAAATTTAGCTAGTATCATGTTAAAATGGATGTTTGTTTTTAGATGATAGCACATTGTTTTAGATATGTATTACTTTTATCTCGGAATGAACACATCTTGTTTACATTTGACCAGTTGTATAACAACAGGTTTTTGTATTGGCACCCATGTGCTATATTCAACAAAATAGTTATTTCAATAATTTAATGAACGTTAATAGAAAAAGAACCAAATATCCGGTCATGTGACTAACAAAAATGTCACTGACGTTGTGACTTATAGCATGTTTAATGATCAGTCATTACCTCCCAGCAACATATTATCAAAATAGTGTACACGAAAGTATTAAACAGTAGCAACGCAATATCAATATTAATGGTCTAATATAAACGCAGAAAACCCAACGTAACAATGTGGTAAATAGATGTTACCGTTTACAATAGATCAAAGTGTGTCAAAGTTTAATCAGTTTTAAAGGTATGTTGTTAATATCAATTTAGACATGAATTTTCGAGTGATAAGTTTCATTTTTACGCAGTGATTAGAAAAAGCTTATGTGCAGATATTTACAGATAGCTTGGCTTTTCAATGCGGAATGCAACGATACCACATTCGTCAAAACTTTACGATATTAATGTTTGTTATCAAACTGTAACAGCATCAGTTAAACTGTGGAATCCATAAATTGGAATCCCTTAATGCCATTTACATATATCTGGGAAGAGGATCTACAGTGTGTGCCACGCGAAACCCGCGGAATTCGCGATGTGGTGACGAGCCTTCGATCAACATTCGCGAAGCGACGTTACGAAAGTTCGGACGATTCACGATATATAGCGGGCGGCCCCACGCGAGATTTCTCTACGAAAATGTCACGAAATTTCGTCGCGATTCGCGGTGATTTTACAGGTATATGTGCATCTGCTCTTTACAAATTTAGAGTTGTACAGTTTTTACGGTCTTTTCGCAACATTCTACATTGTGTGTCGCACAGTGTATGCTAAATGTCGATATATTTATTTTGTATCCTTCATATTACGGTTAATTAACAGATAATTATATGATAAAGCACTTTTATTTGACAGTATTAATCAAAGAAAACAGTGAAAACGCATATAAAAGTCACGATGAATTAATATAGTGCGTATATAAGTTTAAGTTTACATTTACAATTCGGACAATAATCATTAAAATCAACTTAAAATTATAAATCACTGATTGTTCTTTTGTTCACTTCAAATAATCACCCCTTTTACGTACATCCCACATTTCATTAATTCTCTTAATTTGGATTTGATGTCACTTTTACAATAATATGAACTGATGTCCATTTAAATGATGTATTAGTTATTCGTTAATTAATTGTTTCAATTGTTATGTTAATGTGTATACGGGGTTCTTGTGATGATTATAAATCGAAATATTATCTTATTCTTCATGGGCGTGGTTATTTAAAACATTCCTTCTTTTAGAATATCCATTCAGTTTATTTGTTCACATGTACATATATGTCATCCTCACCCGTGCACATATTCAATTTTATCGTATTTATAATCATCTTAAAGATGCAAATCACCGACGTTTTGGCACGATATTTTTATAATAATCATGTACTCGAGTTGTATTGAAGGTGGTTATATACACGTAAGTGTCTATAATTATTTGTGACGTATGGTATTATTGTAACACGTATTTATAAAATTTACTTATTGTTTACAATTTCGGTAAACAAATAAATGTAAATACAAATGTATATCAAACGAAAGCCATCACAACGGTTATTGTAGCCTCTTCTAAATTGTGTGTTTGCTAAAGAAAACATCATTTATTCTACAGACTACCGGTTCCCGATGAGGGGTGGGGGTGAGTGCGTGTTGACCATAGCTACCTTTATGTGTTTTCACATGTTGTGTATACAGGCCACCAATGTGTTGACTGCCGAGTCAATATAGCAAACAAACTGATCGTGGCATCTAAATTCTGTTTATTCATGTTTATGTATTTTGGGATTTATCTTCCATTTTTCTAATAGTCATTTAAAATTCCAGTTCACATCCCGAATGATAATGAAGCTACATATAGCCTACATAAGATAGAAGTACATAGCAATCGTTTATTCAGTCTTTATATCATCATAATATACGTTTTCTAAAGATGGCAACGAATAACCAGTTATCCGATTATTAAGGCGGTTAACTGGTAATTCACTGAATATTCGAATATTCGCGTTCACAACGCGGGTGTTTGTTGAACAAAATATAGATTCAAACGTCTTCCTGTGTCGCTAATCCGCATTATCTTATCGCTAATCAGTGTCAATTACCGACCCCGAGGCACATGTTGTGCGACAGTGGACTGATCTGCGATAGATGTTCTTAATTGTTTAAAATGGCAGGGGTCGTGAAAGCATAAAGGGAGCAAACACATCTTGCAACTATCTGTTTTTGTTTGTCAATGAGCGCTGTATTCGTTCAAATTAATTGCGTACAATGACAAACAGTGAAACTATGAGTTAGAACATATTGTTGTCAATAAGCACATAATTATATTTGCGCTTTCATTTATCTTAATAAACTAAACTAAAACTGTTGTTGTTGTTGTTGTTGACATAATGTAGGCACGAAAAACGGGCATCAATTTAACGCCTTTTATCAACAAACGAAAATATATATTGTAGTATTATAGTACTTTGTATTACTGTTTCGTTTTATGTTTGTAAATTATGACCCGATAGATTGAGATATAACTTAATTATTCTTACCAATAACTTTCCATAAAAAGTCGCTCTATGTCATATATGTAGTACAGTTTGTACATTTATAATGAATGTTATTAATGTCGATCAATGATTAATGTTCCCTTTAAGTATATGTAATTTTCATATTTAGCTAATATAATCCAACGGAATACGTTCAAATATCAATTACGCAAAGTTTTATAACACGAATTATTTATTCACCGCTAAGTGAAAATATTGTGTACAGGTGTGCTTTTTACTTATTATTTTCTCGTCACGATTCGTGGCGGGACAATAATATTCGCCACGAAAGTTCGCGAACAAGCGCGAATTTTCGTCGCGGGAATTAGCGAAAATTCGTGACATCGCGAGCGAACGATCTGCGCTTCGCGATCAAATCGGTTCGTCGCATTTCGCGAACTTTGCGGGTTTCGCGTGGCACGTACTGATTTTAATATATTCGTTTAGTGATTATCATTTGATGAGCTATTCACCTAGTTTTGCACAAATTAGCATATAGTAATGGCACTGAACCACGAAGTAAAAAAAATGATCGGCTAGGAAGGAAACTACATTGTCATTTATAAAAATAACAAGGTCACTTATAAGCTTAATTACAAGCAAAATATAGATTCTATTGATATTAGCACTACGTTGGGAGTGGTTATA
Source organism: Congeria kusceri (assembly GCA_027627225.1). Classification (NCBI taxonomy): domain Eukaryota; kingdom Metazoa; phylum Mollusca; class Bivalvia; order Myida; family Dreissenidae; genus Congeria; species Congeria kusceri. The sequence goes on along the minus strand of CM051036.1, from coordinate 58,332,725 downwards.
ATGAAAAGGCGTTTCTATTTGAAACGCCGGCTGTTTTACGTTAAATTTGGCTTATCTGTAGGTTGACTTGAATACATTGGTGGTCAATTAATACTCGCCACACAATCAAAAGACGTAACTCCGACTACGTTCACTTATAAATTATATGAAGACGTCTTTTCAAGACAACACACCATTGCGCGATATATTCAAGAATATGTCATTCCCCTTTGTATTAAATACGAATTCGTTATTATTACATACGATGTATGATTTATTTGAATATGAATAACTTCTATTTATAAACGTTAAACTTGAAAGTGTCTCTATCATCCCATTAGTTCAGTCTCCAAAATTAAATTCAATCAACTTTTCTAGAATTATTGTTAAATACTCAAATACAATAAATGGGAATATCTAATGACATATGATAGATTATTGTTGACTCCTTTCCATATCCAGTTAATCTAACAATCAATCCATTAGACAATTGAAACTGAACATTTGACGTCTTTTAGTCACAAGCGGGTTACTGAAACCACTGGCCATATCAATAACTAGCCTTTGATAACACAATACATTATTAAAAATACGTGTCATTAACATATTTTACAAACTTACTCTTACGACAATAATAAACGTCTTATTGACATCATCACAAAAAACAATCGGATCATCTAACATTAACGTTATGGTTTGATTTTCTAATTGAATCGCACCCTAACCACTCATGGCAAATGTGGTGCCGTCAATACAGAATATCAGAGACGCATTTGTCAAAGAAAGATAAATGTTGAGAAGGGAATACAGAAAGGCTTATGCACGAATAAGCCCTGCTACTATGAAAGCATGAATAATTACATTCTTGAGAGGACAATGACCGGGCAAAGTATCACGAATTCATTCAAATACAGGATTGTGTATGCATACACTACCGTAACGTGTTTCTTCAACTGTTGCAAATGTTGCAACGAATTGTGAACGATTTCAGCTGGATTAGTAGGCAAGCTGATATAACAACTGGAATCAATTACCGATATACTTTACTTAAAATATGTCGATCTATACATACATCATGTGTATTTGTTTCATATTTTATGACTTTGTTCATAAATCAATAATCAACAATACTTAATCAAGTATTAAAAACGAGTAGTTTTGTATTATTGCGTACAACTTTATTAAATGTATTGTACATTTATTTGAGGCAATGTAATTTTATGAAACCCTTGCCAAACTGAAACCCGATCAAAATATTTAACTGCACAAAACATTGAGTTTGATGGAAAACAAACTAGTTCTCAATGTCCGGTACTATCGCTAGGCTACAGAGAAGTAAACAAAATAGCCATATATAGTCTAACTGCAGAACATGATGGACCACAACACTTCGGGTGTAAATGTTATGATATTTACACATAATTGCTACAACTAGACATGAACAATTATTATTGCTACAACTAGACATGACATCCATTATTGCTACAAATATACATGATATTTATTATTGCTATAACTATACATGACATTTAATTGCAAAGTATAAATTAAGAAGATTATTTATAAAAAAAAATACGACCCATGATGGATTAAATCTGTGGGGTTTTCTTTCGTTATCCCAATTATGTTTAATATAACTAAAATATTTTTCATGACATTTTCTTCCCTTGCTCGCCATTTTCCCTGGTGGTTTTTTATAAACGCAGAGAAAAATGAAACATCTACGCCAAACGATTGTTTTGAATTATCTTGATATATTGTCCGTAAATCCCAAACGGTGTGGACATGCGCGTTTAATAGAATTTGAAAACTACTTGAAAGAAGCCGCGAGTAAAGAAACGTGTCATATCTAAATTCACTTGCACGACAGACAATAACATTTTCTTGATACATTGTTGGTAAGTCTCAAAACGTGTGGGCATTATCATGCGCGTTTAATAGAATATAAGAAACAACTTAAAAGAAGCTACATATACAGGAACGTTTCACATCTAAATGTGTTGGCACGATAAACAATGGTATTGTTGTTGGTATATTATCGGTATTTCTCAAAACGTGTGGGCATTGTCATGCGCGTTTAATAGAATCTGAAAACAACGTGATAGAAGCAACGTGTACTTGAACGTGTCACATCATAATTTGCTTGCACGATAGACGTTGACATTTCATGCAGTGCGTGTGAGTGATGAGACATACATTGAACGCCGTTAATGTTGCTACTTTTGACGCACGCAAGACATATTTTTATTTGACACACTGTGGTAATAAAACACATTACGCATTTCACACACTTCCCACTATCCACTTTGAGTTCTCCAACTATAAATCGGTCAGGATGTGCATTAGTTAGTTTTCAGCAAAACCCATTCAATGATGATAATGTATTTTAAGCAAACGTATGCAGTTGCAATTCAGATAAAACTCACGTTTTTATTTCATGTCTCGAGAAAAGAATCGTTTTCACAAATATTAGCATTTTGAAGATGAATGATGGTGTTTAAATGAAATATGTATCAGTGAATGTCAGAATCACTAGTAAGACAGTTATACTATAGGCTTCACTCGTTACCTGATCTTCATATGTATTATTGTTCGATGTCATAACAATAATGAAATCGATGAATGCCATAAACCGATTAGCACTGAACTTAAATTTTAATACATATTGTGTAACTTGTATGATGTGTCATTTCTAAAGCGATGATAAATTTCAGTAGTATAAACACCATAAGATATCGAATACAAACATCATACGAGCGAATGTGCTTCGGTGATTATGCTACCCAAAGGAAGAAGTTTTAATACAAAAAATGCAATCAAATGTTGCTTTCAACATATGTATCTTTGATCTTTGATCTTAGTTGATACTTATATGTAGAAGAATAATCCTTATGTTACCTCTCTCAATAAAATATCGCAATGGCGTTTTTAAAATACTATATAAAAATAAGACAGAATATATTTTTATATGCAATTAATATACACAAACGGTACCTTGCTTATTAACAAAGTGGGACATTTTTTGTATTTATTTCAATCATGCATATTTAACATTGTATACGAAAACAAAATTTTTCCAGTATGGTGATGTGATAAAATGACATAAGTCTTTCTGCAAAGTCATTGCGAATTGTTGTTCATTATGATATGAACATGCTTATGAATCTGTCAGTGTTGACTCTTTAGGTGTTAAATAAGCTGGTAGGTTAACAAACTGCAAGGTAGATCATGACCAGAGCAAAGCAAAGTTTTATTTTCACATTCCAATGGGTACAAAAATGCTACTGTTACTTAAATTACTGCACCTCTCGAATTTTAACGAGATATACTAAATCTTGTGTAATTATTTATTTTAATCAGACACGAACAATCCAATACATTCAAATAATTACATTTAAGAACTAATATTTTTTCAAAAAATAAAAGCATGCTCAACCATTTGCAAAACGAGGTGCAGAATTGGATGCCATCACAAACCGATATTAGAATCAATCAAATACTGGAATTACCTTGAGTGCATTTTAATGTAATCTTGAACATTCTAATGGTGAAGAATTCAATTACAAACTCATCTCGAAACTCATGCTGAGAACAATATGAAAATTGAAAAATTAAGGATCTTTATTCTGTATATATGCTTTAACAGTTCCAAACAGTGCCAAACACGTTATGTTGTATTGAATGTTCCAAGACAGTGACTCCAGTTGTAATAATGAGCTTTATAAGGTGTGTTTCGTATTTTGTTTTTATATCTCGTTTTATAGGCCACTGGTCGCTTGTATACAATAAAGGACAAACATTTAGTAGAACGTGTTTCAATACAGTTGATGCAATTTGTGATACAGTAGGGTACATGCATGCACGAGTATATTTACTTGCTGTATTAAAGTCGATATATGTTTAAAGCCACCGAGTTCGTTCCACTGTAAAACAATTACACAAATATACAAGGTATTACTTTTGGACAATGAAACGAGTTAAATAGTGCATTCGATTTCACTTAACACATGTATCCTAATCAGAAGGAAATAATGCCAATAAAGCATCGTAAATATTTATTAAGGTACAAACGTCCTAATGACTTCGGAAATACTCGCGAAACATCGGTTAACTTCGGCCCGTTCGCCACTAACCGTAAATCTAATCGATGTGATCCTGAAACAGAAATTATTTTCGCAAAATAAACATAACTTTTTGAATTCTGAGTTATTTTTAACTATATTCGTAAAATAAATGCTTATTGGTGTTTAAAGATGAAAGTAAAAAATGTAGTATGAACAAAAACATGGTTCACTGGCATGGGAATACCTTCAAATGACGTAATTGTTTGGAATTTCTGTTTACATTCAATCATGAGGTTTTCGCGATAGGCCTGGTGTATTTCATTACACTAAAGTTAAAACTTATAAATAAACGTCCAAGGAGTATTATTATTGAACATAATTATTCGTATATAAAACATATCTGCGTGAAGGAGATACGTGCCCATCGCTGTGTAATAACATTCATTTACATGTAAAACTTGCAAAAGGTGTCAGTCGAGATGGGTGGAGAGCGAGACATCGGATGATCGAGTTTGGTGTTCCGTTGGATAATTTAAAATACTGTTTGTTGTGTAAACATGGGTTTTCCACCGATGAATGTTGACGAGATCTTCCGCTGTAAAAATCATCTGAAAGTTATTTATCGGCGAACTGGTGAGGATGAGACACCTTATCCCAAAACAGTGACAGTCACAAGCTCCAATAAGATTCTTGAGGAAGTTATCCCAAAGATTTGTCAGTTTTTGTTAACTCTTGTTAACCCAATATTATGAACATGTCAAGTGATTTTTTGAAACACGCAATTATGAAAATAAATATATTATTTTTCTGTATTTGGTAACCATGGATATGTGAACCCCAGCTAGTTGCATTTTTATTTACACAAATCACTATTTCTTTAACATTAATGCAAAAAGAATTCATTTAATAATGCTATTAGATTATAATTATCTTCTTAAAAGGAAAATATTTGCTTGTTTTTATTTTATTTTTTATAATTTTCACTTTATAACATATAATTGCGTCATTCCAAATTATTTACCTTGTGATTTTTGTGGTTAACCTATGTCAAGTTATACCTTTTTCCTCTCAGTTGTGGTTATATTATATTTGGTTTTACTGATTTTGGCATACTATGAAATAAAATAAAAAATTAAGGGCATTGGTATTTGCGTTTTTTTACTGTTCGAAAATCTATTGTTTTTTTTCACCATATACGTAGCCAAATTTACGGTCATAAGTATTTTTGGTCAACCTAAGTACTTATGTTTTTTATACTTGTTCAATACATACATCTTTAATGTATCAAATTAAGCTATACAGGAATAAATAAAATACATTTTGACAATATGTCAGTCATTTTTGTAAGTGTACCCCCATAGAAATTTCGAATAGAAAAATGAGGGGTGATAACAAAAATCGAATTTTTGTCAAAACGTGTGGTTAGATTTCGTTTATATTTCACAGTTTAGTCGCATAATACATTTAATGAATAAAGATAATAAGAATGTCAAGGTTTGAAAAAAGTCCTATTAGGGGGCTGTCTACCTTAATATCTACCATATTTTGACCAACAACATAACCCATCCCGACCATGCCGTGCATGAATTTACGTGTTGACAATTGTCGTGGTTCGTAAATCATGTGCATTATCAAGTAAAGCTTACAGCCGCTACACAGGGAACATTTTCGGACATGATGGACCGTGAAATTAATATAATGTCCGGTATTCACAGGAGCAACACAACAAACATTTCAAGAAAATGAAATATTCATTGCAATGCTATGAGGTTAACATTTATTTACAAATGTATGTATTGTGATTAAGTGTGAGGTTCGACATTAAACCGGTTTAAACCCCCAATGCTTTGCATTGACCGTTCCAAGGCGGTGACCTTAGTTTTAATCATGTTTTGTTATGTGTTGTGTTGTATGTATTGCCGTGTGTTGTAAAGGCAATTGGTCACTTGCCTCCAATAAAGGACCTGCGGGTTGTAATAAGGGTTTCTCTCCTGATAGTGTCTCTGGAGTGTTATTATTATTATATTTCATATTAAATGGGCCACATAATGATACATTGAAACTATACTTTTATGTATATATAGAACCTATGAATTGGATTTTGGATCATACAAGTATGTCTGTAATATCAACCACATAGGGTGGCTGTTATCGGCGGCTTTATGTAAGTTCTACTATGAAAACTATATGTAGTTATAAAATAAAACTATATTAAAATATGTATGCTTATTATTATGTCATATGAAAATTAAAAGCGAAGTATTTGCGGCTATAGAAATACTTGATATTCCGTTTGCATATCATATTCATTAGACTAATTTTATTCATTAAACAACACTACAATAAGTTCATCGAGAAAAATGAATTTCCTTTATTATTGAGCAAATAGACCATCGCATCATATGGTTAACTGAGAATCTATTTTACACAAAATACCACATGCTACTTTTTGCAGCGCCCCTCACAAACGCAATGCATGGAACTTGCTCGATCCTTTCCAATATTTCAAGGAGGATTTTTTGTTGTGAGTTTATAATCCTGGAAGGAATTGATACTATCTTTACTGAGGCGTTCGTTCGTGATCAACGCTGTTAAAATAACGGCCTTAACGTTCTGCAGGCACACAACAGTAATAAAGCATCTTTACTCTTCTTGTAATTAAACATCACACATATTGGTTTTAATACATTTTGAAATTACCTGCTTCCAGTTTTTGAGTGGCTGTTCTGTAAAGTAAGCTAAAAGTGAGAAACATTTTTCATAGAAAATGGCTGGCAGTTGTGAAACAGTGGGTGATGCAACACTGATCTGTAATTATTGTTTTTGAAGACATGCAGACGAGTTTGAGGGGTAAATACAGTCTTTCGACCCTGCGAGAGAAGACATAAAAATTAATATTTAGTGTAAGTACGTTTTATGATAAACAGTGATGTCTGTAGTGGAGGGACAAACCCCGTGGCCTCACGAAATCTATATTAGTCTGAGCGGCAGGACACACTCAGTTATTTTGACGGTAATTAATAGCAGTTCGGTGGTGAGTGTTTATTTTTTGCAGATACACGTTTATAGGGACGTGCTCTTTGAAACAAAAAGTTTTAATAATGATTCTTGCAAATAAGCAAAGAACAAACTGAAATGCAACCGAATGGTCAATGCAGATTGATGAAAAAAAAAGATATATGCTTTGACCCTGCCCTTGAATATCGTTATGTAAATTTAGATCTAAAACTGATAATATGTTATATGATAAAAACAACAAAGATGATAACAAGACAAGACAAGAGACAAGACAATAGTTTTATTCAAGATTAGTACAAAGTACATGATCTAGAAAAAAAAAACGAACATATATACATTCTATACGCGGTCAATGCATTCGGAATTTGTTCTAAAAATCGTGAAAATATATGCAAATTCAAAACGAAACGAATTAATTGCAGTATAAACATAACATAAGTTGCAAACGTATGGAGAGTGATGTACATGTATATTATACATGAATAGATTGTCTAATTTCTAATACATATTTAATATATTTGGCAACACTTTTTAACAACATCAGAGTTAACTGATCCCATTAATGAATTGAACTTATACACAGATGGTCTATCGTAAAATCGTTTATCAAGAAATCGTCGCCTTACTGTTGAGTAACATGGACAAACGCATATAAAATGGTACACATCTTCTAAATCACGCCTTCCACAGTAGAGACAGTGCCTTTCATTTCTTGGTATATTATTTGAGCCATAGCGGCCTGTATGAATTCTTAACGAATGAGCACAAATTCTAAAACGTGTAAAAAATTTCCTGAGACTAGCAGGCAATATATCAAGATAACATTCGTACATCAAATTATTTTTGTAATAAACGTAATCCAACAGAATTTAACTACGTTGTAATGAACCATGCCATTCTTGGATAAAGTTATCAATTACACGTTGTTTGAAAATTAATGGAAAAGAACCATGGATACTTTCGGGTTACAAAAATACATCCGAAAAATCAAAATCATCTAAAAGTTTCTTCTCAGAGGACACCCAGTTCGAGTGGCCTAATTTACACTCGTCTAAACCTCGAAGATACAATGATGAAATAATAACATTATCACTTTGCAATACCTTACACTTGTAAGAAATGATGCGTGTATATCTTGATATATATAAGGGATAACGTCCAAGTGCGCCGTATACACCAATGGATGATGTAGACTTTCTTACATTCAAAATAGATTTGCAAAATTTTAAATGTACCCGTTCAATATCTTTAGACTTCGTAAAACCCCAAACTTCTGATGCATAATAAAGTGTTGATCCTACCAAAGCATCAAATAATTCACAGTAACGTTTTGGAGTAAGTGGGACCTTCTTAAAATTTAATAATAAAGTATTTAGAGCTTTCAGAGATTTACCAATGATGAACTCATTATTTGCAGAGAAATTGCCATTATATTTAAAAACACAACCAAGATAATTAAAATTATCTACTATTTGTATTGGTTCATTTTTATAGAACCACTGTTCATCATCTTTTAAAGCACCACGTTTTCTGAACACCATAATTTTAGTTTTGGAACTATTAACTTCTAAACTCCAGGTATTACAATAATCCGCTAATTTATCCATGTGAGTCTGTAATTCTTCGGGGGACTTACCCAAAATTGCCATATCGTCTGCGAACAATAATACTAGTAAAACAATATCATACAATTCAATTCCAGCACTTACATTACTTTGTAAAAACATTTCTAAATCTTCTTAAAAAAGGGAGACTAGCAAGGGGGAGATAACTTCGCCTTGCCTTAAACCCACAGAATATTCGAAAAATTCAGAAAAACTAGTACAATGTTTAACGCAGGATTTCACATGCATATACATATTCTTTAGAATTCGTAATACTCTACCACGTAAATCAGCATTAAACAGTTTAAACCAAAGTGCATTTCTATAAATACTGTCAAAGCATTTTTTGAGATCTATAAATGCCACATACAACCTTTTATTGGTATTCAAATACTGTTGAACAACAGATAATAATGAAAATATAGCATCCGTAGTGGACACGCCTTTGCGGAAGCCGAATTGTGCATCACTAAAAAGGTTGTATTTTTTCACAGAAAGACACAATTCTGTCGTTTAACACAGTGGTAAATAATTTAGAAAAACAACTTAATAGTGTTATACCTCTGTAATTAGCGACAGAGCTGCGATCACCTTTTTTAAACAATGGTATTATAATCCCCTCCGCCCATGTGTCTGGAAAAACACCCGAAGCTAAAATAGCGTTGAAAATGTTACAAATATACGGAGACAGAATATCACTACATTCAATAAAATATTCGTTTAATAAACAGTCAATACCATGTGCTTTATTACGTTTCAATTTTTTAATAGCGTTGTTAACTTCATCAATAGAAATAGGAAAATCTAATTCGTCATTGTAATCGTCATCTCCATCAAAATTGTGGTTATTACAAAAATCTTCCACATTATTGTTAGATGATTGAAAAATATCTTGCTCCAAGTTTGAAAAGAAGTGGTAAAACTCGTCAAGAGAAATTGAGTTCTCATTTTCAGTGTTTTTCTTTTTACTAAAGTACTTCCAGAAATCCCTGGGTTTACTCCTTTTCAAACCTTCAATATCTCGCAATTTTTTAGACTCAAAATTTTTCTTTTTCTTTGATAATAATTTTTTATAGCGACTTTTACAATCACAATAATTTTAGCGAGAAGTAGACGTCATGCGCTGATTAAATATACGCAAGGATTCTTCGTAAATTCTTCTGGCTTGCATACATTCGCTATCAAACCATTCAGCATGTTTAAGAACTGAAGAAGGAGCAAAAAAACTTTTATTATTATGGTAAATGGACTTTTGAAATAATGGATCAGCAATGCTTTTCACAAGCGCTGAAAATTTATTTACAACATCATTTATGCATGTTGGATCAATACTAGCTGTCAACTGATCAAATTGATCACAACATGTCAACAATCCATTTTTAAAATCATCTTTCAAATTTGCATTCCATCTGTACTTATTTTCAACATAATCCTGTTTAGGCAATAAATTATTATTACAAATCACAGAAAAATACAATGGTGCGTGATCACTCCATTGATTAAAATTCAGTACGGAGAAGTCCGTTATTTGTGAAAAGTGAGATTCACGTGTTAATACATAGTCAATAGTGGAAGTACCGTTTCGAGATACAAATGTGAATGCACCTTTGTTAAAATCATCAAATAATCGGCCGATCACAATTCGCATTCCCGAGGATTTACATAGGTCAATCAATTTACATCCAAACGAATTGCATTTTTTGTCCATTGAGGCCCTGCTTAAACAATTATCAGGAATATAATTTCACAGTCAATAAAATCGACACACTGGTCAAATAAGATAAAATCATGTTTTTGTCCAATTCTGGCATTAAAATCACCAGTGATAAAAACCGAACCCAGGATACTCAAATCATTGATATCGTTTTCTAACGCATAAAAAAAATCAAAATCCACAATATTATATGCTGGTGACTCCTCGGGCCAAATGTATACACCACACAAATAAATATTATTTTCTAGATTGAAGAAATATTTACATAGTTTTAACCAAATGATGGAATCGTGTTGATGACTTATTATTTCTACACCCACTTTAATACGTTCATGTATAAATAAAGCGACTCCTCCACTATTACGCCGTGCATTTCTGTGATAACAGTAGTATGCCGATTAATACAGAGGTAACTGAAAACACTACAAGTTATATAAATGGTATTAAGTATGTCTTCGCATCCAAGACTTCAGAACAAAACCTTAATACGTTTTTTTTTCTAAATTTTGTATCAAATACGCATTACAATAAGTGTTATAATATGCCTTAAACTTAAAATGTGGAGATCGTGCGAGTCATTGAAAAATTATTCAGTAGAGTTTTACTAAATAAAAATTGATATTTAATCAAATTATTATAGTCATAAATGTTTGTTTCATTGCCCATTTAACAACGCGTTCGCCATACAGTTCAATATACTTTCACATCCAGTTATTTTTAAAGCTGAAGGTGCATTTTCAATCGTCGTATCAAGGTCATATTGTGTTTGCTCATCCGGAACTTTTTAACCTTGTTTTTGCATAAAATAATCGTGCATAAAACGTTAACATTTGTTTGGCAAACGATAATTAGAATGATTCACAGCAAAACGTGATAAATGTTGTGTATTATATAATTATACTTGCAAAAAACGGCAAAACAGACCTTTCGAAAAGATAATTAAAACAATATTCCGCATACTTATTGACCTGTCAGGATTTCCATATAAGTAACACCTCAAACAGAATAATAACGGTACTTTTTACAGGGTGCCTTATATATTAAGTCCCGGTTATTATTTATATCACTGTATTGGATGTTTGGATGTAAAACAATCGTGTTTTATTGCTCTATTTGAGTACTAACCAAATGAAAAATGCAAGTGTCGCGCCAACATCTGATAATACAGTTATGCAAATAACCAAGTGAAAAACACAAAACTAATTTTATGTAAACATTTTTAATTCAAAATGACATCGCTACGTGCGCATTGTACTTATTAGAACAACTACATGTACCTATCAGAGCGATATGCATCGTATAATGAAGCATTCGCTGCAGTGCGTGTTCGTGTTCAGAGGATTTTAAACGCCCCCGACATACGTTGTTACGACACGAAATTATAGTAATTATGTTGAGAAGTATTCAGAAGTATACATTTTACTTCGGACATGCTGTCGAAAGCTGTCTTCTTATCAACGCGCGTCGAGTATGTGTTTACAACTCGGTTTCTTGTAATTATATATTCAAAATGGCACATCAAAAATGATTTCAAATAATAACGTGAATGGCTATTCAAAGGACGAAGCACCGCTATTACAAATGGGTTACTAGATTTTCATGTACTTTAAATGCAAATGATCTATCCCATTAGGATTGATTCTAAAGTGTTGCAAAGGTCAATTTCTTTATATTCCTTAATTTCTCAACTTGAGACATTGACAAGTTGACAGTTATCTGTATGATTCTGTTAAGGACAGGTTTTTGCCCATTTCTATTATTTCGCCGGTAATCGCAAAAAAAAAATGTGTGTACTTTTATAAAAACAACAACACTGATACCGCCAAATAGAAAAATAATTTGTTAGAAATTATATACACTATATGTTTATAATGTTATACATTAGCTCAAGCCAATACTATTAGGTAATATAACAGCGTTCGGCACATTACGGTGATATATTTGGACGAGTATACAACTGACATACCATATTAGACGAACGCTGTTAAATACTCTTTTTATTATATACCTATTTATATGTTCGTATTATTTACATTAAAACACACAGTCCGCTATGATAGACATATTTATATGTTTGTATTATTTACATTAAAACACACAGTCCGCCGAACAGTGCGCGCGCTCACAATATTCATAAATGACGTCGCACTACGTGATAAATAATATGCAAACATACTTACTTTAGAATATATTTGACAGAAAGTGACCATGATCATGACCTTGTAGTAAACGTTGAGTGTGTAGAAACTTTATTTAGAATGGTCATGTTTAAAGGGTAGCGAGATCAATAGAACGTGTCTGCAGCCCGTTTGTTTAAATTAGTATTACACACTGACCTACAACCTTTAGTCCATTTTCAAAGAAAACGTCATTAAAATCAGTTCATACAAATCAATCAAACAATCGGCTAGAAAAACGCAGCCTTCTTAAAGGAGATAATAATCAAACAATGTTGGGGTCCTTTACAAATTAATGAATATAAAAAACATTATTAGTGTCTTAACGTGGCATTAAACATCAATAAATCCTAAGTGTGATTAGATATACAAATATCACGTGTGTTTATTACACATACAGGACAGGCGTTAAGGAATCGCTATATCGGTAATTGCTATGGAGTTTGCGCTTCTAATTTGATGAATAAACGGCATTAAATAATCGCACACATGTGAATAACCATTTCTATAATGAAGCATCGTTTTGTCTTTATATTTCACAGCTGCAACGAACATATGAATTTGGTGAAGCTAACAGTTCAGTAATTATATATTATAATGGTGTATGCATACTAACAAATGGATGCCATGTTATCACTCCGTATGCTGTCAGTAACTGACTTCGTTTTATGAGATTTTATGTGCTTCTGTAAGCAGTGTGTAGTTCAGTAGGAGTACAAGTTGTAGTCATAAACGTAGTAGTAGTTCCCCTAACGCTGTTCGATATAGATTTAAATACGAGTTAGCGAGTTAGCGAGAGTGGTATTTAATGGTTGTGTGGTATAAAGGCTAGAGCCCCACGCCAACGAACCGTGTTCAATTCCGTCTGGCAGCGACCTTTTGTAAAACGTAGTATGAGTTATTCTTAAAATATGCAGATCATGAGATATAATTAAAATGTATAATATGTATTGTGTTACTATTATTTTTGAATTATCTTTATAGTACATTTACCAATGTTTCAATTACAATCACACACTCAATGGATAAATCGTGAAAAACGAGGGTACGTACCCGCAACAAAATGTGTAAAATAAAATATTTATAAAACGTCGATGCAGAGACTCGAACTCAAAACTTCTCATCGCAAGCGCGGCGTCGGTTCCTCTACACCATTCGCGCTTTACGATATGAAAGCCAATACAATATCAATTTACATATTCTAGTATTGCCTATGCTATGCTCGAAACTTGGCGTGGTATCTATAAATAAATCCCGCTTGCTTACGCAATATTCATGTGTGTCAGGTTAATAATTGTTCTCACTATAATACAAGATTGCAGCACACAGGACATGCACCTCTAATCTGATTCACTAGCTCCAGTTTATTTTAAGGGTAGTTGTTAATGTTCTCTTTTAACCTGAATGTAAACACAAATCAAAGCATTGGCTTATACCACCGGCCTGATGAAACAAAGTAGCATTTGTCGACTTTTCAGGATAGACAGTACACGTAGGTAAATTTCTTTGAAAGGTGTTCTTTATTCAATGCACTTTATCTTTCTACTTTAAGATTATGTATGTAGAACACATTTGATTACAGACTCTATCCACTTCAGTTACCGAATACACAGACAATCGGATTGCACAACCTACCTTATAAGTGTTTACTGACATAAACATCAACGCACGAGCAATAAATGTACATAGCATCACTATATAACGCAGACTTGTAGTGTCACGTTATCGAGTGCTCATACCACAAACTACTAACTTCTAATAATGTTGTCTTTGATTAAGATTTTTAATCTAAAACTATCATCAAGTTTTATTTTAATTACATATTGCATGTATTCTAAATAAATAAAGATAACAAATGCTAATAACATAATCAAAACCAATTTGTATATCTGCTTGACTTAAAAATATGCATGTATGTGCAGTTAATTTATCACTATTATTTCAAACATTGTAATATACGAATTGTATTTATACAAATAAACATTTAAGAGACAATGTTTATATGAGTTTAACATGTCATAGCATCTAAACAAGTTCGAGTCCATGCTATGTACAGGCTAATTAATGAACAAACATAGCTGCCAAATTAAGTGACAATATATAAAAGGAGGATATTACTTCGTCTGTTAAATTAGTTTGATCAGTCCTGATTGAACGCCTATCAGATGGTGTTGTAGTGTGATAGGAATCTGATTAATTGCTTCATTGCACCAAACACTTGGTGTTTTACTCAGCTGCAAGTGTAATGTAACGCAAGCTAGGTCCATGGTGTAGCTAAAGGCTCACGTAAATTGACAGGCAATGTGAAATAGGAGTAATATGAGAAATATACCACAGGTCATTATATCTGGGTGCTGTTAAAAACGAAAATTTACCACGTCAATGGCAGATTTAACAGATGAAGAAACTAATATAAGGCCAGCAATGAATCCCTTATTTTTTCCGGTCCGTGTTGTTTTTATTTAATTTAATGTTGTTTATAACCATATTTCGGACAGAACGGTTGTTTTAAACGGAGTGTTTAGTCCAAACAATGATTAATAAACGCCACCATTGTGGCGTTATTTCATTCAAACAAGATTGGGGAATTTCTTAGACGGTCACCCAATGCATGTGTATGCAAGTACACGCATATCCGTCCAGTAGTTTCTAAAAACAAAATGTTGATATTAATGTCTCGTTATCCATGTCAATCTGCGATCTGCATTTACCATCTTGATTTGAAGGCATTGATCAGAGATCCAAGAGATCCAAACATAGAGATAATAGACACAGATAACAGCTTTTGCTTCCATTAACGAATGTAACAACATGGTGACATCATTACAACATTATGGTAGTGTTAAACTAATGCTTAAATCAGAAGCGTTAATTTTATTTGCTCTAGAACTCATTTTGGCTCCTCAATTGCTGATTTACCTTTATTCTGAATTACAACTGTATCCTCATTTTATCGAGGGGACGACTGCAATTCAATAGTACAATGTGAATCGGCAACAATCTAATAGAAACATTTAAACGTAAATGTGAGGAGTACATCTAAATGCATTAACCACGCGGAGAAACCTTGCACTAGAAATATCGCTGCATCAGGAGGAATTGTTTGGAATAAATAAGTACACATATTTCTCTAAAATCGCTTGAATTTATTGCGAATGAATGAATAAATGAATGAATGAATGAATGAATGAATAAATGAATGAATGAATGAATAAATGAATGAATGAATGAATTATGAATGAATGAATGAATGAATTATGAATGAATGAATGAATGAATGAATGAATGAATGAATGAATGAATGAATGAATGAATGAATGAATGAATGAATGAATGAATGAATGAATGAATGAATGAATGAATGAATGAATGAATGGTGCATTGGGCACAATACGACGAGCACAACTGTTTAATTTCGTTTTACAAATACACGCTCCTTTTTTGTTCGGTTTAGAAACAACACGCAAACACATGTAAATACAATTCAACTATCAGCACTGAAACAGACAAACAACAATTAAATACCATATATTGGCGCCTTATAGTTACGGCACTGATCAAAATGGCAAGTTAAAACAATAGGATTTCAAAGCGTTTATCTGAAATCACAAGGATAAATTCAAAATACTAAACAAGAAATATCTTTTTTTTAAATATTCGGCGTCTGTGGTTATTTTGCAAATAAGGCTAATGTAAATTAAACTTCCAGCATGCATATTAAAACAATGTAACTAAGACTATATCCGAATGGCATACAATACTCAAAGACTAAATAATACAGAGAAACCTGTCAATAACGACACTCAGTGGATCCGACTGAAAATGTCGGATAGGACAGGTTGTCGGATAAATAGGTTTTCATATGAAGCGCTTTCAGAAATACAATGTATAATAAAGGATTTGATAATAACATTATTTAACAATAATTTATTATTTTTAAGTTAGTTATATAAATCTATACGTATGTGAATCAAATAAACATTTTCCAGCATTCATTTACCAAATAATGAGTGATAATAAAGTAATTTTTCATAAATCTATTACGATGTTCATTATTTTAATACACATAAATGATAATGGTTCATTTAATAACAGTTTCAATCTTGTTTGTTCACTGACGTGTTATAAAATATTGATTTTGATGGTAAGTGTGTATTGTCTATGTTAAATGGACCATTTTGTGAGCATAGTGTTATGCACATGTACATGTTTATCATTTCAATTTATGTTGTCAAAAAGCAAACTATTGATTTACTTTGACATTATCTAATATAATGCGTCCAGTCTCTTTTGGCTTTGAAGTCAATTACTGTCATTTCTATCCCGTCGCTTCTCTAAGTCAAAGTTCACATATTAATGTGATTTTATACAAACATATTAAGGACAACGTGGTTATTGTGTTAGAAGCATACCTACTCCCGAGATGCTCAATATAAAGTATGAGTGTCGGTAAAAAAAGGTATGAAATACATGCATTGTATGCTTGCGGGGCTGACAAACAGTGTCGGAAGTCTGGTCTTACAGGTTCCGTTATTGACAGATTAACACTATATAGAGCATGTAGGGATTCTGCCGGGACCGCAGAAAAATGTCGGATAACACAGGATGTTGCTATATGCAGGTGTCGTTGTTAACAGGTTTCTCTGTACTAGAAGTTTTACGCCTCATAAACATACCATTATATAAATTATTATATACGTTACTTAATATATGTGTGTGTGTTTTAAACTTCAACATTTTATATATGCTCTTCGGTTAATTAAGGATTATCTAAAGAAATTAAAACAATATATTCAGCAACACAGAACATGATGCATAAACTTTAATATATACATCGACAAGCCGACACGTACACGGGAAGAAGCTTTAATAACTAGTATATTTCTGTTCCAAGTATGCACGCGCCTAAATATGTTAAAGTATTCATGGCTAGATAAATTTCGTTGAGGAGTTCAGAATACATGTATGTAGACATGGATATTTTTCAAGTATCTCGCCTTTTCAACTGTACACTATCAGTTTGACCCTACACTGATCTGCAGGCGAGCGAGCGTATGGTCGTTTCAACTGAACAATATCAGTTTGACCCTACAGTGGCCTGCAGGCGAGCGAGCGTATGGTCGTTTCAACTGTACACTATCAGTTTGACCCTACACTGGCCTGCAGGCAAGCGAGCGTATGGTCATTTCGCCCTCAATATAGACCCTCTGGTGGGAGAATCGTCTTAGATATAATACACATTTATAGATTCGCTGTTTCTATTGTGTACGATTATGTTTAATCGTTTTAAATGTGCATGCTTATTTCAGTAATTTTATAAGAAAGTCCTATGCAACACACTTGCGATCTCATGTTATATATCCTAGCATTGGTTTACGTACGTAGCTTTAAAATTGATTTGATTTCACATTCAATTTGGTGTATTTATTTGCTCTGCATGTCGTTCGTCTTATTTATTGTGCAATTATATCATAGTTTATAATGAGGAATTGTTTTAGATGTACAATAAGAAAAATGCATTTTAAGATTTATATTAAAATTGTATCCTTTCTAAGACAAATTATGCCCAGGCAAAGCAAAAAAGCTTAGAAACGCCTGTGCGGATGCTATCAATGACCTAGCTTACACGTCATCACTTGTTTAGTGATGTCATTTATGGACTGTTTTGCAATTTTCTCGCCGAGTACAGTGTCGATTTATTATACGATTTTATATGAAATAAAACATGCAGTTGCATTTAAGTCTTCATCTGTTGTGTTAATAAATACAGAGGATTATCCAAGATTTGTTAAATAGCCTAGGAATTGCGTGATTTTAAAGTGGCAAAATTATTGTGGATTAGTATTCATGATTTGGATTTCTGTAGTCTTACTAGCAAAGCACCTCGTATATTATACCAAAGCATTAATAATGTTTGATGCTTGTTCTTCTTGATGTCACATGTATTTTTGCATCTGTTTAGTTACTTTTTTTAGTTTTGGATACATAGATCTACAGTAGGTGTTTGAGACTGCTAAAAAACTATCTCACATTTTTGAGTCGCAAACTTTAGATTGAAATTGAGACTTTATATTTTTTTATTCACCAAATTTATATTTCCAGACATATCTTAGTCGGAATTTGAGGAAAAAATTAATCTCACTCTAAATTGATTTGCATGGAATGCGAACTGCATTTCCAACAGGGAATGAGTTTCGTATGGTTTGCAAAAAAAACATATTGTATAGAGGTTTGTCTCAGTCGAGTAACGTCTATTTTGAGGGAAATTTAAAACGAAAATACATTTTAGATTTTTGCTGACAATCCTCAAACACACAATTTGTTTGCAATGTATCCATAGGATATGCAGACTCTTCAGACTGCACCACATAATTGAGATCATTTTGTATATAAACATAAATCAATATGTTATACTGCCGCATTACGTCTTAAAGGGACTATCTAAAAGGGCCTCAATGGGGCAATTTCTTTAAAACAATCTGCAATTTATATATTAATACCCGCTTATAATAACGGTTAAAACAGGGTATATATAATGGGAAAAGAATTGACGCATTCTGAGATAACAATCCATTTAGGTCTTGTTTGTTTGGCCCTTTTCCTGTTTACATTTTGACGTCAGCATTGGGAGCATTTTATGTAACCATATTTTACTCACGATTCCTTACCTAGCATGACAGCGCAGATGGTTAAAGCGCTGTCTGATGTCATTTCTTCGTATAGCTCCAGCTTCGAAAGTCGTTAGTTTGATATCCGCTTGGGGTTTTCATTTTTTCAGACTCTTTTGCTTATTAGATTTTATCAAATATCTTATTGTGTATGATATTATTTTTGATTTATTTAATGCACATGTTCCAGGATAGCGCATTACTATCATATAAAATAATGTGTGTGCACTATGAATTCAATGTTTCGTTGACATAGTCCCTTTAATCCACTGTTAGAATACATTGTAATAACTTGCTGGTTATCATCCCTCAAGATACAGCATGTGTCTTATGTGCCCCTGTGCGTGTTTTGAGAAAAGAGAAACCCTTGTTGTACTGTCTGTTATAATTTCGATACGCACAACATTAAATGTGTCGCTGTTGACATGAACTACTTTATTCATATAATTATTATAAAAAGGACACCATATATTGAAACCATTAACATATCGTTGATTTAAATCCCACATGAGATGGAATAAAACCCTGGAAATGCTTGTAATAGAGATTATTTTTCTCGAATACGTTGGATGTTTTTCAAATCGTTTGTTGAATCAGAACCGTAAAAGATGTGCGCACAGGCATATAACAAGAACAATGTGTGCACGTTATTATTGTTGTATTTGTTTTAATTAAAATACAATCGACATGTAAGTTATTTGTACCCAATTAGGTACATTTCGCAGTTATTCTACAAAATATAGCAGGCTATAGCAAATATGTTTAGATTAATATGCCACATGTCTCGTATGAAGAATCTTGTTATTATATTATGTTGAACAACGTCACGTTTTTATACAGAAAAAAACGAAATGTTTTCATTATATTGTCTTAAACTGCATTTTTCTTCGGTATACATATCGAAATTATATACTTTTGCATGGAAACTGTAATTAAAACCCAGAATATTACTGACAACAAAACGTACTTACCGGGCTTTTCCTCAAATTTTTTCATGTAAATTCAAAAGGAAAGCAGATTTACATTTTTGACGACAATCTTACAAATCCACTATTTGTTTCAAATATATCAATTATACGTTAACCCAAATAAATATAATTATCGCCCTGGTATGTCCAGACCGCACCTGTATCCCACGCGTGCACCATTGGGCAGCCTTTGCAGACAGACAGAAAGTACACGAGAAAATGTTTCTTTGTAATTTTATTAAATGCACACTTAATCCTTTGCAGTTATATTATGCACAAAGACAACCGGAGTGGACGATGCAACTTAGTTACTGCTGACATAAACGTCAACAGAAATGAATTTGATTGACATTAGGTTGTGTAGTATGAACTTTTAAAAGTATGTTTCTCTTAATAAGTATCAGTCTAAAACTCTAACCATCTTGCGTATACAATATTGAAAATTACGATGTATGCTTAACATATCATGGAGACAATTGTCATTAATAAAATCGCAATCAACGTTAGACCAGTTAGTGCATTGATATGCAATGAATATATCACTATCACATCATATCAAAGAAACAGTAAAGCAACACTAATAAAATACATTAATATTTTGTTATTGTATATTTTAATGAGGAAATATACTATCATTCTGCTATACCATCTTAAAAACTTCGAGTGCATGTTTGTTGTGCGAAGTTATCTTAAGGAACAAAATAGCTGCTAAATTTAGTGACACTTTATCAGTTGAATGAAGCATAGTTTAAATTAGTTTATTCAGACCAGATTAAACACCTATCTGATGTTGTAGTGTTGTGAAGAGAATCTTATTAATTGTTACATTCCGCCATGAAGTTACGATTCTGGTAAGCTGCTTTTTTCATGTAAAACATCTCAGATTTGATTTCATAGTTTATTTTAGTCTCATCAATACATCACATTTGCATATAGGAACATATCTTAAGGCTCACTTGAGCTGACAGGCAACGTGATGTGTGAGTAATATGGAAAGTATTCAACAGGGTGTCATGATTGTGTGTTATTTAATGGAATAATTACAAGATCCATGGTTGATGGTAAACAGTTTTAACACTTCAAACAGTGAATTACATTTAAAATCTTGATTTGGTTGTTATGTTCAGAGACTCGTGAATGACAGTCAGATACATAAACTGACTGTGTTGCCTTTTAAATTTGATAAAATATGTAACACAATGCTGATAACTATTTCAGTGTTAAAACGTACAATTGATAAACAAAAACTAAACTTTTACCATATTTGTCTAAAACTCGTTTTGACGAGTCGATGCGGATTTACATTTTTTCTACATTTATTCTACAGTTGTCCGGTCTATTAATTAACTGAACCCACTCTCGTGGAGCTACAAAACTTTTCTGGTACAAAACAGTCAATTTCGAATATAAATAGAAATATGCAAAAGGAAATTTGTAGATAAGTACATTTTAATAACTTATTCTAACTGATGCACCATGAACACAACATAGCGCCTCAAGATAGAACTGTAACGAATAAAAAAAACAACATATTTAAGACATATACGTTTATTGCGAATGAATGGCGTGCCTGGCACAACACGACAAGCAAGCGTGTCATGTTTCGTTTTACACATACACTTTGCAATAAATTATGTTCGATTTGTAAACAACATGCATGCAAATATAAACACAATTTAACTAACAACAATGTAACAAACAACCGGCAGTTTGTTATTATATAGTGTCGACTTACAGTAACCGCACTGATAAAAAAAATGTAAGTTTGTATAATAAGGATTTCCGAAACTATAAGTGACAGCACTTGAAAAACCTCACAATACAAAACAAAATCTAACATCCAAACAATTCAAGGCTCATGGATAAGTAAAGTGGTAAAGATAATTAGGATCTGACACGAGTTGTCATTTCATACCATATTTTATTAAACGAGTACAGGAATTTTATTAGTAAGCGAGCCTTTGGCGAGCTTACTAACGAATTTCCTGGACGAGTTTAATAAAATATAGTATGAAATGACAACGAGTGTCAGATCTTTTTTATCACATGATTTTAAACGAAAAAAAACGTCTAATTTTACCAAAACATGTTGATAAGTCCTAAAAGTTGTGTATTGGCACGACGTTATTTCACCAAAATAACGTCATGCGATTGGTCAGTCAAAGAATATGTAGATAACGAAAACGCTCAAAATGTTATCTTACACATGTGTAAGATAGAAATATTCGTAATAGTTGCATTACGCGGGAGACAAGGTATAGCATGTGATAAATAGATAATATATATATATTATTGCTCAATTGCGAAAGGCATTCGTATACATAATTGTAATATTTAGTTGTTTCAAGAAATTATACCATTGCCGAATGTTTACATATCATATCTACACGCATCCAGATATAATAGCTGCAGTTAAAATCTGTGTGTGGTAATAAATTTACATTGATAAGACTTAACATTAACAAATGGTTTCTTTAAGAACAGCAAACTATTTCACAACGTTCAAACAAATCACGCTCATTAACACGGCATATAATTATACATGCAAGCATTTTCACTGTACTTTTTATTTTACACACTTTTGATACTTCAAGATTCCTTGCTTTTCAGAAACAAAGATAAATGAAACCGATGTTCGAATGGTATAGCAATACCATTGCTGAAACAAAACTGATAAGTTATTTCGAAATACAAATTTGGTTTAACATACAAACAAGTCTTGTACGATACGATATGCATTTCGAAACAAGTGCATACCACTGACATTACCCCATATACAGTGGGCACTAAATGCTTATTAAAAGTAGGTAAATCAGTGTCAGCAAGAACACATTTAACGGTGCAGATATCCCAGTTCCTGGTGCAACATTGATACCACAAAGATCATATGGCACGGACGAGAAGGCCCAGTTTCCACAGCGTGGAAAGCTCACGGGGATGGGTGTCATCTGACGAGGCTCCCCGACCTGTAACACCATGGCCAGACCTAGTTGCATGTGGAAATCCACGTGGCAATGGAACAGCCAAAAACCTGAAAATATACTTCAACGATAATAGTTGTTTTGGGTGGTAAAATTGAACTGTTATATTTGGAATTAACTGTTATTTTAGCGGATTTAATTAGCGGTTCCCTATATATAATAACTTGCTGGTTGAAATAGTTTGCTCAGTAAGGCAAATTGAGATTCACATTACTTTTTTTAAAGAAAATGTTACCGTTTGGTTAGTTTGATTGACAATGATCGACATCCAGTTGACAAGGTAAGCGAAATATATATAGTACATTTTATTAATTGAACAGAACCTTTTGGCAAATTTTTCATAACATGTCACTTTATTTATATAGTTATATTATTGAAAAGATAATGGAGTGACTCTAGCACGTTTTTTACTAAAATAGTAAATTAAAATTTACACATGTGCCACGTAATCGAAAGTATCACGTAATAATAGAGTGTAAAATCCACCTAAATAACTACTAAAATCTTTGGGTAAACAACATTATCTGAGATCATGCAATAAACGACCTGCAATAAAATCGTTGGGTAAACAATTTTATCTGAGATAATGAAATAAACGACCTGCAAGGTAGAAATGAAAAAAGAAGCAATTACTTTACAGAGCTTTTCTATAGCATCTAGTACTAGAAACTGAAGATGTGGAAAAAACACGTTGCAAACCTGGGTTATTGGCCTTGAAGCGGACAATGGTGTATCCACCATCCGGCACGGCCACTGTGTCCTTCCGTACTGGGGACACGAGGTTCCTGCGCAGCTGTCCTCTAGAGTCCATGTCCTCAACGACTGATCGATCCAGTGTGTTGTTTACCTGCACACGAGCACAGATGTAAGATATATGTACGTTAATACAATCTGTAGGCAAATTCTAAATCGCTAAATTTGTTAAAATATTGAAATGTCTGACCTAAACATGCGTATTCGGGAACGTAATCTTGTTATCTCTCGCCGTGTAAACCTTGAACAGACTTAAACTGTCCAACGAAAAGCAATTCCAAATACAATAAAAAAAACGTTAAAGGTAAACAGTACGTTACTAAAATGTTTGGCATACTTTCAATATATAATAAACCAACGTATAAATAATATTACATTGAAACATATTCGTTCAAATACACGAACGTACAGTTTTATACCCTACTCATCCGCTGAACGTACAGTTTTATACCCTACTCATCCGCTGAGAATCGGACACATGAAGTCGGGGTCATCAGAGCAAATTTGAACAGCGGACCAACCATGCAACCATTTGAGCCATGTGTTTTGCATTTGTGTTGTTCATGACACTCACTTTCAAACTTCGAATCCAAACATACAAGATCCAAACAAACACGACTCACTTCTTGTATCAGATTTTATTTTATTCTGATAATGCATTACACGTGTTAACGTTTTTACATATTATTACCGTATTTGTATATGTTAATTTACAATTTTCATTTAGGTGTTCCTGCACTTTGCCCACAAGATCTCACTTTTGTAGACTTAGCCTTGTACATTTGAACTTCTGTTCTGTTATAGAAACCACAACAGATCACCACTGTGAACAGTTTTTTTTAACTAAGACGTATACAAAATGCATTACCCTTTCCATTCCAAGAACGTAGAAGCTGTGACCGTGAAGATGCATTGGATGGTTTCCCATTCCATGTTTGCCGTCACCAATGAGAACCAGCTCGACGACGTCATTCAGGCCGACTTTCAAACGGTGGACGCACTCGCAGAATTCCGTGCTACAGTCACGTTTGACAGACGTCTCGTTGCAGAAGATGTCCTGAAGAGTACACTTTCGTGTCAATGTGTGCATGTATGTGTTTATGGGTATTTGCATCCATTATTTTTCTGTATACGTGTACATATCATCATATGTTACGTATTGTTGTGACTGTTTCAATATAATTGTACATGCTTTAACAAGTTGTTCTTGTTCCTCTCTGAAACCATGTTCTCGTTTATAAGTAGGACATTTGTTAGTTGGCTTAATTCACATGTCTTTTTTTTATTCTGAAGAAGCCCGTCTAACTGACATTTTGACAGATTAGTATTAATAGCATGAATTTGAAACAACCAATTTTTATATTCATTTTACACTAATGTCTTTATCAAAGAACCAAGCTCATTAAGGTGTCTATTTCGATACAAGACTTCAAGTGAATTTATGTTATATTACCCGCGTCACTTAGTGCATTGAAAAAGGTACAAAGAGCAATACCATCCTCTTTAAATTCGTAATGGTTATTGAAATATCAAATATTGCCATAGGGATGATGTATGCGTCGCAGTAAAGACGCAATTTAATATGCTAAACTTAGAAAATTCCTTTTCCGTTTACCACAAATGTGACAAACAAAATCAGTTGGTACTGGAAAGCCTACATACATTGTATGATCAATATCCAATAAATACCTCTTGAAGCTGGTGATACTGTGAAAGAAGCGGGGCCGGAGGCATCTTGTAAGTGATGCGGTTCACTTGGAGCGACAGAAGATGACTGACGTGCACACCTTGGTTCATTTCGTACAGCCGGGAGAGCGGGTAGTGATCGCTGTCAAAAAACCTGAAAAAGTCCAAACAGTTCACTTATTACGTAATACTGCGCTATATCTTAGGTACATCGTAAAAGCCGTTACTAGGTAGAGACGAAGAATATTTATAGAGTAATATGGGGATTGAAGAAACTAAGATACCAGTACAATTAATTATCAAAAAGGTAAGAACATACAGGCAAGCATGGAAAATATCAAGAGGTGAGGTTGCACAGAATGTATAGAATACACATGATATATTCCGTTAAACTGCAACATATGTACATATATAAGGAGAATTGCTAAATAATACATCATAACTTAAAAAGCCATCGAGACATTATTCATATTAATGCTCGAGCATATCATAAGCAACTCTGCAAAAAATGATATAAAGACAAAATTATAGCTGGGTAGCATTTCGACCTCGACGGGGGTCCATTTACACAGTTGTGGTCGCTTAGACGCCGAAATTCAAACACGCGATCTGTGTTAGATTTCGAAATTCATTACGTCTGCCAAAATCATATTGAATTTGCTTCATATGCCGTCAATGTTATACCGGGCTGGCACTGATAAAAATAATACTGTAGATACACACACTTGCTATAAGCAGCGTTGACTTTAATTAGATCCACTACGTCCACTGCTATTTTAATGGTTTCAATCTAACCGACGACAATGTGGAAGTCTTTGCTGGTCAACGAAATGTCTTTGTTTACAGCCGTTTTTTTTTTAAACAAACCATTACAATTATTTGCTTTTAAATACATTTCACAAGAAATTCACACATGTTCCTATTATTTTAAAGAAATAAGTTTAATAATAAACACATAACAGTTAGAATAATATCATTTAAAACAAACAAAACTATGTAATTGTAAGAAAAAAATAACAGATTGAACGTGTGTATGTCACTATAACTTAAACATTTCACATGTTGATAGTTTGTATTTAAATCTTGAAATTTCTTTATTAAATTCGTTCTTTGTTTTGAAACAAAAAAAAATGTGTATGGCAATGCCATTTAAGCATTTTTCATTTCATTTTCTTGTCATCTACGGCATGCATTCGTGTCTTCGGAATGTCTAAGCAGAGCTGAACGTAATGCTTCATCGACCACCGGAGGTAATACATTGCAATCAGAGGACCAATGCACGCAAATACTGGAGTTTGACATTGCGGAATGCAATATTTGCCCACACATATAGTCTGGTCGCCATTGATTGTCTCGGCATGTTTATTCAAGCATATTGGTAAAGTAATCGGCCATGTTGAAATCACAGAAACTGACTTTGCCCACACATATAGTCTGGTCGCCATTGGTTGTCTCGGCATGTTAACTCAAGCATATTGGTAAAGCAATCGCCCATGTTGAAATCACAGAAACTGACATTTCATTGTACACGTATTCGTATGTTTGCTCTGCCGAACTAATATTATGTTTATCAATCCAAATACATAATGACAGCAATGCAGAGCTTCAGATACGTTTTTATACTGGGGATAAATGTGCGCGTACTTCGGACAATTTGGGTGTAGTACACTTACTCTAGAATTTATGGGGGGAAATGTACACTCTATGCAGGATACGTGGTGCTAAATTTGCAAGCAAAAAAACATTGCAGTATGTGGGAAAAAACATAATATTATTATAACAATCCTTAATAATGAATCAACACCAGTTGAATGCAATAATGTGACAAGTAAGACTTCAGAAAATTTTAAGACTTACTGCTAACTACTGAACAAACTATCTAGACATTCAGGTAGGCAGGCCTGTCAAAACTTCTTGTGTTTTCAAGTCACTAAAATTTGATGTCGTGTATGTGCAATTGGGAAAACCTGTGCGTAAATGTACACCCAAATATTAAGATGAACAAAAGCCTCTATACTCCTATGTGTCTTTGAAAACATCATACAACATACATTGTGATTATGTTTAAGTAAACAATTAAGTATTGTTAATATTGAGTACAGGGCCCTTATTCACCAATCAATTCTTAGACTTAAGACTAAGAATAAAGAATATTTTTTAAACTGTCCTGTTCTAAGAGAGCTGTAAATTCGAATTGTACATGGTATTCACCCACTCGAATTACAACATTCTTTATATAAAACGATGTGTACATGGCATAAGCGACACTGGTACCCTATTTATGTGCGAACTGAGGAGTATTTTATCTTGAGTCTGAGTCTGTTCATTATAACTAAGTCCGAGAATGGGTTGGTGAATACGGGCCCAGAAATATATTATTCGTGTACGCTTTCCATATAATAAAGCGTAAAACACATAGTATTGCCCTGTCGCTGGAGAAGGTAATATAAGATGATCAGGCCCCGTTTTCACAAAGGATCAATTTCAGGATCAGGATCAGTATTAGCTGATCTTGACTTTGTAGCTCAACTGAGCGGATTTTCAAACATATTTTATTTTCGGAATAACTTTTCTTCTTGATAAAATCACATAATTATTTGTATTTCTTTTATTACATTCTTCATATCAGACAGCAAATGTACATTGCTAAGAGTTTAAAATGGTTTTTATAATATATATTTGACCAAAACTTAAAATTAATCCTGATTTGAGTGAACATCATTTTTGAGCCTGATCCTGAAATATGTGGCTCAAGTTCATCTTGAACCTGAAAATCAGGCTCAGCTTGTTTTGTGAACACGGGGCCTGGAGTGAGCATAACATGTGCTTGTTTAACGATCACCAAGCAACGCTGTTAAAGGCAAGTATCCCCCGGTAAATCAAATGGAAGCAGCTGACAAACAAAACGGGGCCTGGAATGAGCATAACATGTGCATGTTTAACGATCACCAAGCAACACTGTCAAAGGCATGTATTCCCTGGTAAATCAAATGGAAGCAGCTGACAAACAAAATAATATTTAAAAAAAATATGTATAAAATAGCAACATTATGCTAACGACGACACACTTGATTATTAATAACGAATATTTAAGGCACTTGTTTACAGACTTTTGTATTTTTGAAATATGCACCTAAATGTTTAATCTGAAAGAAATAAAGCATCTGGACTTGAGAACTCAAGTTTTACAACTTGATAAGCATCAAAGACGTTTTACAACATGATAAGCATAAAAGACGTGCTGCCACCAGGGATCGAACCCTTGACCCTCCGGATCAAAATTCTAACACGCAAACCGCTCGGCCAGTCTGATTTAAATACATGATCGTGTACTTTTACTTTATGTAAGTGAGTCACCTGTTTTCAACAATTTTAATGAAACAACACAAGAACTCCAAAATATTCCATCAGGTTACAAACGCTTTATCATTTTATCCTTTTCAACTGATGTTTCTCATCAACGAAACGTTATCTCCAATATATTTATATTTCAGTTGTGCTATTTCGCTCATTTATTTACAGTTTTCTTTTATTTTTGAACTTTGTGACAAATATTTAGGAAATTGTCAATTCGTCGATCTGTGAACAGATCCCTTTAAGGCAATAGAAAGTATTCGGACAGAGCAGGGCCCATATTCACAAAGCTCCTTAGGAAAAACTTAAATAAATTTCTTAATATCATAAAATTCCTTAACTATCTGACTGTTTCATGTATAGGTCTTTTTGCATCGAAATGGTTTTAACTAGTAAATATTGCTTAAAATGTTTCATATTTTACCCTTTTATAGACAGAAGTAATTGGATTTTAGATAGAACATTTGATTTGAAATTTCCACTTAAGTACAACTTAAGTTATAATTTCTCTTAGGAGCTTAATGTGGCAATTGGCACTATCTCTCAATAATGAGTACGGCATAATGTGGCAATTGGCACTATCTCTCAATAATGAGTACGGCATAATGTGGCAATTGGCACTATCTCTCAATAATGAGTACGGCATAATGTGGCAATTGGCACTATCTCTCAATAATGAGTACGGCATAATGTGGCAATTGGCACTATCTCTCAATAATGAGTACGGCATAATGTGGCAATTGGCACTATCTCTCAATAATGAGTACGGCATAATGTGGCAATTGGCACTATCTCTCAATAATGAGTACGGCATAATGTGGCAATTGGCACTATCTCTCAATAATAACAACAATAGTATTATTTATATGTATATTAAATTATCGAAAGATATCTTATCTAAAATATAGTAGAAGTTTTGTTGTTTTTTAAGAGGAGGGGCGTCAAACAGACCAACCAACACCGACGAAAACAAAACCTCCTTGGTGAAGGTCATAGAGGAAATTTGTTGATTTCGGTGTAAAATCGTATTTTATTTCACGAAGGATCATAGAGTGTTCACGAGTGAAAATGGATATTTTCTATTATCACGAGCGAAATTAAATACGATCTTACACCGAAATCAACAACTGTTCTTTTTATTGTATGTTGTTGTTTATTTTTCCACCTTTTTTTACATTTAAAAGGGGTTTAACTTGAAATTTTCGCGGGACTCATAACGTCATGACGTCAAAATAATTATGTCATTTCACACATAATTTCATATAAATCACTGGAAAGCATAAAATGAACAATGCTCATCAGACTATGCAAACTGACTAACCTGTAATTTTCAACACGATTGTAACCAAGTAGTATGTAGAACCTTTTCACGTTATTTGCGGTGAATACGTCATCAGCAGGTGACACCGACGTCATTTGAGCAACATTGACCGTGTCCGTCTTGATAAGATATGGATTTGCATTCTAAAAAAACAACAACAAACATGTATAGGAATGGCTTAATAATATAATCCTGCAAATACCTTGAAATTGGAATTAACAGTTTCGAACTGTGTCTAGAAGATAATTATATATATGAATTGTATACGTATAAATTGCCTAAAGTTATATTTTAACTGAAGCTTAAGCAGCTTAACAGGCACATATGAGGCGCGTCGTGGGAAAACCGGTCTTAATGCCTGTACGTAAAGTATCGTCCCGGATTAGCCTGTGCAGTCCGCACAGGCTAATCCGGGACGGCACTTTCCGCTTTTATGGTATTTTCTGTTTCAATGAAGTGTCTTCTAACCATAAATCCACTTTAGGTGGAAAGTGTCGTCCAGGATTAGCCTGTGCGGACTGCACAGGCTAATCCGGGATGACACTTTACGCACATGCATTTAGTCCAGTTTTCCCACGACGCGCCACATATTATTTAGAGTTATGTCGTAATATCGTGAATGTAAAGACAAAATAATACAATGTACATACAAGTTTACAATCCTCAAATAGATCTCCATTTGTAAGCGATATTAGCGGTATACACATATATCAATGCTGCAAAGCAGGAGTGGCTTATGCAATGAATTTGACATGTTGGCTCTACTTAATTATGTCAAAATTGTCTATACTGTGTGTAATAGATAATATAAAGTATATGTAGTTATATTATATAATATAACAATTTATTTAATATTTACTTTATGTTCGCAATCATACTAGTTTGCTTATTATAACTTCATTTCTTTATCTTATTGTGATTTTGAAAGATAATATATATTTTACACAATTTACAAAACGACGACATAATAAAAAATATTGATGAAAGGGACGCAACTACCCCAACCATTGGTAACTTTTCCCTCTGCGGATTATCTTTCCTGTGAAGCAATATTTAAATAGTAACATATCCGTGTCGGTTTGAAACATGTATTTCGTAGTTATTTTTACAGTATTTGAATATACATAGTACACTGATATACATTTTTTGAAAAAAAAACGTGTTATATATATAGGATCTGGCACGAGTCGTAAATTTAAGACAACATTTTATTTAACGAGGTCGCCATTTGCCAGCTTACAGGCTGTCAACTCGCCTGAGCTTACTTACACATTTCCTTGTCGGGTTTAATACAATATTGCATCAAATTACAACACGTGTAAGATTTGTTTTATCAC
Source organism: Congeria kusceri (assembly GCA_027627225.1). Taxonomy (NCBI): domain Eukaryota; kingdom Metazoa; phylum Mollusca; class Bivalvia; order Myida; family Dreissenidae; genus Congeria; species Congeria kusceri. The sequence goes on along the minus strand of CM051036.1, from coordinate 58,301,101 downwards.
ATGGTCAAACAGCGTAAACTTGCAGATTCGCTCACTTTGACCCTAATATTTGGACAGCCGAATTACAAAGTCAGGAATTGCGATTAAAAATACTTCCGAATAAAATCGAAAAAATGTTCAAATTTCCTCGTATTTAATTTCGCAAATGCCCTTAAGTTTAAAAATATTAATGGATAAAATACAGTAGAACCTGTCTAAACCTAACAGCGTCGGGACCGGGCCGATCGTTCGTTTTTCAGAGGTGTTAGGTTTACCGAGGTTGTTTTTTTTATTAAATGTCATTTTCCTTTAAAAATGTACACTATATTTTATATGTTAATTCGAGTATATAATAAGACAAAAACGTGTTAATGTTAACACTTTTATTACTGTTCATTAGTTTTATTATTTGCATGTAAACATGTATATTTATAAACCGACACTCAATCTTTCAATCAAACAAGTTCGTGTATTCAACGTACAACTTATTTGCATCTGTTTAAAGAAATCACCAATTGTTGGCTACTTTTTTTTATTAGTGTAAACCTATTTATTTTAGCTAGATTGTATCGCATGCTTAGGCTTATAGAGATCAGTGACCGAAATATGGTCAGAAATTACTGTATGTATAAATTAATTACACTTGTAAAACATTAAAAATTTTCCACTGTACGTAAATTCCAACATAAAACACAACAAACTAATCTGTTTCTCACAAGTTTACTATTGTCGTATTCGCCGACTAGCTTATCGCTAGTTGCACCATTGCCCAGTTATCACCATGGCGATAATGCCCTGTGTGTGTAATTATGTCACAAATTATCGGGTTCACGTCTCTGCGGTAGCACGAAGTGACACCTGACAGGATACACCGTTCGGTAAATTCAGGATTTTTAAGGTTGAATGAGATCAAATTTGTTATAGAATCGTTCGGTATTCGGTTTGGACAGGGTTCGATTTATTAAGGGTTTTTGAAATATAAAACAAGAAGGAAAAAAATCGGGACGACACAGCCGTTCGGTTTTGACAGGGATTCGGTTTTCACAGGGTTCGGTTTTCACAGGTTTCACTGTATATTCATTCTAATAACAAAGAACACCAATAAATAACAATTTGAACCCAAAATCCCAACGGAAGAGTATTTGTAATGATGACGTATGTTATTTGAAGCGTCTAGTCAATAAAAAAGCATATGTATAAGATAAAAAATATTCGTCACTGGTGTGTTACAATGAAAATACATATGTGTAAGATAAAAAATATTCGTCACTGGTGTACTACACTATAAACAAGGTGATGAAATCCATTGCATTGGCTTATTAAAAACATGTTTACCAGACTCTTAACCAGTTGGAATTCGATAGTGAGTTTTTAAAATGACACTATAAGGCTAAAAAAAATAATGATTTGTTTCTCAAGGACTTTTTCCAAAAAATCAGGATGGAGGGCGAATTTTTTTTATTGAAGTATTTGTTTCTCCTACTCTTTTCTATTGCCACTATGTAATGGCTTATTAAAACAAGTAAATAAGTACAGATAAAAATAAATTAATAACAATATAAGCATCCCTTTTTATAAAATTCTAAATATAGATGCATTCATCACAAACGGTCATTTATGTAAGCTGACGTAAAAAGACAATCAATTGGAATGTCAATGCTAATTAACATAAGTGCCTTCAAATTAATATACCATCAGCATTAAAGTACTTCTGTTTATAGAATTTAACTTTTCGTGATTCATATTTTGGTAACTGTCATTAATAGAAATTATTTTTGCAATAAATCACCAATAATTTTTGGAAAGGAAAATCAACACTTGGTACCTTAGGCAGCTGGCATTTTCGTGTGTTTCCATAGGACTTATATTGACACAGATTTTCTTTAACAAATATTGAATGCTATTACACAGGCAGTGCAGACTTCCGAAAGCTCAAAAAAAAGTGTCGGACATTTGGTATGACCACCTGTCAAAAGTTGCCGGACCGAAATAAAATTTGCCGGACCTAAACATTCATTTAAGTATGTATACATGTATACACTAACGTATTTTCGCGATCTAAAAGCCAACATATTTGACCCACCGTTGTCGTTGTTGTTTAAATGAATATCACACTACGATATGAAACGTGCCAATCTCATTAAAATCATGTCCAGTCTGACGCTACTACTAGTATATTATCCGCTGACTAGATCTGATGACTTCGCATTAGGGGTCACGTTCAGATGACCTTTTCAGGAGCCAATCAAACTGATGCCTTCAAAATGTTCTGGTAATGCTTCATATATAAACCACAAATACTATGCACGAAATTACCGTGAACTTTTTATGTTTACGCGCCTTAGGTACCACTATATCCATTGTTTTTTGCGCGTGAAAATTAACTTTACATGATTTTGTCGTGAGGATCAGCTGGAAATGCATCACTTTTCAACAACTGTGGCCAAACATTGCTGTGCAAAATTTCATTGGGCGCAGCAGGGCTGATATTTTATTGTTTGGTAGGTCATTTCAACGTGACCTGTTATACGATGTTAGGATTTGATTTTAATGAGATTGGAGAACGCGCATAATTAAAACGAAATCCGAAACGACCGTCCAAATTTACTGTTCACGATACATACAATACACACAAATTCTATTTACATTTAGTATGCACAGGTTTTTCATGTACAACCCGTGGTTTGCTGAAAAGTCCGCGAAAATTATGCTAACAATCACTACGTCATGTCATCAGCAGCGAAAGCGTGGGCGTATTGACCGTTTTATAAAAAAAGTTTGTAGCGCAAAGAACTGTGAAATGTTTCTTTGGTATAAAAGTTTCGTAGCGCAAACCAACGCAATTAGGTGTCTGAATGTATGCCGCATACTTTTACTCAATAATTTGATGATACCATTATATTATCTCTAAAACGCGAAAGCAGTTTCGCGGTATCGATAGCAAGTGTGAAAAAGTCTGTAACACAAATATAAATAAGCACAAAAAGAATAAAATTATAATATCGTATAAAGTGTCGAAAAGTGATGTATTGGAAATCGCGATATAGCGGAGCTGTATTTAATTGTTCAGATATTAATATTTTTTTATCCAGTAATATATAGGAATGAGTCTTGAAAGAGCTGTCGGACGGTCGGATCGATTCTTAGGAACTATCGGACCCACTCAAAATTTGCCGGTCTTGTCCGTCGGGCCGATGGTTTTCGGGAAGTCTGTGGCCCACCGTCTCACCATGCTCATCACTTCTGCTAAGTTATTAAACATTCATTAATGTTTGACAAAGTTATGCTCCGGACAAATAGTTTCCCGCCGCTCGCCCGCCCGCTCGTTTGGGGATGTTCCCTTACTACGTCCCGTTTTTCAAACGAACGTATACAAAGCACATCTGGATTTCGCGGAATGTTTGACAATTGTTAACAGTAAGCTTCACGCCATCTCCACAGTTGTCCATGCTCGCTTTGCAATTAGACGCTCTCTTTTAAATATTCCCTTTATGTGTTGTTATTGTAAAGAAAAATAATTCAACTACCGGATTTGTCTTTTATCGCACTAAAATAGTGTATAAAGCGAATTCAACTGAATTACTGAATAAGAAGACAAAAATAAAACAGTTGTGTACAATGACTATATATAGAGACATGGTCGAACTGCAGAACGCCCTCTCCCCCACCTCCTCCCCCCCCCCCCCATAGAAGATTTTGTGTTTTGTCGCTGTTTTGGTGGCTTATTACCATAACCTTTCGCAACTCAATACACGGTGTCTTCAATTCGTGTCTTCAAAGTTTTCGCAACAAGCATTGTTTCCTTCTGTATTAAATACTGGTATACATTTTGTTTGTAATACTATCGTAAGGAGCATACATATTTCTTTCGGACAATATGAAACTTAATTTCCAATTTTTGTAAGGAAATATTTTTTAAAGTACATATACATTAATGAATCCAATTGCAGTTAAGTAAATAGTAGTTAACAATAAGTTGATAATTAGGAAACATTTAGCAGAATTTCATGTATAAACGAAATAAAATGCTTAAGAAAAATGACAACTTTAAGGCTAAGGATAAGATTTCACTTACGATGTTTCTGGAATACTACCCCAGGAGAAACTGTTAAAGCCGCGCAAACGGCCCACGTTATAAAACAATTAAATCAGGCATCATAGATTTTTTGTTTGTTTGTTGGGATTTTTCGCCTTTGTTAACAGTATTTCAGTCATATCAGGGCTGTCAGTGGACCTACTCACACTTTTCCTGGGTAAGCTGGTTTACCAGTACTAAATACACATACTTATGCCAGTAACTGACAACTGCCCTACTTGAATCAGAGGTAGGGGGAGAATGGCCGTAGGAATAATTTCATGACCAATCACCACAAAAGTTATGTGGCCGGGCTGGGGTTCGAACTCACGATCTCCGGATTGATAGTCCAACGCTGTACCAACTAAGCTAGCCGGGCCAGAGCCTAGCAAAGTTTTCTAAAACTATGTTACAATATGTCATGAAACGTTTGGGTTGGTGGATACCGTTTAGTTTAAAAACAACAACCCTCCAAGTAAATTGTTTATAAACATCAGCTTTCTTTATTCGCTGATCATCGTGGCGATCGTTAACTTTCGGCGAGCTGCAGGATATTCTAAATGAACCGTTAATCTGGATGCGTTGAAAATATAATAATTAAACTGACATTAAAATAAATCAAGCACAATTTATTTTAAGAAAATGTGTTATAGTTTTTCGATCAATATGCGTTTTAATGCGACAGCGCTAAATTTGTCAAGCACGTAAGACATCACGTGGCGTCGTGTTGAAAGTTGCGATGTGATTGGTATAAAACACTTGTAGCACCCTTTGACCTCCAAATGTTAATTATTAAATCTGGACCTGTGGGCTCGTAAAATTACTAACAAATATCTTGGATTGCTTTGTGTGTGCCCTTATAGCTGTTTGTTTTATACTGACCTTCCCCGCTCGGTCGGCGTCGGCGTATGTTTCGCCCGCCATTGGTCTCATCGCCATCTGTCCCTCATATCGGATAATGGCGGTCTGTGATGTGTTACTGCGCGCGCAGTCGCCCAGCCCCATGACGTACAGCCAGTAGTTACCTGGATTCTGATTGGCTGCCAGGACAAAATCGTATCTGAAGCAATATGATTGGTTGCTTTCAAATTCTCTCTTAGTAGAATATTTGCATGTGAGGAAGAATTTGCGTTATTTAAAAAGGGTCCGACTGATTTTTAAAGATTAATTTCATTTCTCTTTCGTTACCAACTAACAAAAAAAAACGTTTTATATAACATAAACGTGAAAATCGACAAAAACTAATTCTTTTACGGAAAAATGGAAATGTATACATGTATTTTTTGTCGATGCAGGCACGTTTATCCTACAGCAACGGCTACATTCGGTTTTAATGAGAAAATAAGAACTGCGCATGCGTCATCAATTGATCTGACTCGTCTAGATGCTGTTTTAACTTTCACTCTTAATACGCATATCTGAACATAGTTTACTCTCAACATTTATTATGATATTATGTTTAAAATGTACTGACATCTCTAGTATCAGTGGATGGTTTTACATTATAATTTTCGTACAAAATCGTACAATCCCGCTTTAACTGTAGAATGAAAAATATTTTTGGCCAAAGCGAATTCGGAGTCTTTAAGAAAATCAAACAAGCCCAGTGGTTGTTTAATTGTTTGGGGTCACGTTCACAATTCAAATGCACGTGAACCGACGCGGAAATTGCAACTTGCGCATGCGATAATGACCAAACCCAACCCTAGATCCGATCAAATGTGATCATAAGTGCATCCGTTTACTTAAGGGCAAACGCAGTGACAATAACAATAAAATCGCATGATTCAGTTAAAAAAAAACATAAAGCAATTACTGTGAATTGAGACGTTTTTTACTTCATTAACAACATATTTATGAAATTGCAGTCTATTTCAAAATGCTGTAAACGTCTCTTAGCTGTTTTATGTTTTATCTTTTTTCGTATAATTAGAATTAAATATAATTGGGAATGAGTCACTGCATGACACATATGGAACGTTAAACCTCGATATACTGTTCGAATTAATAATAAGAATTTCCCTTCGAGCCCCCTTGGTATATGTAGGTTTATATCACGGATATTATTTTATCTGAATATGTTGATTTGCTAGTGTTTTTGTTCGTTCGTTTTTTCGTTCGTTCGTTCGATGTTTCGTTTGACGGCTTCCTGGTTCGTTCCCTCGTTCGTCCGTCCGTGCATTTTTCGGTCGGTCGGTCGGTCGTACGTGTATTGGACGGTCGGTTGGTCGGGTGGTGACTGGTTATTAGGTGGTTTGGTTAGTTGGTTGGTTGGTTGGCTGGCATGTTGGTAGCTTAGTAGGGTGTGATTGGTTTGGTCGGTCTGTAAACTAGTCGGTCGGTTGATCTGTCGGTGAGTCGGTCAGATGGTGGTTGGATGTCTGGTGGGATTTGTCGGTCGGTTGGTAAATTCATTCATTAAGAAATAATTTTTCGATTTATCTTTGTATATTGGCCGATACACAACGATCTGGAGTGCCGATGCGCAGGAAGTAAACCACTGGAGCGTCAGCGAAACTTATTTCGATTCTAACATGAATTTACAACTATTTTTGGAACTGCATTGAGAACTACATTTTACTCCGCTCAAAATCAGGACTACTTTTTACGTTGTTTATTGGGTAGTTTAACAAAGATAATTTTGTCTATCGAAAACTTAGTGAGTTAGTTACTATTCTTCCTAATGCGCACAAAATTAAACGAAATTATGCATTTAAAACATATTTCAATCTTCTTCACGGGCCCACCTACCTTTCGCCGGCGAAGATGGTGACACTCTCGGCTACCACGGGGTTCATGTCGTAGCCGTCCGAGGCGATCACCGTCAGGTTGTGGGCCTGAACCGACACCTTCAGCGGGCAGTTCAGCACACCGTTGTTAATGATGCGGAACCGATAGCGCTTGCCGTGCTTGACCCTGTGGGATATTTTATTGAAGACATTTGCGAAAATTGTTTAAATACTAATAGTTTGTGACATGAAAAGCGTTTATTTATTATCTTTGTTTAAAGCAATTTTATTGGACAGGTATTTTAATGAACTGAGATTCTTCTGTTTATATCATGTGTGTCAATAATATATAAAAAGTGTACATTTTATTTTTATAAATAATGATATTAGCCTATTACTATAATTATGATGATCAGAGTGTTGGCTTTTATTTTTAATTGAGTTTGCCAATTAAGATCTCCAAATGCTTTAAATTCAAGCGCTTTTTAATTTGTTACATTTCACTAAATTTCTTGTATTGAGTAACTAAATACGTACATAGTAGGGCAAAAGACTTACATAGAACGCCTTAACTGCTATTTACCTGAAAACTTGATGTGGAACATAACTCAAAGAATCATTGGTTGAACTGTTAGCCCCACCCATGTCATGCCCCTCAATTTCAGTACCCTGTGACGTCGTAGCCATATTTGCCATATCGTGTCCGCCCATGTTCATGGTGGTAGAGGGTGGGGTAGTACTATTCATGGACACGTGACTCGTAGTGTTCGTCTGTATGTCTATTGAACCGTGGTCCATCGTCGTCAGTTTCTGTCCGAATTTCGTAGCTCTGCCTGAGAGATTTTAATGTTTCTTGATTAGCCGGTAATGCGTTTGTAAATCGAATGGTGACTTGTAAAGGGACATATTTACATATTACTAAATTGACAATTTCCAACGTTTTGGACACAGATTCCAAAAACAAAACTACACTATATATAAAGGAGCAAAATAACCCATGATACATAAATAATGTATGTGTAGCTTATGAATAAACAAGGACTGATGCTGCAACAATTGTAATGCGTTTGTAACGCTTTTCGTCGAAAGTTTTTCATGACACGTGTGTCACTTACATAGTATTTAAGAAATAATTGTCGAATATGAGTGGTTTATTTGTACATAAACAACGAATTTGAGTTCTGATGCGCAAGGTTAAACCACGAGGGTGCTAGCTCGAGTGGTTTAATATACACTCATCAGAATGAAAAATCGTTGTTTGTTCACAGATAAACAATGATAAAGCGGAAATTAGTTAGAGTCTAACATGACCCGACGACATATTCTGCAATTACAAAGCGAACTATATTTTACAGTTTTGGAACTATTTTTCGAGTTGTTTATTGGCAATATTTAACAACGGAAATTTTGCGTGTGTCACGTTAGAATAAATTATCTGCCACAAATATACGAGCCGCTTCAGCCGAGTGGTTAGAGTGTCTGACTTGATCCGGAGGTCGTGTGTTCGAGCCCCGACAGTGGCAAGTACTGTTTTCTCTTTTCAATGCGTTTTCTTACATAGGATATATATGTTAGCTAGTAATTGAAGTTAATACATGTTACTACATAGCTCAAAAATATGTGAACCTTTCTACTAAAATTTGTGAATAAGTCATAGACAAATGTTGAAATGAGCGTGGTGTATAACCTTGATATGAGTATAATTACAATTGTTAAATGTCATCAAAAAGGGCCTCAACTGGGTAATTTCTTTTTTTTAAATCTGAAATTAAGTTACTAATAGTGGCATATAATCACGGTTAAAATAAGGTATGTATAATGCAAACAGAGTTTTCGCAGTCTGCGATATAAATCAATTTATAATATGGGTCGTGTTTGATCGGCCCTTTCAATGTGTACATGATGACGTCAGAATCGTGAGTATTTTGTATAACCATAGGTTACACACGTTTCCTTACAAGCAGACAAGCGCAGTTGGTTAGAGCTCTGTCTGCTCTGATTTCTTCGTATGAGTCATTCAGATTCGTGAGTTCGACACTCGCTGTTGGTTTAAATGTTTTCAAACATTTGTGCTGTTGTTTTTGTTTCAAACATCTCATTATGTGTTATATAATTTATTCTTTATTTAATATAAATTTCTTAGTATAGCGCATTTCTACGAGCTAATATCATTTAAAGTGCAATAGGAAACCTTTTTGTTTTGTCAACTTAGTCCCTTTAAAACAGTGATCCAAGAGCACATTCTATTAGATAGTTAAAAAGACACATCAGTACATACTGCTTGGTCGTGTGAACAATTTATAGGTAAATCAAATGATAATCGGGCTGTGCAAATTGACGGTGCAATTTGAAAATGATTGATCATCATTTGGCGAAACTGTCAATTGCTTGCATGCGTGATCTTCGTGTATAAAAAGTTCCAGAAGGGAATGCCTAATGTATTCGCATAAATAAATTGGTGTTCTGATATGTCAAATAAATAATGAAAACTACATAGTCTTAAAATTCGACGTTCCGGTCAACCTTACTCAATACTGAAATGTTAGCTAGGTCCGCGCCCAGACAAGTAGAAACACAATGTTAGCTAGGTCCGCGCCCAGACAAGTAGAAACACAATGTTAGCTAGGTCCGCGCCCAGACAAGTAGAAACACAATGTTAGCTAGGTCCGCGCCCGGACAAGTAGAAACACAATGTTAGCTAGGTCCGCGCCCAGACAAGTAGAAACACACGAGCAAAACGTGTACTTAAGTTTTTCATTAAGTAGTTCAGCACTTAGTTAGATGTGGCGCTAATTCGCGATTGACGTATTTTGGCTTAGCAAACAGGTTCTGTTCCCCTCCCCACGTTTTAGGGTCAATAATTTCGTCGAGTGTTGATCCCGACAGTTTGTTTAAATGTTCGCGCTTCCAAAGGGGCGGTACTATACATTTCCCATAGCAAGTACGTTATCAGCGACTGACATGACGCTCTCCTCGTTCACGTTTGCACCAGATGTAACAAGATTCAACAGGATCCAACCTAATTCAGCGGAAAATAGCGTTGCATTTTCGATGTAAACACATGCTTAAATACACACGTGTAAGAAATTGGTGTACTCGACCGACTGGTGAATGCTGTATATAATTATACTATCTGATTTGAAAACCCCGTTTTATATTTATAAAATGAGTCATCGACATCGTTGGCTTGGCGTTTTTATTTTGCAAAACAACTACATGTGCTACTTTAAAGCCACCTGGCACGAGTTTGCAAACCACCCAAATGGCTAAAAAAAATTAATTAATTGTTTCTCAGGCACTTTTTCCAAAAAATCAGGAGGGAAGGAAATTTTTTTTATTGAAGTATTTTTTTTTTCGCCTACTCTTTTCTGCTGGCATTATGTAAAGGATTATTAAAGCAAGTAAATAAGTACAGATTAAAGACAATTTTAAGTTTTAATAACAACATAAGCATCCCTTTTATAAAATTCTTAATATAGATTTATTAATCGAAACGGTCAGTTATGCAAGCTGACGTAAAAAGGTCATAATTAACATAAGTGCCTTCAAATTGATATACCATCAGATTTAAAGTACTTCTACTTATAGAATTTAACTTTTCGTAATTGATATTTTTATAACTGTCATAAATAGGAATTATTTTTGCCAAAAAAATCACCAATAATTTTTGGCAAGGAAAATCAACACTTGTCAATGCAGCTGGCATTTTCGTTTGTTTCCATAGGACTTATATTGACACAGACTTTCTTCAAAACGTATGGAATGCTATTACACAAGCAAAAGCATCAACGAAACAAAAGTTTAAATCAACAAATAGACGATATTTATATAGGTTCCCAATCGAATATGACATTGTTTTTTCAAAATGTACACAGTATGTCACAATTTGTGTATATCCGAAGCCGCTGTCCGTGGGATCTAATTCAATGCGTCGTAATTTTAGTAATAGTTCTTATGAACGTTTATGGTGTTTATTCGTCCGAAATATTGTTCTTATTTATGACAGGCATTGTTCAAAAGCACTTGATACGAACGGAATATACTATAATGTACATGCTGGTTTACTCCAGAGTCATCACCAGTTATCGCATACAGAACAGCTAGCAAGTTACCAAAATGTTAATAATTCACATATTTCAATGCGTAGGTTTTGTATTTTGTTCGGTAACATGCCCATTAAAAACATTTTCTGCACAGTTTTATTTTTATTAACATATTTCTGGACTGCTCCTTTAATACACGGGCGCTATCGTCAAAAAATAGTAAATAATTTCTTTCCATTAAATCAAATTCGTGGCGGGCCATAAGAAAACCTTGCGGCGCTGTCTGAGAAACAAATCCTTTCCTTTGTTCAGCCTATCCGAAATAAGTCAGTTTAGCTATTACAGTTACCTTTACGTTCATGAATGTATGTCATTTACAATGTTCAATATCTTTCATGCAGGACAGTACTGGTAAGATTTGGTAATGCGGGAAGCCATGATATCCCCCGCCATGTTTATATATCGAATTACATACTCAATCGCATGCTACACTTGTGAAAGCTTTATGGAGTTACTGAACATCTGTGACTGTTTTTGGCAGATTAAAGTAGATCTTGATCATGTTAATAATATTATGTCTTAGCTTATGTGCATTTAAATTTTGTTAATTTGTTAATTTGTCAAAACTTGTATTTAACGCTTCAAAGGTGGCTTTGTTTCTTTGACTCTCAAAGGTTTTGGTACGTATTTATAATCCCATGTGAATAATAACACGAAATGTCTTTTAAAAAAGACAATCGGCGTTGACATTAATAATGAGATATCATTTTACCCTAAACATAATACAAGAGAGCCAAGATGATCGGTTACGTGGCTTCTCGGACCCCAGATTTTTGTACCCCACCTAGACAAGGCAACTTCTCGGACCCCAGATTTTTTTAGCACCATAAGAAAACTTCTCATATCCCCCAATTAATGCGTGATTAATTCAATAATTATTAAAAGTTGTACCGTGAAAAAACCGATCGTACCGCCCCATGTTTTTACCAGTGATACATGAATAACCTAAATACTTTACGTTAACATCATTATTATATAAATTTGTCAGCCAAATTTAACAAATTAACAATGTACGAAAATAATTGCAGGAATGAATAAAAATGAGGGGCGTCGTGGGAAAACCGGTCTTACTGCATGTGCTTAAAGTGTCTTGCCGGATTAGCCTGTGCAGTCCGCACAGGCTAATCCGGGACGGCACTTTCCGTTTTTATGGTATTTTCAGACTGCACAGGCTAATCCGGCACGACACTTTACGCACATGCATTTAGCCCGGTTTTCCCACGACGCGCCTCAAATTATTCTGTATCAGACGCGTATATTTATTCTTAAGTAATATACCCTACCTTCATCTTGGAAGTTATCTATGCATAATACATTCACATTTCGACGTCAGTTAATCATTTATACTGTGTACCCTTATGAAAAGCAATCTTCAGGGAATTTCAGCGCATTTGAAATAATGATGACTTCCATTTTTGATAACACAAACATAAAATTTCATTAGACTAAGAAGATTTAAAATTATATTCGGTAGGAATATGATGTATCAAGGGTTTCTGTGTATAATTGGTATTGCAAATAATGTATTAATGCTCCGAAAATGAAGTAAAAGTAACATGAATAACATTTCGACGTATTCCGTTTCTTATTTCACCACATTTTATTTATTGAAAGATATCTTTTTATAGGTTGATTAACATCTACTGGAGAAGTTGATAGAAATGTGCAATTCTATTTAATTCTTAACAGAACGCAACCGCCATTCATTTCAAATTGACATGCACTGTAAGTTTATAAACATTAATGGCCCATTTATTGAATTGATGCATGTATATTATAACAGCTATAAACCGGCAGCTAAACGCGCGCTAATTTTAGAATGATCGTGAGTGTGTTGAACTCGCTAGAATCAATACGTATCTATAGAGCGTGCCGCTAGGCTAAACAAAACAGTGGAATAATACTGAGAACGAATATAATATTCTGTTCTTCACATACAATAAGAAAATATGTTCATAATTATGTTCAGTTCTAGAGTGTATGTCGAAGATATTATTATAACTTTATTTTAACCGCTTATGTAAACAAGCATGTATATTTTAATCCACACAAGTATGCAACAGTTGTTGGAATACATTAAACCATTGTTGTAAGTTTGTATTCCCTAAAAATAGAAAATTTGCCAAATTCTATTGGCATTCAATTTTCCCGCTGCATAATACTCGCAAGAAATCTAGGTCAAAAGTGATCTTACACAGCTACGCCGAAAAATCTATTCAAGGTTATAATTAGGTTAAATATTAAACCTACCATTAATTATAATCGACGACGGCGTGTTATCCCCACGGCTGTGATGATGAATAGAAAACTTGGATGACGTATACTGGTCCAACCAATCCTGCAGGAGGACGGTGTGTTCCGGTAAATCTAAATCGTAATAGTTCATGACGTCAGTGGTGCTGGTGTCACGCACCACCAGGGCCCCGTTGACGCCGTCACCTTTCTGTAGCCCGGCGTGCGCGTGCCAGAAATGAGTACCAGCCATGGCGGCTAGAAACCTGAAATACCGGTATAAAGGAGGCATATCGCAAGAAACCCGGGCTAAATGCATGTGCTTAAGGTGTCGTCCATAGTTAGTCTGTGCGGACTGCACAGGCTAATCCGGGACGACGCTTGCCGCTTTTATGGTATTTTCTGTGTCAATGAGGTCTCTTCTAAACATAAATCCACTGTAGGCAGAAAGTTTCGTCCCTGATTAGCATGTGCGAACTGCACAGGCCGAACCTGGACGACACTTTACGCACATGCATTCAGTCCGGGTTTCCCACGACACGCCTCATAGGGGGTTTGTGAACGCTACTTAAATGGTGTCAGTGGGTTGCATTGGCAATAGACGTTTCCAGTTTTTGCCATGGGTAGTTAGAGCTGCAAGAATGGCTTGTGTTAAAGGCCTGGTTTAATCCTTCTTTATTTGACCGCCACCCCCCTTCAAATCTAGGGTATTGCACCCCTTTGTATTGGCACCCTTCTGTGGTCACAGTGTAGCGACCATTATCAGCAGATATCAATAAGCTGCTGCAGAGGAAACAGTGACTTAGCAATTGCTAAGTCAGCTGAGAGAAACGATTGCAGATAATGATAAGAGATTTTATGGCTGACCAATACACAGAGTGAAATACCCCACGGAGAAGACAGACATTCCTTAAACTAAGCTTTTAAAAGAAAAAAATTAATTACTTGCTCTTGAAGTTCATACAGACTTGAATGAGCCAAGGGTGCACAGTGTATCATGGCATAGTCAGACCTTTTTAGGCTCGATTTTATCGAATGTCAGAGGGTACTGACACACATTCCAGTGCGGTTCCTGGATAGAACCAGTACTGTGTTTTTAAGAAAGATCACACTTACGCACACCCCAAGTAAGGGTCTCACCCACGATCTCAAAATCTCCCGATCGCAAAGCGGACGCACATATACAGGTACATTACACCATTACAACAGCACCAGTAATTTAATTGCATTCCAATCTATTTGTATTGCTTCAGTATTTGCATCACAAGCATTACGACGCGCCAATATCTTGGCAAAATTATTAGTCATTGAATCTGTTTATTTGCATTCTGCTGGCATTAGTGGATATCGTCAGTGGTGTATTCATGAAGTCATACATGAATGCACACCCCGAGTGTACGAAACGTAGCAATGGTTTTCACTGAAAAGAATCTCCAATCTCCAGGCAAAACCCCGAGCCTACACCCATTGACACACACACGCTATGCATTCTTGTGACCATTCGCTAGTTTTAATGATTTCAGTATAAACATGTGTATGGCGAAACCCTCCGAACATCACCCTGCCCCCTTCCCCAATTTTACCCTATGTTTAACATTAGGATGTTGACAAAACTATTTTAAATAGTGAACGTTAAGTACAGACAGAACATTTCGAAGGTTAGGCGTGAAACTGTTGTATCTGCTGAACATTTTTATATCGGCTACACAAGTTTCACGCTTGACACAAGACAGTGGCCTGGATCTCCATCTTCAGTTAGGTCAAATACCAGCTTATTCCAATTTATTTTAAGTAGAGTGTATAGTTATGAGTTTCGAAATTTGTTTTGTAGAAATGATATAACAGACAGGTGTTTTACTTCAATAAAAGTTCCTTATGATAAAATACTCTAATAATTCATTTTCTTTTTGTTTCTTTTCTTGCCAACAGTCTTTTTACGCTGTCAGCGTTTTGATTTAATTCAATGTCGATATCACGACGAACTGTAAGCCATGTTTCACAAATGTTGGACTGGCATTTGTAACGTTTAATAGTGATTAACTGTAAACGTTGATAAATATAGTATCAGGGATAGTTTATTTTCTAACGCATACACGTTACACACAGGCGGTTTCGATCAGTCTATTTCGTCATGACTATGACAGAAACGCTTGTGTACGATGTGACATTTAAAGAAGCAGTTCATTAATTTGTTAATGAAATGAAACTTTGCAGCAGTCGTTTCTAATGGACATCTTACCGATCAAAATACAAAACAATCGCAGGTAATAATCTATAATAGTTACTGAACTTTAGACAGTTTTTTTCACAGTTTATATTAAAACCATTTGATATCTAAGGTTGAAAATGGAAATATCTGCCAATTTTTCGAAGTCAAGTTAGTTTGGATAAAGATAACCGAACTCTGGGAGATATTATTAGTTATATGGGTTCTTACTGACCCCTTACGGTGTGATACAGGGTCAGTAAATTAATATTTGGCGAGAGCGTAACTCCGCTACATCCTAACCTACTAACTCGTCTTTCGCATGAGACGTTAAACCGAGGTGCAGTGTACTAGGTGCTTCACACCGGACACTAAAAGACCCAGGGTCGCCTCTGGAGCGGGATGTCTCCTGTATCTTACACTATCCCTTTTAACCAAACCAATAAGTCTTCTGGGGACGATGGCCATATGGGAGAGAATCCCGGTGCACTCGATAAATATTTACTACACACACGCACGAACGCACGCATGCACACACACACGCACGCCCACGCACACGCACACACACATACACACAAAATGACTTCCTGGCATCACCTGCCTGTATTGAAATGAAGACTGGGACGGTATGGGACACTGGGTTATCATGGCAACGCCGTCCATGTGCGGGGAACCTTCCTGTAGGATACCATGCCAGTGGATGCTGGTACCCTCATAGTCATCGAGCTGATTGTAGACGTTGACCACCACCGTGTCACCCTTGCACACCTGTGGAGAGGTTAGAAAACAGGAAATCAAATCCCCATAGGTTCCATTGTAAAATAAAAAAAACAATCATGACATCGTTCTCCACTTTCCTTTATTTTCGATGTAGCGAGTCTGGTGCGGGTCTCTTCAAAAAGACGCATCTCTCTACTTTTAAAATTTAAAATGAAACAGGGGAGGAGCAGCATCTTAAGTATATCTTAAAATATTTTCACGTAAGTTGAAAATTTCAAACTGTTATTTAAAAAAAAGCAACTACGTATATTTGTGTGATCCCAAGCGAGGTCTCGATAAGGTATTTATGTATTAAGTTTCATTAAAATATCTCAATCGTTCTCAAGTTATTGAGCGGAAACCGTTTTTTTCTATTTTTAGTAATAGTGACCTTCACCCTGACCCCCACCCACTCCATATGCAATCCAATGCGAGGTCTCAATATAAGGTATCTATGTATTCAGTTTCATTAAAATATCTCAAGGCGTTTTCAAGTTCTTGAGTAGTTATTGAGTAGAAACCGTTTTTTTCTATTTTATTAACAGTGACCCTTGACCACACCCACCCCATATGCAATCACAAGCGAGGTCTCACTATAAGGTATCTACGTATGAAGTTTTATAACAATAGCTCGATCCGTTATCCGTTTGATAACGCTTAATATCATCACCAGAAATGGAGAACATTTACATATTTTCATTCGCGCAAGCGCTCATGAAAATATTAACTGTCTCCGTTTACGACGATGATATAACGCGTTACCACACCGAAAACAAACAAATGTCCTCTAGGTATTTTACCTATTTGTAAACAGAAATCATTGGATTTCACATAGAAAATTTGGTCTGAAACTTTCACTTAAGTACAACTTAAGTTAAGATTTCCCTTAGGTGCTTTGTGAATACCGGTCCAACAGCCTTTCATACTTGTTAACTTCAATAATGTACCATTTATACTTTTCGTCCAAGTATGTACAAACTGTTTACCGCACTAGTGGAACAATTATCAATATCTATATAGGTGAAATGATGGTGACTGTTTTAAAGGTTAAATATCACCCGATTCTGTCGCATGACAAACATGGGGTGGAGATGTTTAACCACTTAGCCTTACACGCCATATTTTCATCAAATGAGCAGCCTTAATAAACGGTTAACCATGCTATGTGTCAAGAAGGGGCTGCTGTTAAACAGTTAAATGTCAACTGTATGATGATTCCGGACATTGCAAATCTAGGTGGAGCTATTATAAATATAGGAACAGAACATACATGTTTTAAGCGACTAGATAAAAGGTACATCTCATAGTGAAAACACAACACTGTTTTAATGGTCGTATGTTATTATAACATTGTGACATTTATACGCAGCATGATGATGATATTCACTAGTTTGCTGTCTTTAAAGGGATGAACCAGGGGACACATTCCAAAAATATCTTAAGTCGATCTTAAAATGTTTTCACTTGAGTTCCAATGTTTGTAAGGTAATATTTTTAAACTACATATAAATTAATGAATCCAATGAAAAAATAAGTAAATAATAGTCAACAATAAGTTGATAATTGGTGAACATTTAGAAAATTGCATGTATACATGGAAATAAAAGGCTTAAGATAACTGACGATTTTAAGGCTAAGGATAAGATATCACTTAAGATGTTTCTGGAATATGACCCCAGCACTATAAGAAGAAATGAGTTGTCATGTATTTGATCATAACTCAATGAAATATATCAAGATTAATATGTGGCGCGTCATGAGAAAACCGGTCATAATGCATGTGCGTGAAGTGTCGTCCCGGATTAGCATGTTCAGTCCGCACAGGCTAATCCGGGACGGCACTTTCCGCTTTAATGGTATTTTCTGTTTCAAGGAGGTCTCTTCTAAACATAAATCCACTGTAGGCGGAAAGTGCCGTCCCGGATTAGCCTGTGCGGACTGCACAGGCTAATCCTGGACGACACTTTACGCACATGCATTAAGTCCGGTTTTCCCACGACATGCCACATATGTGTCGCAAAAACTTTTTACTTAGTATGTAATAAGTCTAAAAGTAATAGTAATAAAATTCGTCAAAGAACAATATATACGTTTGAAAAAAAACAATAGACGATTTATTTACGCAGTGACCAATCAATTATTGTATCCTCAATGATAGGGCAAATACATACAATAGTATTAATCTTTGTTATCATTGACGGAAACTAAAAATCAACCAATCCTGGCCTGCGATGACTACCCGGATAATGGAGCTGTCTCGAATGTGACACAGCTCGCAACGAATGACGGAAAGATTAATCTAATATGTTTTAGTTAAAACAGATTTCAGTCTCTACATTATAAAGCGATGAGTGTCGTGCTTATAAATGAAAACATGACTTAATTTATTTCAGGCTTTCACTAGATTAGCGAGATATAACCGGTCATTATATATGCATATCCGGATCAATTTGAAATGAAACCCGAGTTGCACATTTTAATAATTGGAAAACATCAAAATAAGAAAAAAAAGCGAAAACTAATGTTTGTTTCAGGTTACCCAACCTACCCTAAAAAAAGCCCCGACCCTAGAACATTGTATTGAGTGGGTCAGATATTCTTTATTTATTTTAAAATTTTTTCAAATAATAAAAAAAAAATTTGATAAATAAGTGTTTTGTTTTGATAGCATCCACTTCAAAACACTGTTTTATGATATTAGATACATGTTTTAAATATTCATTCAGTTTTAGAATCTTCAACTTGACCAGTTACCAAAAAAATTAAAAAAAAATCCCTACCTACCAACCCCTATTTTTGAGGGCATATAACCTGAAGCAAACATAGCTGTTTTTACGCCTAATCGGACATTATGTATGATTGTGTATGTAACAATGTAGACGTGTCAGTCATGCAGTAAATGTGATTCGTGTTATTATATTTTGGTGGTAGAATCTTACTCCACTAATTTGGGGCGCATAGTTTCACTTAAATAACTCGGGTTACAAAATTTGACAAAATAATTTCGGTTGCATTATATTGCTGAAATTATTTGGAATGCAATATTTCACCGAAATAATTGAAGTCGCATATATTAACCGCAACACTTGTTGCCAATAGCAACTCACGTGTATAGCAGGTCCCGGAAGCATGCGGTTCACGACCTTCACCGCCCGAACAAATCCGTCACCCGGGATGCAGTGGGGCCGGTTGCAGTCGGAGGGGGTTTGGGGGCAGTTGTAGCAGGCCCGGGACAGCGTCTGGTACGTCTCCAGGGTGAAGTTGTACTCACAGCGCATGGGCCCGCTGGGGCCGCCGTGGTGACCTCCACCAGCGAGGCAGTCCCTTTTGCACGGATGCGTCGTGTAATCTGAAATACATATAATATTGCTAAATAAAGAAATGCTAAAATACACACCCCTACATTTCATTGATGCTATTTCGAGTAACCTGCATTAAGAATAGCTAGGAGAAAAGAGAAAACAGTAGAAATAGAGTCGCAGTAGTGGTGATGGTATGGTGGGGGTGGTGGTGGTACCACAGTGGTAGTAGTAGTAGTAGAAGTAGTTATGGTAGTAATTCTACTTGTTGTTGTTGGCGGCGTCGTCGTAGTTGTTGTTTATGAAGAAGACGAAGAAATAACAGAGTAGTAGTAGTGGTGGTGGTGATGGTGGCGTTGGCGGTGTCTTATTATGTCTTATTGTATGGTACTCAATTACAATGTTCTCGATACAACGCTTTTTAAGCATATCCGCGATATTTTTGCAGTACACATTTCAACTCCGCTCTGATTTGGGCGCCGGAACTCCGCTAAATGCAAAATACGGTAGCTCCGCTTGAGCCATGCAGTACGGACGGACGAACACCCCGGCAGGCATGCCGGACTCACCTATAAAAAAGCAATATCGACCGAACAAACGACAAGCAGACAGATCAAACGACCTTCCGACAGACTTAAAAATCCAACATAAAAAGAAATTTAACAGTTTGGAATGGCAAAACATGAATCTGTTGAAAACCTGATAATGGTACTGGTGGGGAAGAAGTCGTAAACGACGTCAGTATCGTGACGGTGGTGACAAACAACCAGTCTCGTGTAGCAAACATCGCGTCGGAGGTGAGATGCCAATCAGAACAACTTGAAAACTGTTATCTGAAAGCAACACAAAATGTAGGAAGAATTTGTTGAATAACAACACTTTTCAAATTACGTTACCTTAGGGATGGCGATGATGATGATGATTATGATGATGATGATGATGATAATGGTGGTGATGATGATGTTGATGACGACAATCATGATGATGATGATGACGATGATGATGATAAATGGTGATGATGAGGGTGATGATGATGATAACGATGCTGCTGCTGCTACTGCTGCTGATGATGATGAAGAAGATGATGATGATAACTGAAGCTGATGATTATGATGATTTTTCAAGGATTTTTATTATCATCATCATCATCATCATCATCATCGTCATCACCATCATTATCTTGATCGCGAGTAAGTGGACAATAACTATAACTATAATAATAAAGAATATTTTTTACAAATATTTACCCCCTTTTACCCTATCCTTTTCCACATTCGTATATGTCTAAATCACAAAATAGAATACAATTATTAATGCTGAATAAAGCATTTACTTATTAGTCATTTCGATATTACCAAACTGAACATGTTGTCAACACGGATATTCAGTCAACACCAATGAGTTAATACCAGCTAACAACGCGGGAGGCATTTGATGTGTCCAAAAAACTCAAACATAAAAAATAATAAACGAAAACGAAGAGCAAAGAACATCTACGATATTTGGTAGTAACCGTCTTCGTGCGATATGATTTACAATAAAAACAAAGCCGCAAATGTCACGTTTTCAGACGGTTTTACTTCACAAGAAATCTATCTATTCGAGTCGATATTTTTATTCATTTTGATTTATCGTGGTTTATCGGCCAATAAGCAACGATTTGGAGTTCTGATGCGTAGGAACTAAAGCAGCAGGGCGTTAGCCCGCGTTGCTTAATAACCACGCATGAAAACGACAAAGAGTTGTTTATTGGCCGATAAACAACGATAATGTGAAAATTATTTCGATTCTAACATGATTTGACATATATATTGCAATTGTCATTGGAACTGCCTTTTACTATGCTCCGCTCAGAAGCGGAATATTTTTTTTCGTTGTGTATAGGTAGTTTAACAACAATAATATTGTTCTTTGTCTATAGAAAAATTAGCGAGTATTGCGTTAGAATCTTTGTTATCGTTGACATGCAAGCAGTAAAATGGACAAAACCGGAAATAAGGGCTTGCCCTTTCTGTGTTTCGCTAGGAGCTGGTTTTGCATCCAAGTTTTATCAAGCTCGTGTTGTAATAACAGTTTAAAGAGGCAGTTTCAAATTTTTTGGCTGTGATAAATAATTTTCTAAAACTGAAACTTTTTGTTGCATAGTACATTTAGTGTCCATATTTCAAGGATTGAAAAGCACATTCCTTGCGCAAAGTTAAACGTTTGACGAATATCTTTTATTTTTCAAGAAAAAGTTCCTACATGGTAGACATACCTTAGTACGTTTTTACACCAAAAAGCATAGTAAATATAAAAATAATTATGTTTCCCAAGCAATACAGTATTACAGTCAAAAAATGTCGATAGATTCTACAAATTTCTGTTTTTAAATCCCATTTTACGCCCCCCCCCAAAAAAAAAAAAAAAAAAAAATTAGTCCCGTTTCTGGTCTCCCGACCGACCCTTTACTTTTGCTGCCGACCCTACATATTTTTGGTCCAAAAATAATAAAGACTGAAAAAGACTGTTACCGTGTACAACACAAACCATTCTCCCATCATAAAAAAATAAAATTAAATTTAACAAAAATCCCTACCTACCGACCCTTATTTTTTGGGGCAGGAGACCAGAAACGGAACTTTTTTTGGGCCTTAGAGAAATACTTTTCCACCACCAAACTGTGGAACTGTCCCTTCAATTGCCTTACATGCTGTGTTATTTTATACATGGTATATAAGCGGATGCTACTGCCTTTATAGTAAAAACCTATCAAAAGTCACTAATTGAAATAGCAACAGATACAAGATTAGAGTGGTATCAAGGTTAAAGAAAAGTTGCATGTATGTTGCAATAAATAGTTTCAAAACTTGTTTAAAATATAAACGAGGCGTGTCGCGGGAAAATCTGACAAAATGCATGTGCGTACAGTGTCGTCCCGGATCAGCCTGTGCAGATCCGGGGCGACACTTTCCGCCTACATTGGATTTATGTTTAGAAGAGACTTCTTGAATCAGAAAATGCCATAAAAGTGGAAAGTGTCGTCCCGGATCAGCATGTACGGACTGAACAGGCTGGTCCGGGACGACACTACGCACATGCATTAAGCCCCGTTTTCCCACGACACGCCTCGTTTATATTTTAAACAAGGTTTGATATAATAACATGTGCGTGGTACTTTGACATCACATTTACTGTCAATATGCCAATTTATCACTTCACATATCTGGTTTATCTCTATACTCAGAAAGCATGATTTTGGCAAAATATAGGCATCATAGAAGATCAGTCGAAAGCATGTCGATATCAATATAATTAGTTCAAGAAAATATTTGATTGTTTCCACTTCTGCCTCCCAAGAAAAGGCAAAAAAAGGGGTAAAAAAAACTTTTTGTCAACTTGTTTTATTCTTCGCGGCATATGCACCACATAGTTTAGGTATATTGGACTGCATGTAAGATGCTGATAAACTCTTCCAATCAAACAAATCTTTTAGGGTCGGCGGAAACAAATGGGGGGGAGTGGGGTAGGGGTCGGGTAATCGGAAACCAACAACTATTTTTACGCCTAATGTAATGTTTTCAAAATTCTCGCAGTCACCAATATTTTTTATTTAACAAAATAAACAGAAGAGGTGACAATGGTTCACCTTGCTGGAAACCTAGACTAATGTAACATATTTTTGTTTCAGAATACGACACTGTATTGACGTACGAGTACTTTCTCATGTAGTTAAATTACGCATTCACAACTATAAAACCTAATTCGAGTAGTTTAATTCACCAGGCTTCATACAACCGGATCAAATCATGTCTATATTGATTGACAAAAACGCATACCAGGTACAAATTATTCCCCAAAATCTGTTAAATAAAAAAAAAACAAACATTATGAAGTCAGACGAACGCCGATTATTTCTAAACTCAATTTGAAAATAATAAAAAACCTTACATTTTTTAGCAATATATTATTATCATGAGTAATGCGGTTGTACTCTGCTGGAAAAGATTTGAGGCGTGTACTGGGAAAGCCGGGCTTAATGCATGTGCGTAAAGTGTCGTCCCGGATGTGCACAGGCTAATCCGGGACGACACTTTTCGCACATGCATTATGCCCGGGTTTCCCACGACACGCTTTATGTATTGTCCTTTTTTGATAAGAATTTACGCAACCAACTTAACTGATACAAGATCTAAAAACACCCCACGGCGGCTTTTAAGAAGATATTAATTTTTTTCTTCATCTTTTAAAAGTGCTTATTTAATGAAAACTGAGAAGTTAAGACAGTTCATCAATGCACGATCAACCGTTTACGCGATGAATATCTAATCTTACGTACGGGATTTTGGGGTCACACGACACACGTTGCATGTATAAAATCGCTGAAGTTTATATCAATAAATATATATTTTGAGACGCGTCTTTATGCACTACCAGTGTACACCTCAACTACGGGACAATACGAGTTTCCGTACGGTATTCGCGTTAATTCGACACATGTCGCGGAAAATACCATTGTTATGTAACTATTCTTCTTCCTCTCGTTCGCTGAAATATATTATAATTTAAGCATTAAAGGGATTGTTCACATTTTTTTCGTATTTTAAAAAACATAATTTTACATCTTAAGTGCACAAGCTAAAGCTTCTGGACTAACACAAACACATATTACAAAAAGAGAAACAAAGTAAATTAAAAAAGTTGCTTTTATATGGACTCGAACCTACGACCGTCGCAATCACAATTCTGTCCCCGAGACCACTCTGCCATCCGAACTTACAGCCACGATTATGAATTTTTAACGCTATATGTAAGTGATACACGTGTTTTTCCTAAATACCGAGGAAAAGCGTTACCAACGCTTTATAAATATATCCATTTCAATTGATGATTTTTCATAAAATGGAACTATATTTCCAATATATTTCTTTGTCAAGAGTGTTATTTCGCTTGGTTATAATTATATTATGTACTTACTTTTGCGGATCTAAGACAAAATTTTTGAACATTGTCAATTTGTCAATCTGTGAATGATCCCTTTAATTTAGCGACAGCATGGTATCACATCTGTATTTGGCTCTGAAAGTAGACCCAACTCATGCACGTGGCTTTAGTCACATGATCATAACATTCAAGTCAACGTACAATACCATCCACTCATTTTGTTTACATCTGCGAACTGATTCCATCTGCGTAAATGGGCATTAAAATAGTTCTAACAATAGGAATCAAAACTATTTTCCCCATTTAAGACAATTTAAAACGATGTATTCTTTATGTCTGTGCTTGTGGTCCTAAAAATCACATTTGATGTGAGTTCATTACATTTTTTCCGTTCTGAACAGATTCTGGTCATTGCACCGATTGCAGAGGTGTATGGTAAGAGCAACGAACGACAACTCTGCTAGGAGATTGCGACAATGCATTGTCCCCTGTACACCAGTGGACGGGATTGTTGTATTACTGTGTTACGAGTGAGAGATTTTCGTGTTAAATAAGAAAGTAACATAAGTATTTATCTCCGTCCGAGGTCTTTGATTTCTATATATAACAAGAAGAAAAAAAACGAGCACCTGTCGGGGATCGACCCCGGGTTTCCGGTCTGAGAGGCGGAGACGCTAACCGCGTCGTTTAAAACCTATCCCAAAAGCAATACTGTTGGAAGTGCCTCAGTCGCCAATTACACCAGAGCCAGGCACACACATGACTGTTGGAAGTGCTTCAGTCGCCAATCACACCAGAGCCAGGCACACACATGACTGTTGGAAGTGCCTCAGTCGCCAATCACACCAGAGCCAGGCACACACATGACTGTTGGAAGTGCCTCAGTCGCCAATCACACCAGAGCCAGGCACGCACATGACTGTTGGAAGTACCTCAGTCGCCAATCACACCAGAGCCAGGCACACACATGACTGTTGGAAGTGCCTCAGTCGCCAATCACACAAGAGCCAGGCACACACATGACTGAACCAAGGTCCGTATCCACATAGCTCCTTAGTGTAAACTTAATTAATTTTATTAAAATCTGAAAATTGCTCAAGCCTGTGGCTGCTTCATCTAAAGTATATTTTGTATCAAACTGTTTTATTCTGGTTAAGAATCAACAGATTCTTCTAATGGTACCATATTTAAAATATAAAAGAATGATTTCCACACAGAAAATGGTATTTGTTATTTTGACTTAAGTCGAACATAAGTTAAAGATTTTCATAAGGAGATTTGTGGATATGGGCCCATGTGCCGTTTACTTCTCACATTATAGAGAAAAACCCTGCGGGGATCGAACCCGGGTTTCCGGTGTGCGAGGTGAACGCCGAAAATCTAGCACAACAACAAGACTGTTGGAAGTGCTTATACGTTAATCCCTACACATAGTAATTATAATATAATATTGTATAGGAGGCGCGTCGTGGGAAAACCGGACTTAATGCATGTGCGTATAGTGTCGTCCCGGATTAGCCTGTGCAGTCCGCACAGGCTAATCCAGGACGGCACTTTCCGCCTACTGTGGATTTATGTTTAAACGAGACTTTCTTGAAACAGAAAATACCATAAAAGCAGAAAGTGTCGTCCCGGATAAGCCTGTGCGGATTGCACAGGCTTATCCGGGACGACACTTTACGCACATGCATTAAGCCCGGTTTTCCCACGACGCGCCTCATATACTCTTCCATAACAACAGAATATATTGATAATGCACGTACCGGGGTTCGCTGTAATACACGTCACTGATCACAGCTATTTTATGTCATTATAATTACTGTCAAACAAAATATAAACCATCTCCAGTTTAATACACTTGTACTATGTTAATCCAATCTGTTATGTTTCCTTTTAACACTATAAATCACTATCTGAAAACTATACGGCATGGTCATATAAAAAAAAAACACTATAACTGCATGTAACTAACCAGCGCTAGTCTCCAAAAGCGACCTAGATGAGGTAAAAAAGACTAACCTGATACTTCGTTCCGTTTGACTGGGTCGCGAACTATTCAAATAATCGAACACAGGTATTTAGTTGAAATTAAACACAATATCACGAATCGGTTAAACAGGTAAAAGAAATGATTCACTTGCCGCTTGCACATTCAACATAAACTCCACTCAAGGCAAGATCATTGATGATCCGCTTGCAGATTGTAAATTTTCAACGATGAATGCATACGGGCACATAAGCCGAGATCATTTAATATGTTGGCTTGCAGATTCAATTTAATAAGATATACGGTGTAGCGTGAAATTTGTAAGACCGTGAAAACATTAAGGCAAACCGGAAGCTTGCGTTTCTCACATTACCCACGTGAGAATTATCATACCAGAGGCCGTGAAAAACACAAGAATGATGCACAATAACAATTTACGCATGATTATTTCAAAAACGAAGTGAATTTCTTAAAAATACATTACAAATTACTTGCGTGTACGTATATTTTACACAGTATAACTCGCAGTGACTTTAATGATATTATTATGCATTAAAGTTCGGACTGCTATTATTTCCGGACGTTCAATTACTTACCGCAATTCCATCTAATCGAGGAAAAAGCAGCTGCAGACCAATTTCTTATATCATGCAAGAAGAAAAAACCAAAGTATTCTTATTCCATTCAAATGTTTTTTTTTTGTCTCTATTAGTCTGTATTTTATACACGATGGGGTACTTTTATCGCGTAATCAGTATCAATAAATTGATGTTTTAAAATTAATCATAATGGGTGTCAGTTACATGTTCCACTGTTAAAAATAATGACAAAATATACACATAAACAAGTGAAGTATCCTGTAATCATCTACATATAATATTATACAGAAAAATTTACCGATACATTACATAAATTCAATGCTAGAGTTTTATCATTTAAATATAATTAAGTAATAGTTGTAGCCCTCTTTGACCGAAATATGTTAGTTAGGGCTCGTTAAATAACTAACATGATATGTTTTTAAAGTTAATTCGGACCCATACTGAGTTTTGTTTGTTGTTCTATTTTCAGGCCCCAGGTCGATAGCAGACCATTTCATGAGTTAACTGGATGCGCTTGGAAATTCTGGACCGTTCTATCGCCGGCCACTTGTTTGTGAAGGTCTTAGGTACGGAAGCATCCTGTGGGAGTCAATACCCTTGGTAACTTCAGGAAGAACATTGCTGCCCTGGGCGGTCTTAAGGGCAGGTTTACGAATCATAGCGGAATGCGTACGTGCGCCACAGAACTCTACAATAAAAGAGTTGACGAGCAGGAGATCATGGCGCGCATCGGCCATCGCTCTACGGCCGGCGTTCGGAAGTACAAGCGGGCGGGAGAGACACCACCACCATCATCACTATTATAGTAAAGTAGAAGGTCTTACAATCCTCACGGGCAATTATTATAACCTAACCATGAGAAATTTAAGACACCACCACCACCATCACCACGATTACAGTAAATTAGTAGGTCTTACCATTTTCACGGGCAATTATTATAACCATACCATGAGAAATATAAGACTCCAATACCACCATCATCATTATTATAGTCAATTAGTGGGTCTTACAATTCTCACTGGCAATTATTATAACCTAACCATGAGAAATATAGGACACCACCACCACCATCATCATTATCGTAGTCAATAAGGTCTTACCATTCTCACGGGCAATTATTATAACCAAACCATGAGAAATATAAGACACCACCACCACCATCATCATTATCGTAGTCAATAAGTTCGTCTTACCATTCTCACGGGCAATTATTATAACCAAACCATGAGAAATATAAGACACCACCACCACCATCATCATTATTGTAGTCAATAAATACTAATCTTAAAGTATTTCGTTAACTTAAAACTGACCCAACGCTCATCGATTTTACTATACGGACAGGTTACTGTACAGATGAAACGATGCATCGATTGGCTCTCGGGATAATCTTAATTGTTAAAGATAATCATATGCCTTGACTGTTAATCTCTGAACACAAAATCGTTCTATTAAAAGTGCTCGCGTCAGAGTCACATATGTCAGAGTCACATATGTCAGAGTCACATATTTATGTAATAAGACTATAATCATAATAGCACTAGCAACGTTATGCTTTTCTATATACATACGCGGTGGTAACAGAGCGAATGGAGTTCCCAATATACATACGCGGTGGTAACAGAGCGAATGGAGTTCCCAATATAACATTACAACAAATAACATAAATTGACTTTTCAAACAAATATTCTATACCGGTTTCGTGATAACATCTTTTTATCTTTGAATTTAATAAATAATATCCGATTTGAAGTTGTTTATCTGTAAATAAACAACGATTTTGAGTTCTGATGCGTAGGAATTAAACCACGAGAGAGTTAGCCCGAGCGGTTTAATATACGCGCATCAGGACAAAAAATCGCTGTTTATTTCGATTCTAACATGACCTGATAACATATTCTGCAATTATAATGCGAACTATATTTTACTGTTTCGGAACTACTTTTCGAGTTGTTCATTGGCAATTTAACAACGGACATTTTTCGTCTTTGTCTATAGAAGACACTGCGCGTGTCCTGTTAATTGTAGAACATGTAATTGCCGCGCCGGTAGAACGACCCACTTGGCTGGATAAGGTCAACTTGTGATTTTGAATCTATATGAGGCGTGTCGTGGGAAAACCGGGTTTAATGCATGTGCGTAAAGTGTCGTCTCGGACTGCACAGGCTGATCAGGGAAGACACGTTCTGCTCTTATGGTATTTTCTGTTTCAATAAAGTTCCTTCTAAGCATAAATACTCTGTAGGAGCAAAGTGTCGTCCCGGATTAGCCTATGCGGACACTTTCCGCCCATGCATTAAGCCCAGGTTTCCCATGACACGCCTCATATACATTTTTAAAGGGGAGGAACGGACAACACTCTACTTAGTAGTTATTATTTAAAAACATAATACTATGCACATAATGAAATTGCTCTTCGCGTTTTTTTTTAAAATTCTGTGATCTGTTGTTGCATTGTTATTTACTGCTGAAGGTGAAAAGCAGAGTAAACTAGTTTTTAATTTCAATAAAACACACCCGTATGTGAATTATATGTACATGTAATCCAATGTTCGTCGAAATTCAATAACGGAGTTTAATATTTATTTTTATTTCTATTTAAAAATCACAATGAGACAGTCTAAAAGATAAGGTACCGGTGGTATAAGGTACCGGTGGTATAAGGTACCGGTGTATAAGGTACCGGTGGTATAAGGTACCGGTGGTATATATATTTTACAACTGTCAGCCTAAGATATTAAGTTACTACGCTCAAAATATGACTTTAAAACTGACGTGGTCGATACCTGAAGTTGAATCCCCATTGTAAATATGACGCCTAAACAACGTCTGCATCTGACCCTCGTTTCAACGTTGAAAAAAAACGTTTATTCAGCGTTGATGTACCTTCTGTGATCTAGTTCAAACCTATTTATTTCAGCTCGATTGTGTCGAAAGCCATAGACTTTTGAGATAGTTTCGAGTCAGTTTCCTGGGTAGATCCAGTACTTGGCGTCTTATGAGAAAGATCGGTCGAACGCTCTTTTAGTCGGGAAAGAACGCACGACTTTTTTCCCGATCGTAAGGCGGACACCACGGCCAATACACCACTGCGACCTGTAATGTGATCTGCGACATAGTCGATTGATTTTTTAACGTAGTATAATCTATTAACGTTATTTGTGTAGACCAATTTTCAACGTTGATAGTGCAACGTTGATACAACGTCAATTCCAACCATAGTTTTAACGCTGTCATCATAGATCTACGTTGTTTCAACGTTATTTCAACAACACACTTATAACGTTTATCAGGACCCGTATTTACCAACCTATTCTTCGACTTAAGGCTCAGAATACATAATATTCTTGAAACTGTTCTGGGGCCATATTCCAGAAACATATGAGGCGCCTCGTGGGAAAACCGGTCTTATTGCATGTGCGTAAAGTGTCGTCGACACTTTCCGCCTAAAGTGGATTTATGGTTAGAATCCGGGACGACACTTTACGCACATGCATTAAGCCCAATTTTCCCACGACGTGCAATATTATTAAGTTTATCTTAAACTATTTTCACTTAAGTTCCAATTTGTGTAAGGTTATATTTTAAAAACTATTATAAATTAATGAATCCAATTACAGTTTAGTAAGTAGTAGTGAACAATAAGTTTATAATTAGTGAACATTTAGCGAAATTGTTTGTATACATGGAAAAAAATGCTTCAGAAAAACGACGATTTTAAGGCTAAGGATAAGATTTCACTTAAGACGTTTCTGGAATACGACCCCTGTTCTAATAACGCTGTCAATTTGAATTTTACTTGGTATTCACCTAATTTTATTGCAGAAATCTTTATGTATAACGCTTTGTTATGACATATTAAGCAACATTGGTACCCAGCATATTTGAGAACGCAGAAGTATTGTTTCTTTAGTCGAAGTATGTTCTTTATTCTTAAGTCTCAAATCAAACAGTGAATGCGGGCTCAGGCTACATTTATTCAACGTTGATTCTATGTCCTCGACCATCTAATCCATTTTTCAACGTTGATTCAACGTTTTGTGCCTGCTGGGCACGTACAAAAATCGCGTGTAAACGCCGCGACTCCGTACAGAAATCGCATATACCCCGGTACTTGTATGAAAAACGCCGCAATTAGGAGCTTCGGACACGACAATAGTAACTGGCGATAACGCTACGATGCTTGTACGGGTTTTTGGATACGGCGAATGATTATAACAATTAAAAGGGACTTGTTCGCAGGTTTTTGCTTTTTTTGAAGTATGCCATTAAATGTCTTAGCTTGACAGATTTACGAATTGGAACAAAAGAGCTCGAGTAAAATAAGATAGATAACGATAACAAGAAAAGGATTTTAAAAAAGTTGCTCCCGCCAGGGTTCGAAACCCAGACCTTCGGATCTAAGGCTAACGCCTGACCGATTTATATAACTAACAATTAGTTTTACTTTATGTAAGTGATCCTTGTGTTGTCAACGATTTTAACAAATACAAAAAAACACTCCAAGGTATTTCATCGTTTAGCGTTACAAACGCTATATAATTTTTCTCAATTACAGCTGATGATTACTAACTAAGGAAACGGTATTTACTGTACATTTCTATGTGCGAAGTGTTATTTCGCTCCATTATACACACTATTCTTTTATTTTTGGAATCTGTTACAAGAAATTTGAAACATTTCAAATTGTCAATATGTGAACAGGTCCCTTTAAAGACGTTCGCAACAAGAAGAAAATAATTGGGTTAATTTCTCCTTTTGCTTCATTATTTCTTGACTGTATATAGGTTACAAAATATTTCAATCAATAAATATAAATCTGTGTAAGTCATTAAGTTCCAGTCAATGGTTAAAAGTTCATAAAGCATTAAAATAATCAAAAACACACGTATACAATGTATTGCCAAACAAATTAGTTAAAAAAGATCCAAACAAATATATATATTCTATGGCAATTGATACGTTGTTTACGTAAACACGAAACATGAAAAAGGCCACACAGGTACTCTATTTAAAGTCAAATATTTCCCGAACAATCTCGGTGACCCATTCTTTTTATTAATGTTTTGGTGTAAGCATACATTGGTGCATGTATGTGCGAAAATTTAAGAAAATCTGTCGGTTTGAACAAAATATATTGATGCATAATAAATGACGTTTCAGAAGGTAACAATTGTACCCATTTGACCTACTTCAATGGCCAGTCAAATTCATTATTTAATTGTAGATAACGCGTTTTTTTATTACCAAAATACACTTGTGTATTTCCAAACAAGACATGTAAAACATCAGTTGAAACAAACGTAACCTTGTTTGAAAAAAGCTCTCCTTTATACTTTAAACATTGATAAAAAAAATCCAAACTGAAAAAAGGGGCGTCGACAGGTACCGTATTCAAATCCCACAATTTCCGGAACAAGGCCGGTGACCCCCTATTTTTAAGACTGTTTTAGTTTCAGTATACAATGATGCGTGTGTATGGGAAGTTTTAACAAAATCTGTCGTTTGGAACCAAAGATATTCGCATATCTGATAAATTATTGATGTTTTCACAGGCATATTAAATGCATAATTAACCTCGTAAAGGGTCCATTAAAAGTCATTTATTAAATGATAACTGTAGATAAAGCACGTTTTATCGTTAAATTGCACTTGTATATTTCCAAACGAAACATTTAAAAAAGGATCCATTTAAAAATCTCAATCTTTGTTTGAATATGAACGCTTTATATTACTAAACATTCTAAGTAACACACACTAAAAAGGGTCTTCGACAGGTACCGTATTCAAAATTCAATATTTCCAGAAAAAGGCCGGTGACCCCTATTTTTTAAGACTGTTTTAGTTTTAGGATACATTGATGCATGTTTGTGCTAATTTTGAAGAAAATCTGTCGTTGGAAAAAAATGAAGGAAATTGTTGCGAACGTCTTTAAACCACCCGAACAACTTTATTAATAAATCGAATTCAATCATCAATGATACCGATTAATTCAATAAGAAACACTCTAAATATAGATCCAAGCGTTATAAATACAGATGTTGAACTGAATTTGTGCCTCCGTAGTGTTACAACACTCGTATCTTACTTGTTGCAACGCTTAATACACGTGTATACGATATTTAATTGTTCAGTTAACATATAAGATTAAATATCATTCTACATTAGTAGACGTGTTTATAATCTCGCACAATCCTTTCCGTTCTATTTCTATTTACCTGTCTTAATACATCGGCCAAAACTAGCTGACACACCGGCTATGTAGTTCAATAAAAAGACACCGTTACAGTATTCAAAGCAGCTGATCTTATATCATGTTTCAGTTATCATCTATTTTGTCAGTATACGCGCCTATTGCAAATAAAACGCATGGTTTATGTCAGTGGTTATTCCAAATATAAAACGGGTGTTACATATGGGTCAGTTTCAAAATACTCGGTCTAACACGGTTAACTTATATGGCCTACAACTTTAGTCATGCTTAAAGGGACCTGTTCACAGATTGACGAATTGAAATTTTTTTCAACTTTTTGTCACCGATTCCAAAAATAGAAGAACAGTGAATACAAGGGAGCAAAATAGCACTACGGTCGTAGAAATATACGGTACAAACCGTTTCGTTTATGAGTAATCATCAGTTGAAATGGATTAAATTATAAAGCGTTTGCAACGATAAACGATGGAAAAATTTGGAGTGTTTCTGTTGTTATGGTTTAAATAGTTGACAACCCGTGGAACACTGACAAAGAGTAAATATGCAGGGTGTCATATAGAAGTCGGAATGGCCGAGATGTTAAGGCGATAGCCTTTTAAGGTTACGCATGCGCAAATAAATTCCTTCTTTGTTACATATAAAATATTCAAAGTTTCATCTCAATTTTCACCATGACCAAGCTACTTTCCAATATAGCATGTCAAAAAATTATATTCATTGTAATTCAAAATATTTACCTTAGAAAAAACACACCGGTTTTGACCGGCATGGAGGCTGCCATTTTGCGCATGAATACATGGGCTAAAAATTATGAAGCTGGGAACCACTTGACAAAGTAGTGCAATAAAAACAAGCTTGTTTTCTTATTGCTTACTTATATACCTTTAAAATGATACCAAAACATATCCTTTAAACTGTATTTTACAAATTCTATGCATCCTGCACTCAACCATTTGTGCTTATTACCTAACTGACTAACTAACATGTAACCCTGAGGATGTGACTTCCGTTTTGGGGTTATTTTACCTTAATCCGTAGGTCCCGGGTTCGAAACCCGGTGACCTTGTTTTTTCTTTTCTTTTTTTTCTACATACTTTTCTAGTTATTATACTTGAGCGTTTCAGTTCCGATGCTTAAAATCTTTCAAATAAAGACATTTAATGGCATACTAAAAGAATGCGAAAATATGTGAAAAAGTAACTTTTAATGTAGCACACTGCTTAAGTCTTCGCGCTTATATACATCGTTGTACCATTTACATATCTAAACAAGTAAAAGTAGACGCCCTGTGACATGAATTCATTAAGGCCCTGGCACACTGTGGCGAATTTGAGCTTCGAGTTTTGTACGTGTTCCGCCATAAAGTTGACGAGTTTGTTTCAAGACGACATTTGTTCGAGTTCTCTTCAACATATTAGAATGCTGTAATATTTAACAATGCTTCAATATAAGTTCTCTGTAAATGAACTTCAGTTTTAGAAATGTTATTGTCTACCTACCTTCGATACGCTCCTTTAGATAACGTTGAGGAATGCTATTTGCTAAACGTTCACACACTACACATAAATATTACCCGTAGACAGTATTAATGGTGTAATTTAGTTGTTTTGAAAAACCTTAACGCATGCTCGTTTAGACAGCGGGTTAGTTATAATTATATATTAAATCGTTTATATACGATTTTGATATTAATTATTTTCAAAATCAATAGATGAAAATGGCAAATTAACTTGAAATAAGATAGAAAAAAAAATATAACGAAGGAAAAAATATCGACCAAATAAACAAACATGTTAGACTGTCGTCGTAAAGCTAAAACAAAACTTTTGAATTGATTAAGCGCGTATGGAGTTTTCGGCTGTAGGGTCGAAAACTATTCTATAATTAAAAAAAAATCTAGCCAAGTTTGCGTTTTACAGCAATCTTCTTTACAATTGGACTATTTTGAATATATTGCAATTATCTTTATTTGGAAATTGTTGTCTTTTATGCGACCTTACATGTACATTTGACGACGCAATTTAATATCAAAATTAAATATTTGTCTACTTTTTCAAGTATCAAGAATGTTTCGAATAGCTTACCTTATTCAAACAGATTTCTTTCCACTTCTCACTTTTTGTACGATAAATGCAATGCAAAGTTAGCGCGTCGAGCTGTAACTTAATCCAGATTTTTGTGTTGTCACCGTGAAAATAAAAGTAAATAAACTTGACTATATTTATCTCCTGTCTAAACCAGTGATAGGTGTTATTATGGAACGCCGGCACTGTCTTATGTCGTACATTTTTATTATATTATGTTTTTTCTTTATTATGTTATGTGGATACAACTTTATATATGTGGACATTTCTTTATATGCTGTGGATATTTCTTTATATGCTGTCGACATTTCTTTATATTATGTGGACATTTCTTTATATGCTGTGGATACTTCTTTATATGATGTGGATACTTCTTTATATGATGTAAATATTTCTTTATATGATGTAGAAACTTCTTTATATGGTGTGTCTTTTTCTTTATATGATGTGGATACTTCTTTATATGCTGTGTTTTTGTTTTCACTATATGTTGTGGATATTTCTTTATGTGATGTGGATATTTCTTTATATGCTTTACATATAAAGAAATGTCCACATCATATAAAGAAGTATCCACATCATATAAAAAAATATCCATATCATATAAAGAAAAAAACACAGCATATAAAGAAGTATCCACATCGTATAAAGAGATGTCCACAACATATAAAGACATGTCCACATCAAATACAAAAATATCAACATCATACGATATCCACCTCATATAAAGAAATGTCCACAGCATCTAAAGAAATGTCCACAGCATATAAAGAAGTATCCACATCATATAAAGAAGTATTCACATCATATCCACATCATATAAAGAAGTATTCACATCATATAAAGAAATGTCCACATCATATAAAGAAAGATCCACAGCATATAAAGAAATGTCCACATCATATAAAGTTGTATCCACATAACATAATAAAGAAAGATCATAACATAATAAAGAAAGATCATAACATAATAAAGAAAGATCATAATATAATAAAAATGTAACACATAAGACAATGCCGGCGTTCCACATGTTATCATGCCGAATTATATCATCGGCACCGTATGCACACCTTTCCCTGATACAGGACAGACGGGACACGAGTTCCGGTGTAATTTAGCGGCGCCTTCCTTTGATTACAAACATAAAAGCCTGTTCCGACATCGTGCAACGGTGTTAAACATTGTCTACATTCACCAGAATGGTTAAGCAGGTCTACTTTTTTTACGAAAATATTTAAAGTCTACTAAATATAGCCCTGTTTAAGTGAGTGAATGAGTGTGTGATGAGTGAGTGAGTGAGTGAGTGAGTGAGCACGGAAGCAAGCAAGAAATGAAGGAAATATGATTAAGGAAGGAAGAAAGAAAGAAGTAATATTAGGAGGGAAGAGGGAATAAATGAATGAATGAATGAATGAATGAATGAATGAAGGAAGGAAGGAAGGAAGGAAGGAAGGAAGGAAGGAAGGGGAAGGAAGGAAGGAAGGAAGGAAGGAAGGAAGGAAGGAAGGAAGGAAGGAAGGAAGGAAGGAAGGAAGGAAGGAAGGAAGGAAGGAAGGAAGGAAGGGAGGATTGAAAGAAGGCAGGAAGGAAGGAAATAAGAAAGGAAGGAAGGAAGGAAGGAAGGAAGGAAGGAAGGAAGGAAGGAAGGAAGGAAGGAAGGAAGGAAGGAAGGAAGGAAGGAAGGAAGGAAGGAAGGAAGGAAGGAAGGAAGGAAGGAAGTGAGGGAGGCAGGGAGAAAGGAAGGGTGGGAGGGAGGAAGGAAGACGGAAGTGAGGAAGGAAGGAAGGGTGGAAGGAATAGGAGAAGTAGTCGCATGTACATTTGATTTAAGCGAAATTATCATGTATGTGTTGCTGGTGAGTTATTTGATTCAGCGAATGTTTGAAACTACAGAATGAAGATGTCCAATGCTGCACAATACGCTTAGTTGACGTTCTCTATAACGTTTTATCTATGTTTTAACATACAATTTCATTATTTAGCGGTTTATTTCATGCGTAATTAATTTTAATTAAATTTATGTTTTCTCTTTTATCGTTAATTTAATTGAAATGCAATTTGATTATTTCTAGACCAGGGAGTAATGTGCGATGCGACCTCTAACGGCAGATTGATACATTGACAATTTCATTTTTTTTGCTCACATATTCCAAAAAAATGAAAAAGAAATCATTACACATACTGGAGCGAAATAACAATCCTGAGCAAGAATAATAACCTACACAACGTTTCTTATATATGAATTAACATTGAAAATGACAAAACAATATAAAGCGTGTGTATTGCTTTTTGTTTTTCATTTACATAGCGCTACAAATTCACGCCTGTGCACGCAATCTTCTTTGGTCTAGTTGTTAGCGTAACATACTTTTGATTTCGAGGTCGTGAGTTCGAGCCCTGGCGGTCGCATGAGTTCGAGCCCCGGCGGTCGCATGAGTTCGAGTCCCGGCGGATGCAATTTGTGTTTGTCTTTTTTAACTCTTTTATTGGCATTATATTTGGATGTGTTAGCCCAGATGCTTTAGTTTGTGAAGATCAGACATTTTATGATATTTGAAGAAAAACACAAACGTCTGTTAATGCTTCCCTATAAATCGGTTATAACCCCAAGGCTTTGCATTGACTTTGTTTAACGGTTTTCGTATTGTGTTGTGTGGTATGGGAAAAAGTCACTCGCCTAAATAAGTGACCGTTTGAGGTAAATAAAGGTTTCTCTCCGGACGATGCAATTGGGGTTTCACATATTGAATGTTTAGTAAAATGGGTAGATATAAAAAAAAACGTATATATAATATGCCTTACATAAAACTTAGACATTAAACAGCTTAAATCATGACATACTTTGACATTCGAGATCTTGATCTTAGTTATTTTGTAGTAATTTCGTCATGTGCGTCGCGAGTGATAGCACAAGTATTGAGGTTAAAAAGAGGATATTCTATCTTCATTGTTTATATCAACTCCCTTAAAAACCTGCTAACGAGTATTGTTGGAAAGGGTCTTATTTGTTGGAAAGGGTCTTATTGGAAACTAGACCTACATATGGAAAAAAGAAAGCTGTGTATAAATTATTCAACAAATTGAATAATTGTTACTGACCGTCAACCAACGCTACTCATACCATTGACCTTATTACGATAATTGCTATTCAATGGCGTGCTAATAATTTACACAGTTATCGTTTATTATCGGACACGTGTAATTGTGAGCAAATTGCATATATTTTATCAAAAACTATATAATATGTATGAATCGTTTGTAGCAAAAAATACACATGCGGAAATACGTGTAACGCAATTTACACTACTGCTTGGATAAGAATAAAAATGTACATGTTCAAGCTATTATTATTATAGTTATCAGTTACTTTCCAAACATATGCTAAATTGGCCAAGTAACACTTCTAAAATGATGGTGCCACTGTGTTGCCTTTTAAGTTCTTAATGCAATGTAGTTCTTCAAGGCAAA
Organism: Congeria kusceri; assembly: GCA_027627225.1. NCBI lineage: Eukaryota > Metazoa > Mollusca > Bivalvia > Myida > Dreissenidae > Congeria > Congeria kusceri. The sequence continues at coordinate 58,262,441 of CM051036.1, read as the reverse complement.
CTTATTAGGCATACATTATAATTATTTAAACTTTAAACAGTTACTGTAAACGGGCAGGTCGGACCAACACACCCGGGGCCCGTGCTTTATCTATTATAATCAATCGCTGGTTAACATATTCAATATTTTTGTACAGCGATATACATCCCGGACGTATCTACATTCCAGTCCATTTTTCCCAAACCATTTAGAAATACAGCATCGGTCATTCACATACACGAAAAGGTCGACCTCTCCTTATCAATGTATCAATGTACAAGTAATTAAAAGCGAATCCCAACGAGAAAAAAGAGAACCACCTGCGATGTTTTGGCTCTTGTTGTGTAACATAAAATTAGTAGGGATGGGACCAAATATACGAATATCGGATAATATTCGAATATAAAAAAACGAATACAAATATTCGATTTTCTAATTTATTTAAAGAACAAAATTTCCTGCCTAGCAGATGGGCGGGGGCAGTGTAACGTTTTTACAACACATGCCAAACATGTCCAATTAACGACCATTGATAATTGGCAGAGGGGCCACGTCTTTACAAGGGCCGCGAATTAACGGTTTGTAGGAGGCGTGAATATGACGCATTGTTTCCACAAATAACAAAACGGGGCCATGTTTTGATAACGGTTTCACAGTTTGCACAACGACAACGATTGGAGTTGTTTACCCTCGGGACTTCGGTTGAAAACCATTGCCCGAGCACACTGCTTAACATAAATACTTTGGTTATATTTGGCAATACATATATAAAACTTTGCAGTGTGGGTGCGGTGCTAATAATAAAAATCTATGCTTAAAAATAGAAATACTTGTAAATCTAGTACAATAACTTACATGAAACATGAAAGCACACTGTTTTTGTATAAGGAGACAAATGCCAGGGTATACACAGTTTAAAGGGGAGCAATTCTGCAATAACTTTGATTTGTCTACAGGAGTTACCTCCCTTATACTAATAAAGAGTTAATTTGTGCACGGAACGATTAACACATTAATTAGAAATACATTTAACAATATCTCACATTTCTTTATATTTGCCTAACACTCACTAAGTGATATCGCTCATTTGCCACTGAAACAAGGCAAAACAACTACGTACACGTAGTATACATAATTCGGATAGGTAAATATTCAGAGTGCCGTATGTAGTAGTATTTACAAAACGAATATTCGAATATGTTCGAATACCTAAAACGAATATTCGAATATTGATTTCAGTATTCGGTCCCATCCCTAAAAATTAGTAATAGATATAACGTTAATATCTCGATGCCCCGCGGACATTGGCAGTGATATTATCAGACGTTCAAGGTATGTGCATTGTTTAAGAAATAATGTTCGATTTATCACGCATCAGAACGACAAATAGTTGTTTATTGGTCGATAAACAACGATAAAGCGAATATTATTTCGATTCTAATATGATCTGACTACATATTCTGCAATAACAATACGAACAATATTTTACAGTTTCGGAACTTCTTTTCGCGTTGTTTTTTGGCAGCTTAAAAACGGAATATTTTCTGCTTTGTCAATAGAAAACTCTGCGCGTGTCATGTTAGATTATTAGATATACAGTTGGCATCTCAACCAAGGTCCCCGCGGATAGTTGTAGCGATGTCCAAGGTCATGTGGATTGTTGATAGGTCGAGTATAGGCATTGGAAAACAATACCACAATAAACGCACTGGTATACATGTACATGAGTTTGTAAGTATGATAATAATTTCTGATAGCTTGCATGTCAAACATTTGGAAAACAAGTATCATGCAAACCAGCATTCAACAGACTAATAAATGTCAAATTGAGATAAAAAAAGACCGTGATTGAAGGTCATTGGAGAATCCGTAGGGACATCGATGGGGTTTACAGCAGTTTTATAAATAATTGTTCCACAAACGGATTTCTGTACATGTTGGTTTTCAAGAAAAACATTACACAACACAACTACACGATAAAAACAACGATATAGCCCTTTCAGAAAACGCCATCTCTAAAATGTTTATTGATATAGCTGCTTATGTAGTGCAGGTAAAATAGTCACCAGCATTCGATGTCCGCGTTTAAAATTAAGTAAATTATTAAGAGATTATAAGAAGCATGTGTTGCTTTGCCACCACTCGTCTGTCTGTTTGTCCGTCTGTGTTTGTGTCTGTTAGCCAAATTAAGCGAAGCATGTATGAAAGGATTTGCATATCTTTTTCTGGGATTGATGGAAATGACCCAATGCAAAAATAATTAAATGTTGATGGTGACCAGTATCGGTGTCTGGATCCGGGGTTTTGTTTAATGGACACTTTAATTTTTGGATTTAAGACTATTTGACTACACTTTTTGAGTGCACTCTTGTTTCTTTATCCTAATTAATCTAGCAGTTCTAGTACATAAATTAATAATTATAGTTTTGTTACTTCCCTTTAAACTTATCCAGCACACAAATTATAATTTGCTTTTGCCCCATCAGTCATTTAATGTTAACCCCTCAGATAACGGCATTCTCCATTGTAATCCTGCAATGCAAAGCTGATTAGAGTAATTACCACACACAATAGGTCCTCCATCTTGCCTTTGTGTTCAACATCGACCTCGCGTGCAGGTGCACTCAAGCGTAAATCAGGACAAAAATAACTGCTGTTGACTGAAACCGTTACAAAGCTAGCTCCAGCACCATAAACGCTAACGCACACAGTCTTTCGCAACAACATGTCTTTTAAGTATTGATAATGAATTAAATTTCTGACGCAAAATGTAAACCTTTTAAAACGCGTAGTCATTTCAATTTCTCAATCCGAAACGCCGCGTGCAAACGAAAATACATCACCGCACAACTATGATCACAAACCACTAATTATTTTTACCAGTGCTAGTATTAAAATGCTCTTATAGAACTGTACTATTATTTGTTTCTTAAATGCAACGATTATGATGATTATGATAACTATGACGATTATCATTATTATGATTAGTATGATGATTTTGAATATGATATGATAATGATTGTGATAATTTTATCAAGTTTTTGGTATTTTGATTTTGATTATAGATCTCACATTATTGCTATTATGATTATTATTATTATTATTATTATTATTATTATTATTATTATTATTATTATCATATGTTCCGAATATGTATCTTATTATTTAAATACCCCCCGTATATCATCTACACAATTGTGTTAACGTAAAAATTATCGGAAGTTACTAATTTACTAACAATTTTGCTTTGTTATATTGCCGTAATTGTATATGTTATATACTTGGGTGACAATAAAAGTCTTGTTCTGTTCTGTTCTGTTGCCAATAGTTCAGCCGTTACTAAGCAAATTATAACGATTCCACGAAAGCAATTTTCACTGTTTTCAACGATATGAGTGCGGACGTGACCACAAATGCATCCTAATTTTCATACACGATTGTCACACGTTAGTCACACGTTTTCATACACGTTTGTCACACGTTAGTCACACGTTATGATAATAATACTTGATTATTGTTAATGTTGATCACCTACTGCGAGTACACAAAATGTCCAAAGACATCTAATTCTACTTCGCTTGCTCATTCTGTTCTCATCTTGTAAAAAATGTGCATATTATATAAATAAACAAAAAGAATCAACTGAGCTAAAAATGAAATGTCAGAACTATTCGTACTGGAACCATTTTCCTTTTTTATATTTTATCGTAATAGATGAAACACTTTTGTATACCTTTTCTAGTGTATTTTGTATCAATTAATAATGAATATATTCGTTTGTCAGTTATATATTGGGCGACAAGTTTAAAAATCTTTAAAAGAATATGTGCGAAAGTTAAGTTATATAGCGCATTAGTATCGTTATAATACACGATTGAGTCATGCTACATATACTCAATGATACAGTTTCGCTTAATAATTGAGACAACACTTATTCTGTCAAGAGGGATGCAATTGTTATCTCTCTATTTCCTTCTGATAGTTTTGATCTTTGCGAAATAATATCAAAATGGTCCGATTTTATCTGATCATCTTTTCGCCTTCGGTCAAGAGTCGCATGGCCTGGTACATGCAAGTGTACTTTTAAGAAAACATCGAGCATGCTTTAATTGTTATATTAGCCAGAGGCACGTTTCATTTAGTCATTTCGAAACAAGTTTGCGAAAGCTCGAAACATTGCCATATTTGTTATATTAGCCAGAGGCACGTTTCATTTAGTCATTTCGAAACATGTGTGCGAAAGCTCGTAACATTGCTATACAAATGAAATTGGATATTGTTGTTTTTAACTTGATACATGGTAAATAAAAAATTAGCCTTTTTATGAACAACTAGAAAATGACCATAGTCGAACAGGTTAATGAAGTAATTGAACTGCTCAAATGATATATGTTTTTATGTTACTACCTTTAATATTACGTTTTACTGTCTCAAATATATGGGTCAGGTTGCTCAAATCTTAATGGCCAATTATGCCAGTTAAGTTATTTTTGTAAATTAAATGTTATAGACTATAACTTTAATATAAATACATCTTTATACTCAGATAATTCTTAAATGTTTGATAAACAAGTTGCTTGTAATAATTATTTTATTTAAATCTAAAGCTAACAGACTGTTAGCTTAATTGGCCATTATTGTTTTGAGCAACTGGACCATGATAGACAGCATTTTGATGAAAAAAACAACAACATTTAAGTAGAGAATACACGCATCTTGCAATGTTTATATATTTGTAAACAAGAATCGTCCAGCGATGATTCATTGTCAACAATTTAGTACTTTAAAAATCTGTTCAATCATATCGCGCTGTAGGAAATCAAGCCTGGATAGATCAACAGGACACAATTACTAGTAGTATCAAGCGGGATATGACCAGACTATTTAACCGTTTTCCGAATTTCATTTTTTATATGAGTTACATACTGATGCATTTTTATGTAAAATAATGATATTAAAAATACAAAATACAGGTCATTAAGTCAAACGTATCAATTGAACTTTCGGTTTTGGAAAATATTTCAAAACTTCGGAAATCAGTTGTAATTTAACTATTCCCCTTTTTAAGTATTCATTATTCTTGAATTGTACACTGTAAAATATACGTTTGTATATTTTTCCTAGACAAACACTATTTTACCATCATATTAATGAAAGGGTTTTAACTTAGATCTGAACATGTGTTTTTTTAATCAAGTTTCCCTCACCCGTGACAGTTAGTTTCTAAGTATGCTACATATACCAACGGTGGTCAGAAACTGTTGAGGCGTGTCGTGGAATACCCGGGCTTAATGCATGTGCATAGAGTGTCTTCCCGGATTAGCCTGAGCAATCCGCACAGGCTGATTCAGGACGGCACTTTCCGCTTTTATGGTGTTTTCTGTTTCAAAAGAGGTATCTTCTAAACATATATCCAAGTTTTCACTGTAGGCAGAAAGTGCCGTCCTGGATCAGCCGGTGCGGACTGCACAGACAAATCCGGGACGACACTTTACGCACATGCATTAAGCCCTGATTTACCACGACACGCATCATTTCCTTAACGTGTGACAGTCTGACAAGTAACACACCCTTCCATAATCGATAGAACCACTGGCTCTATACCAGCAACAAACGAGCATTTCTGATTCTCCTCTGTAAGACAAAAGCAATGCTTTATGTGCTATATATGTTTATAGATGGACGAATGTTATCATTAAGTTGTTTCGGTTGCATGAAAAATCATGTTTTAGGTTTAGCCTAACAACAATTCATACAAGTCTGCAATTCGGACTATGATGATTTTAAGGGTTACACTTTTGCGTACTTTTGCTCGTATGTTAGGATTCATTGTAACATTTACATCGTTCGTTTACAATTCGCCAATATTATATTTATCGATGACATGCTTCAAAACATAATAGTAATAATAATAATAATATTAATAATAATTAGTAGTAGTAGTAGTAGTAGTAGTATACAAAAGAAGAAGAGAAGAAAAAGCGTAAAAGAAGAAGACAAAGAAGAAGAACAAGAAGAAGAATACAAAATCAATATCATTTTAACAAACGCATTTTAATAACTACAGTATAACAAAGTTATGCATAAGCTTAAACTTATAATAATATGTAATATATAATAAAATAATTCATTAAATACTTACAGTCATGCTTATTTTAACTTATTCAACATAATATATTCTATACAAATACTTACTTTATATTTTATACCAAGTACTTACTTTATATACTAGTATATAAACTGTATGTAATATCCGATGGAAATCAACTAAAAGCACGTAACACCTTCTTTGATGACCGTTCACACCCGTGCGGACTGCTCAAGTAAAACCACGTCGCCCGAAAGTAATGACTGCTATGATTTGATATGATAGTTATACCCCTGGGCCTGGGACGCGAAATTTCCCCACCAGACTTTCTTCGGTGTCAATCATTCGCATCATTACCATAACACAGGAATACAGAAAATTGCTGAGCAAGATCATAAAAAGACATGCGCCATGACAATAAACCGACTCATTTTATTAATTTATGATTTTTTATCAGAGGGGTTTAAAGTAGGGATGGCAAATAATACTACAAAGCATATTCGAATATTCGATTTCATTATTGGAATAGTACATGTATATATTAATGGATTATTCAGTAAAGATGATTGTGCAACGATTTGTTTTTATATTTGCCATTCGACAAGCTATTTACTATTTGAATATTCGGGGTAAGGTATTCCGATGATGAAATATTCGATTATTCGCTAACATCCCTAGTAAAATGTAATACATATAACAGGTGAATAAGTCAAAGTTTGTTACGATTGTTACGAAGATAATAAAGTTTGTTGAAGTAGATTTTGAATCTATTAAAACTTTTAGCAATTATTAATATCTTATTATTTCAAACGTATCCTTAACAAAATCTGTATAAACTCTAACTAAATTATCGCTGAATCCCCGTTCACGTTGTCGACCAGATTAACTCGATTGTCCCGATCGTCCAAATACTCTGACTAAGCCCGACCGACGGCCTGTATACACCGAGTCATCCCCAAGTCGTCCCGACGGATAATCAATTATATACGGCCCAAAACGCCACCAATCACGACTCTTAAAATGGATTAAAAAAATTGTTGTCAACCTGACCTAACACTTAATCCTCCTGCGCATCTCGTGTTTTACTCATTGACTTGAAACGATTATTAACAACATATTAAGTTGGCGTGTCGTGGGAAAACCGGGCTTAGTGCATGTGCGTAAAGGGTCGTCGCGGATTCCAGGTCGGCAGTTTCCGCTTTTATGGTATTTTTTGCTTTAAGGAAGTCTCTTCCAAACATAAATCCACTGTAGGCGGAAAGTTCCGTATCGGATTAGCCTGTGCGGACTGCACAAGCTGATCCGGGACGACACTGTACGCACATGCATTAAGTCCGGTTTTCCCACGACAGGCCTCATATTAGGTTTGCGAAACAACATTTTTGGTTGATCTCTATTTAGCGTCCTTCACCTTGATCAGAAACCATTTCTAGGCAGATGGTAGACTTGTAGAGGTTGTCAGCCGGGTTCATGCGTTTGCTGGAAGGTGGGGGTTCCGAATTGTTCGGTATATACACGTGTTCCTGGACATAGATTCTGATGCATTGACCATTACATAGCACAAGTGAGCTGGGGATGTTGAAGAACCTATTTCAATCGTCAAATGTCGTAAAAATGTCCGCGCAATTTATTAAGAGTGATAAAGCTACTTAGAAACGGGTTTCCTACCAACATTCAAATCGATTCCCTGCTAACAGGATAATGCTCAATCAGATAACAACGAAAGCTCCTGTAAGATAGTAACGACCTACATCACACCATGCCACGTTTGCATAAAGTAGAACCTTGCTTTTAAATGTGTTTATGTACTATTTTCGTAACTGTATTTCGACATTTTACCGCCGCGTAAGGAAAAGAAAAAATCCCAACATTTGCCGACCGAACCAGAACATGGTTGTGATGTTCGCATGTTTCTTGTACTGTCAGTGCACTGTCTTAAGTACACACTCTGATTCGTAGGATGTAAGCAGCTCTCAGGTCCAAATATTTTTTGTCATTCCGATTTTATTTCTCTCAGGTCCAAATACACCTTTTTACAGAAAACATTCTTGTAAGAACAATTTAATTAACTTACTTTTGCTTTTAACGGCGTTTACTGGCAATTCATTGCAAACCACTTGATACTAGCTAAGTAAAAAAAATCATTTATGCATATTTTTTTTGCCGGAAGAAACTTTTTTTCGACACACTAGATGATAGCAGAGCTAATATCCTGTAAAGGTATGCATTCTGTGCTTAAAGTAATAAATTTATATATGCAAGTCGTTGGCTTGAAGCAATCCTTTGAACTAAGCTTTTCCTAAATTGATTACACTGCGAAGACTTAATTAAAGTGCTTATTGAAATTAAATCAAACAAAAAAATTTAATGCAAAAATGATCTTATTTTGTTCTAATGATTAGAGCATCAAAGAATGATATGGCATGTTAATTGTACATAAATTTAATAGTTTAGCAGTTATTCAACAATCCTGGTAATTTTGCTACACTCCTAATTTTATTTATTGCATGCTGTACAAGTATATGAAATGTATTAAACTTATTGAACCGATATCCAATGAGAGGTAATAATTACCATGCAGTCGTAGTTATAACTGTAAGTATTGAACCATGTAATATCAGGTACAAATAGATTACTGGTTTAATAAAACATATCTCATCAAAATGTTACAACACATAGAGGATATTTGTTGATTTCGGTGAATGATTGAATTTTATTTCACGAGTGGTTATAGAGAAAAATATTTTCACGAGTGGCATAGCCACAACTGAAAATATAATTTTCTATGGCCACGAGTGAAATAAAATTTTATCACTCATCGAAATCAACATTTTTTATTTATTTTATGCGTGTGGGCAATAAATAAATAAATAAAAATGCGCGACATACGCTTAAACGTCACAAGTTCGTGTATTCTGACGTCATGAATGAAATCATATATGACGTAATAGATGATTCCAAAATTAGTATGGGGGATAAAACTGTCATATTTGGTGAGTCGTTGTCGTAAATATATATTTTTGTTGAATTTTATTATGTGTTTTATGTAAAACTATGTATTCAAATACTGTACATGTATTAAAAATTGCCAAGGGATGTAAAACATTTTTTTGTAAATCTATGTTATCTATAGAAAAATAGTCCGTTTCATGTTATATTTTCACTGCAGTGAAAATCTTATATTTTCACTGCTCCAACAGTGAAATGGAGCATTTTATTTCTTTAATGAAATTCGACATTTTACTGAAAAGCATATAATAAAACATTTTAATCGATGCAACAGCTCGTATCATAGTCACGAACTAGGTACGCGTTTAAATATCATTCGGCGTAGCTGTCTGAGATCACTTTTGACCTAGATTTCTTGCGATGATTATGCAGCGGGTAAGTTGAATGCCAATAGAATTGGGCAAATTTTCTAAATTTAGGGAATGCAAACTCACAACAATGGTTTAATGTATACCAACAACTGTTGCATACTTTTGGGGATAAACAAGTACATAACTGTTTACATAAGCGGTTAAAATAAAGTTATAAACATATTCGCTATGTACACTCTAGAACTGAGCATAAGTATGAACATACTTTCTCATTGTATGTCATGAACAGAATATTATATTCATTCCCAGAATCAATCCACTATTTTGTTTTGACTATAAATAACAATTGATTCTAGCGAGTTCGACACACTCACGATCATTCTAAAAATAGCGCGCGCTTACGGCAAGGGCGAGACACGAGAATTGCGCGAAACACGAAGCGAGACACGATATTCCCGCGAGACATGAAACGAGGCACGATATAACACGAGATCTCGCACTGTCGCAGTATCCCATACCACGATATCTCCTGGCAAAATATCGTGTCTCGCTTCCTGTTTCGCGCAATTCTCGTGTCTCGCTTCGTGTCTCGCGGTAAAATATCGTGCCTCGCTTCGTGTCTCGCGCAATTCTCGTGCCTCGTGTTCAAAGGTCGAGACACGAGATGCGAAGCGAGACACTAAGCGATACACGATATTCAGGCGAGACACGAAGCGAGGCACGATATTATATCGTTCAAATAACGCCCGAATATCGAGTATCGCGGTATTTGTTTCAAACCACGATACTCGAAACACGAAGCGAGACGCGACAATCCGGCGACATGCGAAGCGAGGCACGATATTGTATCGTTCAAAATATCGCTCGAATATCGAGTCTCGCGTCTACCGGTGCACCAGGAATTTATCACGTTGTAGTTGTTTGATCTTATTTTGTAAAAATGGCTGCCGCTGATGCATTTATCAAAGATAATTTTAATGCCGGGTTCACATATCAAGAAATCCAGGTACTGTTGGCATTGGATGTTGGAGTAAACATCAGGTAGGTTACTATCTAACACATGTGTTCCCTAATTACGTTTAAATGAATTAATTCCAGTATTACATATTTTGATGGATAGCTACAGCAAAACTTCTTAAGGTTCGATTGTTAAATTTCCAATACTACAATTCGGTGGTGTCACCCCTCCCCCTTGGAATCCCGAAACCAGGTGAATTTTGACATGAATCCGGCTCAAAATTAGAGTGGAATCTGGAATCCAATTTACTGCCCCGGAATCCTGCTTAATTGGATAGCATAATAATAATATATTATTATTATTATTATATAATAATTATATTTTCTGGAGAAATGCGTTATTTTCAGTTTAAGGCATTTAAAGCGCCATTTGAGGAGACTTAGTTTGAGAAGGAGAAGGAACTGGGATGCACATTTTGTACAAGAAGCAATACGGGTATATTCCATGTTTTAAATCTATTAAAAAAATGCATAAGACTTCTAGTTTTCCATGTCTTAAATACGAACCTGACACATTAATTTTACTATGCGCTCAAGGTCGCAGTGGGTGTTTGTCCAAATAGTGTGCATGTTCATGTAACATCTCTTATTCATTATTTTCGATTATTCATATTGTTCGTGTACTTTGCAGGACTATCGATCTTAGGGTTATGGATTCGCGTAGTACTGGTTGTATATACCCAGGAAAATCATACTTATCACATTTATAACCATTGTAACATCATTAAATAACTGAAATACTTTGGAAAAGGTCGAACATCCAAAACAAACAAACTTTTATGTTGATCGGACAAGGGAAGGGTGGGACGGGTGCGACCCCCTTTTACTTGTAATTATGCATTTCCAAGATGAATACTTAAGTAGTGCAGTCTATTTGTGATATTTGTTAAGCAATATTGTATATATGTGTATATTGTTCTTCAAACTCGGTCGGTCTAAATAGATATAGAGAATATTAGGTCAGTGTCTTTGTGTACTTGAAGTCATCCGACGAGTTGAAGAAAGGTTTACACGGCGAGGCTTGACGTCTGTTTCACAAAGCAGATTTGTGTGACCCAAACTGTACCTATTGAACGACATAACTCTATACGAGTAGAACTACAAAAATAATATTTTATTAGGAAATGTATCAAAGTACTGCATAACAAGTGTTGGCTACTCGAACATTTATGGAAATCCACTTATCTTCAATTTATCTTTTTCAATAACTATTTTTGACAGGTGCTTGCCCATTGAAAAAAGGTAGACTCTGATAAAAATGCTATTTTTCCTTGCTCGCTCGGCTTTTAAAGATAAAAGCTAATATAACATCTTGCGGTCAAAGGACTACTATTTTGTCTATAGACGTACAGTTAGATCACTTTATATATGGAAATATGTTTATGTACCACATACCCATATCACGAGGCTATAAACAGGCTTAAAAATGTCATAAGTTACGGCCCGTTGTAATCTGAAGTGCTGGATCCCCTCTAATTTCCCCTACGGAAAGCAAGACAATGGAAGAATTGCATTATTAAGTTAGTTTGCGTGTTTAATTTGCGAATTTCGCACACATTTCCCTATTTGTCAAAAGCTGTTTACAAGCATGTGTACTGATTGATTAGTAAATGGTATCTGAATGATTAGTTAATTATATTCAGTCTCTTTCGATGACTCCATCCTGGTTAACAAGTCGGAACATCAACCTTCATTTTTGAGGTTGTGTAAATCGTGGTCGAATTCCATGTCCAAGACTCGAACTTACTATTTCGGAATAAGAAGACCGGTGTTTAACGTATATAGTATGGTTTCTTCATCAGAATTGTTTATATAAGTGTACTGGCATTTTAGTCAGAAATTGTCGAGACGGGATCCGACTAAAGATGCCGCGCCATGTCAATTCGACTGCTTACAAAACGTGGCATAAATATAAGCAGGTAACCAACTTATTCAATGTTGTTGTGTTTATTTTGTGACATGTATTTAAAATTCAATGACACAAACTACGTTCGTTCGCATGCGCTATTCTCACTGCTGAATATAAATGGCATAAATTCTTCTAGTTAGCCGATAACTAATACTAAGACCTCCTTATTTTTAAATGCCAATGGTATTTTGTGTATTTATGGACGCAGTGCTACTACATCAGCATGTGGTTGACCCAGAAGGCGTGGAAAGAAGATCTCGCCACTGTTTTTTTCGAAGGGAATACAGAAATAAGTGACCAAACTTCTTTATTCACTTGGACGGTTATGACAAGCTGAAGAAATATGGTTTTGCCATACATGGCGCAATTTGTGGGTATGTAATACTATGTTTTTAATCAAAACAAAATACTTTGTAAATATGATCTTTAAAACATATAAATAAGTGCAGAATAATGAATTTTACCGGTACCTAAGCGGCACTTTTTCGGCTCAGGGCTCACTGAACCAAGTCCTTTTTTTTTGGATCAAAATGCTTTGATCATGATAAGATCGAACTAGCACTCTGACAGACAGACGCACTATATGTACAGCTTAACAGTACTAAGCACATACATTCGCCAGTAACTGGTACTGACCCTTCATGAATCAGCGGTCAGGGAATAATAGCTTAAGATAACAATTATTTATTGACCATTCGCGAAGGTTATTTACCCGTAGTGGGATTCGAAACCATACGAAGCTTCCCCCATTGTCGCTTAGTAGTCCGGCTCGCTAACTATATACTACACTAATTCTTCGGCTAATGTGATTGATTAACCTGGTCCTGTGACCTCTACTTCAATTGACATTTTACGTTGATTTAAATGACAAAACTATAACTGTTGATCTTTTTATTAAGTTTCAGGATTTAAACATTTTTCATGTTCGTTGATAACAAAATAGGCAATGGTAGGGTTATAAATAAACAATTTGCCTAAAAATCAAGACCAGGATAATTTATCCAATGAGTTGTTCCATTATGTACTGTTTAGGTTTTCACGACGTGTTCTCTGGCTAAAGGTTGCAAGAACAAACAACGACCCGAAAGTGATAGCTGGATATTTTCTTGTTATTACCTCACCTGAGCATACAGTGCTAATGGTGAGCTTTTCTGATCATAGATTGTCCGTCTTCTGTGGTCTTCATCGTTTTTTAAACAATCTGTTGTTGTGAACAGCACTGAGGCCAAATGTTTGCTTCAGTCTGTATGAAACTTAGTCGAAATGTTTGTTTTCATCATATCTAGGTCAAGTTTGAATCTGGGTCATGTGCGTTCAAAACTATGTCAAAAACAGATCAAATAGTTATATGAATAACCTTGTTAACAGCATTGATGCTATTGTTATTTTGATCGTATTTTGCTGAAATTTGGTCAGGTTTGTGTTTATCATATGTTTTCAGGTTCAAATCTGGGTCACGGACATCAAATAACTCGGCCATAAGGTCAAATCTTACACACGTCTTGCTAACAGCCATGTGGTCACGGCTGATTAATCTTAAAGTGAAACTTGATCAAAATGTTTGTTTCCACCATATCTAGGTAAAGAGTGAAAATCAGCCAAGAGGCCAAAGTTGTAATTAAATTCTTTTAAAATACGTCGACAATGTTTGTCTTAATCAAATTTATTTCAAGTTGAAATCTGCGACACGTGTGTCTTTAAACTAGGTAACGAGGTCAAATTTTAGAATAAGTTGTTTACAGCATGGTCCTGGAGACAACAATTCTGATCCTACATCTTGTCGTTTTGACACTTGTTCTTAAGGATACATGTAGTTGCAAAACTGTTAGCGAATATGGAGCATCATGGTTGTCCTGTTTTTATGCCCCCGGCATCTTGATGCGGGAGGCATATTGTGATCGTCCTGTCCGCCCGTGCGTGTATGCGTGGTTGACGAGGTTAAGTAGATTTTAACGTTTCGTCTAACACCAAAACTATTTGACCTCCAGCTTTCAAACTTAGTATATTAATTCAGCATGGTGACTTGTGTCTATCTGTAGGACAAGAACCATAACTCTGTCATGGATTTTGATTGAATTATGACCTTTTTTGTTTAGGTTAACTAGATTTTACCGTTTTAACTAGCACCGAAACTATTTGACCTACAGCTTTCAAACTTTATATAAAAGGAAAGTTAATTCAGCATGATGAACTGAGTCTGTTGGACAAGAACCATAACTCTGTCATGGATTTTAAATGAATTATGGCCCTTTTTTGGTAATACATAACTGTCCAGCATCAAACGGGGGCATGTGCGTTTATCAAACTCAGCGTCTTGTCTATTTATAATACCTCGTATCAAGTTTATTCCGGAACCAATTTTATTCCGACGACAATGATTAACAACTCATCTGAAAAAAATTAACGAATTGGGGTACCGTTATAATTTTCTGTATCTAGAAACTATCATTCCATACTGGTGTTTTCCTTGTGTACCAAATGTAACGCTTATATTAAGTCAACATGCCCTGGTCACATGTGTAATGAACATGGAAACATTTAGCAAGATTTAGAAAGATATTTCCTACACTGATCAAATTCAACACCTTTATTTTGAAAGGAGTTCACCGTTGTTTGAGAACTGACGCTCGAACAGAAAACGTTGACGTCACTGATATGCAAAAAGCTCTGCGATGGCACCATGGAGATTCCTGCTCTGGAGACAAAAGTGTAATTGTCGGAAGCTCCCATGCCAATCAGGTCTGTTTTGGTATTGTCATCTCATACAATGTGGTATATGGTTTGGTAAAATCATCAAGTTAATACCGGGCTCCAATGGATGATATTACCCTTTTGTTGTGGACATGTACGCATGTTTGTCTGATAAATTGGTATCTACTTAGCGTAAAATGCCTGACATGGGAACTTTTCTTTTCGTCGCGTGCAAGCAACATATAGTTATTCTCTGTATATTGCCTCCGTGTCCCAGTAACAACCTTTTATAGAATATCAGGTGTAAGAATCGCGACGAAGAAACACATCATTCTACCATCTTGGTATTAACATCGTGTTGTAAAGTGCAATGCGTCTTACCGTATATTAATTGTGTAATAATAATAATTGATTAACGTCCCATCCATATATGTAAAACACACAAAATACAAGATAAACACACATTTTGACATATGCAGCCATATTTCCAAATTTATGGGTGCGTTGCCACTTCGGAATTTGACCAGTGCACCTATATGACTTCCGTGACCAGCGCACCTCTATGACTTCCGTGACAAATGCACCTATATGACTTCCGTGAAACTGTGAAACAATAGCTCTCAGTATGATATGTTTGTTTGAAATTTCATTTCTATAAAGTCGCAATTTGTTTCTACCGACACCATTTCTAGTACTGTCCCAATTAACATCTTGCAACTATTTGCATTGAACATCATCCAATAATTTAGGGATTAGCACATTACAGGTTGAATTTCGTTCCTGGGAAACATTTATATCAAACACAGAATCTTGCATTTCATATTTACAAAATAATTTAAATATGTAAAAATTCCAATTCTTATTACTACTGAATGCGTCAGCCCAACAAAACACTTTTCTATTCAGGCGCTCACTATTCATAGTAAGAAGTCTACACCACTGCCCATCAAGTGCTTTCTTATCATGACAATACCGTGGACTCAGACCAATGTCTCCATTAAAAGCTGCATTTGGGGTATATTTTCCAACATTAAGAAAATACCTAGCTGCCCTATTTTGAACAGCATTTACTAGTAAACAACTATATTGTTTATTACCCAATATACTCGCACCGTAAGTACGTATAGGTACAATACTAGTGGTTGACTCAAACAATTTAGTAAAACACTGGTATGGAAATCCACCAATGTAGTGGTCGGAATCAATTAAGAGTTTTATGATCGATCATCACTTAAAACCAATGATCAATCATCGATTAATGATCGATTAAAAATGGCGGATTTTGTGCTTCATGCTGTAATGAACATATGAAACAAAAAGTTGCGAAGTAACAAAAGAGAAGTGGCTAATATTATGTTACAATCTTACAGTACACCAACATGAAATGTTTTGAGCAATTAATATTAAAAATAACTGGTATATAGAGTCTATTGTTGGGCAGTTCCCACGAATTGCGTGTTCATTTGCTTTTTTGCTTTCTATTCTCTTAAATAATTTCAATGATCGAGCATTTAATTTCTTACTCGAGTAATCGATTGAAAAAGAGTTATTAATCGGCCGATCACTACACCAATTTATTTAGCTTTGGCTATCAATAGTCCAAGTGCCCAAGTGCCCTGTTAGCAGATTGTGCTACAAATTTTTCAGTTACTGAGAAATCTTAAATCTTTTGTATAAATCTAGGCCCAAATACTTGTATTGCTTTGCATAATCAATACTCGAATTTCTCACTTAAAAACATAATCACATCTTTGAACAGGAGGGTTTCTAAAATGAACAATATTAGATTTAATATCATGAACACTTGTGTATCTGCAGAGAATTGAAGCTTGGTGGCGCCAACTGAGACGTTTATACATAAATTCCTGGATGGAAACCTTTACAAGACTTGAAGAAGAGAGCGTTTATTCAAAAGCTAGTGTCGGCGACCTGTAGGTATTGTTTTTGGTGAGCATTTTAAAAGTTCTGAATGCAGTCCGTATTTAGCAGTTTTGTAATTGCGGTGTGTGGAAAAATGTATTTCATTAGGATTTTGCTAACGGGTAAATAATATTAAATTCACACGATGTTATTCTTAAAAAATGATTTTAATACAGCCGGTTAAAATGCAAGTGAGAACCGTTCTACACATAAACGAATCGATACAGGCAAATCAGAATTTATAAATCGGTAAAAATACAGACAATTGCAGCGTGTTTATAAACATAAAATTACGATCGCCCCCTTTTTTGAGTAAATGGTTTATCCCGTCATTATCAACAAAATTTAAACACACTGTACATTGCTGCTTTTTTATAATGTGTTTATAAATACGGTAATTATCATGTGACAATGTCCGTAACTGTTGCCGTGTACTGTAGTGACAGTCAAATAGTTTTTTGTGTTTTATTGTGTTTTTCGTCTTTTACAACATACGGTAACGGTTCAAAGGTGACATCAATTTCCTGGGAAATATTTTACCAGTACTCCGCCGCCGAGGATCGAACCCGGGACCCCAGGATTGACATTCCAGCGCTCTAACGGCTGAGCTAGCCGGGGACCATGACAATCAAATAATGTGATGTTACTCTCAGATAGCTGTGATAAGCTATACTAAAAACGATACAATAATGTCATTGAATTTATTAAATAACGTATTGTAGTGGGTTGTATGGAATGTTCAGTTATATACAAGTTGAGCTGGAATTGATTGAACGAGTTCAATGAACTTTAGCTGTAACTACACTTCGAACTTGAACAGGTAATCTATCGTACCGTATTAAAAAAAAAAGTTTGTGTAAAAAGTCTTTTCACTTATAGAGAGTGCCTGAGATTCAGCTTTATGAGAGTTCTTCAGAATGAGATAGATATGGCAAAGAACGAATGGAATGAGCACAGAGTGAGATTCCAACCGACCGGCAAGCCAGAGCTCCTCTTTCAACATCCAGAACTATATGGTAAAATGACCTGCCAATGTATGTTTCACACCGTAAGGATAGGTAAAGTCTTCATTAGAAAATAGATACACTAAAACATCAATTAAAACAGACTTTAAACAAAATTTAAATATGACCGTTTGACATCAATAAACGATGTGATAATGATGAAACATCCTGGTCCATCCAGTTGCAACAGAAATCTTTCCACGAACACTAACGTATGCTCTTGTAACTCTTTCGAAGACACATACACATTACTGTTACTATGTGTACCCGGACCTGACATCAACATATTTACATTGGAAGTCTAGCCATGTAAAACTAGAAAAATAGAAAAATATCCGGATACGAAACCATATCCAAATTTGTCCGGCTACTCTTTCCAACAAGTAAAGTAAAATACTATTATGCAGACTTAGCAACATTATTATACATTCGTTGGAACAATAAAACTTATAGGTACAAAGTTGCTGATTCAGATTAATAACTAAAACTGTTACAAAAAATGAAATAAGTGTCTAAGTGCCAATTCTATTGTAAACAAACAGTACATGATTTATTGTATTTATTATCAGACCTGTGCACTATAGCTTTCAGATATCACGGGGTTGTCTGGTGTCGTGATAATTGTCAGCCATGACAAATATGGTTTTCTATACACGAAACTGAAGGCGTGTATCAGCAGTTTAATTAATTCGGAACATCTCTTTGACAATAAAATTATCATCTTTTCTAGGCTCACGAGACTGCAAGTTTCCAGTGGACATGATGGATGTGAGGGAACTCCAAGAAATGTGCTCATATCCCCGTGACATTGGATGAACAGAGGAAGCTCAAGAGATCTTCACAAACATCATGAACGAACGTCAATTAAACTTTCCAGACACTCACAGAGAGCCTATTGAATTCATGAAAGCAATTAAAAGGGTGTACGTTTTTTGAAGACAGAGACAATGATCTGTTGAGAAGTAATGGCAGCTGCAATATACTTTTAATTGTATGGAACATGACCTATAAGTGTTTCGCTCTTATACTTTAACAAGCACATTATAGAATTTAATACATCTAATATCTATAAGCAATGAAGTGTTGATTTAATCCATGCCCCGTGTTCGTAATGAAGATTTCTGTGTTTGTTTGAACTAATAGTTGATGCAAAAATAAATTAAAGCTGAAACGTTATCAGAAGGGAATGAATAACAGAAATATATGTAGATCACATACTTATTGCTTAACGTAAAGTAAGTCAAATACTTGATTAATTATCTTGGACGCTCAACTGATTAGCTTGACTTTCCAAAGGTCAGTAATATGGAGTAGAATTTGGGTCAATATTCTAATACACATTTCAGTTACATTTAATTGCTAATTGTTTGTAATTGGCAAATTCTGATCCTTACAGTGGGGTAAACAAGTGCTCATAGCGATGATGCATGATGCTATGGCTTGTAGTGAGCGCCGTTGGCCTGACATCTCTGACTTCAGCTTTCTAGGTTTCTGTAGGGGTAACCTCACCCTTAGCTTCTGGTTTGTAACCTACATTGGAAGCACAGGAGAGAACTTGATAGAGGTTCCCGGCTCTAACTATTTACCAATAGCTGGGGGCCTGTTCATGGGCATCAGGGCTTGTCCACACGCCGGTGGGCCAGGCATGCCGCATATCTGGGGGCAGACCACCTCCGAGTCCCTTGAAGTTCAGCCTGAGGCCATATGGCGCTCATGTGACGTGTGTCGCCACGCGGAGGCACTACATAGGGCTTGTCTGTGGAGAGGCTATGTACTTGCAGGAGAGATATACACATATTATTCTCTTTTCGCCTAAACTAGCCAGTGGCGGAGGTTGAAAGCTGAAGGTGACAAGCACACAACATGCACCACACCACACTTGACGCATCCACAATCTATAAGACACACGCTCCATACAATGACAGCAGAGTTATTTCACTTTTTGGAAGAAACACTTGCGGAACCCATTGCTCCGTGCAACTATTTGACGTAGAGTCACCAAACTTTATAGAAATATTCATTGCCAAATGAAGTTGTGCAGCTGGTGTTTAATCTTAATATAAGGCCTATAATGGCAGACTTATGACCCTTTCTGATATGGTCACCTTCATAGAAACTTTAAAGAAATGTTTATTTCTAAGTGTAGTAGCCCATGGTATTTTATTCTAATTTCAGGCCAGTAACAGCAGGGGTTATGTCTACTTAGGGAAAAAATGTGAATGCAGTTCCTCTTTCTCTGTTAGAAGGAATTCGCTCAAATATTCACAGATGAACAATGATAATATGTAGATGATCCTTAAGGAAGGAATTTTGTTGTTGTCGTTTTTTACTGTTCAGTATGTAGGAAAATACTAATGAACGCAACTCTTCTTACACCGTTTCCTTACACCGTTTGGCAGTTTTCACTACAACTGTTATTTATCAACAGCTTTAAGTTACTGCGCGCCCCATTTCGCGTCTTCTAATTGTTCTAGAAAAGCTTATATACTACTTAAAAATCATTATCTATATATGATAACAAGTTAAATGTTGCCATATAATAATGTATTTCAAATAGACATTTTTTGGCGAAAAATAAATCTGATCAAAACGGGAATCGATCTGACGAGCATTCGTTCCGCAGGCAAAAGCGTAACCACTGGCCTAAATGTTCATTTGAAAAATCATAAGGTTTAACTGGGATATAACCGAGCACATGTAAGGTACTAAAGTGTGTTGGTATAAAAGTCGACAAACCACCGTGTATCCACGATTCACTCACGAAAGCAAATGGACGTCAGATAAATGATGTCGGATACTAGTAATACTTATGTAGCTTAAATAACAATGAAAACCTGGTTTAAAGCCCCAATACAATATGTATTGACCGTACCAAGGCGGTGACCCCAGAGGTAATCGTTAATAATTAATGTACATGTATCTGTCTTGTCTTGCACGTTTTGTATACGTTGGGTATGTTGGCCATTGGTTCCTTGCCGCAAATAAAGGACCGTTTTTTACTTCAGGTTTTTCTCTACTGCTAATGCAGCTGATGTTTCCCTATTTCGCCTTCACAAAGAGTTTTATCATTTTCTCAATTAAGAATCTGTATCGATAGCCTGTCAATACCCATTGTTTCTATAAGGTTATGCAGTATCGGTTCCGGGTACCGGGTTTTATCATTCCCCAGATAATTGAAACTGCAAAACGTAGGCTAACGGTTTAGAATTCGGAACGATCGAAATGCAAATATAAACGAATTGTCATCTTTATCAACGACTATTTAATGAAACTAACCTTTTTTAAGGCGTGGTATGCATATAAATAAGTAAGAATGCATTTAAAGAAATGTTTACGTTTTGACATTCAGGGACGCAGTACCTTGCATAGTTAATGATAAAGGAGGGAATTTTAGATAATACGGCGAATTATAGCAGAACTTTTCAGGAACTACAGCTAAACCACAATTATGAGCTTTAACGGGGTTATCCGTGTCCATATCCTATGAACACAAGTCTAGTTTTCAAAAATCATGCACGTGTTCGGTATTTTTAAATGAACACTGATGGATGTTAATACGAGTGACAGTAAAAAAACTGAGAGCTGCGTTTGCATTCATTGGTATTTTGTTGTTTTCATATAAAATATCAGTATCCACAAAATATTGCCTTTCACTGGTTCTATGGTTTAATGGACTGTTATTTGTTGTTGGTTAGCAACCACAGAATGCCCCTGAAGAGGGTGCTCGCATATTCAAACATAAAAAGAATGCGTTTCCATGGCAACGAATAGAGTAGTTTAATGTTTTAATTTACTAATTTCAATCCACAATGTATGTTTCTGTTTTGAAATATGCGTCATTCAAGCATGTAGCACAACCTTGCAGATACATATTATGATAAATATCATGGACACGCTTATTTTGCAAACTTGAATGAAAAGAATATCCCCAGCCACATGGTATACTATATCTGAGCAAGACACCATTATTTGAAATTTAATGATTCTTCTAAAAACATAATAAGGGTAATATATATCAGTTGCTCTAGACTAAATTTTTGCATGATTTTAACTAAGTGTTGCCATAGCAACGAAATAGTCTACTATTGAAATACAAGTAAAACATTAGTGGGATATGTTGCTAGGCAACGTAATTCTGACTTTAAAGTTATAAGTATTTAATTTCCATTAAAGTACTTCTCGTTGTTGAATTTTTGAAGAAAGCACAAGCAAATTATTGTTTGTATACGATATGCTCTGTAATAATATTAGAATAGAGTACATCTTATGAGTTATAGGCTCAAGCGGGAACGCACCGTAGTCACTGCCCTTTCCCGGTCAGGGGCGTAGCTTCCTTTAGGCACTATAGGCACGTGACTATACATTTTTTCCAGAGATGAAAACTTTAAAATGCCAAAAATGAATGCAGAAAAGACAAGAGGGGGATGGGGGTGAGGGGATCTTTCTTGGCTGTGTTGATACTTCATAGTTTAACGATTCGATTACCTCAATATGAAATATATTTTATGAAACACACGCTTATTTTACAACTATTTTGTAGAATCGGGGTTTAGCTGAAGTTAGTTGTGTGTAGCACATATATGAGTATAAACACTCCTGGCCATAATTATCGCTTACAGCGTCAATTTGTAGATTCCGCCTATTGTGCCTATACATATTTTGAACCAAAGCTACGCCCCTGCAGGTTGCATATCAACACGTACAGTTACGTTATATCTACAAGTTTTCTTGCCAAAATGATAACTGGAAGGTGTTGTTGTAAAGTGTAATTGTATATTTGAAATTCAATGGTAGATAAACAAGCTCAACGTTTTCAAAAGAGCAAGCGTCGAATAACGTCTGCAATAGAAGACTAATGCATTAACACCAATATTCCAATTTTTCACTGTAGGACAGTATTTGCCTTAAACATTACTTTGAAGTCATATCTGTGTATTTGCATTTGAAGAGAGTAGGTAAAGGAATTGTACTTTCCAAACTCAGTCAGACTCATAGCTTTTACTTCCTGTTCTTTTACTACATGTGCGTTCATTTGAAACTGAAATACAACACGACAAATCAATTAAAGTTCTGTCTTTATTATCAATAATTAAATAAAAATTATATATTAACAGGTAGTATCCCTACGTGTATCCCTACGTGTCAAAACAACTAAAGAATTTTCAAAACAAACCATATATGAATGTATGCAAAAGAACTAAGTCTTTTCAAAACAAACCAAGTACGAAAGTATACAAAAGAACAAAGCCTTTTAAATAGTAACATGCTGGCAAATAGAGTTTATGTATTTTTATACCGGCACATCCTACTCTCCAACTCGAGAAAAGTACTTATGCAAACACATTGATTTGCTTGAAATCATAGCAAACTTATGTAGTCAAAAATGGCACATACATTTTAAAAATAGACAGGCTCTACAGCAGAATGTAAGAAAAAAAGTAGGAGAACACTAGAAATAAATTGTACTAGAAAACTAGTAAAAAAAAGTAAGAATAGGATCTGTCAGAGGACAGCGCGCTCGACTATTCAAAGTATTTCAGTTGGTACTTATTTTGGAAAGTGGAAGGGGCATAAATTTGTTGAAATACAAAACTGAGTGTAGTGGGGTGGGGTGTAGTCAAACCAACACCGTTTTGAGGTTCGAGTAATTTATGTGACGCCGGAAAATAAATCGGGATTTATATATGTATTATATAAATGAAAAATCTACAACAAATAACATAGATTTACAACATATCACAATATTCACAAAACAAATACAAAATACAATATACGAAAATTCATGCATTTCATTCAATAAATTGCATTTACAATAAAAATACATTAATTAATGCAAATACAAATTAAAACAAAAACAAGCACACTCACCAGGTTGGATGTATAAAAAACAGCAACGGAAGCAAATTAGCAATGGAAGTCTTGCGACTTGATTGCTTTACAAAAATCCACAGAAGGCATGGTCAGTAATTTCACATCTCTATCACATGCTTTTTCCAACCTGACCAATCAAAATCTTGTTGATTATAAACCTTTCATACTGACTGGACAATACATTAATGACATCACAGTACATGGCTGGACGCACATAGGACAAGGGACTGAGTCTCACAAATGGACACATACAAGACAAGGGTCATACACACTACAAAATACTTGTAGACAAGGGACATAAACACTATATGATACTTGTACATAAATAGATACAATACAGAATACAAAATTGACCTATTCTACATGAGTTATGGCAAGTATTTCATCAAATTATTCAAAGTTTCAACCATACGTAGTTAATAACTTGCTTGTGTAGTTTTGAAGTAACAAGAGTTTTTTTATATAAACTTTAACCAGAAAATCTATGTGAAAAAGGGCATAACTCTGTCCAAATGCATAACAGAGTTATAGGGACGTTGCTTCTGATACTGGAGTTGATGACAAAGGTATGTTCCTAGTTTAAAGTGAATAACATCTGTAGTTCTGAAGTTACAAAAGTTTTGAATATAAACTTTAACCAGAAAATCCAAGTGAAAAAGGGGCATAACTCGGTCACAATACAAAACAGAGTTATGGGGAATGTTGCCCCTGATACTTGAGTGGATGTCAAATGTATATTCCAAGTTTTAAGTGTGAATAACTTACGTAGTTCTGCAGTTACAAAACTTTTGAATATCAACTTTAACCAGAAAATCGACGTGAAAAAGGGGCATAACTCGGTCACAATACAAAACAGAGTTACGGGGAATGTTGCCCCTGATACTGGAGTTGATGACAAAAGCAGTATTCCAAGTTTCAAGTGAACAACTTGTGAAGTTTTGAAGTTACAAGACTTTTGAATAGAATTTTAACCAAATTCAGACGCTTTTAGCAACTTAGCAACTGCTGGAAAAGTTACTTGGCTTCCTGAAATGAAAGTACATGTTCAAGATGTTATGAACCATGACAGCTCCAGATAAATTTTGGTTCTTTACTCTAACACTTTAAACAAACGGTTTACTATACAACTAAAGAATATATTGTGAAACAACTACAGTAAGGTATTCTATACTTCACTGATTCAAACTCAATAAATCCATGTTTTATAACAAGATCATATCATCATTGCGACTGCAAAATGTCACGATTCAATTTTTTTTAAATTTCAGGCGAGCAAAAAATAAATTTTCTACACATTTTCTTTTTCTTTAAACCTAAGAATTAAAATGTCATATAATCATATTTTCAAATTTGGCCTAGGGACCTAGTTTTTGTTCCCACACGACCCAGTTTCGATTCATCCTATATATAATTCATCAAGATTGGGCAATTTATTTGACCTACTGATCCCAAAAATAAAAGGGGTCATCTACTCAATCTGTGAAGTCTGAAGACTGTGGGTTAAATGGTACTCCAGTTACTGAGCAGAAACAGAGTGTGATAGACAGATGGACAGGGTCAAAACAATATGTCTCCCTCAGAGAGGAGCTCTAGAAATAAAGTCACCAATATTTTTAGTTATGAGTTATGACATTTTGATGGCAAACATGGTTTTGCAGTCGCAATGACCATATTTGTAGTTAATTTTCAGATGCCTCAGGGCAATATCATATGGCACTCTCTTCAGTCTTTAAAATTTGCTGACCAGATGCCACAGCCACGAGTCAAAATGTCATTGTCTGTGATATCGAGCATAAAAGAAATCAAAGGATCTTTTGGTTTTCCTTTATAATTATCATACATGGGAAAACATGATATTCCAAACAAGAAATGGCAATGCCATAAACCCAGGAGTGGTATTCTGAAACATTCTTAGGATATTGTGCGCGGGTGAGCTAAAACATGTCTTAGGAAGGTTCTGAATTCCATCTCAGGTATTCTCAGCGACCTTGACGCCAGTGACCTAAAACCCCTTATAAATGTTGCAATCCATGTAGGTAACAACATACCAAATATCTAAGACATCAATAAAAGAAGGTGCTCTGAAGAAAAGTAGACAAATATATTTTTAGCCTCAGTGCATTCAAGGTTTTAGGATAGCTATTTATCAAACCAAACAGGATCCTTTCATACTTTCACTTTTAAGCAAGTACATACCTTTCATGTATGCTGCGAGAGCACTTTTGATTTTGATCCGATGCCCTATCGCAACAACCCCCAGTTTCTCAAAGTTAGTAGAAGTTAAGTCGTGGACTTGATCTAAGGTTATCTGAAAATCTAACAAGAGGACAATAACACCCTGGTTCATAGATTGATAAGAGAACCCCAAGCCAAAGCTACACATACCCAGTGTTTTTAGGGCCAGTTTGGGGCCGAATTACCCTGCTTAAAAAGTATATATTTTCCCTTAAAAAATTCCCCTATGGAAGAAAGCTTTATTTAAACAACAAATTCGACCAAAATCGGACAAAAATTGACTAAGATACTGATATATAAATGTTCATAAACAATCCCACCAATTTTTCATCACACCAGTTTAGTGCATAATCTAAGTTATGCTTTGTTGCCAAACAATTCATTAATTAGTTTTATAACAAAGTAGAATATAAATATGCAATAACACTTTTCTAAACAAAATCCCCTTTTACCGTCACATTCCCAATCTGAAGGGCCCCGCCAACTTTCCCCCAAAGGTGAAAAAAACACTGATACCAAAAGACAATCTTTGTAGAGGATCCCATGACAATGCTACATACTAAATATCTAAGTTTTGACCCTTGCAGTTTCAGACAAGAAGATTTAAAACGTTTTCCCTATATAATTCCATGAAAAACAATTTACCCCCGAGGCGGAGCCAATTTTGACCCCTGGGGCATAATTTGAAAAATCTTTGCAGAGGACCCCAAGACCACGATTCGTACCAGGTATCTAAGTTCTAGCCCTTTTCTAGCGGTTTCAGACAAGACTATTTTTTTTAAAGTTTCCCTATAAACGGTAAGTCAACGTAAAATTAGTGTACCCTGGTATCCCAAAAGCTCACCATGAGCACTGTGCTCAGATGAGCTAAAAATAGGTGACCCCTACAGTTGAGCCAATTTTAACACCAGTCATGCCATGGCCACAATTAAACATCTTGGTAGAAGATAATTAAGTTAGGTGATGCTAAATATCAAAGTCCTACATCTGGTGGTTTCATAATACTTGCTATTTTAAGTTTTCATCATAAAAATGTATAGCTACAGTAATTAAATATGCAAATAACCAGAACCTTTTGAACAAGAATCACAATACTCAATGGCAATTAAATGTTAAGTTTCTGCATGTGAACAGGTTAACAAACAGTTTTCAAACGTTGGTAAGTCTGGTTAGTCACAATCAATGAAAATGTTATTTTAATACTGCTAGTCTACAAAAATACAGAATTTGTTGGGGGTATTTTTTTTAGTGCTTGTTTTAAAAGTATTTCAGTCACATACAGACAGGCAGTTCACCTAACCATCGTCTTCTGTAAGCAATTGCTTACTTTCTCGCAGATTTGTTTAGACACCCCGTTTTCTCCCAAGCCCAAAAAGCCTTATTTTCCACAAAACCCTGATTATTTTTCCCTCTGTCATCAAAGTTCCCAAATTAAAATGCAAAATAAAAAATGAAGTGAATATAAAAACATGGTTAAACCTTTTAAATGGTTAAGCCAACTCAATGTTTTTCTTCATTGTGAAAACTTTGTTCATCAAATTAGTTGTTAAAGCTCGAAACAACTTTTATTTTGGCTTATTCATTATAGGCCTGGCCAGTAATTAAGAGTTTGTTCATTCTTATGCTGAGTTTGTCTACCATTCTATAAAAAGAAAAACTTAATCATTTATTTGTAAAATGACATTTATTATATATGAGCATACCATAAAAACATTTGGAACAAGGATTTGTCAGTATTGCAAGCAATACAAGAGTCTCCTACCGGTGGAATCTACCTTTGACCTAACACACCAGTAGAGGACTAATAATAATTAAAGAATGTGCATTATCTTCATTGCACCTTATGTACATCAAGTTTCATGATAAACTCTCATGTGTTTTTTTTAGTTACTGTGTTTTGTTTCTATTTTTACTTAGTTACATTGACCCTACCTTCGACCACTGATGAAAAAAATGTGCATAAATGTCACATTGCCCTTTTTGTGTACACAAAGTTTCATGGGAATATATTGAGTACTTTTCGAGTTATCGAACTGTTTTTCTATTATTAGTAATAGTAACTGACCTTAGGTGAATAATAGAGGTCACACATAATCCTCGCATTGCCCTTTATATCATATGTATACCAAGTTTCATAAAAAATATCATCAGTACTTTTTAAAATACTTGACCAAATGTTTCCTGAAAGATGGTATAAACTCTGCCATCCCAATATCTTGCAGAAGACTTTTGATGGTGTCTGCATCATCTACAAGTTTTTAAACAAACAGGCTGAGTTGTAGCTTTCTAATAAAATGTCCATAAATCATAATTCTCAATTTATATTACCATATAGTTCAACTAGTGGAATGTAAAGATGCATGATTTTAAGATAACTTTTGATTGGTAAAATCATGTTTTAAAGCAGCATTGTACGTTTGTGCAAAAAGTCATAGTAAAATTTCAAATTTGCTGTACCTATACCTAAGGGGACAACCATTTCACATGTAGGGGGTGGCCTGGGTGAATTTGTAAATAAATAATCCGGCCCATATTATAATGTAAATAATCTAGCCATAAATGAATGTAAAAAATTAATCTAGCCACAATATCAATGTAAATAATCTGACCTCAAATACAAATGTAAATAAATAATCCGACCTCATTGCCATTCAGTATAAAAGAATGAATTAATATAGGTTTGAAGGTTTGAAACATTTGTCTTGGTGGATACTGTACTGGGTCCGACAATTTTCTTGATTTATATGAACGACATTGCTGAGGGAATAACATCTAACATAAGACTTTTTGCAGATGACTGTGCCCTATATAGAGTTATAAAATCTCAAGAAGACCATGCTATCCTATAATCAGATCTTCATAAACTAGTATAAGTAAAATGGAGCTCAACTTGGCAAATGGAATTCAATGTCGATAAATGTGCAGTCATGAAAAACATCACCAGCAAAAGAAATACAAGTAGTTTTGCTTATGAAATGAAGAACCAAACTCTCCCAGTAGTAAAACACCATCCCAATCTAGGAGTAGAACTTACAATCTATGAAGAACCAAACTCTCCAAGTAGTAAAACACCATCCCAATCTAGGAGTAGAACTTACAATCTATGAAGAACCAAACTCTCCAAGTAGTAAAACACCATCCCGATCTAGGAGTAGAACTTACAATCTATGAAGAACCAAACTCTCCAAGTAGTAAAACACCATCCCAATCTAGGAGCAGAACTTACAGACAATATGAAGTACAGTCACCACATTGACAACATCACGGCTAAAGCCTCACGTGTCTTGGCAGTCACCACATTGACAACATCACGGCTAAAGCCTCACGTGTCTTGGCAGTCACCACATTGACAACATCACGGCTAAAGCCTCACGTGTCTTGGCAGTCACCACATTGACAACATCACGGCTAAAGCCTCACGTGTCTTGGCTGTCATCACATTGACAACATCACGGCTAAAGCCTCACGTGTCTTGGCAGTCACCACATTGACAACATCACGGCTAAAGCCTCACGTGTCTTGGCAGTCACCACATTGACAACATCACGGCTAAAGCCTCACGTGTCTTGGCAGTCACCACATTGACAACATCACGGCTAAAGCCTCACGTGTCTTGGTTTTGTTTAAAAGGAACTTGAAGCACTGCCCAACAACTGTAAAAAGCAGAGCCTATCAAGCCCTAGTAAGACCAAAACTTGAATATAGTTTACCCATCTGGAACCCACAACAAAGCACTCAGATCATAAACAAACTGAACAAATACTGAGGAATGCTGCCCGCTTTGTCCTTAACCAGCCGTATAACCTTAACAACCCCACAAGTGTAACAACACTGCTTCATCATTTGAAATGGCCTTCTCTTCAAGACCGGCGTAAAACCACTGACGTAATCCTTATGTACAAGGCAATCCATCACCTTATAGCCATTCCCGATTGTTACCTCCCTACAAGATAGCCAAGATATACTGATGTTATATGATTCATCCCCTATTACTGCAGGATAAACATACACCAGCATTCCTTTTTTCCCCACATAAAATGTCCTTATGGAATCAACTACCTGAATCGGTTGTGTGCCTGCAGAGTCTGGACAACTTCAAGGCTGCTGTGCAGTGCACAGTGGTAGTGTAGGTGTGTGTGTGGAGAATTGTAAATTGTAAAGTGTATATACATGTTGTTTACTAATTTAAAAAATAACCACAAAATGTCATACTATTAAGAGCACCTGGTCCTGTACTGTCAAGCACAAATGCTTTTAATTCTGCACCTCATCGTCATGTCTGCATAGCGGATGTTTGGATGAATAACAAGTTGAAGTGACATATAATATGCCCACTTTGTAAAAATCATTAGCCTCCGTTTTTTGTAAATGTCCAGTTTTGTGTTTTGTGGTTAGTGTAGGCATAACAAGCGTTTAAATTAGATGTATATGTATTTTGTATGATGTTACAATGTGTTTCGTGTCCAATTACACCAGGTCCAGATTTTAGTGGTGTCATTTCCATCATAACAAATTTTTGTTACAAATAGCATTATTTCAATATATTTTTATTTTCTAAAGACATACAAGATCCATGACTTACGTTTTCTTTTATATATTTAATGTAATCAACTTGTACCTATTATTTTGTTTAATATAAATAATGCAGAACTGCGCAAGGATTCAATTCATCCAGTTTGGCCGGCATTATAGCGACAGGTCTGCAGTTAAGTGCTTCCCTTTCAAGAATGGCTACCACATGAACAACAGAAAATACATTTAAAAGACTATCCCCTTAGTGATCCTGTATCATTTTTTAGTAATGGGTAATGTAAAAAAACAAATGTATCGAGACAATTCCACACTAACATTGCATACACGGGAAGCGTCATTGTTTAATTTGTTTTATCCGAAACAAGTAATATCCAGAAATCAGTACGAGATCATCAAGATTCAAATTTTCAATTGTGATCCAGAAAAACTTATGTACTGTGTTCCGATGGAGTCGCGGTACTAACGATTTTTTTAATAACCAAAATGGAAAGATAACACTTACAACTTTTAAAACGATTATAAGGTGTAAAAATGTCTTAAGCACACATGGCAATCAACAAAAAAACAATTATTTCATTTGGAATAATGGCAAAACACCAAACCACACAACACGGTCTATAGGTTAAATTTGACAACTTGGACGACGGAGTCGCGGTAATTGGTAACAATGGAAGCAATCCTTGCCAGTTTTGAAAAATAAATAGTGTACAGTATAACCTTAATTACCGGAAAGGAAATAACTTATGTACAAAACCAACGGGGAAATACTTCTACTAATTTGGCACAGACGACAGAGTAAAAACAATATCTTATTTAATTCTGCAATGAAATCGGATGAGACTCTTAGAAGAAATGCATTATACAAGCATGTTTAAGCAAAAAAAGAATGTACTTTGCAATATTCTATGCATTTTCAGATAGTTATCATAATAAAAAGCGGAGACTAGAAAAAGAGGTGGATTTTGTTTACAAGAAATGTCCACTAGATAACGTTTTTTGTTTACCGCGACACCGTCCGTACCGCGACTCCATCCGAATAGAGTATAACAGATTTGTCACACATACGAAACAAATAGCATCTTACTTTAGATCTTGATAACTGTTTCTCTTAAGTCATGTTAAAAATTATTATTAATGAACAACAAAATTTATATTTAGATCTACCGTCTTGTCTGTTGGAGAAGTTGGAGAAGACCATGCTTTCGGGCAAGTGGTCGTATGGTAGGTGTTGGGTCAGGACGGCCTAATTCCATGACGACCCTAGTCGTTGACGGCCCAAGTTGTTGACAGAAAGGACCATGACGGCACAAAGTGAAACTTTATAGATTAAGAGAGTTGTTGTTTAAGACTGATATAATTAACCGTACTATATAAAACAAAATAAAATAAAAAATGGTCCCAAAAATGAACCCGGATCTTCCGGATATAAAGGCTATCACCTTAACCACTAATTAAACCATTCCGACTTCTATATTTTACCTTGCATTATTTACTTTATGAAAGTGTTCCCCGTGATGTTAACAGTTTCAACGAAAACAACAGAAACATTCCAAATTATTCCATCGTTTAGCGTTACAAACTCTTTATAATTTTATCAATTTCAGCTTATGATTACTCATAAACGAAACGGTTTTTACAGAATATTTCTAGGTCCGTAGTGTTATTTTGCTCCCTAGTGTTATTTTGCACAGTTCTTTTATTTTTTAAATCGGTGACGAACGGTTGAAAAATTGGAAATTCGTCAATCTGTGAACAGGTCCATTAAATTGTTTGCATAATTGTTAATATGTTAACACCATTGGTAAAATTGGTAAAAATACACGGTTTTTAAGATTAACATTTTTATTCAATCACAATCACTTTCCATGTTGCTTTATAACACATATAAATAAAAGGTCAGCCGTCATGGTCTGGGCCGTCAGCGACCTGGGCCGACTTTACCCGCATGCAGGGAAAAAGCTTTGCTTACCTGCTTTCAAACCGCGAGACTCGATGTTCGGGCGTTATTTGAACCATACAATATCATGCCTCGCTTCGTGTGTCGCCCGATTCTCGTGTCTCACTTCGTGTTTCGAGTATCGTGGTTTGAAAATCTACCGCGATACTCGAGATTCGGGCGGTATTTAAACGATATAATATCGTGCCTCGCTTCGTGTCTCGCCTGATCATCGTGTATAGCTTCGTGTCTCGCTTCGCATCTCGTGCCTCGACCTCTAAACGCGAGGCACGAGAATTGCGCGAGACACGAAGCGAGGCACGATATTTTACCGCGAGACACGAAGCGAGACACGAGAATTGCGCGAAACAGGAAGCGAGACACGATATTTTGCCGCGAGATATCGTGGTATGGGATACTGCAACAGTGCGAGATATCGTTTTACAATATCGTGTCGCGCTTCGTGTCTCGGAATATCGTGTCTCGCTTCGTGTTTCGCACAATTCTCGTGTCTCGCCCTTGCCGTAAGAGGCACGATATTTCATATGGCACTAACCGGATTTCGTACTATACATACATCAATTAGCGTCCAGAGAATCAAAAGAGCGAATATTTCAATAAATGGATAATTTATGTTTATAAATTTACTACTAATTTGAAATTGAATTGCGGTTGCGTTCTATTAAGAATTAATTAGAATTGCGCATTTCTATCAACTACTTCAGTCGATGTTAATCAACCTATAAAACGATATCTTTCAATAAATAAAATGTGGTGAAATAAGTCTCGGAATACGTCGAAATGTTATTCATGTTACTTTTACTTCATTTGCGTAGCATTAATACATTATTTGCAATACCAATTATACACAGAAACCATTGATACATCATATTCCTACCGAATATAATTTTAAATCGCCATAGTCTAATGAAATGTTATGTTTGTGTTATCAAAAAAAGGAAGTCATCATTATTTCAAATGCGCTGAATGTTCTCTGAAGATTGCTTTTCATTAGGATACACAGTATAAATGATTAATTGACCTCGAAATGTGTATGTATTTTGCATAGATAACTTCCAAGATGAAGGTAGGGTATATTACTTAAGAATTACTATACGCGTCTGATACAAAATAATTTTCATTCATTCCCACTGTTATTTTCGTACATTGTTAATTTGTTAACTTTGGCTGACAAATTTATATAATAATGATGTTAACGTAAATTATTAAGGTTATTCATGTATCACTGGTGAAAACATGGGGCGGTATGATCGGTTTATTCACGGTACAAATATTAATAATTATTGAATTAATCACTAAACAAATTTGGACATCAGAGAAGTTTTCTTATGGTGTCAGAAAAATCTGGGGTCCGAGAAGTCTGCTTATATAGGTGGTGACCGAAAAATCTGGGGTGCGAGAAGCCAAGTAACCGATCATCTTGGTCCTCTTGTATAATTTTTAGGGTAAAAATAATATCTCAATATTACTGTCAACGCCGATTGTCTTTTTTAAAGACATTTTTTGTATACTACTGTTCTAGCTCTAAAATTTATTGGTGTTCCCCCACGCAGGACCTCAGAGCTATACAGTACTGTACAAATAATCTTTTTTTAATATAAATACTGTATAAAGGAGTGTTTGAAACAATCGAAACACCGTTTGAACAACAAAAGACGAGCTGCTTAATATGGAGAAGTCAGTAGAAGTTGCTTTGAAAATCGGAGTCATAATTTTTTTTATTTTCGAGCAATTTGAACATTCTATAGAGGGTGGCGGATTTAGGCACTCCCACGCTCATTTTGTACACTGTTTTGGCCTTTCGTCTCAATAAGTATTTTTCCTATGCCAACTATTTGCAATTTATTCAAAAACACGCCAGCAAGTGCACATTAAACCTAGTTTAATTCATGTGAATTGTTTTGTCAATTAGAAAACAATTTTTGAAATATCGTAATAACATCTCCAAAATGTGGCGGATTTAGGCACTGCACCAGTACGGATTTCGGACTGGCATACAGCTGCCTGACATATTTTGCAGTTGCTTCATATCAGTGAATTTTTGCATAAACGTTTTTATACTCAGAGTAAACTAAAATCATTTGAAATAAAAATGAATCAGAATAATCAAAAAATAATTTGATATCATGGCCGCGTGTTTGTATTTAATTAGAATCGAAATAAATGACAAAATGTTGTAATTTAAATAGTTGCATTAACAAGCACTTTAACACTGCAATGACGCCATAGGTGAAAATCATTAAATATGTCAAAACAAATGTTTAAGCATCTACTGCTCTAGGTCTGTTGATAGTGCATGCGTCATTAAGAAGGTCTACTTACGGATGCGATTCGACGAACTCACTTCTAAAAGATAAATTCGTTACTGCGAAGTTAATCTTTGGCCACTTCATTCTTCGGAGCTTTGTGGATATGGTCCCGGCAGACATTACATCGCTAAAACGATACTAAAATAACTAAAAGTGTAAAACTTGAGAGGTAATGATGCATTCACAATAAGTAACGGCCTGATGTGTTATTAGAATACAATGAATATTGTCAATAAGTAACGGCCTGATGTGTTCATTAGAATACAATGAATATTGTCAATAAGTAACGGCCTGATGTGTTCATTAGGATACAATGAATATTGTCAATAAGTAACGGCCTGATGTGTTCATTAGAATACAATGAATATTGTCAATAAGTAACGGCCTGATGTGTTCATTAGAATACAATGAATATTGTCACACAAGAAACATACAACGCGATAATAATCTTGATGCACAGTAGATATGACAACTAAGGATATATTAAATGGGTTTTCGTTTCAAGTTTTTTGTTATTCATTTGATCATGAAATGTCAGTCTTTTTGTCTAAGATTACAAACCTGATTTTAGTAAATTAAAAGTTCCATATAACGCATCTCATAATGGATTAAAATAATCATAATTAGGAATTTAGCTCGTAGATACATTGTAGTACGTTTTTGTTTTAATGACATTTAAATGAATAAATGCACACTCTTTTGGCAATATAACTTAATGGTCAAACTAATTATTTAAATCTACCATACTTATTTGACTGTCAAGTTAATGGACTGCCATCAACTACGTTCAGTCTGCTATACGCAAATACAAATCTCAAACAAGGCTTTGACATAATGCGTTAATTAAAGGGACTTGTTCACATATTTTTGTATTTTTTGATGTATGCCATAAAATGTCTTAACTTGACAGTTTAAGAATCGGATCTATAGAGCACAAGTATAATAGTTCACGAAAAGGATAAAAGAAGCAAAGAAACAAAATGCTCCCAAGGGGATTCGAACCTCAGACATCCTGATCACCAAGCTACCGCCATAACCACTCGGCCATTCCGATTCCTATATTTGAATGCCAATTTTTCGCTTGATATAAGTGATCCACGTGTTTGTCAACAATTTTTACGAAAACAACATAAACGTTCCAAATTATTCAATCGTTTAGCGTTACAAACACTATAATTTTATCAAAATCAGTTACTGATTTACTCATCAACGAATCGGTATTTGCAGTATATTTCTATGCCCGTAGTGTTATTTCACTCCTTTATATACACTATATTTTATTTTTGGAATATGTGACAAAAAGTTGGAAATGTATCAGTTTGTTAATCTGTGAACATGTCCCTTTAACAGCATAAATTAATGATGTATTGGTCTTGAGTCGTATTCCAGAAAAAAATCTTAAGTCGACTCTTATCCTTAGATTTAAAATCGTCATTTTCTTAAGCAATTCATTCTATGTATTCGTGAAATTCTGCTACATGTTCACTAATTATCAACTTACTATTAACTACTATTTACTTAACTGTAAATTGGAATCATTGTATTTTCTTTAATATTACCTTACACAGTTTGGAACTTAAGTGAATCTAGTTTAAGATAAACTTAAGATG
This sequence comes from Congeria kusceri, assembly GCA_027627225.1. Lineage (NCBI taxonomy): Eukaryota > Metazoa > Mollusca > Bivalvia > Myida > Dreissenidae > Congeria > Congeria kusceri. The sequence continues at coordinate 58,225,998 of CM051036.1, read as the reverse complement.
TTTTTAGAATATGGTCCCCGATCAAACTAGTAAGTTACAATGTCAGGTCTGTAGATCTGTCATTGTTTGTTGCCAACGACTTGGTTTATGTCATGGTTTAGCACTATATCATTAAAACGTACAGTATCGGCGAGATTCAGTGTATCACAAACATTCACTTGATCGTTGGTATTTACCTGTTCCTTTTTTACTTGATCACGTTAATCCATTGCACCGCTTGTATTCACTTGATTATTGTGTATTGCATCATTAAGTTCCACTTTGATCATTGGTGTGCATTGATTTAATGAGATCCACTCGATTAAGATGTGCATTGCATCACTGAGATCTACGTGATCATGATGTGCGTTACATCATTTAGATCCACTTGCTCATGGGGTTCATTGCTTCAATGAGATCCTATTTGATCACGTGTGTGCATTGTTTAAAAGAGATCCACTCGTTTACGATGTGTATTGCTTCAATGAGATCTACTTTGATTATTGGTGTGCATTGGATTATTGAGATCCACTTGATCGTGACGTATATTGCAGCACTGAAATCCACTTTAATCATTGGTGTTCATTGCATCGCTGAGATCCACTAAATCATGATTTACATTCGATTATTAAAATCCACTTGATCAGTGTGTGTGTTACATCACTGAGATTCACTTGATTATTAGTGCGCATTGCTTCTATGAGATCCACTTTGATCGTAGGTGTGAATTGGATAATGGGATTCACTTGATCTTTGATGTGCATTGGATTATGTGAGATTCACTTGATCATAGGTGTGAATTGGATTATTGAGATTCACTTGATCATTGGTGTGAATGGGATTATGTGAGATTCACCTGATCATAGGTGTGAATTGGATGATGTGAGATTCACTTGATCATATGTGTAAATTGGATTATGTGAGATTCACTTGATCATAGGTGTGAATTGGATTCTTGAGATTCACTTGATCAGTGGTGTGAATTGGATTATTGAGATTCACTTGATCATTGGTGTGCATCGGATTATGTGACATTCACTTAATCATTGCTGTGCATTGGATTATGTGAGATTCACTTCATCATAGGTGTGAATTGGATTATTGAGATTCACTTGATCATTGGTGTGCTTCACGATGTGCATGGATTATGTCAGATTCACTTGATCATTGGCGTGCATTGGTTTATGTGAGATTCACTTGATCATTGATGTGAATTGGATTATGTGAGATTCACTTGATCACTGATGTGTATTGGATTATGTGAGATTCACTTTATCATATGTGTGCATTGGATTATGTATGGTTCACTAGATTATTAGTGTGCATTGGATTATGTGAGATTCACTTGATAATTGGTGTGTATTGGATAATGGGGATTCACTTGATAATTGGTGTGAATTGGATTATGTGAGATTTACTTGATAATTGACGTGAATTGGATTATGTGAGATTCACCGGACTATTTCGGTGCATTGGAGTATGATATTCACTTGATCATTGATGTACATTAGATTATGTGAGATTCACTTGATCATTGTTGTGAATTGGATTGTGTGAGATTTACTCGATCATTGACGTGAATTGGATTATGTGAGATTCACTTAATAATCGGCGTAAATTGGAATATGTGAGATTCTCTTGATAATTGGCGTGAATTGGATTATTGTGATTAATTTGTTGAAATTACCAATCCGTTTCATTCACGTTGAGAGTTTTTAGTATTTAAATCAGCATCTGAATTATAACTCCTGTCGAAATATTGTAAAAACAGTCAAAACCACATTCACTTACATGATATACCGACTGATATAAATGCGTGTCAAATTTTATATATAGGTGTATATTTTAAAGAGGTAAGACTATACAGATATTTTACCATTTTAATTTTATGGTATTCCTTTCGATATTGATATTTATATATTGATATCATATTCATACTACTATTTCTACTTATTTGTTTATTGCATGAAATATGTACAGCATTTTTATGCATGACAGTAAAGAAATAATTTCTTTGTGAATCAATATGCAAAATCAAAATTCAAAATCGTCATATAAAGTAGTAACATTTAACTTTGTCATTTTTTTTATTTTTTGAAAGTGTAATCTAAACAAAAGTTCTTTGATTTACGTTAAATTATATATTCATTTGCCCGACTCCGCAAATCGAGAAATGTGTTGGTTTCATGCGAGCCGACTCGTATCAAACTCTTCGCATCGGTTACCTCCCCTAGCGGTTACCGCTCCTATCGGTTAACAGTAACCACTGCCATCACAAGTAAAATGCCTTCTGATCTGGAAGGATTTCGATTTTGTAGGTTTAACTTATTCAATGCAAGCATTGCAAAATCTACATTAATGGGCTTATTATACATTATTTAGGGTCAATAGTGAAAAAAAGAAAAGTAAAATCTAGTTTAAGCGTAAAGAATAACTAGAGATTCTTAATCGATCATCATCACGTGGTTTGGTATGACGGTAGGGGTTTGATTTGAGCTATGCTCGGAACCAGTGAAATCTTTGAGCGGAGGTTGATAGTGGCAGGGATTTGATTTGAGCTTGGAACCAGTCAAATCTCTGAGCGGAAGGGTGGTAGTGGCAGGAGTTTGATTTGAGCTGTCCTCGGAACCAGTCAAATCTCTGAGTGGAGGTTGGTAGTGGCAGGAATTTGATTGGAGCTATCCTCGGAACCAATCAAATCTCTAAGTGGAGGTTGGTAGTGGTAGGGATTTGATAGGAGCTATCCTCGGAACCAATCAAATCTCTGAGTGGAGGTTGGTAGTGGCAGGGATTTGATAGGAGCTATCCTCGGAACCAATCAAATCTCTGAGCGGAGGTTGGTAGTGGCAGGGATTTGATAGGAGCTATCCTCGGAACCAATCAAATCTCTGAGCGGAGGTTGGTAGTGGCAGGGATTTGATTGGAGCTATCCTCGGAACCAATCAAATCTCTAAGTGGAGGTTGGTAGTGGCAGGAATTTGATAGGAGCTATCCTCGGAACCAATCTAATCTCTGAGCGGAGGTTGGTAGTGGCAGGGATTTGATAGGAGCTATCCTCGGAATCAAATCTCTGAGCGGAGGTTGGTACTGTATATGTACCTGGTAGAATTTTAAACCTAACGGTACCACAATTGTTACCGTACATTACTTTTATATACGCAGGTCTATTTATTTATTTGAATACACACATTGTTCTGTTTTTATATTTGGGTCGAGTTCTGAGGAGCATTTGGTTTCCTTTTACCGGCATGTGTACGCGTGATACGAAACATGCTAATATTGTTCTGTCACTGACAGTTCTCCGAAAACTGGCCGATTCTATGTAGCAACGCACCGATGTATGTACATCACATTTGGAGGACAGAGCGAACAATGCTAACTTTTTCCCCTTTCCTTTCCTGGAATAAAAAGTCGGTAATGTTCGTGTATTTCGACAAGGTTCGTTAATAATGATAATATCCACTAAACGCTTAAGTAGGCATACTGATCGAGACAACTCTGGTTTGTGATATTACGGTCTTTTGAAGGATTTGTCTCCCTTCGGCTTCACGGCATATTTCCAATAATGCTGGTTCAAAGTCAGCTTGGGCGGTGTCTTGGTTATAAAGATTGTTCATGCATGTTGTCCATTGCAAAGACAAAATCGCAGCTATAAAATATGTTTACATTTTTAACAACACATTCTGTAAGGTTATTAAATATTTCCGAGTTGTTGGACATTAGAAACTCATTTAAAAAAACAACAACATATAAAGACTGGTCTCGATTTGTTTAAAATAAAATTTCATGGAACGACACTTCATTAACAGGAGAGAAACACCTTTTATAAATGGCACACACTATTCAAGCGGAATAGTACCAAGTACTGCCTACATTGCAAATTGTGCCCCTACAAACACAGATCGAAACAGCTGCCTCCGATTGCTTTTGCTGGCAGAATGATGCAATTTAAGCGCCTGACTGTAGATCGTCGTGTCATTATTGAACTTTTCTCTCCTGGAATGGTCTGGACTCTGCCTTTGGTGGTTCTGCCTGCGAATGCTGACAGCTTCAGTCAATATTGATAAAACGTGTGAGGCAGCAGCGCTTGAAGAGTGATTTTATTGCTAAAGATTTCCATGCATTCTGAATGGAATAGCACCATAGTTGGAGTTGTTTCTGTTAAGAAAGGCTGCACGATCACTTCAGTGTGGAAACGAATAACTGTATTTGGTACCGTATCTGAGGGACTATATACAGAAATATGCGACATATTTTTAGGAGATTGTAGTGCAAAGACAGAATGATTTTCAGGACAGATATGGAAAATATATTGTGCTACCTACCACAAGAAGACCAACTTTTTGAAAAGTCGAGTTTTATAGAAATATGGCTGTTAGCCTTGCCGCTAGTTACGATATGTTTTATAACGATAGTTGCCAATGGAGCGATTATATTCATGTTTGCGACGCATCAAGCGATACGAAAATGCCGGAATACATACATTATGAATTTAGCAGTGGCCAATTTCTGCATCGGATTAACAATGACTGTTCCCATCGTAGAAACTTTAAGCGAGGAATGGACGTTCGGAGACGAGGCATGCACATATTTTCTGACTTTGAAATACACATTATTTTATGTGACGATTCTAAGCATTATTTTGATAACAGTTGACAGATGGTGGTCCGTTAATTTTCCGTTTTCGTACAGAATTAAAAGGAGTCAACGAATAACATTCTCCTTAGTAGCATTAGTTTGGATGATCAGTTTCACTGTTCACGCACCTTCTATTTTGGGATTCAGTTATATTCAAGTTAAACCGCCGAAAATACACAAATATTGCAGGGTTCCCTATGAACTAAATCCCGGTTTTACCATATCAGCATGTTTCATCGAATTTTTTATTCCGCTAATAATTCTACTGTCTCTGAACATGGGAATATATATTAAACTTGCAAGAAGAAGGAACAGCAAAAAGATTCGACGGTCACTAAGTTCTTCAGATGGTCGACCACGAAAAACGTCGTCGGAATCGGACGGGAGTTTAGAAAAAATAGAAATACTTTCGACATTATCTCCAAATAATCGACGGAAACGCGTTGTGGTTAACGTATTGTCGACATTACGGCGGCTGAGCTACGGCCCTAGCAGTTTGAGTTCACAAAACAACAACGTCCAAACTTATAAGTCATGTTCTATGAACGGGCGGAGTATTTCCTTAGATTACACATCGGAGCCAGGTATACAAGGTAAAGGTTATTCGCTGTACAAAAACACAAAACTGCCGAGTCTAACACAATCAAACAAAGACGACGCGGATGCAGCGGTACGAGACTTTTTGCTACGGCAAGACAATAAAGCGCTGTTTGCGATTGCGTTACTTGTGATAACATTCGTTGTGTGCTGGTCACCATTCATTCTGTGTAAAATCCTCTTCTCACTTTGTCCCAGCAACCTTCCCACATGGGCTTTGCAGCTCAGTGGATGGATCTTGGCGTGCAGTGCCGCCCTCAATCCGTTCCTTTATGGCATTGGCAGTTCTGACTTCCGGCGAATTACTCAACGATTCTTCTGCGGAAAGAAGGTCAACACACGAAGAGGAGACCGTCTTCTGGTGTATAATCAGATTTGTCAGTCTTATGACATGGCTGGGGTCAAAAACTGTACAATTTATGCCAATAGACGATTGAAACACTATGAACCTCATAGTCTTGTCTGAGGGCTTACGAGACATTCGTCAAAATTGAATACTTTCGTAGCTATGTGATTCTAAAAACTGTATAAAATGCTAGTGCTGTATTATGTGATATGTACGTATTTTGTTTGTGATATTTGGTATTTTGAATGTTGTAAGGGTCTGTTTAATTGTCATGTTTAATTAACATCCCTAGTTATCCAGACGAATGACACACGTTAGTCAAAATAATACATATTATTACATGATTATATAAATATAAAGGATTGTAAAACTTAATATGCATAGCCTAGTGACACTCGTATTAATAAAACTTCTTTTATCGCAAGTGACCAAAGACATGTTTACGCATATTGATTGTAAAGAATTCAACTGTATTTTGACACAAGTACATTGAAGTTTAAAAAAAAAGTCAATTTTGTTGAAATACCAAAATAAACATGTTTATGATTTGCTTTCTTCAATTTTTCGGATGCTTTAACTGTTGAATATCACGAATACCATTTTTGAATTAACAAAATAATGACAATATATTTATAAATTATCAAGTAAAGTAAATTTATAAGTAAAAAAAACAATACAGATTGTGCAATATATACGTAAGTGCACACAAACCTATTAAAATGTTTTTGTTCAATGAAAGAAATACATTTTCCCTGTCGGCGACGTGTGGCTTTACTTCGTTATAGTAAATGAAGTAACATTGCACGGGCAGCAAGCGCAGCTGATTAGGTCTCGATACACTAACGCATTTACTCTGTCTATCAATAATGCTTCGTCCGGATCTAATGCAGGATCGTAAAATTTCCATTGAGGCTTTTCATGTTTTCTTACGCTCGAACATTACTTTTCATTAGGAGGGCTAAGATTTGTGTTGGATTTATATGTTGCGTGATCAATCTTATGTTTGTGATTTATTTTTGTGAAATTGTTATAAACGAAACTGTTATTGTTAAAGATGTTCAAACATTTATATGACGGTTATATAATGAATTAAACTATTTATGATAAACTATATTTTTGTCGTATATTTTAAATTCGAAACCAATTATCATCATCATCGCCATCATAATCATCACCAACATCACCATCATGATAATCATCATCATCGTCATCATTATCATCATCATTATCATCGTCGACTTTATTTTAGCTGAAATAACATTGTACCACAATCTCCTTCTCAAAATCATCATCATCAGCAGCAGCAGCAGCCACAAGAGCAACTTTCAACTGTGTCGTCGTCTGCGTAGTATGATCATTGCTATCAGCGTTAAAATTATTGTCAACGTACATTTTGAGAATTTCATTTTTATTGAATATTGTCCTCAAAACAGTGACAATCGCGTGTCGGCCTTGTTCAGAAGACAGTAGGGTTCTTTAAAAATAAAGATGCATTTAGAGGTCTTCCTCACAATTTCACAAAATAAGACATCGGTGACATTATGTCATTCTCTTATATTAAACATGAGAATGCGTCCAGGAAATGTGTTAGTAAATACTTTCATAAATCTGAGTGCTATTAAATACTTTCATAAATCTTAGTGCTATTAAATACTTTCATAAATCTTAGTGCTATTAAATACTTTCATAAATCTTAGTGCTATTAAATACTTTCATAAATCTTAGTGCTATTGGCTTGTGCTCATGACAGAATTTTGAATTTGATTAAACGTGATGGTGTTTGGCAATTCGAGAGATACAGTTCTACGTTTTTTTTTTATCTCTAAGTGATAAATTGAACATTATACTGGTGTTTCCATTTGCTCATATCATAACGTTGATTTTAATTTGGTGTTGGGCTGCAATTCTGAGCTACAATCTTACACGGAAGTTTTCTCCTAAGATTTAAATACATTCATGAAACTTTCGCTTTTTCTTTTTCTTTTGGCGAAGTACATAAGGATGACTGTAATTTGATGTTGTGTTGCAATTCTAAGCTACAGTCTTAAAAGAAAGTTTTCTCCTAGGATTTAAATGCATTCATAAATCTTACTGGTATGTCCTTTTGCGAATAACATAAGGTTGATCTCAGGTGTGTCGTAAGAAAACCAGGCTTAATGCAAGTGCGTAAAGTGTCGTCCCGGATCAGCCTGTGCAGTCCGATCCGGGACGGCACTTTCCGCATTTTAAGTTATTTTGTGTTTCAAAGAAGTCTCTTCTAAACATAAATCCACTATAGGCAAAACGTGTCGTCCCGGATCAGCGTGTGCGGACTGCACAGGTTTATCCGGGACGACACTTTACGCACATGCATTCTGCTCGGGTTTCCCACGACACGACTCATTTAATATTGTGTTGCAATTGTGAGCCACAGACACACAGGGATTTATTGCCTTAAGGATTTAAATAGCCAATCACTTAAGACAGTTTGTTGTATTGTAAAGGAGTGTCTTTGTGTATATGAATGTATTATCAATTGTAAAAAAGTCAAACATTTAAACAAAATAATGTATATATATGACACCAGCGCCGAGCATACTAACAAACAGTTTACCGCCTTGGGTTCAGGAGTTCGTGAGTTCGGTCCCTTCTCAGGGAGCGTTTGATGGTCTTTTTCAAAAACTACTCAGTGCTAGTTCTACCCAGGGAACGGACTCGAAAATGCTTCTATGAGACGATAGTTTTCGAAACAATCGAACTTAAATTGATAGATTTAAACCAGCATCAAATCATTACAAACACATTATTTGGAACTTTATTGCGCTATGCATTTTAATTGATAGTAATGTCAACACTTTCATTGGAGAATGAATGACTTACTTTCCAACTGACCGACTAAGCTTATTGATAGACCCAGCAACCAAAAATCCAACCGTCCTAAATAGTAACCGACATACTGACGGACTAAGTTAACTGTTCCTTGCAGAACTATCAGATATTCTTTACTCGTTAAGCTTTCTATTGGACCATTCAATCAGGTCATCTCGGTTGCTATAATTGGTTTTGCTTTAAGACTTTGTTGTATCTCGACTTCTAGGCAAATAATCAATTATAATTAAGAACTATACTAGTAACCGGGTCTTAGGGAAGCGGAGTTCGATTTCTCGTGCTTGAAAATTATGTTTCTAATTCGAAGCGTTCCGAATTATAACTACAATGAGTAGTAAAGCTGTTGTTCGTGTCTGTTGTCATTATCGCGATGGTTCGGAGCGATTAGGCTATACCAATTTGATTCTTTGTTTAGTGTCCTCAGGCTGGGAGGTTTTTGAATGCCTGAACGCATAAAAAATCAATTTGGACAATGTGAAATCGAGTTGGAAGGCGTATAACAAATGTGGGGAAAAAAAACGAAAACTAAGACGTTTAGGTGTTTATACAACATTTGTGAAAACATGTGGAACTACTCAATTTACGTAGTTAAGATACTGTGTTATATAAGATACTGTGTTATAGTAGGTTGCCATTATTACAGATGATATATTACAGTTTTACAATTTAACACTTGCTTAAAAAGCTTGCACCACTGCCATGAATAAGTTGTGAAAGATAAATGTTTCTTATTGTATTGCTGTTTGTTATTTTCCTGCCTGGTTGGTAGGTTTCGACAAATCATGGGGACGCTAAACATATAATCAAATTTGTATGGCCTTATCCTGCATCTGACTGGGTACGTCACATAAGTCATGTACTGCAGGCCTAATTATCACGAAAATGTCACCATTTTATTTATAACGTATATACTGAGAGTAGTAGGTGTAGTAGTGGTAGAAATAGCAGTATAAATTAGTATTTTAATTAAGTGGTAGTAGTTGTAGTAGTGGTGGTACTAGTAGTATAGTAGTAGTAGTAGTAGTAGTAGTAATAGTAGTAGTAGTAGTAGTAGTAGTAGTAGTAGTAGTAGTAGTAGCAGTAGTAGCAGCAGCAGCATCAGCAGCAGCAGCAGCAGCAGTAGTAGTAGTAAAAGTATTATCATTACTATGAGCAACAGTAAGAGTGGTACTAGTAGTTGATGTTAAATAAGACAATAACCGCACATAATCAAATACGTCGCTTCTGTTTGACGCCGCTTATGATTACCATATGAAATATGGTGGTGTATTTTTCTTGATTGCATTATATATTATCCAACGATGATAGTGTATAAACGTTACACAATGTACACATTTATTTATCATCCGTAGCAACTTGAATGGCTTCTGAGGCAATGTATGGCCTGCACCTTCATTAAAAACACTCCAAAACACATGCACGCGTTAAGGCGAAGTCTCACATAACCCGCTCTTGTTTATTCACGTGAAATTAGGAGGACTATGTCTACGTAATCCCTTTCACCAGTTTTAATGCACCTTAAGACACTTATCAGCGCCCTATCCAACTGCGCTATGCTGACCCGCATATGGTTTTATAAGATAAGACAAACAAACACGATCTAAATTATATAATGTTTTTACTTTGAATGCATAAACCCTTTTTCTATTATACATGTATATACACATAAATGTAATCATTAGTATATGCCAATATTAATAGTTTAATTTAATATTTTTTACTGCAGTTGACCTTTGTACCCCTTTTGTAGACTAAGTCCTTTTATGTAGGTTTTCACAACCCAAACTTTCCCTAAACCCAAATTCAAAGCACATTTGATGTTGCCGCATATTTCAAACATGTATGTTTGCAATAAATAAACGAGAGCGAATATGCCAAAATGGAAGGCTCAATTGTGATCGTTGGGCAGAGGAACCGATGAATATATGTCAAAAGGTAATGCACACTTGACCAATCGACGTGATGTTACTGACAATGTGTTAAGCCATTTAGAAAGCTACGACATCATTAGTTGACGGAGATGTGTTGTAAAACATTATATTAGACGTGTAGTGGGAAAACCAGGCTTAATGCATGTCCGTAAAGTGTCCCGCAGCCTGGCTCATCCGGGGCGACACTTTCCGCGTGTATGGTATTTTCTGTTTCAAGGAAGTCTCTTCTAAACATAAATCCAATGTAGGCGGAAAGTGTAGTCCCGGATTTGCCTGTGCGGACTGCATTAAAACGATCCATCAAATGACGTTTTTCTTCACAACGTCGAATGCACATGATCTTTCTGTACAGGGTCTTACTAACATGTCTAACCCATGTCTTACACGCTTACCTCACGAGGCTTTCGCGTGATACAACCTCAGATAACTTTAATTTGGCGTTGTATGGCTTCGATAACAATATGAAAAGGAAAAAACGATGAGGGTGCGGGGGGATAGACACTAATATTTCTTCAGGTATTTGTATAACTGTCTTGAATACGAGGTCATAACATGCAGACCTAATTACATAACTTTTAACCAGAACAGACCATTTTGGAACCGACCGACATATTATACATTGTTGCACCGTAATACCGTAAATGATATATCGTGGTAAGGTATATACCGTAAAATGTCATTCTGAGAAGTTTGGAGTAATTATACGCGTATATACTTACTTACTTACTTACTTGGCAGGTGTATTTGTTAATCGTATTTATGCTATTAAATGTTGGGTGTCATATTAAATGTGGTATTATTTGACAAAACATTGCAAAAAAATCAGGACTGCGATTTTGTCTTACTGAAAGCATAATTCATGCTATCATTTATTTTCTATTTTATAATACATAGTTTACATATCAATGTTTTTGTTTTGATTAGTAGTAGTATTTTCTTACAATCTTCCTTTTGGTTTAAACTAGGGTTTTATTCACCACAATACTAATTTAATTAGTTGCTAAATATCCATTTCTTCGCGGCTGTAGTCTCATTTTTATTTTATATTCAGATCATCAGATAGCGAATTGTTAAAAAAGTCATTCAGACAAATATGTGATATCGAGTGCTTAGTTTGCTAAGCATAACAAAGTTCTTCCTAATATCGGTCCTTTTATGTAAGCTTTAGACGATTGTTCAACTGCAAACCTGTCTACTGCATATCCACTTGATAACGTGCAAATGTAGCCTTCACCTTTAAATTGCATTTACTCACTAAAAGAATATGACATCGTTTAAACAAATGTAATGATGAGAACACTATTGCTCGTTGTTTACCCAACAATGTGATTATCGGTGTGATTGGAGTTCCCAATTAACATTAGGCAGAAATAGGCCAGGAAATATTTAACATTATTTCTGCAAAATTGAACCGATCAAGATTTGTGATAAGCAGATGGACATTTTGTCTTTGATTGTACCATTATAGCAATAGTAATATGTTTAATCTATAGCACAAACACACAAGACAGCATTCGTGTTTCAAGCGCGGATTATAAACACTAAATATGCTATGACAAAATGTACAGTACACACCGCGCGAAACCCGCAAAGTTCGCGGTATGCCGTACAGTAGGTGAACAAATTATACAAATGCAATGTATATAAACGATGTATTAAACAATAGCCTCCAGCATTCAGAACTGTTGTCTTTTTTGCAATTTAATTTACATAAGTATCAGAATTAAACGCAGACAAACAAGAAAACGAATTTTATCATATGCTTCGCGTTTTGCGTTTGATTAATTTTAGGTTACTGCATGCTTTTTGCGATAACTGGAATGGAAAGCCTACTGCCTTAAAACCTGAGGCATATTTAAGACACTAAATTGGGAGCAATATTTTTATAATCAGCTTGTTATGTCTCTCTAGCACAAGCGATGATTCGTTCTACATATTTGCTGTCTTCCAGGCATTTCTGCAAGTGTCCTTGTACTTTTCTACCCACACATCTTCGATGTTTGCTATCTGCTTCGTAGTCATATCGGTTTTATAATGCAATTCCCAGTGCGATAACTGATGATACCTAATGTGAAAATAATCTGTTTAACTTTATCGATTTCCTAACGTTGGATCAGCTGGTTACTTGAGATGTTCTGTAAAACAAGTGCATACATACATGCATTGGAATGGCGCAATTTAAGAGCATACGTTTTTAGACAGAAATGGCGTAATATTATATAATATATACCTGATTTTTATATTGTAAAATGTGTTTGCATATACATGCTAAATCAGGACGGCACTTTCCGCCTGCAGTGGATTTATGTTTAGAAGAGACTTCCTTGAAACAGAGAATACCATAAAAGCGGAAAGTGTCGTCCCGGATCAGCCTATGCGGACTGCACAGACTGATCCGGGACGACACTTTACGCACATGCATTAAGTCCGGTTTTCCCACGACACGCCTTATTTATTTTTTATGATGTTTTATCATGTAGCTGTATAATTGCATTAAAAATCAAAGTATCAACTTGACGTTCATAGTTTAAAATCAAACGTTAAACATGTGTTACTCAACTTATTTATAGCACGCGTATTATTTATGTTGAAGATTTTTACTACGACTGTCATACTGCCTTTTACATGTCATGAAGGTAATTTCTAAGTCATATCCTGTTCTGATGTAAGTAATGAAAAAGAAGTCCAACTTCAAGTAGGAAAATATATTTATATTTAAAACTGAAACAACGTATCGGCCATATAGGCCTTCATCAGGTTTGTTATTATAAACAGGAAATGACGTCATCAGACGTCAACGGCAACGTCAAAATATGACATTCATTTTTGCGCCATATTTGTTAAGTAGGATACACTATGATACAAAAATACTGGTAAGATGCAAATAAAAAAGCAAGAATATAGAGAGACCAGTATTAACTATATAACAACTATGTATTATCAACACAGACTATTGAATTTCAACAGTGCAAACACTGAATTAAAATAATACTTTTGAATTCATTCCATTTGGAATGGTAGTTCCAAGAATGTGCATCCATTTAATTTCTTTAAAAAGTCTTTGCCAATTATTTGGAACTTGGTCTCTAGGCATAAAATAAAAATCATCAAGACTATGACCAGGAATGTTAAAATGTTCAGAAACATTGGTTAATGTTTCAGGAAAATGTGTTATATCAAACTTATAACTGTTCATTCTTTGATTACATTTTTGTTTTGTCTGGCCAATATATTGTTTCTGACATTTCTTACAAGTAATAAGGTAAATCACTGCTGCGGAAGAACAAGATAATCCTTGCTTAATTTTAAAGTCTTTACAAAAAGTTTCTTTGATTGTACTACAATGAGAACATCTTGGTCTATTACATTTAGAAACTTGACCATTAGTGACAATCTCTGTTCTGATGTAAAATTAATAATTAATAAATTAAGCACCATTAAATTAATTAAATATGTATATTTTACAAGATGACTATTCTGACGTATTAAATTACATATATTTTAATGGTACAATAATTTGTTAATCAATTTGTTTTTGCAACTCATTTTCTCTCATAACAGTTATAAATGCTTTAATTTGGAATGTATGGTTAACCTATAAAGAAGACTTTAAATTCAGGTATTGGCACATTTGTGACTCACGTTGTTTAACATCAAATAAACATATAACAATTTTTTCTACAGTTTATTTATTTTTATTCAAAGTAGTACACATTAATGCATACTCAATAGTATATGTGTTAACACTAATGCGAACTGTATGACATTCCTTGTTGTAAATGTTCTTTCAAGAACGCAAAGACTCTCTTTAGATAATGATGTAATCTGCATTCGCTGCATGACACGCCCATTAAATAAGTCAACCTATTTGTAGACACTGTGTCTCTGAAGTCTTCTAAAGTCTTATTAATGCGTATGTACATACAAATTAAGTGCATGCAATATTGGTCCACTATCACATGAGCTTTTGACCAGACTAAAATAATGTGTTCATCGCTTCCACAAGAGAAATCTCATGAAACCACACGAACGAATCGTCGCAACAGAAGTAAATCATTGTAATATGACAGACATCGAAGATCGTCAGAATAACAAGCAAAAGAGCTGTAATTATTTCTACGAAAATTCTTTATTTATAAGCAAGATGACATTACACTTAAAGTGATTCAAGATATTTACTGCAAACTCAGTTTGAGGCTAAATAAATTTAGTACATAATGAGCCCATACTCCCATATCTTCCAAAATGCGATACTAACAAACATCGTACATGTATGACGTCTAAGACATTTTCTATCTTAATAATTGTGTTTTGACTAAATATATAATTAAGCAAAATGCAGAGGCAATCCCGATTGATCCCTATTGATTGCTTAGAAACGTGTGCATGCATTATAAATCTAATGCCAAGAAACTATCGCAATATATATAGATATATAATGAGCACATGATTCTTAAGAAAACCTTTGAAACGATGTCAAGCAAAGCAACAGTCAATGCAAGGAATGCCTTTCATGCAGGATTAGTTTGCTAATATCTGTCTGGGATGTTGTTGGTCACATTGCTTCCTGACACGTGTCAGTATTTTTTGTTGAGTACAAAAGACACATTTTCTAGATGTATTTTAGCATGTGTACAGATTTCGTATCCAAAGACAAGTTAAACGCATTTAATAATATTAGTGGACATGAAAAATATCATCATCATTACAGAGGGTCAAACACAATATTCAAACGCCTCTCTATTAGGAAGTATTTTTGGTTTAATGTGATAACGTGCAAACTGCGTTGACATGTGTTGTGTTAGTTGGTCGATACGTGTGTCGTTGGTATGTCATTTAGTTGCCAAGAGTGTGTCGTTATATTTCGTCAATCCGTTGTAAAGAGAGTGTCGTTAGCTGCTTAATCCATTGTCAAGGATGTGTTGTTAGATGGTCAATCCGTTGTCAAGGGTGTGTCGTTAGCTGCTTAATCCATTGTCAAGGATGTGTCGTTAGATGGTCAATCCGTTCCGTTTTCAAGGGTGTGTCGTTAATGGTCAATACTTTGTCAAGGGTGTGTCGTTAGATGGTCAGTCCGTCGTCAATTGTGTGTCGTAAGTAAGTCATTGAGTTACCTAGGGTGTGGTGTTAGGTTTTCAATATGTTGTCAACGGTGTGTCGTCATTAGGTTAATCCGTTGTTAAGGGTGTCGTTAGTAGGTCAATCCGTTGTTAAGGGTGTGTCGGTAGATGGTTAATCCATTGTTAAGGGTGTGTCGTTAGTTGGTCAATCCGTTGTCAAGGGTGTGTCGTTAGATTGTCAATCCGTTGTTAAGGGTGTGTTGTAAGTTGGTTAATCCACTGTAAAGGGTGTGTCGTTAGATGGTCAATACATTGTTAAGGGTGTGTCGTTAGATGGTCAATCCGTTGTCAAGGGTGTGTCGTTAGATGGTCAATCCGTTGTCAAGGGTGTTTTGTTAGTTGGTCAATCCGTTGTTAAGGGTGTTTTGTTAGTTGGTCAATCCGTTGTCAAGGATGTGTCGTTAGTTGGTCAATCCGTTGTCAACGGTGTGTCGTTTGTTGATCAGTCCTTTGTCAATTGTCAACCCGTTGTCGAGGATTTGTCGTCAGTAGGTCGAATCGTTGTCACGGGTGTGTCATTTCCGTTCAGTTTCGTCATAGTATTCTTACTGCATCTATTGATTGTCGGACGTCGGACAGCAACTGTACCTGTTTTAGTAAAGATTAATTTCATTTCAAACTCACAATACGCTTAATACAGTACTATCGTGCTATCTGTATACTCATCAGTAAATATAGTTACAGTTTGGGTGACGTGAAATATACATATTTAGCGATTCGTGTAGTGTGTACGATCGAGTCAGAGGCGAATCGACGCAGAGTAGCCCTGTGTACTGCGCGACATATCCCAAACAAACTACATCTATACATAAACGATTTCCGATCAACTCGACTTCTACTCGACCAAAAAACGATCACATGATAAATTCTCGAGCGGTTCGGTGTCTTGATCCCATCTCGACCGTTTTGACGGCAACTATTCGAAAGGAAGGTTAACTAACCCGATAATTTTTGCCTATTGAGCCCGACCTGTCCGTAATCGAGTTCGTTTGGGTTGCTCTGACAGTTGGAACGGGACCTTAAACAAAAAGCTGGTAAAACACACATGATACCCCATTTAAAAGTTTCTAATTCTAAAATATCATCAATTGATTGCCAAAAGGGCCAATCAGCATATATGCAAAGAAGGCTGATAGGCCCTTTTGGCTTTCAATGGATGATACGTACTTTACAAACAAAGACTGTACCGTCGTACTCTTACAAAATCTTCTCATACTTTTTGAGAAATACATGTAATTCAACATATATTGGCACGTCAGAAATATGCACTCATCCATCCATATATAACATGATTCATGGCTGTTACATCGTAATGCGTCCGCACGATTCAGCAACAGTGGGTGATAAAAGGAGTGGAAGCTGGCGGGAACATGACATAAAATCGATTATGATATACTATCCTTGATCGCCGTTCCCAGGCACCAATTCCAGCATGTTTGTGAATGGAGTTTCCTATTAAATGTTTCATTTCGTGGCCCTAATCAATATGTCTCAGACGGGATGAATGATTTTCCTAGGAGGAATTTGATCGGCATCAGACTTACCGGAATCGGTTTGCAACAGTTTACGAACTGGTCATGTCGGTATCGAGTGCGCTATCAAACGTCTTAAGCGGAGGATTTGCGCGTCTTGGTGCCTTGTTTTTTTAAATATTATTTGCATGCTACATTTGAATATGTAAGCTGCTGTAGTTTCGTGGTTAGTTTTGTTGCTGAGATGCATTATTTAACAGTGATTTTGTTGCTTAAGATCACACAATTTACAAAATTCAATGTATGTAGAAAAATATTTCCTTTTATTTGATACCGACTAATAGGGCTCCAACGACTCTTTCGATGCATTGATACATTGATTGTAAATGATACAAAACCCATCAATTTCCAATCGATTATCTTTTATATATTCATAGATGGTTTGTAAAACACTGGTAATTAAAATTATGATATTCGCATAGATTAACCAAGTAATTTGATAATGACATCATGGTTGATGTGATATTGAACTAATTGTGACACATTATTACCATATTTTTTCCATTGTTCTTATTTATATTGATATATTAGGCACATGCGTTGAAATTAACGCATAGACTGGCACAAATAATAACAAATAAAGCCTTTTAATATATTGCGAGGCATGGCTCATAATTGCACATAAAATATAGGAATAATGAAACTCTAGAGAGACATCATCAGGAGATTAACCCTCATTTTCATCCGCTGGTCCTTTATTTGAGGCAAGAGCCCAATTGCCTATACAATACAGGACAATACATACAACACAACACAAAACATAAAAATGATCAAAACTGGGGTCACCGCCTTGGAACGGTCAATGCAAAGCATTGGGGGTTTAAAAGCATGTTAAAAAGAAACATGAATCGAATCAAATTATTCAACTATATGATGTTTGAAATCGAAATCGAATCGAGCCATGGCTATTTATTTCCAACACCATAATGTCAGACTAAAACGAAGAAATAGCATTGTATCAGTGTATATGATTAGCCAGTTTGATACTGAGAATAGAGGATGTGTAAAGCAATATATTTGTATGTCATAACTGATATTTGTAAATTGTTGCACGACATAAATTCAGTCATGGAATTATTATAATATTATATGCTATATTATAATTTTTATATTATATTATATTATATTATATTATATTATATTATATTATATTATATTATATTATATTTTATTTTATTTTATTTTATTTTATTTTATTGTATTGTATTGTATTGTATTGTATTGTATTGTATTGTATTGTATTGTATTGTATTGTATTGTATTGTATTGTATTGTATTGTATTGTATTATATTATATTATATTATATTATATTATATTATATTATATTATATTATATTATATTATATTATATTATATTATATTATATTTTGTTTCTTCAACGACTGACACCCCCCGGGTCCTGCCGCGTAATTTTTAAGTGAAACATTTACACCCAGTAATCAATATACGGCCTATATGTAGCTTAATCACAGGACCACACAATAGGCACGTTTAAAGTTTTGAAAATAATATTGAAACCCAATTTCCAGCTAAACAAATCTGCAAATGTCCAATAAAATGTGCGTTTAGACGGCCCATATTGATTACTCGGTGCAAGTGTCTCACTTAAAAATTACGCGGTGCCAAATACGTTCACCCCCTGGTTGATCGTTCTTACAAATCTACACATATTGAGTGTAACAGCATCCCGTGTTAGCTTCCGAAAAGTTTCAATGATGGCAGAGCCTAAACCAGCTAATACGTCGACTGATGAATATCCGGCAACATCACATTTTATTCATGAACATTCACCCACGAACAACAGAACCCACGCTGTTATAAAAGCAATCATGTCTAGCCTGGAAATGGTCTATCCTTAAGACGAAGTGTCTCAGTGTCTTAAAAATTCTTACAACAAGTTTCTATTTCCTGAAATATGTCAGACAATGACGTGTTGTGCCTCTTTTTATATTGTAGAATGTGATATAAGTAGTGTGATTAAAGCTATTCTGAATGTAATGCTATAATGTTTGAAATTCAATTAAATTGTTAATGTTGTTTTCTGCATTTTTAAATATGTACATGGTAATTCTAAAATCGTATACAGCGAGTGTTTGGTTTCGTAAATTCTTAGTGTGTCTCAAAATTATGTTTTTCAAATAAACAATTAATAAAGATCAGTATCGTATTTGGCAAATTATAAGGCAGACCCATTCCGGGTTAGAAATAAATGTTCTATAAAATACTTAAAAACAGGCACAATAAATAAACACAACATCGACATACTTTTGAGGTGTATTTTTTAGACAAACATTTTTGTTTAATTTTACATCTTCAAATTTATTACGATATACAAATGATGTAATTTGTTGTTTGTTCTATCTTCTGTCATAATTATTGTTAAAATAAGCCGACACGTATATGCTAATAATACAACTTTATTACGTTACTCAATTACCGATTTAAAAAAATTCAAAGATAAATATTAGGTGTTTCGCAATACAGTATCATATAACATCTAAGAATGTACATTCCCGCTTGTCATAGACCTATCTATTGCTTTGCCACTAACATTTAATTAATCCCCAGCTATTGTCAAAAGTTTAATTAGCATTCACCAACAATCATAAACGCATCACAATCTTAATCTGTGCTCTTTTGTGAAAAATATGTTAACTGTTTAGCACGTGAAACACAAATTCTGAGACTGAATAAAACACTAGATTGATTTGCATATGATGACATTTGCGGCAAGGTCTTTTCACAGTAAAATTTGAATATCAAGTTTCGGAATATATTCAGAGACCAGACGCTGAAGTAAAAGGGTATCATAATGTCATACATCATTAAAAGATCTGTAAATGTCAAGGCTCTAACATTCCAATGCTGAATATTCAATGTCAGTCAGCCACTGGTTGCTGGTTACTCATTCTTTTTGCATGAAGATATCCTTTTCAGCAGATTTGCACCAAACACTCCTGATGCAAAATTTTATGATGATTCATGTAAGCCTGATCATCTATAATGAAACGTCACTTGCACAAATATATCTTCTATATTCACGTTTGAAGTGGACTTATACATATACTGTTGACAGTAACTGTGTCAAATATCTCTCCAAGTATCAATATGACTCATGTTAGTGCCAGACGGAATCAATTCTTACCGGAATGGTGTTTCCAGCAAATGTTCAATTACAGGAAAAGACATTACCACGCCAACATAATATTTACTTAAGATATAATGTACGAGAGCTCCAAATATCATCATGTATATCCGTTGTTACGCAATAACGTCACGTGTATTTTAAAATTGATATTGTGAATGGATCAAAGGATTTTAATATTTGTCTTCATTTTTATTGTAGTTTGATGATATGTAGTATTTATTCCTGGATAAGACTAATAACAAGCGGATGGGAACCATGTTTGCACAATTTACCCATTGTGTCCATGCAGACGTGAGCATGCTTTAGTTTCCTTGTAAACAATCTTCTCAAACTTAATGCTGAAACAACAAGTTGCATTTTATTATTAATTTTCGCTTCTCTATTTCTCTTCTTCCAAGGTTTGTGTTCTATATGAATGAAGGCACCTCTTTCCTTTTTAGTTGTACGATCGTTCAAATAAATTTCTCCAAACCTATACTAATGACATGAGAACGGTGCAAACCTGTCGATGTTATCAACCAACTTTCTTCCGAGCTCCCGATTTACTGAAAGTTATCAATATACTTTTCAGACATGCTGATATCTTCTGTCAGTCAATGACATGCGTACATCATAGCTTATAGTGCACCTACTGTCGAGTGTACAAAACGTTTAATACATTTTCAAATTGTTCAGATGAAGTTTAAGCTATTTTGACGTATAAAAACACTGTTCAATGTAAGGTACATGTACAATGGTAGTACCTTAACTATAGACCATTTTGTTTTCCCGCATGTGAATGGGGGAGTCCAGTCGGCCCACTGATAAGCGGAAGTAGAAAATAAAAGTATAGACGTGAATCTGCTGTATTGTAAACATAGTAATTTAGCAGGACAAATCAGAAAGATTATCACTATATTGAACGGAAAATAAACATATCATGCATATATTTTCAAACTGAAAAAGATATCTACATTACAATTGATAAAATTACGATATGGATTATGCTCTTATTTTATTCAATTTTGTTAAACATCTAAATCACTCCACAGACAAACTTTCCAATTGACTTTGAATACAGTTATCAGGAAAATGTATTTTCACAATTATCTTGATATCTATAATGGCAAAGGTTATATAAAATTTAATTGTGGTTTAAATATATGAATAAAATATTGCTCTGTCGCTAACCTAGCTGAAACACTGTCCGAAAATAGTTTATAAAAAGGAAAATTTTGAAATTTCGGTTCAAATGTAGAACCCTCATCCAGGTGTTTACTTAAAGGCATCTGTCTTGTTGAGGGGTCTCGCATTTGTATTTCATGAACAGATCTTCTATGTCTAAGTTTATCGCCAGTTTATCCAATATAAATTTTCTTGCATTCATTGCATATTAATACATAAATAACATTTTTAACATCACACGACATATTAGTTTTTATATTAAACAGTTTACCGTTAAATTTAAATGAATTTCCTTCAATAATATAGTAACAGAGGGCACATCTAGGGTCATTGCATTTGGTTACTTTAGGTTCTTGAGAGGAAAAGCTAGATTTAGTTAGCAGACGTTTTAAATTTGGTATATATATATACACGTAAATGAAATGTCAATAGTCCAGATTGAGAAATTTGTATAATGAAAAGTTCAAACACGTTACATAGGATTATAAATATATATTAACAATATAGCCAACGCGTTTCGACAAATTTTTCCTTTTTATAAACTAGTTTCGGACAGTGTTTCAGCTAGGTATATTTAAACCACAATTAAATTTTATATAATAATTGTTGACGTTATGACATCATAATTGAAATGAAGTTATCTCTATGACATTTTAACGTTATGATATATTGTATTATGCCCTGATGAGCTTTGTCAAAACGCGTTGGCTATATTGTTATATATATAATACAATTATAACATTATTAAAACTGCATGTGAACGAAGCCTTTATATCCTTAGTGTGTATTTTGAAAGATATTCATTCCCACCCCACCCCCACCCCAACCACCGAAATGAAATAAATTCAGAATAATCAGTAAATAGATTTAAAAGTATTATATTGGTATTTGTGGATATAACGTCGAAATAATACATTGATATCATTTAGTACAAACTACTTTTATAAATGGTTTTTTTTGTCCAAAGTGAAAAAATATATAAAAGGGCGAATTATATAACTTTTAAAATCTTTTCTTATATAATTAATACACTGTATATACTCAGTCAAAGAGTTTTAACTATAATAATTTTACATAAAACTCAATTAAATTAATAAGTGTTAAGAAGTAGAACCTTGGAATTCGATGTAAGTTCAGACAAAAGTTGATGAAATAATATGTTATTAGAATACAATTTCACTTAAATATCATATTTGAATAAGATCATGCATATAATAAGATTGAAAAATATTACATATTATGTTTGAAATTAAACTTTTGCTCAGTTAAATGAAAAAAAAAAGATGAAACGATGAGAATTGTGTATGGCAGTATATTTTATGAGATAATTTATGTCACGTATTTACAATGTCAAAAACAATTTTTTTTTATTAAAGAAAGTGTGGATGTATATCGAAAAATATTTTTATAAAAATACTGTGTTGCACATTTGTAATGACACTTGTTTTCTGATATATACCTAGATCCCGTGGAAATAATGTTAGAGTATTTAAAGTTAAATTAAATTACAAAACACACGCTTATAAACAAATGTTATAAAATTCATCTAAGGGGAACATATATGTGGTGCAGTTGTTTTAAGACATTTTAAATGAAAACACGACTTCAAATGCTTCATTGTTCTTTCTCATTTAATTTAGAACAAAAAATCAAAACAAGAATTTTCATTATCTAATTAATTTAATTTATAACTTTATAACATGCTGTTACATTTAACATGAAATCCTTTTTGGGAAACGTCTGTAGCAAACAACATTGACTGCATATTTCAAAGGTTCCATTGATTAGACTGTTTTAAAAGGACCCGAATGTCACTGCAACTTTTCATTTGCTTCTTATTCTTTTGTAGTCTAAATTCAGAAGATAAAGACATATATCCATTTTTCACCACTTTAAAATATTTTTACAAATAGTAGGGTCTATTAGACATCTTTAGTTTTACGTCGTGTATATCCTCTATGCATAAAAATAGCCCGTCTTTATAGATTACTATAAGATTGCACTTAGCCAGCAGTACACAAGTATAGCTCTTATTTGACAGGGGCTGGCTAGAGATAACACGTACTGGCTTACAATTAGACTCCCCCATTGTGTTGTCCAAAATGACAAGTCACACAGGTTGAAGCAAATTTTGAAACATTGTTTTTACAAATAAGCATTAATTATGCATCATACGTTTCTTTATATATTAATAATTAATACATGCAACTATTTTAACATGATGGTAAAGCTCAGCCAACGTGTGACATGCGGATAGTGTGTTGATAGTGCAGGCGAGATTGGTGTTTTTCTTTTTCACACTAACGCTGTAATGCGCTTTGTGGTCACGTGCTCAGAAGCAAGGTTATATGCAGGAAAGTTCAACGTATTTTTATGGATCGCAGTTCTATGATTGTATCTCTTACTAATAGATGTTACCAACTAGCAATATCAAAGTTTAATTTATAAAATTATATATGTCTGGCGATTATGATGCAGTTCGTTGAATTTAAGTAATACAAGTGTTTGAAGAAGCATCTGTAATATGTATTATGTGATGCTAGGTCTTGAAATCGTGTGACCAAACAAGGGTTTAACTGACACTGTATCTACTTAATTTCATCGTGCCTAAGAAAGTTGCAATTGTTTTGCTCTGTTAAACATTTAATCATTGAGTAATTGTAATCCAATTGAATTAATATTCTCTTTTATTACTATATACACGTAATTTGAATCGCAATGCTATGTTGCTTAAATTGTGTTTACTATTGCGTGTATTTTGATTAATTCTGGGCTAAGTGTGAGGTTCGGCATGCCTTCGACCCGTTCTTAACTCCCAATGCTTTGGATTGACCGATCCAAGGCGGTGACCTTAGTTTTATTCATTATTATATGTTGTGTTGTGTTGTGCGTATTGTCCCGTGTTGTATAAGCAATTTATCACTTGCCTCAAATAAGGACCAGCGGATGTTAATAAGGATTTCTCTCCTGGTAATGTCTTCGAGTTTCATTATAATTCTTATATTCATATTTTAATGTTTAGCATGCTGTTTTTGTCTGTTATTATGAATATATTTAGACCAAGGTTTAGGTCCGGTGCCCGGAAACCGGTTTAAATCCCACATGCTTTGCATTGACCTTTCCAAGGCGATGACCCTAGCTTTATTCATGTTTGCGTTTTGTGTTTGTTCAGTGTTTTTGTATTGTGCAGTGTTGTCTTGGCAATTGGTAACTTGCCTTAAATAAAGAACCTTGCTTTGCTGATAAGACTTCTCTCCTGCTGATGCATCTGGAGTGTGACTTTCAATTGTTTTTAAGTCGTCCGTACATACACTACTTCCGGTAATGTGTAAACAGTCGCCATTTTTTTCACTCGGACAATTAAAACTTTGTTTCTTTACATAAGTACAAGTTAACAGACTCAAAATAACTCCAGTCTGTAAGTATGGATCATCTAGACCGTTTTGATGGTTACAACAACGACAATAAACAGGATGAACCTTTTGCTACGCAGAACCGTTTTGTTATTCCACCGGCGGGAAATAGCTCTAACAATGGCAATAACAGAAAACGTTCTAGAGTAAATACAGGTGGTGAGTGTAGTAGTGGTGAATTCATAACTAACCAACAGGATTTTGAACATTTATCTCTGGATGGAAAAATGTCAGAAATGTTTAAACACATGAAAAACTTTGAACACAAAGTTGATGAATGTCTACAAATGCATACAAAAATTCAATCCATCAAAGGAACATTAACTAAATACAATTCACGCCTCAAAATCCTGGAATACAAATCCATTGACATTGAGGCACGTAGTAGAAGGAACAATCTTATATTTGGCGGAATCATTGAATACAGAGAGGAAAATTGTCAAAATGTTATTGCCCAATTCCTCGCCGAACAACTTCACATAACCCCTTGTCCTCATATCCAGCGAGCACACCGCCTTGGAAAGTTCTCTAAAGGCGTCACACGAGGCATCATTGTAAACTTCCTGGACTACCAAGGCAATATCCTTTCACATGCAAACCGGCTAAGAGCGTCCAATTTCAGCATTAACAGAGACTACCCGAAGGAAATAACTCAAGCACGGAAAGCTCTTTGGCCCAAATACAAACAACTCCGTGAAAGCAATCCACGAAGCAAAATCGCAATAGTCTTCCCGGCCACAATTGTAATGGACGGCAAGGTGGTCGAAGACATATTTTCTGACTGGATCTTGATCCTTCAAGGTAACAGAGTCTGTGATAATTCGCCAGTCTTCAACGCTAAGCAGACTCACTTTGAACAAGCACCACACACCAGAAGTAAGCCTGCAAGTCCTTCTTTCCCCAGTACAGCACCCAATACACACACTGTTAATCCTGGAACCACAACAGTGCACAAATCGGTTGTTCCTCCAGCAGTGCAGAGTGCAAATCACGTCTCTAAGAGACCACAGTCGGCATCCCAAGATCCTCCAAGGGCATCACACACGCGCAACCAGATGGCAGCCCAAGGTATACAACGACCATGGGACACTCTTCATCCCAATAACACTAAACCCCGCCGTCGACCAATACGCACAGGACCCCAGATGTCAACGGCCATTCTCGCTACGCCAGTGGGGGGGTAAAATCACTATCCGACCTGGAAGAAAAGAACAATATCATAAACAACATAAAATTAGGAACATTAAATGTCAGTGGACTTAAGAAAAGACTAAATTACCCGGAATGTATTGAACTCGTCAACAATTATGACATATTTTGTTTCTCAGAACTCACACTAATACCCAAGATATTATCGAAATAAACAACTATGAATATTTAGCTAAACACAGAGAACAAGAATATAAGCGTAAATCTGGTGGCATTGGAATATTTGTTAAAGATAAACTGACTTCTTCTGTTAACATCTTACAATCAAAATCTGAATATGTATTATGGATCTCCATTTGTAAAAATATCACAAAACTCGAGGACAACATTATAATAGGAGCTGTCTATGTTCCACCTGAAAACTCAAGATTCTTCAATGAGGATGAATTTATGGACTTTGAAAATGAAATCTCCCAAAGATGCAATGAACATAAATATGTACTACTCGCAATTGATTTTAATAGCAGAGTTGGAAGCATGAAAGACTATATAATTTCAGATCCCCATTTAAGGGAATTTTTCAATATTGATGATGATTTACTAACTCGTACTTCTAAGGACCATCGAACTAACACACATGGATTTGGACTTATTGACCTATGCAAAAACAATAATATTTTTATTCTCAACGGAAGACTTTCCTCAGAGAAGGCACCCGACATGTTAACCTTTAGGAATAAATCAACCATTGACTATGTTATTGCCTCATCTGACAGCTTTCACTTCCTTTCTGATTTCCATATCATTGAAACAGACCCCCTCTTTTCAGATGGACCCAATGCCCTCGCCTGGTCCATCCATATCCCACACAGAGAATGCCCCAATGTTAACACCAAAAACCCAACTAACATGAATAAGAAACCAAAATGGAAACCTGAATTGTCTAATCAATTTATCAATAATATTAACCGTAACAAAATAGACCAAATACTAACACAAATGAACACATACCCTCAGTCACAGCAAACAGAAGAACACATCACTTCAATCAGTTTTCCATCAAGCCTACACCAGCACATACCCTGAAAATAATAAAAAATTTCATAACATAGGTCATGAAAATAATAAATCTTGGTTTGGCCCTCAATGCTCTAAAGCACGCAAAAATTATCACACTGCCAAAGATGATTACACAAAAACAAAACTGCAGATAACAAAGTAAGAATGATAAATGCCAGTAAACATTATAAACGCACAATGAACTACCATATTAATGCAAGCAAACAAAACATGTATAATAAGCTACGTTCCATGACTGATAAAAACCCTAAACAGTACTGGTCCTTTTTAAATAAACTGAAACCTAAATCTAAAGTTACCAACACACCAACGTTAAAAGAATTCTATGATCACTTCAAAGAAATTAACACCAACACCATCACTAACAATCGTTTCAATGACACAAATTCCCAATTTCCAGACAACACAAGTAACAGACTAAACATCACAATCACTAAAGAAGAAATAGAAAAAAGTATCCAGAAGCTCAAAAACTCAAAAACACCAAGCCCATTTGATAACATCTTAAACGAATATATTCAGTCTACTAAACATCTCCTTATACCATTTTAATGTAAATTATTTAATTGTGTCCTGGAAACTGGATTTATTCCACAAACCTGGCTGAATGGAATCATTATACCCATATTTAAAAACAAAGGTAACCCAAACGACCCAAATAACTACAGACCAATTACTATTCTTAGCTGTTTAGGTAAGCTCTTCACATCCTTACTTAATGACAGATTAACCAAATTCCTAAATGACAATAATAGTTTAGACGAAAATCAAGCTGGCTTCAGGAAGGCTATTCATGCTCCGACGATATCTTTACGTTACACTCACTAATCGAAATACTGAAAAAAAGAAACAAAAACAAAAAGGGGTCTGGCGAATCAGCCTATGGCACAAACTTCTCAAACATGACATAAATGGCAAATTTTTGCAATTAATTCAAAATATGTATAATAATATTAAATCTAGTGTCTCTGCTAATGGTTATATATCAGAGTCTTTCATTTCAGAAATTGGTGTTAGACAAGGCGAAAATTTATTGTCTTGCTTTTTTCTCTTTTCTTAAATGACCTTCAAACACATATGCACCTCAATGGCTCGATTGGCATAGAATTAACAAATCCCCTGGATCTCTTTGGCTTAAACTACTTGTCCTACTCTATGCCGATGACACTGTGATTTTGTCAGACTCCAAATCAGATCTTCAAAATAGTTTAGACATCTTTCAAAATTACTGCGATAATTGGCATCTAAAAATAAATTTAAACAAAACAAAAATTGTAATATTTGGTGCAAGAGAACTACAGAATTTTAATTTTAAACTAGGTAACAATCCTTTAGAAATTACTGACCGCTATCACTACCTAGGCATAACCTTATCTAACAATGGTTCTTTCCTTAATGCGAGAAAACATTTAGCTGAGCAAGCAACAAAAGCAATGCATCTCCTATATATGCGGGCCAACAACGCAGACCTGCCAATTGATCTTACTATGAAACTATTTGATCATACTGTCTTACTAATTTTAACCTATGGCTCTGAAATTTTCGGCTTTGAAAACATTGACATCTTGGAAAAAGTTCATTACAACTTCCTCAGAAAACTTACTAATGCTCGGAAATCAACTCCAATGGCTTTTATATATGGTGAACTTGGCAGATACCCTATAGCAATTAACATCAAATGTCGAATGATCTCTTTCTGGAACAGACTCTTAATAGGCAATGATCAGAAACTTTCTCTCCAAATCTATAATTACATGATGAACTAGCCAAACTCAAATTTTAAATGGGCCAACAAAATTAACGAAATTCTCACCTCAGTAAATCTAAGTCATTGATGGGACAACCAATTCCTGACAACCCAAAATAATATCCACCGCTTAGTAAAATCCAAATTATTAACCCAATTTAAAACCCAATGGCACACTCAACTACAACAAACACATAAAGGACAAATATACACCAGCTTCAAACAAGCACCATCCTTTGAAGACTACCTCATTAAACTTACAAAAACTGAATATACATACCTCTTTAAATTCAGAACTGCTAATCACTGGTTTCCTTTTACAGCCCTTTACAGCCAAACTATTATACATGTGTTCCCCCATGCTATCGTTCAGTGACGATGGGGGGTGAAATTTTAAATACAGGCACATGCTGTCAAATGATTAAGTAAATGTCATTTATTTTGTGTATGTGGAAAATACAATCCGCGCGTTTCGTTATTACAGCGCTATATCGTGCGGAAAACCGTCTGGTATTTTCAGTTTTAACTATCAGTAGAGTTATCAGTTAAATATCGCATATTCTAAAAGGCATAATTCGGTGTTATTAGGACACTTAGTGGCCTTACATTAGTATGTGATACGTAATTACTTATTAGTAAAACAAGTTAGCATTATTTTTAACATGGGTATTAAATATAAGATGTTTGAACAATCATATAAATAACACGTCGATTATTGTCGATTAAATATATACTTAACAAAAAAGAAAGTAAGACATGTTATTGTTTTTCGATACCTACATTCGATACCTAAGTTGAACACCGCTATTTCGAACACAGTTAATTTGAATTAATCGCTATTTCGAACTATTTTTCGGTTTCCGATTTTGCTACTTCTTTATTTAACTAAAATAAAAAGTATTTATTTGAAGTTGCCTATTTCGAATTCATCTCTATTTTGAACTAAAATTCCGGTCCCAATTACGTTTTTCACACGTTATCACCAGTGTTTATTTCGAAGTCTCACCTTAGCCAAAGCTGTCTATCAACGGTGTGCTGATTTGGCAGTCGTCGCTCAGGTCAGTTTTAACACCTTCCATTGTCCCTTCGGTTAACCAAGTGATGACTAACGCGTGGGTAAATAATCAGCATTAAGTGGATTACGGTAGAGTTATAATTGTCAGTAACAAACAATGCTGACAAAGTACAATCTTTACAGTGTTATTCACGAAATTCATTATACGTGTCAACATCGTATATTTTTGTTGCGCAATTTTCACAATTATAACATTTATTAGTACAATGGAGAACATCGCTATTTCGAACTTTCCTATTTCGAACTATTTTCGTCGGTCCCAAAATGACCTCGAAATAGCGGTGTTCAACTGTATATTTAATATTATAAGAAAATATTATGTCAGTGCAACTTTAATCATCTTTAAATACAATGCTTACACAAAACAAAGACTTAACAGGCATGACAATAAAAATCACAAAGCGGATAGTCATAACAAAATGCGAACCGTATTAAAATATAATGAAAATATACAGCTAATGTTGACACTTCATTCACTTCAAATGCAATGTGAGTATTCGTCTAAACCAATCCACCACGGTTCGTTTTATTAAGGCTATCCTAAATTGCACGGAGTCATTTTGATCAATGTGATCAGTTGTCAAGTTGGATATCAACATAGCACTGGAATTTGCTATCTTCACCTACTGTATTTCTAACATTAAAACAAATAAATGCTCTTTTTTATAGTTGAATTAAAATAAATGCACAATTGGCCTTTTAAGTTTCATTCTATAGCCATTCGTGTATTGTATGATAATAATGGTCACATTCTATATTGTCGTGGATTTTTATATTAAACCAATGCACTGTTCGTTGACATAGTCGTTTCCTAGGCGTCGCCCGACTTTCGGCCCTTTAAAGAGAGAAAACCAGTCTATCATCTGCCAGGCAGGCGTCAGTTACGTCCGCTTTGTTAAATGATACCCATCCAGTTTACAGTTTTGCTTTATTTTGGAGTCCGATAACAGTTTATCAAGCTGAAATGTTTGGAACGTTTGTTCGCAGTCATCTTACCAGTCGTCCTGAATATCCGAGAATACAAGAGATTCATCCACAGACTAATATCGACAATTTTCGCAAACTATGTTTTGAAGGGTTTCATTAGTCCTTGAGCCTGAACATATTGTCAGTTTAACTTTTGAACTTGAGTACTGCACCGAAACTCCGATATAAAACGTCGCACTATGCCCAGATACAAACGATATACACTCAAATGTAACTACAGATAAAGGCGTATTCAACGCACCATTAAACGACAAGTATATTACCGTGGTGTCAATATGTTATCGATATCTATCCTCAATTAAACTTTATTAAAATATATGGTGTGAATGTGTTTGTATTGATTGCATTGATATCTCTGATAAATTATATCCTTTTCTCCATCAAGGTCGCAGTATCTTTGTAACCTTACCTCTCACGTGATTTACTGAAAAACACCACAGGTTTGGAATAAACGTCCTTGGCACTGACAATCAAATGTATCTCTCTAGCAACAGATTTGAGGTATAGTTACATATCGTGATTCTAGTATCGATGTTGCAACGCGAGTTTTAAAATACGCATGCTCTAAGAGTTACAATTGGACGTATTTGTCAGTGAAAGCAACAGCGCCTGAGAGTTAATTGGCAGAACTGAGAAGTATAGACAAACACAATACATCCTTAAGGCATGATTTTAATTAACTTATTGTGACTTGCATCTTGA
Source organism: Congeria kusceri (assembly GCA_027627225.1). NCBI lineage: Eukaryota > Metazoa > Mollusca > Bivalvia > Myida > Dreissenidae > Congeria > Congeria kusceri. The sequence continues at coordinate 58,194,521 of CM051036.1, read as the reverse complement.
GTTCACATCTCTAGTTCTGATGCATAAACAGTTATGTTTTTTCGGCGTAGCTGTCTAAGATCACTTTTGACCCAGATTTTCTTGCGATAATTATGCAGCGGGAAAATTGAATGCCAATAGAATTGGGCAAATTTTCTAATTCTAGGGAATGCAAACTTCAAACAATGGTTTAACGTATACCAATAACTGTTCCATACTTTTGGGGAATTAAAATTTAAATAATTGTTTACATAAGCGGTTAAAATGAAGTTATAAACATATCCTCGCGTATACTCTAGAACTGAGGCTAATTATGAACGTATTTTCTCATTGTATGCCATAAACAGAATGATATATTCATTCAGGTAACGAAATAACTATTTTGTTTAGCCTACATTTATATAAGCGTTACTCTCTATAAATAGCAATTGTGCAATGTTCCCATGCATAAATCTCACTCACAGAGTTGCCGTTCCAAGTAGCCCATTGATTCTAGCGAGTTCATCGCATTCCACAAAAAGTAGTGGCATTCTAAAAATAGCGCGCGTAGCCAGGAACGGCTGTATAGCTGAGTTAATATACTCGTACATGCATAAATAATAGCGTTCAGAGAATCATAAACCTAACAATTTCAATAAATGTGGAATGTATATTATATACTTACTGTTAATTTGATTTAAAATTGTGGTTACGATTTATTAACGATTATTTATAATTGCATCTTTCTATCAACTTCTCCAGTAGATATTATTTAATCTGTAAAAAGATGCTACATTTTCTATAGATAAAATGTTATGAAAGAAGATTCGGAATATGTCGAATTGTTATTCGCGTAGCATTAATACACAATTTGCAATACTAATTATACACAGGAACCCTTGATATATCATATTTCTACTGATATAATTAAAAATCGTCATAGTCTAATGAATTTTTTATGTTTGCGTTATCAAAAAATAAAGTCTTAACATTTCAAAAATCGCTGAATGTTCCCTGACTATTGCTTTTTATTGGGATACACAGGGTACATGCTTATTTGACTTAAAATCGTTATTATATTAGATAACTAACATGAATGGTATATTACCGGTACTATAAATAACTATATAGACTCGTCTGATACATAATAATTTTAATTCATTCCCGAAATTATTTTCTTACATTGTTAATTTGTTAAATTGGCTAACACAAATTCAGATAACAATTATGTTAACCTAAATTATTTTGGTTATTCATATATCACTGGTGGAAACATGGAGTTGTATGATTGGTTTATTCACGGCATAGATATTAATTAAAATTCTATTTAATTTTTAAATTTCTAAATTTATCTCAAATTAACTTTTGGGTCCGAGAAGTTTTCTTATAGTGTCCGAAAAATCTGGGGTCCAGTAAGTCCCCTAATATTGGTGGGGACCAAAAATCTGGGATCTGAGAAGTCACGTAACCGATCATCTTGGCAGTCTGTTTAGGTAATCTTTAAATGACATCTCAATATTAATTTCAACGCCGATTGTCTTTTTTTAAAGACATTTCTTGTTTGCCCTTTTGGCATATTAGTTGATATTTTAAATGTAAACCAGTATATTAAAACACACTTTTAGTCAATAATAATTACATCATTATGGTTATCTGGTTTTAAGAATGTACGTCTGCGATATTGCAATGAATTAGTAAGACTTTGTTTTATATGTCTTGATCTTGTGAACTATCATTATTCACGATGCACGGCACGATGTCAATACATAAATACAATTTTGAAGTTTAAATTTGTTTTAAATGTATTTCATGCAAATTTAACCGATGTGAACATAAACGAATGAGGCGTAAAATCAAATATGTTTGTTTCAGGTAACATGCCCAAAACAATTAGGGTAGGTAGGTTTTTGTTTTTTGTTTTTGGTAAATGGTCAACTTCAATATTCGAAAACTGAATAAATATTCAAAACATATCAGTAATATCCTTAAACATTGTTTATAAGTGGATACTATTAAAAAAACACTTATTTATCCAAAACACATTTAATTATTGAACAAGGTAAATAAAACAAAAATCAATCTGACAAACCCAATACAATGTTCTAGGGTCGGGTCATTTTTTTAGGGTAGGTCGGGTTACCTGAAACAAACATATTATTTTTTACGCCTAAGCATAACATATTTTTGAATTTCTGATAATATTGAGTCTCTTTTAGGTCATTCGCGCCCCTGTATATATTACCACTACATCATTGGAAAAGCGTGGGGACTGCTATGAATACGATACGATGGAAGTGTATGTGTGTACATATATTATTCAGTCATTAAGTGTATGTGTTGCTATCATAAGCGAAAGTTGGCAGACTCCATCTATCATTCAAATGTACGGTGTCCTGTTGCTGCCATCGTAGTTTCGAGATTTCGACCTGTGTTTATGAAAGGTCCCCGAAGCGCCGACACGATACGCCGACGCGCCGACACGATACGCCGAAGCGATATAAACGTCGCAATCTCGTGTTTTTTTTTTCATATGTGGCTATAAAATTGGGCGAAGATACGAAGATACGACGTTCAAATCGCTTCGGCGCATCGTGTCTGCGCGTTGGCGCATCGTGTTGGCGCTTCGGCGCATCATGTCGGCAGGTCGGCGTATCGTCTCGGCGCGTCGGCGTATCGTCTTTCATTTCTGTCAGTTTTGTACAGTTTTTTTTATAAATGCTACAAAAATAATATCTGTTTTAAAATGCAAAAGGGTTATTATATCTACGTATATGCATTGCTATGTATACGCTGTACGGTATGGTTCATTATATAATGGATTATCATTTTCGAAATTGATTGTGTGATTAGACAAGGATGTACTAGTGTTACATAATTCCATGTGAAGGTTACTTCTGTAAGTGCCAAGTTTTCTAACAATTTGTCGTTTCCTCTAACAAGAATCTATCCTTTTCACCAGATTTGCACAAAGCACTCTTTATGCAAATGATGCTTAATGTAAGCAGCCGAATTATTTTGTTAGAAACGTCACTTGCACTCATGTTTAAAATTGTACATGTCGCCTGTAATTGCGTCAAATATCTCCCCTACCCAAGTATCAATATGGCTTGTGTTTGTGACATATGAAAATCAGTTCGTACCGGAATAGTATTACAAAAACAGGTTAAATTTCAAGATAAACGATCCCAAACCTGGAATTTGTAAATTAATTTTGGGGCTCTTTTTGTAATTTACTAAATTGCTTATTTTCTGTAATAAATATGCATATTATCAAATAAGAATGTAAAAATAAATACAGTACAGATGTTTGCACAACCAACCAATTATGTCCATTTGCAGACTTCTGTATGCATTGAGTTAATTGTTTACACCCTTCTCAAAGAATTAATATCCAAACATAGCCTATAAACAATACGTTAAATGTTAATCTTAAACAGGGTAATGTACGATCTTAACACAGACATAGGGACATACATTTAAACAACCCGATAAAGGAAATCACCATATACTTTGATTTAAAATGGAAAAAAAGTAAATACGAACCATTGTTGTAAAACGCATAAAGATCATACTTTTTCATTACAAACTAGTTTTCGACTGTACATACGGAAACTCCAATGCATGTATGTACATTGAATTGACAGTTGTTTTAGGTTACACAACACTAATAAATGATGCAAAAATCGACTCTCAAATGTGTTGATTTATTCGATATTTTAGCGTTTCCTTCGCAATGTTTATGTTTAGTTGTCTGCTTTAAAGTTATATGGTCACTTTCATCAGTTTATTTTGAAAATAATTGATATGAAAGATCGTACGTACACAATTTAATGTTTGCTACTTTATTTTTCTTCAATTTTATATGAATGGAAATGTTTATTTCCGTATTAGTTATAAGATCGTTCAATGTTTCTCCAAACCTTTCTTAAAGGCTTCATCTGATTACATTAGAACGGTGCACGAATGACGAATACATCTGTTCTACTTCCTTCCAAGCTCCAGATTAACTGCAAACGATCAATAGACTTTCAAGACACGAATGAAGTCTGGACAACCTACGTAATGTTTGTCTTTGCTAATTAAATATTGCACTCGCAATAAAGCAAGTTTCTGTTCTTATCAGTTGTCAGACGTATTAAATAGCTAAAATGCACTTACATTATATACATTTTCAAAAGGTTCATATGAACTTAAAGCTATTTTGACGTATACAAAACAGTGTTTTCAGTATATAAAGTACATGTCCAATGAAAGTAACCTAACTACCCATTGACCAGTTTGTTTCTCGAAGATGAGAAATTGTGTTGTCGAAAATGACAATATAGGAATAATGAAACAAGTCACAAATAAGTATGCACATTTAATTGTGCATCATACATTTCATAATATCTGTATACTTATTACATGCAACTATTGTAACGGGACAGTTATGCTCGGCCACCGCGTGACACGCGGATAGTGTGTTGATATTACAGAGGAGATTGGTGTTCAGCCCACACTAACGCTGTAATGCGCTTTGTGGTCACGCGCTTTGAAGCATTATTATATGCGGAAAAGTTCAACTAATAGATGTTATCAAATTGCAATATCAAAATATAATAGTCTAATTTATAAAATCCTATCTGTCTGACGATTATGATATAGAATATTTAATTTAAATAATAATACTATTTTATTATTCATATTTTAATGTTTATCATAATGCTCGTTCTGCTATAGAAGCATTGTACGCAAATGATACGATATTCGAGTATGAACTGTTTATAATTAAGGTTAAATTGAAAGAGACGTTTTTTGATATATATGACTTAAATTGCTTACAATATCATCTTGGTTTAGTATATTTGCAACATTAAGGCGATAACGAACTTCTCCAGCGAATAAATACAATTGACAAATCGATAATGGTTTAAAAGAGATTTGTTCTTTATTCTTTCCTCTGAATACCGTATAAGATGTATTGAAAATAGAGGGTAGCATTAAATTCTTAAACAACATACACGATTTGTGGTTAATTTTATCAGTTTTCAGACGATTTATTTAGTAACTGTTTTACATATACCTTAAACAATGCAGTGTATATCATTTCATTTAATATACACATGTTTTTTGTTTCAATACAATACCTTAACAGATAAAACTAATAGTTATTCATTTATGATTGTACACCGCTGAATACAAAACGATGAAATGCGTCGGTACAACGATATTTAACCACAGCATGAGAAAACCAAACCACTACTCAATACACTAAGCTACACACTGTTTGAAATCCAAATTGCGTGGACTGATCAATCAAATTAATACGCATCATATGGAATTACCAAAATGCAGTGCGTGCATTATTTAGTGATAGAGACTAGTTCCTGGTCTGGGCGTAATTGGACACGTATGAAGATAATGGCACATGTCTACACTGGGTTTTTAGTTCTCAGTATTCCTATTTTGAGATTTCACCTCTGAAGCTACCAGCTGATTGGTGTTGCCAATCCAGGTTCCATTGTATACCCTTCACTTCAGGTTATCCTTGATTAAAGATACATTAATTACGTTAAACCATTGAGTAATGAAAATGTAATTCAATTGATTTAATATTTGTTTGCATTAATATTTAATTTGAATTGCAATGCTTTGCGGTTAAATTGCATTTATAATAATGTGTATTGTGATTAATTCTGGGCAAGGTGAAGGTTCGGCATGCCTTTAAACCGGTTTAAGCCCCCAATGTTTTGCATTGACAGTTCCAATGCGGTTACACGTATTGTTTTATCATTTAATGTGTGTATTGTGGTGTGTGTATTGGACTATGGTGGATAGTCCATTGGTCACTTGCCTCAATTAAAGGACCCGAGGAGGTTCATAACGATTTTTCTCATGCTAATTTTTCTGGTGTTTTATTTATTTTAAATATAGATACATAATAATATATACACATTTTTAAGTTTCTGTTTGGTTCTGCCTGGTGATGTTCACACGCAAAGGGTAGTATGCCCCTATTAAAGCCGCAGTCCATATTAGATAATTTAACGCTTCTTAAATTTGCATAAGTTCTAATGAACGTCAATGCCGTTTATTCCACTGAAAACTGTTTGTTATTGAAGAAATGCATTTAATAATGTCAATGTTCGAAAACCCTTGGTACAAACAGAATATACACTTATGTACATGCCGATTTACTCCAGAGGCATCACCATCTATCGCATACAGAAACTATACGATAAAAGTTACCAAAACGTTATTTATTTACCGATTTCAATGCGGGTTTTTGCCTTTTGATCGGTAAGATGTCCATTAGAAACGTTTTATAAAGTTTTATTTTATTGACATATTTATGGACTGCTGCTATTAATTTGTGAGATTTAGGATGCTGGGTGTAAGCCAGTCTGCGCCTGTGCCTTCGTGCACGAAATCGTTACCAAATTGACGGATCTTCATAGGATATTTTGTTCCTATGCATTAGTAATTTTTTAACAATAACATAGCATTGTAACATGAATATGTCTCAACAAGTTGGTATTTTCAAACGCCCTAGCTGGCGGCTCGCTTAATACGCTCTGTTGTCGATCCAATTAATTGGCATGGATGTCAATTAGCATTATCCGATTAATACTTCTGGTGTGAAACCAAGTGACATCCGATTGGGCGTTTTTTGACTCACAATTTTTTTTTTACTGTTTTATATGATCAATTTTGGAAAATATCGTTCGTTTTTTTACACAGAGTTCGGTTTCTAAACGTTTTTAATAGAAAGAATAAGAAGAAAAACTTCGAGTCCAAAACATTCGATCGGTTTAGACAGGAATGCGGTTTTCAGAAGGTTTTTGGACATGTTTTACTGTTATGTTGGCACATGTTCTCCAACACTTTCGCTCAGTGACGATATCGATTGTTAAACTTCAGTTAAATTTGAATTGCAATTTCTATGAGGTTAAATTTTATGTACAAGTGCGTGTATTGTGATTTATTCTGGGCCCAGTGTTAGGTTCGGCATGCGTTTAAACCGGTTTAAATCCCCAATGCTTTACATTGACCGTTAAAAGGCGGTGACCCCAATTTTAATCATTTTTATGTTTTGTGATGTACTTTGCGTAGTGCTGTATTGAATAGTCGATTGGCCCCTTGCTACAAATAAAAGACCAGCGGATGTTAATAAGGGTTTCTTTCCTGGTGATGTTTCTAAAGTTTTATTATTATTATATTTATAGGTGGGCACATGCTGTAAAATAATTTAGATAGTGTGCTTGCCAAATACACGGAATTTTCATGTACCTTCGTAGACAATACCATTTACACGGTTCGTTAGAATAGCGTTATGTAGTGTGGAAAGGCGTTTGCTATTTTGAGATTTAATTATCCGTAGACTTAACAGTATCGCGTAATGAAGTAGGAATTATCTTTTGTTTATACCTAAGACAGCTCAGGACTATTTCTAGAAGTCACTCCGATTCATGCTTTTAACTAGTATGGAAATTGTCAACAAACCAAACATAATTTACTTGGTTTCTGAATTGCATCCAGTTTTAGAAACAAATACATGAGTGAAGAGGCGTCTTTGCGATTTGCACATGTAAGAATGAGGTTAATTCTGTTTAGGCATGTCATAAATATTTAAGAAGTGTGGTGCTTCGAAAGTTTTGCATAACGTTCATTGTTTTAGTCGTTTTCTCCTTCGATATTTTACATTATAATGACGCGGATATTCATTCGGTATTATTTGGATAAGTATAGGCTTTTGTATGTTTTACGTATTAATTAATAAAGCAAATTTGCACTATTGATTATCAACAAGGACAGTAAGCATAAGATTATTGAACAGTGGTTATTAATAACTTCATTACTGATGTTTTAGTCTTTGTTAATTAATGCTTTGGCCTTTATCTTAAAGCGTGTATGTACCGTCTTACAACATATAGTGGCATAAATACAATTAACAAAATAAAGCTAATTAATATATATCTCTATTTAAAAGAGAATACAAGTTAAGAACACACATTGCTTTTAAATGCACAATAAGCTAGTTTTTAATCATCAAATAGTTGTTGTCTGTACAAGCGGAATCTCAAATACATGTATATACATTAATTTGACAGTTCGTTTAGGTTACACAACACCAATAAACGATGCAAAAGTCGACACAAGTACCTATTGATTTCTTTCATATTGATTGTATGCTTTGTCATGTTTATGTTTTTCTGTTTAATTTCAAGTTCTATTGTCACTTTCATCTGTCCATTTTGAAAATAATTGATGTTAAAGAATGTTCGTACACAGTTTAAATAAAGAAAGTAGTAATCGATACTATTAAAAACATTACGTAAGAGCTTCACATTAACGACCTGTCAAACATTACGTAAGAGCTTCACATTAATGACCTGTCAAACATTACGTAAGAGCTTCACATTAATGACCTGTCAAACATTACGTAAGAGCTTCACATTAATGACCTGTCAAATATTACGTAAGATCTTCACATTAATGACCTGTCAAACATTACGTAATAGCTTCACATTAATGACCTGTCATACATTACGTTAGAGCTTCACATTAATGACCTGTCAAACATTACGTAAGAGCTTCACATTAATGACCTGTCAAACATTACGTAAGAGCTTCACATTAATGACCTGTCAAACATTACGTAAGAGCTTCACATTAATGACCTGTCAACATTACGTAAGAGCTTCACATTAATGACCTGTCAACATTACGTAAGAGCTTCACATTAATGACCTGTCAAACATTACGTAAGAGCTTCACATTAATGACCTGTCATACATTACGTTAGAGCTTCACATTAATGACCTGTCAAACATTACGTAAGAGCTTCACATTAATGACCTGTCAACATTACGTAAGAGCTTCACATTAATGACCTGTCAAACATTACGTAAGAGCTTCACATTAATGACCTGTCATACATATCAATAATACTACTGAAACTATATTAAGGCGAATACAAATTTCTATTGCATCTATTTAACCTATGTTAACACCAGTTGTAATATAAAATATTGCACCTCATTTTCTTCAGGGTCCGATGTCATTTTTTGGTCTAAACTACTCTAGATACTAGATTTCCATTCCTTCAGGGTCCGATGTCAGTATTTGGTCTAAACTACTCTACTAGATTTCCATTCCTTCAGGGTCCGATGTCAGTATTTGGTCTAAACTACTCTAGATACTAGATTTCCATTCCTTCAGGGTCCGATGTCAGTATTTGGTCTAAACTATTCTAGATACTAGATTTCCATTCCTTCAGGGTCCGATGTCAGTATTTGGTCTAAACTACTCTAGATACTAGATTTCCATTCCTTCAGGGTCCGATGTCAGTATTTGGTCTAAACTACTCTAGATACTAGATTTCCATTCCTTAAGCTAATTATGGCGTCATTTTCACCAACGTGATACGTTTTCCATTTCAAAACTCAACAGAAAAATTCAATTGCGACACATTACAACTACGCTTGCGAAACATTACAACTGAGTCAGTTATTGTTCAAAATGATGGTTAGAACACTATTAAAATGGCATTTCGATTTCTGTTGACTTACATTCTACACCTAAAAAGTGGTTATGAAAAGCTCAGTGTTTCGTCGGATAACATAAAAGGTGATGACTGTTTAAATCAATGTACAATACATGTAATACAATTGTTGAACTAATTTACAATTAGTCTTTATGAAAAACATACTTGTTATAAACCCCATATTGGAAGCATATGCACATTACATGTTTCAAGCTAAAGGCACTTTTGAAATTAACATATTTACATAAGAATGCATAGCAGACACACATCATAAAAGTGAACTTGAAGCTCCAATACAATTTAAAAATTCGTTAAAAAAATGTCCACTACAACTATTAGATTATTTTAGCATAGATGGCTTAAACAAACATTTATTTTTTGTATTTGGTAGCTTTGTTTAAAACATGGAAAAACGGATAATGTAAACACGATTGTTAAACAAACTTTTGGAAACCATATTTGTTTCAAGAAACATCCATCGAGCATATTTATAATACACCCAACTACCAAGTTGAAGAAAATGGCGACTACCGATACTACAATGTTTGTCGATTAAATGCACAATTACAATTTAAGCATATTAGCGTGAAGTCCGTGTGTTAGCTAATGTAACTCAATACAACTGTAGTAAAACATATTGTGTGAATGTGTTTGTATTGAATACATTGAAATTTCGCTGGTTTATTATATCTATTACTCCACCAAGATCGCAGTTTTTTTTACCAATCTACCTCTCAAGCGATTTACTGCGATACACACCAACTTTTGAATAAACGTCCTTGACCTTGACACCCAAAGTACTCCCTCCAGCGACAGACTTGGTGTCCTGTCACAAAACGTGAATACATTAACGATGTAATAACACTTGTTGCAAAATATTCATAGTCTTACACTTGCAACTGGATACAGCTGTCGGTAAATATAAGAATAATGAAACTCTAAAGACATCAGCAGGCGAGATCCCCTTATTAACATCCGCTGGTCCTTTTGTTTAAGGCAAGTGACCAATTGCCTATACAAACCCAGGGCAATACGAACAGCTTAATAATGAAACTCCAGAGACATCACCAGGAGAGAAACCCTTATTAACATACGCTGGTCTTCTATTTAAGGCATTTGACCAATTGCCTATACAATACATGACAATACGCACAACACAACAAAACGCACGCAAATGATTAAAACTGGGGTCAACGCCTTGGAACGGTCAATGCAAAGCCTTGGGGTTTTAAACCGGTTTATCGGCATGTCGAACCTCACACCATAAGAATCACAATACTCGCAGTTGTAAATAAAATGTAACCTCATAGCATTGCAATTCAAATAAAATAGTAATTAAAGAGAATATTAATTAAATTGAATTACAATTTAATTACTTCAAGGGACTATGACAACGAAATATTAGCTTCCTATTGCAATATAAATTATAGTATTTGATAGGAATGCGCTTTACTTAGACATGTGGATTTGTTGTGGAAAAAACGGAAGTGTAGAGAAACACAATACCTTCTAAAGACAGTATATTACTTACAAAATAAATCGCACCATAATTTTAAAGTTATAGTTCTGTTTCATTCGCCATGTCCAGTATTCATTTTTATTCCATTATTTTGTTATACTTGATACTTAATTTTATTTTTACTTATAAAATGAATGTATTTCAAAACAGTTTACATTTTCTTCTATAAGTATTACAACAACATGTTAATCTCCGTTTTTGAAATGTACTACTGTGATATGATACTGTTTCTGTAAGACTTTGTTTTATATACTGATCTTGCTAATTAGCAATTATCGACAATGGCCTGCATTATACGGAATTCAACGTAAAAAGTGGAAGTTTAACATTGTATTAATTGTAATTTAATGCATATTCAATAGTTTTAAGTAAAATCATATAAGCCTAACATACATTTGATAATAAAGAGTTCTGTGAAGATATCTCGAGCGTCGCAATACATTGAAACTAATCGCGTGTAGTTAATTATTTAAATTGTGCAAAACAAGAGGGAACTGCAGATAACAGCAAATTATTTTATTCGATATCATCATAGCATTGCCAAGGCGTGGATCTGCTCTGAATACGATACGGGATTGATGTGCGTTAGTGTGCTTACATTATTCAGACATTAAGTGTATGCGTTCCCATTATACATTAAAATTGCCATCTATCACTTACATGTCGGTCTGGGATGGAAGTTACTATAATGCAAGTTTTGGCGTTCGTATATTCAAACGCTCGTTCCTTACATTCTGGCATAATATGATCTACGTGAAATCAATTTATCATTAAGAGAGAATAAGCAAATGCATTTAAATGTGTTTAACAGTCATTGTTATATATGTGGCAATAACAATATTTTCCGTGTTAATGCCTTCAAAAACAGGTCTGACACGCTCATTTGACGTAATGGTGAAGTTGATTTACATGTATTTGTATATAAGCTATTGCTAAATATATAATGACAATTCATCAATCAATATGACGTACTACGCCGCATGTTGCCGCAACGCATGCTTCCTGGCAATACGCACATACGCTCTTAGTGGATATTTGTAGAAAAGAAGCTCAATAGACTGTTCTAGAGAAAATCGTACAATGCATGCAATTAATGATCATTGCTAACACAAACGATTACACTGCGTCACTATCAAACAAATTTCCTTAAAATTCATTTAGAGACGTCTAATTTATTTATTAATTTACTAATTGTTACCGTTTCACACAATGCCTTGAGTAAGCATCTGTAGATTCGTTGGGCTATTTGAACAAACATGTGGCACAGTACATATTAGACGACGAAACATAATACAATTTGATACTGAATTCATTTAACCATAGTGTATTAATATGTTTTTGATCTTATATTCCTAAACTCAAGTGTAATTTATTGTTTATTTTATCTGCAGTCAAACACCATTTAAATCATTTTAGCTCACCTGAGCACAAAGTGCTCATGGTGAGCTTTTGTGATCGCCATTTGTCCGCCGTCATTGCATGCGTGTGTGCGTGCAAGCGTGCGTCCGTCCGCCCGTCGTCAACTTTTCATTCAAACAACATCTCCTAAACCACTTGGCAGATTTTCACCAAACTTCACAGGAATGATAATTGGGTGACCCTCTTTCAAAGTTGTTCAAATCGTTACGGTCCGCTGCATATGTAGGTCACCGGATCTAAAAATAGATTTAAAAGTGTAAACTTAAAAAATCTTCTCTGAAACCGCAGGGCCCAGAGGTTTCATATTTGGTATGTAACATCCTATAGTGGTCCTCTACAACGATTGTTCAAATTATGCTCCTGGGGTCAGAACTGGCCACGCCCCGGGGGTCACATGGTTTATATAGAATATATAGCAAATGACTTAAAAAAATCTTCGCTCTGAAACCACAAGGCCCAGAGGTTTCATATTTGGTGTGTAACATCCTGTAGTGGTCCTCTACAAAGATTGTTCAAATTGTGGCCCTGGGGCCAGAACTGGCCACGCCCCGGGGTCACATGGTTTATAAAGAAAATATAGCAAAATGACTTAAAAAATCTTCTCCTCTGAAACTGCAAGGCCCAGAGGTTTCATATTTGGTATGCAACATCCTTTATTGGTCCTTTACAAAGATTACTCAAATTATGTCCCTGAGGGCAAAACGGGCCACGCTCCGGGGGGCACATGGTTTATATAAAATATAGCAAAATGATTTAAAAAATATTCTCCTCTAAAACCACAAGGCCCATAGGTTCCATATTTGATATGTAACATCCTATAGTGGTCCTCTACAAAGATTGTTCAAATTATGCCCCTGGGGTCAAAACTGGCCGCGCCCCGGGGGTCACATGGTTTATATTAATTTTAATAGCAAAATGTCTTTAAAAATCTTCTTCTCTGAAACCGCAAGGTCCAGAGGTTTCATATCTGGTATGTAACATCCTATACTCTTCTTCTACAAATAATGTTCAATTTATGCCCTTGAGGTCAAAACTGGCCACGCCCCAGGGGTCAGATCATTTATATAGACTTTAATAGCAAAATGACATTTAAATATCTTCTCCTCAGAAACCGCAATGCCCAGAGGTTTCGTATTTGGTATGTAACATCCTATAATGGTCTTCTACAAAGAATGTTCAAATTATGTCCCATGGGTCAAAACTGACCACACCCCAGGGATCACATGGTTTATATAGACTTAAATAGCAAAATGACTTAAAAATTATTCTCCTCTGAAACCGCAATGCCTAGAGGTTTTATATTTGGTATGTAACATTGTATAGTAGTCCTCTACAAATATTGTTCAAATTATGTCCCTGTGGTCAAAACCGGTCAAGCCCGGGAGGTCACATGGTTTATATAGACTTTAATAGCAAAATGACTTTAAAAACATTCTCCTCTGAAACGGCAAGGCGCACAGCTTTCCTATGTTTGGTACGTAATATTGCATAGTGTTCAAATTATGCCCCTGAGGTCAAATCTGGCCACACCCAGAGGGGTCACATGGTTTATATAGAATTCAATAGCAATGTGACATGAAAGATTTTTACCTGAAACCGCAAGGCCCATAAGTTTGTTCAAGATTGTTAAACTTATGCCCCTGGGATAAAAATAAGCCACGCCTCGGGGATGCAAATTCAATTGGGTTACAATGTCTCAGGTAAGGGTCCTGGGGCCCTCTTGTTATTATTTTGTTCGATCTCATATTGATAAAAAAAAAATAAAAAAACTGCCAGTATTTACAGTATTTAGGTTCCATCATGTATAATTGACACACGTAAATAATATATTTTGTAAAATACAATATGCTACTATATCTACGAATATGCGTTGCTATGTATGCTCAGTATGTTACATAAGATATTGGAATAGTCTGTTCGGATTACATTCATTGACTAGACACTGGTGTGAAAGGGGCACTTCCATGCACACAACATTTGTTTTTACGTGAAGGTTAACAGATCTGTAAATGTCAGGTTTCTACCGTTTCAAGAACTGAATGTAGAGCATCAGTCGTCCCTAAATACTGTGATAACTACCAATATTTGAACAAACCACTTTTGATGCAAATGAAGCTATGTGAGCCATGTCATCTTTAAAGAAACGTCTCTTGCGGACATCAGACTTATATAGTCACATTTAAACTGGAACAATATGGATACTATCACCAGTAATTGCGTCAGATACCTCCCCAAGTATCAATATGACGTGTGTTAATGACAGACGGAAACAGTTACTGACGGTATATTACTTCCAAGAAAGGTTTAATTACAAGAAAATATAGCATAATATAGTCGAATATGTTGTATGTTAAAGTTTTCAAAATGTCTTTGAAAGGAAATACTTCCTTGTAAGTTTTAAAAGGAAATACTTCCTTATAAGTTTTAAGACTTTTCAAAGACGTTTCTGCAAAATATATTGAAGGCAAAATAATGACTGAACGGTGCACAACTGCCTATGCCATCTGTTTCACATCCTTCCAAGCTCCAGATTAACTGCAAACGATCAATATACTTTCCAGACATGATAGAAGTCTGGACAACTTACGTAATTGCCCTTACTAATTCTAAGTCTGGACAACTTACGTAATTGCCCTTACTAATTCTAAGTCTGGACAACTTACGTAATTGCCATTACTAATTCTATGCCTGGACAACTTAAGTAATTGCCCTTACTAATTCTAAGTCTGGACAACTTACGTAATTGCCCTTACTAATTCTAAGTCTGGACAACTTACGTAATTGCCCTTACTAATTCTAAGTCTGGACAACTTACGTAATTGCCCTTACTAATTCTAAGTCTGGACAACTTACGTAATTGCCCTTACTAATTAAAACTGATCAAAACTTGCACTGGCAATAAAGCAAGTAAATACTGTTGTCATTTGTCAGTCACTGACAGAAGTATAACATAGCCAATAATGCACATACTTGTACGTTTAAAAGTGCAAAACTATATGCATGGGTAAATGGTTCAAATGCAATTAGAGCTGTTTTAACGTATGAACTACAGTTTAATATACCAGGTAAATTAACTTAACTTCCCATAGATTATTATGTTTCCGCGGATGTTAAAGTGTGTTATCAAAAGTGACCAGTCTACGGTGGCAAAGATGTGACATGTGCATGTTTTTATTCATGTCGTTCCCACGACATATTAAGTCGTGGGAACGAGATCTTATCTCGTGGGGACGAGATATTATCTCGTGGGAACGACATAATTATGTCGTGGCAACGACATATTAACTCGTGGGAACGAGATAATTAACTCGCGGTAACGACATATTAAGTCGTGGGAACGAGATATTTTCTCGTGTGAACGACATAAATAACTCATGGGAACAACATATTAAGTCGTGGGAACGAGATAATTAACTCGTGGTAACGACATAATTAACCAATCAGAATACACGTTGTTTAAAAGCATGTTTCAAAATGGCTGATACAAGAGACGCTTACATAAATATCGTATTTCAATGCTGGATTAAGGTATAAAGAAATTGTTTTTCTTCTGCGAGAGCAAGATGGAATTTGATTGGTTCATTAAGTCGTTCCCTCGACAAAATAGCTCGTTCCCACGACATAATTATGTCGTTCCCACGAGATAAGATCCTTTTCCCACGACTTAATGTGTCGTTCCCACGACATAATTATGTCGTTCCCACGAGATAAGATCTCGTTCCCACGAGATAAGATCTCGTTCCCACGACTTAATATGTAGTGGGAACGACATAATTATATCGTTCCCACGAGATACGATCTCGTTCCCACGAGATAAGATCTCGTTCCCACGACTTAATATGTCGTGGGAACGACATAAATAAAAACATGCACATGTCACATCTATGCCACCGTACCAGTCACACGGGCTAATCCAAATTTATTGAACTTTTTCTGATTACTTTCACATGTACACATAAAATAAATATAAAATCAGCATGTAACATTTCTTAATATCTAAATAATGACTGCATGCTACTATTGTAACGTGACCATCAAGGTGGTTATAATACAGAATCCTTCGGTAGTTGTTTCCAACAAACGATGTAATGCGCCCTTAGAAGCGCAGCTTAATGCGGGAAAGTTCAACGTAATTTGAAGATTGTATCTACTAATCCAACTTGACACGCATAAAGTTTCCGCTGTTACATTGCCAATAAGCAACTCAAAAAAGTAGTTCCGAAGCTGTAAAATATAGTTCGCGTTGTAATTGCAGAATGTGTTGTCTTGTCATGTTAGAATCGAAATAATTGTCGCTTTATCGTTGTTTATCTGTAAATAAAGAGCGAATTTTCGTCGTTCTGATGTGCGTATCTTTTGAACTTATTGGGCTAAAACCTCGTGGTTTAATTCATACGCATCAGATCTCAACATCGTTGTTTATTTACAGGTAAACATCTGCAAATCGAAAAGTATTTTTTAACTATTATATATTACCAAATAGCAATATCATAGTTTAATTTATGAATTCCTATCAGCCTGGTGATTAGGCTGCAATGAACATTTATTTTAATATATTATCTATTTTATTCGGTAACACATAATAAAATTGGTTTCGTCTATCATATTGTACTGTATGTTAATTATGTGCGTTTTGTTACAGAAAATTGTGCACACAAATGCTAAGATTTCCTAGTATTTACTGTTAATCATCGGTGAATTGAAAAAAATACCTTTCTTCCAATTACATGCATATTCCTTTAATTGCCTTTGCGTTGAACAGCATTCCAAAATAATTATGTATTAATATTTTGCAACCTGTGGGTGAGGTCGAACTATAAGAGCTCTAAGTTATAAATTCGCAGTTCAAATGGACATTTGCTTAAAATTTATAGAGTTTGTATCTTTTCTATTAATACCGTATACGGTGTATTGAACGTAAGGGATTAATAATTTGTGTCAACCAATATACAAGTTGTGTGTTCTTTTTGCTCAATTATAAGACGATTTATTTAGTAAAGTTTTGTCCGGTAAGGCTACAGACCAAAACACTTGACATAGGATGTTACTATTTTTAGTAATACATGCAATGTGTTTGTGTTGTATATTATTTATATATATAACAAGCACATATCATTCCTACAAATGGCCATTGTAATTCTGCACAAAGAATACACGATTTTCTAACATGTTTACAAGTCCAATGTATATCATTTCCAACACACGTAAGCTAGTTTACGAAAGCACTCCATCAAGTCAAACCATTTACCAAACTGAAACTAAACCAACCCAAACTAAACACAACCATAATCGATTTATTCGACATTGTAAGAAAATAAATACTTTATGCGTATGTATAACTATATTTTGCGACATCATGAGAAAACCAAAATTTAACACAAGATCCTATGTTTCTAAGCCACATAATTAATAGTAGAACATAATTGGCATTGGAGAGATATTACAGTCTTTTAAATTTTTTAAATCTCCAATGTATATGTCTGTGTGTGTTTCATGACATCATTATATTCATCTGACAGGAGGATACGTAGGGGTGGCCTACAGAGTACGAAAATAGCAGAAACAATTCTCCACTGTATCCTCCCTAACTCGTAAATGGACCGATCGATCAATCAAATATAAACGCGTCAGATATATGTACCGAAATGCAGTGTATGAATTATTTAGTAACAGAGACTCGTGTCTTATTTAAACGTTAGTGAACAATTATTCAGATCATGGCAAATGCCTTCACAGGCTAACTGCACAGGCTAATCCGGGACGACACTTTACGCACATGCATTAATACCAGTTTTTGCACGACACGCCTGATATCTCTTTTGTGTGCAAATACATTATACAACCACTATGGAGTTATGTGATAATGTCGACCATAATTAATGGCACATCTATCTAGTTAATTGAATAACCGGCATTTAACACTTCACAGTGATTGTTGCAGTATACCATCAAAAGCTAGTTTGAACTTATTGAAGACATTGTTGCAGTATTCCAACCAAGATATTAGACGTATACACTCAAATGTGACTACAAAGTATGTCGATTAAAAGCACCATTATATAACCTTTAAGTAAACATGTAAGGGCATGGATCTCAATAAAGCGTTATTAAAATATGTTGTGAATGTGCTTTATTAGATGCACAGAAATTTCGCTGATTAAATGTATCTATTTCTCCATCAAGGTCGCAGTTTCTTTACCACTACCGCCAAACCAATTTACTCCAATACAGCTCAGCGTTGGTATGAACGTCCTTGACATTGACAAATTACTCCTTCCAGCGACAGATTAGGCGTACTTTTACAAAACGTGAATATGGTATCGATGTAGTAACGGTGGTTATGAAATATTCATGCTTTACATTTTCAACTGGATATATTTGTCAATAAAATCAACCTCTGTCTGTGTTCAGGTTTAAAATAAGTATTTGTTGGCAGAACGGGGGCGTTGACAAACACAATGACGCATTAAGGCAGGACAGTTTTTACGGAATGACTCGTTTCCTGATTGTAAAGCTTTATTTCTGCTAAATTCACCATATCCAGTATTCATCCCTTGTTTATATAAATATAATGCTTGATCTTATATTTATAACTGAATGTATTTGAAAATACACTATTTTTCTGTTTATTCTATAATAATTACAGCAATATGATTATCTCCTGTTTGGATTGTACAACTATGATATTATAGTGTTTCATTAAAACTTTCATACTTATGCTCTTTTATTTCTTAATCTTGTTAATAGATATTATAGACAATATACTTTATTGTATAAACTACAATATGGAATACAGGTATATATTTTTACGTTTAACGTAGGTTGAGTCAAAATTTAATTCATTATTATTTAATCGTTGTGAATAAAAACATATAAGCGTTAAATATAGTTGATAACGTTGAGTTGCGTGTAGGTCACTCGAGCGCTGCTGTATATTTTCTACATATAATCGTTTGTTTGCTTGTCGATAATTATTCAAATTGTGCGAAAGCATATCAAATCGTAATGGAGTGAAATATATTTATTTAACCACCATAGCTGCTCCAATCAAGACTGTATACCAACTTTCCATCAAACAACATGATGCATCGATTTATAAAAATGTTTGGAAAATGTACGTAAATAAATTTGTCATTGACATAACATTTAAGTGAAATTGTTAATTCAATATGATACTAAATTAAGTCCGTAAGGTGACTTACTTAGTGAAGGTTTTCACAAAATAAAATACATTACGCTATACCACGTCCAATCGTGTCGTACACGCAATACAATATAGATTGGGGTAAGATTGAAATGCCCAGCTTTCTAAAGTCATACTTTTTTTTAAAGTACGAATTTGTCAACCGATGTATGTATGTGACTTCTGAACAAATTAAATCTCAACAAATGAAATAAAATACGAAATTATTTTAACATTAACAATAGCATCTGGTTGTATCTGCAAATGTTCGTATGGTTAGCAAATGTTCGTATGGTTAGCAAATGTTCGTATGGTTAGCAAATGTTCGTATGGTTAGCAAATGTTCGTATGGTTAGCAAATGTTCGTATGGTTAGCAAATGTTCGTATGGTTAAAAAGAGCACGATGGCAGACAATGTAAAGAAATAGAGGATATGTATTGGTTTCGGTAGACTATCGATTTAATTCACGAGTGGTCATAGAAAATGTTCATTGTCACTCGTGGCGCATAGAAACTTATATTTTCACGAGTGACGCAGCTACGAGCGAAGACATATATTTTCTCTGATTACGAGTGAATCAAAAATCGATATTCTACCGAAACTTACACATTTTCTTTTTTTATTTTATGTCTTTTACGCCGTTTTGTTACAGTTAATGTGCTATCTAAATGCGTTTAATTCGAAAAAATCGCGATAATTATAACGTCATGACGTCAAAATAATGGTCCGGCATTTTTCAATTGTGAGCCCGGCATCATTGACGGTCCGTTTCATTTACGTTATTAAATCGGAAACAAGTATGAAACAGTGACAATTACCGGAGTGATAATTTTCTTTGTTTCAAACAGTGAATTACCAATTTTATTTCACTGATATTTCCCTTTAAATCACTGGAAAGCATAAAATAAATAGCTGCAACTGCATCACCAGTCAGGTTCTCCTGTCAAATAACTCATTCTGTTAATGTCTATTACCGATTGCCCACAGAGCAAGGTATACAAGACAGAAAACTCGAAACCAACCACAACAACATGACTTTAGAAGCTGCACATGGATTGGAATGTTTAATGAATATTTAAAGTATTTATATTATAACTGACAAAATGGTAACTAAATATCGACATAAAATTTATGTAAGCCACAAATTAATATGTGATTTATGACGATAACCCCAATTAACCAGACAGTAAATTATCGCTCCGGCTTTTCTGTTTGCCCAAGGTTGTTTGTCCAAGGGTTTAAAGTCAATCGATTGGATTATGCAACCATGTGCTATTGTTTACCACTGAAATATAAACCCGTAATTGGTCAGCTCAATCCTTGATTGACAGGTATCTACTGGTCAATAGAACCCATGCTCACGATGAAATGAAACCCCACCTTTTGTCATCTGCTTGAAAACCCGTATTTTTCCATCACGTGAAGAAAAACGAGCTCAATTACATGAGTCTCCCGTTATATGATTAATACCAATTATCGTCTTGTCTCATGTCACAACATGCTCTCGGAAAGCAATTACGAGCAAATAGGATATAGATTAGGGTAAGTTTAAAATGCACTGGTTTCTAAAGATATAAAGTCGTACCATTGAGACAATAATTCCATCGAGTCAGTGTAGTACATTGTTATTGATGGATAACAGCTTTCATATTCAAATGATGTCAATGTAAAATGTAATGTAAATGAAATACACTTGAACAGCGACATATATATTATACGGGTGTGTACAGTTGGCAAGCAAATAAGCATCTATGTTTATATTTTATAGACCACAACATTATATGACACTACAACGAAAGTACGTGTCATGGTTCATGGTCCATCATATAAAAGAATAATTAACTCTTCAAAATTAATAAAGTGGTTCATTTTATATAAATATGACACATAATAAACTATTCCGTCAATATCGTATGTGTGTCATTGACACATTTAATTGTAAATAAAGATATTTTAATATGTAAACTATATTTTACTTTTGTAATAAAATCTGGAAGTGCAATTATGTAACATTATTCCCAGGCCTTACTTTTTTTCGGATCCAAGGAAAATAACATTTCAATCTAGGAATCCTTTCAGTCCAATTTCTGTTATAATTTGCATGATGTTCATGATTGGCAATCGAGCACGAACCGGTCACATTTTAAAGCACGTTACCGAGACGAGCTAGTTATAATAGACAACTACTTTGCGGGAGTTTAATAAAAATGAACGCTTCTTCTAGGCGTGACTTAACCTGCTGCGATCTGCATACACCACGCTGTTTATCACATTTGTTGTGTGGTTTGGTACGGTAAACCCAAATAATAATAATCTGTATCGGTAGGATACTAGTTTGTTATGGTAATTTTGTTAGTTTACATCTCTGTTCTGTATGAATGCACAAGCTACCATAAATGCTATTAAATTTATGTGTACAAAATACTACACCATGTGATGCTTAAAGTGAGAAGCAAAGTAAAGACCTCAAATGTGTCATCATGTTATTTTCGTGTATATTAAACATTGTTATAAGAAATGATTAATTCAGTCATTAGCTATGTACATGTAGAGTGTTACTTGTATACTATTTCTAGAATTGTATTTATAGACAATACAACACGAACTAAAGGCACTCATATAAAACACATCAGTCTGTATTTATTTACGAACTTTGAATGTCTGATACGTATTAGATTGTTTAAGTTACATACCAGTATCGATGCAACATAACTCATCTTGTTCTGTTTAAATACCTGTCCGCAAGTCATACTAAACTAAAAAAATGTTGAAAGCTCAAATTGTTTGTGATTGTATAATTGTCATGTTACATTTGCAATTAGTGAAAGAATTCTGTCTATCTGCACTAAAGTCGGCAGCAACGTTGAAGCTATCATAAGACATGGATTTTTTTAAGCAATGTCGTTAAATACATTTCGTATCATTACTTCACTGCTTGCATTCTACTTAAAGTACTTGCAGCAATTTCGAATACATTCAATGTACATCCTTTTTATGCCTGAATATGGTTTTGTTGTTACTATGTACTTCATTCTAAATAAATGTTTGATCAATGTACCTATTTTACTTGAACGTTGCGATAAAAATACGCACAACTTAATTCATGAAAAATGGTTTTTGTTTCAAAGAAATCTATTGGTGCTGTATTTAAGTATACTCGTATAAATGAACTGTTTTGATACAAACAGCTAACAATATATTACAGTTTTGTAGCAATTAATACAGTATGTATAGTCTGAATTGCATTTTAAATTTGTATTTGTTAGGTATGATTATACAATTAAATTGAATTATGTGTTATGTAGGCCATAAACCACACACATTATATACAGGACATGGAGTTTCAAAAGCCATTCTCTGCTTCTGATGTAGCTGTGGTTTCAGTTCCTGCACAAAGGCTTGTTTATGTAGGCTCTGATTTCATCAACGATGATGTTTGTAATAGTATAGTATATTCATAATATGAAACTATGGCAATTAATTCAGGGCATTAACTGGCGATCGCATTTATATGTTGTTTGAAATAATGTTTATAACTTTATTCTATAGTTATTCTCTTGTCAAGTCCTCTGTACTATGAAGGTTATGCCAGTTTACATTCCCGTTTAACTGCTCACAGAGTTATTTACATTTTGACAGTAGACAATGGTATTGTTACTGGATGGATAATACTGGATTTGTTCAACGTCGAGTGAGCTATTACCATGCTAATTTTCACCATAAAATGCATCGCTTATTTGACACTTTATTCAACCAAAATAAGACATTTTAGAGAACTATAAGGATAAGCAAAGAGCGAATATCATAAAAAGTTGTTAACCGTCAGATATGCAGTACGTATTTATTAATTACTTCTACATATTTATAATTATATTAATGTATCTATAGCTATTATAAATATGATATAATATGTCAGATACCAGAAAGCGTTTGGGGAGTGCAAACCTCCGCTAAGGCAGTCAATTTGCCATTCGGACGGATAATTAACAACACCTTTAAAAAACCTGGATCCAGAAGTTGATTATCACTAATTCAAATTAAGCTTTCATTACAAAGTTGCAGTTCTGTTGCTCTGGTGATAATTCAACCATTGAGTAATTACATTGTAATCCAATTGAATTAATATTCTCTTTTATTGCTAATTAATTTGAATTGCAATGCAATGAGGTTAAAGTTTATTTACAAGTACGTGTTTTGTGATTAATTCTGGGCCAAGTGTGAGGCTCGGCATGCCTTTAAACCGGTTTAAACCCCCAATGCTTTGCATTGACCGTTTCAAGGCGGTGACCCCAGTTTTAATCATTTTTATGTTGTGTGTTGTGTTGTATGTAATGTCCTGTATTGTATAGGCAATTGGTCACTTGCCTCAAATAAGGACTAACGGATGGTAATAAGGGTTTCTCTCCGGATGATGTCTCTGGAGTTTCATTATTCCTATATTCATTAGCCCATTTTCACCCTTTTCACTATATTTCGTGCAAATTTGTTGATAACTTTCTGCTTTAATTTGCTAATAAACAGACAAACCAACGCCGGCAAAAACACAATCTCATTGGCGGAGGAACACACTATACATAATCTCATTGTTGGAGGAACACACTATACACTATCTCATTAAACATTTTAATCATCTCCAGTCTGACGCTACTATATTATCCGCTGACTGGATCTGATGACTTCGCATAAGGGGTCATTTTCAGATGACCTTTGTTAGGAGTCAATAAAACTGTTGCCTTCAAAATCTTGCGGTATAACTTCATATATAAACCACAAATACTATGCACGAAATTAACTTTGGATGTTTACTCGATTAAGGTACCACTAGATCCATGGTTATTCTGTCAATGATTTATTCCCGAGGATCAGATGGAAATGCATCACTTTTCAAAAACCGTGGCCAAACATTGGTGTGCAAAAGGCTATTTCATTGGGCGCAGCAAGGCTATTGTTTTATTGTTCGGTAGGTCATTTGAACGTGTCCGGTTATATGATGTCTTCAGAATCCTAACAATCTTAGGATTAGATTTTAATGAGATTGACACTATACACTATACATAGAAATTATAATACATGCATGTGCATGTAGCGAGCAATTGATTTACAAGTCTGTAAACGTAGTTTACTTCAAAGATATACAATACATGCGATTGTTCTTCATTTCAGAGTCGTATGTCACTGATTGAGTGGTTTGGTCGGTATATCGATATATATTGATATTGTATGCCTTGAGCTGTTATTGGATTTGATATATATGACCTTCTACAGTTTGAATAATTGATACGTTTAGAACCCAAAGGTCAGTCTCACAACATACATTAACCCACAATTCAAAAAACAGTTGATTAACAAACCTCTGTTTTCTCTACACTACTTTTAAAGTCGTATCACCTGAACAGTCAGTTACAGACTCATTCAAACTTAAACCTCCGGTTCATTGCAATGACTGTTCCAAGGCATTTGCACATACATCAGTTGTTATCTTTTTTATGTGTTGTTTCTTTATCGGTCGCATTTATTCGTGCAGGAGACATCTGCGTGAAATGGTCGTTTTATTATTATGCGATATGCGTCGTTTTGCATTAGAAAATGATAGCATCTATGTTGGCAGCGATTGTAAAATAGTGTATACCGCGGACAAACGAATGTAGTGGCAGCAATATAAGTCGCTAAGTACTTGACATTTTCAAAAGCTTTGGTTCGTCCAATACACTATCAAAAGGCCATTTAGCATTATAATTGATAATTGGGAGTTTGTAACAAAATGATGATTACAACCTTATTGCCTTTCCAAGTAATGAGTACAAAAAGGACTGACCTTAAGCACAGTCAACGAAGAAGGCTCGTGTCTCCACAAGTCCATATGGGTTTCCTGAAATGTGCGTCATATTAAACATTGATATTTGTAGTATTTTTATTGTGATATAGAGGATATTTGCTTGCACTAGTGAAAATATGTAAATTGTCTCCCTTTCCGGTGATGATATTACTCGTTATCACACCGGAAAAAAACACATTTTCTTTTTATTTTAATGTTATTGAGTATTGTTTACATTTGAATTATTTTGAAAGGATTTTTAACACGATATTTTTAGTTTTATGTCAGTACTATTTTCTCTATAATGCGTAGTAATCGATGTTTGTAATAAACGTTCCTGCGCCATGTTGGATTACACTAAAATATGCTTTGGATTAGTTAAGCAATTTAAACCGCAACAATTTTGGACTCTAAGCATTATCATGGCAGCGTGTTTACAGTACAACAGTCTACTATGCTGTACAGTATATTCACAGGCAACGCAGAATCCGGGTTTCTAAATTCATTTTAGTTTAAATACATGCAATTTGATACACGTAGTCGTTGAATAATGTCCAGCTTTTAAATCAAACAGTTAAACTAACACTCACTGCTAGGTTTAAATATATTTAAAATAAAAAAACGTATCTAAAAACAGCGTCAGCATACGTGTTATGATGTAAACAATAGTAAACACAGTCACGACATTCAAACGCACTGGGTATGTGTTTTCGAAAGCAATTCAA
Organism: Congeria kusceri; assembly: GCA_027627225.1. Lineage (NCBI taxonomy): Eukaryota > Metazoa > Mollusca > Bivalvia > Myida > Dreissenidae > Congeria > Congeria kusceri. Next base: position 58,168,375 of record CM051036.1, on the reverse strand, counting down.
GATGATTAAACTCGTAGATGCGCGTTAAAATGTGAAAGAGTGTTCTGATATGGATTATTTATACGTATACAGTGATTTCTAGATTAGTTATTTGGATTTAACAACACAATTGGGTTACAAGTCGGTCGAGAATTAGAAGAAAACAAGATGGCGGAGAATAGAACGCTGAAAACTTCTTACATCAGCACCTTGAATACTTCAAATACTTAAGCGTAATTACTGGATATACAGAATAAATACACTCAAACTAATATATACATATGCGCTTGCTTAATGGTAACAAGTTATTACTTATGGCTACGTTGGATTCTTGTTGGAATTTGAAGAACCGGCAATACAGCAATTATGCAAACAAAGGGAGACTACTGTTCACAGCAACAGTAAACAACAAGTGCAACTGAAAGTGTAGTATGCGGGAATTAATAAAGTGCAAAGTATAAAATAAATACTTTGGATGCTAAAATTAAGTTTGGACCAAGGTGACCAGCACGAATGCCTTGTGGGTAAAACTTGTATCCGCAAGACATTGTCTGTACTAGTGTCCTTGGCTCAATACGACTGATGAAAATCCAAGAGAAAAAAGAGGAAAGACAGTTCAATATATCGGAGAGGTATTCTTAACATTTGCTGTTATTAGTCTTTACTAATTTTCTATTTGGTAATTCTGTATGATAAATGGTGACAACAACTACAATTAAATATTGTCCAAATCAAAAATAATATTAAAAAGAAGTCCCTCACTGTGAGTGATATAGGGATATGTCTTACTGATACTTTTCTATATTTCACTAATTAGCATTAAATAAATTGATTTCTTTTATAGGATTTTAAATATTTAGAGCATGCTTTACGAAAATTCACGAAACTTCTCCCACATGCTGTTGTTTGTCAAAACCTTGATTATACGAAACAAGGGAAGCAGTTTGTAATGTCAAAATAGCCGACTGTCAACGATCCGAGCAATCACATGTATTTCACAAGAATTTTTTAAAGTTTTGAGACCGTGATAATTGTTCATACAATATCGCGTTTAGCACAATCGCAACTTTTTACAAGTGCCATATGTTTTATTTGTTTTGTTTGGTAATTACTTACCTGTTCTTGAAGTGGTTTTCTTGTAAACGTCTTATATCGATCGTTATTACACTTATTATTACAACTTCGTTTGTTTTACTAATTTTACTGTGTTCTTTAATACATCATGTGACAGGCTTTTATTTTTCAATGAAACCGATTGACTTAATTAATATTCATGAGTTAAGCCATTTGACGGACTCCTTTTTATTGAATTTTACAAGCATTGCTGCGAAAAAATGAATAAATAAAAATACAGTTTACATATGTATGCACATTTTTACAATTCATTTTGAAACAAAGAATAAATAAAGTACAAACATGTGTAATGTATGTTGTTTGTTTGTATTTGCCAATTTGTCCGTTTTCCCATGTGATCACCACTAGTTTGCAAGATAAAAAGTACCCCCCAAAAACACAAAAAAACGAGGTCTAACTTTCTTTCAAGGAAGACCATTTTATCATTTGCAATGAAATATTAATTTTTCAAATAGTTTTAGCAACAACAATCGTAGAGTGATACAGGACTAATACATATAATTTACTACAATGGACATACAAATACATACCCAAATCAAGAACACTTTGCAAAATGTACGAGCTGCATTAATTCTTCACCTCTTAGAGCTGAATGTCTCGTTTAACATTGTCAAAGATCCCATTTTCCAGTACGCCAATGACATGCTGGATGCCAGTCTTAAAATACTCCTCGAAGTAGGCCCAAATTGTCAAATTTAGCATAAGCCGACAATGTCCAAGGATGATCTGCACAACATTCACCGGTTCCTTGTCTCAAACGTAAATCCATTCACATTGCGCTACAGGGCGTGCTATATCTTCTCCATCCAGTTTGTCACTCGGGGCCTGGAATGTCATCAACAGTTGAAACAAAATGGCCTAAATTTCATACGTATAATAGTGCATGAAAAGTCGTTTTACTATTAAGATTAAGTTCTTATTTACTTTCAATGAGTATCTGATGTGAAAAGCTGTACATAGTGTTATTCGAATGTCTATCATCTATGCTATCGTAACAAGTAGACAAAGTAGCCAATGGATACTAAGATGGTATTTACATGTATTTGAAAATTTGGTATATTTCACATTTTCTGTGAAAACATTTCAAATGAAATGAGTGAATTCAAGAATTTGATACTATTTTCGGCCGATGTCTCACACAAGGACATCGACTCGATATTGTGGTCAGTTGTAAATTATAAAAGTCGTTTACTTTTGTTTCGTCTTGATTTTTTATCTACAAAGTAACTTATATTTTGAAGAATTTCGCACACAAACGTTTCAAAACAAAGTTCAACTAGACATGTGTCCGTAGGACACGGATGCCCCCACATTCTGCTGGTTGTCACAAAACTATGCTTATGTCAACAAAAAATGCACCAAAATACCCAGGTGCACAAGTTCGCATGCTGATGAATATGTGTATAAAGTTTCATCAGTCTAGCAATATACTTTTTGAGTATGTCATTTTTTGCTAAAAAAGGGCCATAACTTCACTTATGGCGGAAAACACTGCACCAAAATACTCAGGTGCACAAGTTCACATGTTGATTAATATGTTTGAGTTACGTGACTCTAAATTCAAACATGTTATTATTTTGCTAAAAAAGGGCCATACCCTGGTGCACAAGTTCACATGTTGATTAATATGTTTATAAAGTTTCATCACTCTAGCAATAATAATGTTTTGAGTTACACGCGACACGAGCCCAGAAATGTCATTTTTGCTTACAAAAAGGACCATAACTCCGTTGATGTCTGAAAGAACTGCACAAAAATATCAAGATGCACAAGTTCAAATGCTCATTAAAATGTTTATAAAATGTTTATCACTCTAGCAGCAATACTTTTTGAACTACGCGCGACATAAGTCAAAAATGTCATTTTTTGCTTAAAAAGGGCCATAACTCCGCTGATGTCGTAAAACCTGCACCAAAATACCCAGGTGCACAAGCCACAATGTCGATGAATATGCTTATAAAGTTTCATCACTCTACCAGTTATACTTTTTGAGTTATGCGCGACACAAGAATCCGACCGACGGACGGACAGACGGACGGACAGGTGGACAAGGGCACATCTATATGCCCCCCCCCCACCTCCCCTCTAAAGTGGACGCATAAAAAACGTGGTGATAGAATATGTGCTAAAACACGCTTTAATATGCATGCTTTATGGGCCGTAATATTGACTGATATCGAATTCCAAATGGTGTATATTTACGTACTGCAGCCTATTCAGAAAAAAATAAAACAAAAATATCATGAGTTATCAAATATAAAAATAAACATCAAATATTTAAACCTATGTTACGCCTACAGTACAGTTCAAACCATCGACTCGTTCAGCCTTTAGTCGTAAATTTAAACTGGTACGCCTTTAAATATTTCCGGCGCTAATAGCATAATCGCCTTTGCTACGGCGATTATTAAGAATAAAAAGCAAATCTTCAAAATTGCTAATTTGAAATATTAACCAAAAATAAAAGTAAATCAACACAGTTTAGCAATAAACTTGTATCACTATTATTTAAGAATGTATACAGCCCGTAATGAATGGTATGTACACAACCCTAGCCTACTGAAGTGCAAGGGGTGGGGTGGAGCTACATTCAACGGATGATGTACTTCAATGCATTAATACGAGAAAATAAAAATCAATCCCAAGTTATTTTTTCTCGTTTAAGGTAAAAAATTAAATACCTACACACATTTGTCATTATTCAAAATAAAACGCTCTTTTACATTTGGAAATTTTCGACTCAGCCGATAAACGCAGTGTTTGAAAATCGTACAGTGAATTTGAACATATGCACATTCTTATTTGTAAGATGTGAGCATGAAAACAATACATTAATACCAGTTTAAATAAAAACATTAGTTTATTGTTTTAAATACCAAATTGTAACGATCTAAATATATCGAGATGTACATATCCATCTTTCTTTATAAAAACAAAAAGTGATATTACTCTCTGAAACGGTGCAAGGTGCCACGTTTAATAGCTTGATCTCTGTTGGACCTATTTTGCCTATAAAACGATATAATTAGCTTGATGCTTGATCAGAGCCATGGTGCTTTTTTTTTCAAAATTAATTATGATCTAGATGCATCGGATCAAGGATATACACGGGTTTATTGAACAAATTCATCAGAAAGCATGTGTATATAAGCATCTGTACACCGTCAACACATTTGTAGAAAATAACACTATCTTAATATGACGCCTTAATAATACATATATAGTTTGTGTATTTTGATTTTATGTCGTTCAATGCCGACGAACGTTGAAGATTTGTTTAACAATACAAATGGCTATACTGAAAAACTTTAGTAACAGTATTTAAATCATAATTAAATGCAATAACTTTTTAAGATCTTCCCTACAATTCAGATGTGCGCATAAATTGGTTTGCTGTCTGATAAAGTATTACAAATCAGTACATACAGTTCGCTGGTTTGCTGTCTGATAAAGTATTACAAATCAGTACATACAGTTCATTGGTTTGCTGTCTGATAAAGTATTACAAATCAGTACATACAGTTCACTGGTTTGCTGTCTGATAAAGTATTACAAATCAGTACATACAGTTCATTGGTTTGCTGTCTGATAAAGCATTACAAATCAGTACATACAGTTCACTGGTTTGCTGTCTGATAAAGTATTACAAATCAGTACATACAGTTCATTGGTTTGCTGTCTGATAAAGTATTACAAATCAGTACATACAGTTCATTGGTTTGCTGTCTGATAAAGTATTACAAATCAGTACATACAGTTCATTGGTTTGCTGTCTGATAAAGTATTACAAATCAGTACATACAGTTCATTGGTTTGCTGTCTGATAAAGTATTACAAATCAGTACATACAGTTCACTGGTTTGCTGTCTGATAAAGTATTACAAATCAGTACATACAGTTCACTGGTTTGCTGTCTGATAAAGTATTACAAATCAGTACATACAGTTCACTGGTTTGCTGTCTGATAAAGTATTACAAATCAGTACATACAGTTCACTGGTTTGCTGTCTGATAAAGTATTACAAATCAGTACATACAGTTCATTGGTTTGCTGTCTGATAAAGTATTACAAATCAGTACATACAGTTCATTGGTTTGCTGTCTGATAAAGTATTACAAATCAGTACATACAGTTCATTGGTTTGCTGTCTGATAAAGTATTACAAATCAGTACATACAGTTCATTGGTTTGCTGTCTGATAAAGTATTACAAATCAGTACATACAGTTCATTGGTTTGCTGTCTGATAAAGTATTACAAATCAGTACATACAGTTCATTGGTTTGCTTCTGATAAAGTATTACAAATCAGTACATACAGTTCATTGGTTTGCTGTCTGATAAAGTATTACAAATCAGTACATACAGTTCAGTGGTTTGCTGTCTGATAAAGTATTACAAATCAGTACATACAGTTCATTGGTTTGCTGTCTGATAAAGTATTACATATCAGTACATACAGTTCATTGGTTTGATGTCTGATAAAGTACTACAAATCAGTACATACAATTCATTGGTTTGATGTCTGACAAAGTATTACAAATCAGTACATACAGTTCACTGGTTTGCTGTCTGATAAAGTATTACAAATCAGTACATACAGTTCACTGGTTTGCTGTCTGATAAAGTATTACAAATCAGTACATACAGTTCACTGGTTTGCTGTCTGATAAAGTATTACAAATCAGTACATACAGTTCATTGGTTTGCTGTCTGATAAAGTATTACAAATCAGTACATACAGTTCATTGGTTTGCTGTCTGATAAAGTATTACAAATCAGTACATACAGTTCATTGGTTTGCTGTCTGATAAAGTATTACAAATCAGTAAATACAGTTCATTGGTTTGTTGTCTGATAAAGTATTACAAATCAGTACATACAGTTCATTTGTTTGCTGTCTGATAAAGTATAACAAATCAGTACATACAGAGTATAACAAATCGGTACATACAGAGTATAACAAATCAGTACGTACAGTTCATTCTTGTAAAACTACATTACGATGAGAACAGCCATGTGAGCGTCATAAAAAAACAGTTCTTGTCTGATGTTTACTTCACAAATAGTTTCATTCGTTTACTTTAAGCATAAGAACTGTTGACGTCCTTCTGATTGCTTTTTGTTTTGCATTTTGAACAACTGTTGACGTCCTTCTGATTGCTTTTTGTTTTGCATTTTGGATGTGTCTAGACCTGAAAAAGATATATAAATTGCGCGTTACTACTTAATACTAATAAAGCTTGTCATCTTTTGAAACGAATTGATCAAAACAATTTTGAGAAACTGTTTTGTTTCATAATGCAAGATCTAACGCCCTCTGTTCCCCCCTCTGTTCCCCAAAACTTTAATATATTGTACATTCCTGCGAGCGGTTAAGATGTTTATATCTGATACGTAATTTCACGTGATATGTTGACATGTGTGTATCCAACTTAAGTGGCGGCCTTCAACTTCAGTAAGGTATTAGTCCCCTGTGATTCCGATATCGCGTCTGCTTACAGCATGTGAGTATTGATCACTGAGGCAATTCCGCGAACTGTAAGAATTCAAAATAATCAAGCGTTCCATTTCAGGATGTATTGAATAAAGCTGTTACATTTTTGTTATATGTCTAAGTGCATTAAGGATAATATGACAGGATATTTTACTTCATATGCAGTATTGTATAAGGTCATTTATATAATTTTCACAATGTAGTTTTTAATGTATAAATGAAACGTATGTCTATATTTATAATGATTTTTTTACCATAAATGTACCTCAAAAATGTTCAAAGATTTATTTTGTCTGAGTCTCTCAACCTATCATTTTCATATGTCCGTGTCTATAAGCACTGATTAAATATGATGCATAATTTGGTTGTTTTAACGTAGACCCTAGGTAATATTTGCAGGAATAAAATGTGTTTAATCAACTGCACAAGTAGTGCCTATAGAGATTTTTACATGTTTTTTATTTTATTTACATTTGCATGTATTTCTTTAATTCTGGAACATGTGTGACGTACTTTAAGCCGCTTTTAACACCTCGTGCTTTGCATTGACCGTTCCAATATAGGAATAATGCAACTCCAGAGACATCATCAGTAGAGAAACCCTTATTACCATCCGCTAGTCCTTTATTTAAGGCAAGTGACCAATTGCCTAAACAATACAGGACAATACATACAACACAACACAAAACATAAAAATGATTAAAACTGGGGTCACCGCCTTGGAACGGACAATGCAAAGCATTGGGGGTTTAAACCGGTTTAAAGGCATGCCGAATCTCACACGTAGTCCAGAATTAATCACAAAACACGCACTTGTAAATAACCTTTAAACTCATAGCATTGCAATTCAAATTAAATAGTAATAGAAGTCCGTGAAACCAATCTAATCATGTTTGTGTTTGTTTCGCATGTATCCTGCGTTGTGCAGCAATCTGCGCCCGTAGATAATAATATTGAAACTGTTTTATTCTAAGAACGCTTATAATTTGAATCTTACTTGGTATTTAACTACGTACAATTTAGCATTATTTATTCTGGACGAGTTGGTGAATACGGGCATGGTCGCTAGCCTGAAATACAGTGATTAAGTTGGTTATACAAGCGTTTTCAGCTGCTGATGCAACTCAAGTTACATGGTCTTATATTTGAGGCTTAATGCATGTGCGTACAGTGTCGTCCCGGATTAGGCTGTGCAGTCCGCACAGGCTAAACCGGGACGACACTTTTCGCCTACTGTGTATTTATGTTCAGAAGAGACTTCCTTGAAACAGAAAATACCATAAAAGCGGAAGTGTCGTCCTGGATAACCCTGTGCAGACTGCGGGATGAAACTTTACGCACGTGCATTAAGCCCGGTTTTCCCAAGACACGCCTCATTTGTTGTTTATAATAAACTAAGAGACATAAATTCGATTTGTTTTTGAATGGGAGACTTGACATTTTCTCGGCAGCAATATCATGTCAGCAATCTAAGTGAGTGTGATAAAGCCATGCATTCATCATTGTTATATTCCACGGTTAAATTATAAAAATACCATCTCTGAACAGACACATGTTCCATTTTATACTCAGTGTTTTCTGTATTTGTTAAAATATTGTTGTTTATATCAAGTGTTATATTCTAATATTTGCTGATCTATGTACGTATGAAGATAAATGTTAGTGAAGACGCAGAGTTTGGACTGGCAATTGTTACAATATATTTGAGTGACGTATTTATTTCAATCAGTTATTTTGACGACATTCATCGATACGACTCATTTGCTTAGACTCCTACTTATATGTTTCCATGATAGCAGACAGAATCTTGATTTTTCTTCTTAGCATGCAGGCTGCTTTTCGTGGAAGAGTCGCATTTAATATTTATGTATATATTTAGTATATATTTATATAGTTGTGTTCTCTTTCAAGGAAATGATTATCACAGAATAAGCTATTTGATTTTAAACACTGATTTGTATAAATTAGATGACTACTGATATAATATCAATAGTTTGCCAATGCTGCATTTTGTGACTTTATAACATTAAGTTTGATGACATTATTCACATTTAGAGTGTTTTTTTTATAAACGTAGATCAATTATCGCGTAATACTGTGTGTTTATTAACAATATTAAATTGGCCTTTTTATATTGACGTAGGCACTAGCACGTGTATGCAACTATGAAAATGTCGGACAAGGGTTGAAAAGTTCACATGTATATGTGTTTTAATTGTTGTTTCTTCTAGGAAATTTATATTATGCAACCAAATTGGTATTGTGCGAGAAGATATACTAAATATAAACAACTATAATTTCATGTCATTCTTACACAGCAAAACTACTTGTGTAATCCCATTAACTAAAAAAAAAATCGTAACTGAAATAAAGTATAATTTTTCAGTAACCTGAAAGTTAATAAATAATAAAACTATGTATTAATATACATTTTATATTTATAACGAGGAGAGACTGGTGATGTGTACAACAAGTTCTCGAGTAAACCTTGCTTATTTAAACTGACATTTCTCTTCAAGATCATCATTAATTACTAAATATTAATTAAGAATTGGAACATACTAAATCAAATAAGTGAACGTACATTATGGCAGCATTGAATTAAAACAAGCAAAATATTTTATATAAGGTAGAATCGGCTATTAAAGTGTTTCATATTGTATGTTGTCACTGTGCTAAATCTGTATTCCTCCAGCAAAATCTTAATTTCTTTGTCACTATAATTATTTCCTGAAGTACAGCTGAGCTTGGATTGAACGTCCTTGACATTTACACTTGCATTACTCCCTCGAACGACCGAATGTGTGTCCTTTATTGAATCACTAATTAAGTTATTTCCCGAAATACAGCTAAGCTTTTGAATGAAAGTCCTTTACATTGACACTCACATTACTCCCTCGAGCGACAAACGTTGTGTCGTATTACAAACCGTGATTCTAGAATCGATGTTATTACGCTAGTAAAAAATATTAATACTCTAACAGTTACAGAAACATACAATTGTTAGTGAAATCTACGACGCCAGAGGTTTAATGGACCCATTTGTGAGCAGAACGGAGGCGTTGACATACACGATGAATCTACCACGCCAGAGGTTTAATGGACCCATTTGTGAGCAGAACGGAGACGTATACATACACGACGAATCTACCACGCCAGAGGTTTAATGGACCCATTTGTGAGCAGAACGGAGACGTATACATACACGATGAATCTACCACGCCAGAGGTTTAATGGACCCATTTGTGAGCACAACGGAGACGTAGACATACACGATGAATCTACCACGCCAGAGGTTTAATGGACCCATTTGTGAGCAGAACGGAGACGTAGACATACACGATGAATCTACCACGCCAGAGGTTTAATGGACCCATTTGTGAGCAGAACGGAGACGTTGACACCACCATGCCAGAGGTTTAATGGATCCATTTGTGAGCAGAACGGAGACGTTGACATACACGATGAATCCACCACGCCAGAGGTTTAATGGACCCATTTGTGAGCAGAACGGAGACGTTGACACCACCATGCCAGAGGTTTAATGGACCCATTTGTGAGCAGAACGGAGACGTTGACACCACCACGCCAGAGGTTTAATGGACCCATTTGTGAGCAGAACGGAGACGTAGACATACACGATGAATCTACCACGCCAGAGGTTTAATGGACCCATTTGTGAGCAGAACGGAGACGTTGACACGACCATGCCAGAGGTTTAATGGATCCATTTGTGAGCAGAACGGAGACGTTGACATACACGATGAATCCACCACGCCAGAGGGACCCATTTGTGAGCAGAACGGAGATGTTGACACCACCATGCCAGAGGTTTAATGGACCCATTTGTGAGCAGAACGGAGACGTTGACACCACCACGCCAGAGGTTTAATGGACCCATTTGTGAGCAGAACGGAGACGTTGACACCACCATGCCAGATGTTTAATGGACCCATTTGTGAGCAGAACGGAGACTTTGACACCACCATGCCAGAGGTTTAATGGACCCATTTGTGAGCAGAACGGAGACGTTGACACCACCATGCCAGAGGTGTAATGGATCCATTTGTGAGCAGAACGGAGACGTAAACATACACGATGAATCTACCACGCCAGAGGTTTAATGGACCCATTTGTGAGCAGAACGGAGACGTAGATATACACGATGAATCTTAGGCCATGCCTTTAATTATGTAATTATTTTTATCTTTAATTCACAGCTAATATAGTGATACATGAACCATACATAGCGACGAATCGTTTCTGCTATGTTCTTTTAATAATTGCTACTTTATGTTCAAATTAATTGGTGTTTTTTTTAAGTCTCCTCTTTATCTGTTTATCAAGAGATAACATGATATTTAATTGTTGTAATACGACTTTTTATACATTGTTCTTGATAATCCTCATAATTGACAAAGGTAGATATTGTATATGTTGCAATAATTAAAGGAATACCTTAAATAATGTGTTTGATTTTAAATGACAGGTAATTGATTGATATTTAACAGGTGAAGACAAAACATCTGCGCATATGTTTAACTCGGTTGGTCATTTGAGATTTCCAATACATTCCATGTGACCATGACCCACGACTACGAACATTCTTTAAGCTTAATCTTAGTCTTAATCTTAAATATTAAACCAATGGAAATCATAGCTCACTTGTTACAAGCATTCCCATTGGTCATTTTGTTGTTACAAGCACTCTCATTGGTCATTGTGTTAAGTCTTAATCTTAAATATTAAATCAATGGAAATCATAGCTCAATTGTTACAAGCATTCTCATTGGTCATTTTGTTTAGTCTTAATCTTAAATATTAAACCAATCGAAAGCATAGCTCAATTGTTACAAGCATTCTCATTGGTCATTTTCTTCAGTCTTAATCCTTATTATTCAACCAATGGAAATCATAGCTCAATTGTTACAAGCATTCTCGTTGGTCATTTTGTTGTTACAAGCATTCTCATTGGTCATTTTGTTGTTCCAAGCATTCTCATTCGTCATTGTGTTGTTACAAGCATTATCAATGCTCATGTTGTTGATACAAGCATTCTCATTGGTCATTTTGTTGTTACAAGCATTATCATTGGTCATTTTGTTTAGTTGAAACTAAGTTTGTAATTGGGAACTTTTGTAGTCGTGGGGCCGGTTGTTTGCCGATACTTATGCAAACGAACATTACAGCGTCGAGGATTTATTATCTTTATTATTACCAATCATCATATTTGTTATCTTAACGCGTATTTGCAGGACGTGAGAACCGTACAGAACTTGATACGATTGGTATGTGCGTGTTCATGCGTTATTCGGTCATTAAGTAATGTGTGTCAATTTTACTGCAACGATGTCAGACACTGATTCAGCTATCATCAATGGATTGTCTTTGTCGGATAAGAGTGAACTATGAAGAAAGCTTTTAGAGAGAGGGCCTTTTATCACATGCAACCACTCTGCATAACGGACTAAATTTCTGGTTGCATTTCACACCATTGGCAGATACATTAATACGTCGTTAACGTCGAAAAATGGGCTACAGAGTTAAACCCTCAAGGAATAAAATGTGTTCAGCATTTTTTTTTAACAATTCTAACATGATACTCGCTAATTTTATGTACACAAAGAACTAAATTATCGTTGCTAAATTACCCAATAAACACCTCAGAAAGAAGATCCTATTCTGAGCGGAGCATAGTAAATGTAGTTAAAGTTACAATATATGTCAAGTCATGTTAGAATGGAAATAATTTTCGCAGTGTCGTTGCTTATCGGCCAATAAACAACTCTTTGTCGTTCTGATGCGTGGCTATTAAACACCTCGGGCTGACGCCCTCGTGGTTAAATTCCTACGCATCAGAACTCCAAATCGTTGTTTATTGGCTGATAAACAACGATAAATCAAAAAATATTTCTTGAATAAAGCATGTCAATTCTATTTTACTATATTCTAACGTAGGTACTTTATTCAGGCAATTGCTTACTTTTTTAAGTAATACTACATTTGAAATTGATTGGAATTTATGTATTCAAATGTGTATATTCTGAAAGAGCTCGTATGCCTGGCCCTAATTACGATGCTCGGGAGATATTTGTCCTAAGGATACACAAGATTTGTATCTAGAAAAAAAGTGCAGTGTACTCAAAAGTTCTAATCAATAACAAAAATGCGTCAATCTAACATGGAGTACTAAATTTTCATTTAGAGACATTCAAATTAATTGCCAATTAATACATTAATTGGAATAAGTGCTCATACAACGACCTGTGCACCACTGCTTCCAAATCCAGAGGATGTAAACAAACATGTGCAGTACCTCGACTGAAATTAATATTGCAAACAAGAATACCGAACGATGTTATTATCTCTGTTGAAGTAAGCAGCATATAGTGTTCTTAAATGAACATGTAAACACTAATATAAGCACATGCACTTCCATTATACAAAATAAAAATACTAATAACACCCATTTAATCTCCACTGGTTCACTTCACGAATGCATCGAATTTGTACAGGCAACTTAAAATAACTGAACATTAATGGAATATTTCTTTGTCGTAACATAATATTACTAGATGTAAATACACACAGTAGCTGACCGATTTATAATAGTTTTAAAGCTATATGAAAACAGATACCTCCTTGACATCGTAGTTCAGTTAACTTTTGAACGTGATTTGATAATAAATCTAATCGTCATTTGCGAAGTTTAGCTCTATGTATTCCTAACGTACAAAAACCACCAGGATCTTCCAGGAATAAAGAGGGTACAAAATTAACATTTGCGTATCTGCAAATTTTCTTAGATCTTCCTATATTATCTCACACGTGCATGAATTACATTTATCAGAATAATAAGAAGCGACATATCAAATGTATGAAGCTGGTACAGTATCTGCATTTAGAGAATTCAAATTTAGTTCTTATATATATACGGCGTGTCATTCTGTTTCAGCTGTTAAAATTTAGAATAATTGCAGTAATAAATTGTAATTCAATATTATAATGCTGTATTTTTGCTACAGTAACTATTCTTTTGAATTGCATAGACAAATAGCTATTGTATTTATATTTGAATGCACTGTGAATCACTTGAAGCGCTTTAAAACCCTGATATGATTTTTGGATTCAGCTTTCCGAGGCGGTGACAACAGTTTTTATCATTTTTTATTTTGTGGTAGTTTCGCGTTTCCCTGTCTGTGTGCATGTGTGTTGTGCACATTTGCCTTTTAAATGATTACTTCTGGGTAAAGCGAAAAGTTCAAATCGGTTTAAATCCCCAGTGATTTGCATCTACCGTTTTGGGAGGTGACCGCGATTACATTAATGTGTGTGTGTGCTTGCGCGTGCGCGTGTGTGCGTGTGCGTGCGTGCGCGTGCGTACGTGTGCGTGCGTGCGTGTGTGTTGTGAACATTTGCCTTTTTAATAACTTCCGGGACAAGTGCAAAGTTTAAATCGGTTTAAATGCCCAGTGATTTGCATTGAATGCTATTAAGTGTTTTCTACTACTGAGTCTGCTAGAGTTTCACGCCTTTGGTATTTAAGTTAAGGTAAGCTTGATACAATCCTGTCCGGATTCACAATTAGTACACCAATAATATTTAGTACACCAATGATATTTAGTACACCAATGATATTTAGTACACCAATTATATTATATTAAAATAATAACTACACCCTTCTTAAATAAAAGTTAATAAAAGCAATGAACTAAAATAAAATGGAAGATTATCAACAATAGTTATTTTAATGTAATAATTGTGACAGATTTAAAAATTTCATCAACTCTTCTGGGAACACTAGTGAAAGTGATGCATGTTTTGTTATTTTGTGTATACCACATTCTTACCGTATAAGCGCAAGTTTTCTTTTAATAACTATGTTACGAAATATGTTTGAAAAATAAATTATATCGCCATGCATGCAACAACATACATATTTACACTTGCTTTCGGACTCAAGAGAAGCTCTTTTCAAACATTTCAGTGTCATTTATGTCAACACTGGCCCGCATGAATTGCCCACAGGGCAGTTCTACAAAAAGTGGTTAAATGAGTAATAGAGATGCACATGATCAGAAATCATTTATTATTATTATATTCAACATAAATATGTTTCAACATCCTTGTTACAGAATAAAATGACCGCAAAATAATTCACAACACAACGCATTGTATAACTGGTCCTGTCATTCGCCCGAGTGTGCACATTGGTCCTTACCGCAACTATTGATAATAAAAGTGATACTAAAATTAACAATTATATTATTATCATGAGAAAGTGATCATAAATATTGAACTGTTCTTGTTTTATGTATTTGAAAGGAGAAGTGTATTGCTGCCTAACTCATAATTATATATAGCTGTACAATAGTAACCATTGTATTTTATCTGAATATGCGTGTTTTGAAAATGGTGATTAAGTTAAGTTATATGTATTTGACAGGGCCGGAGGCCATATAGCACTAAGCATTGAATTGAATTACCATCTCATATTTAATGTGCATACGCTTAGATTTAGTATTATTGTTTATTGCTGACATACGAAATTTCAACAACAATATACTTATTAAAATAGTTTTCTGTCAAATATCAAATTATTTTCCACATTTGTTTAAAAATAACATTTATATTTTACAAAAGCATAGTTAAAACTTGGAACCTATGCTAGAAAATGCTATGAACAAATCGTTTTTGTACGTACAAACAATGTGTTTTTAAGAGTAAACATATTTTGAAGAATAACTTCATATATATTTAAAAATTACACCAGACTTATGCGTGAAAGGCGCTAACGTTGCGGTAATGACTATAATTTCAGACCTCACTTGTTTACATTTAAGTTATACATTGATGCACATGGCACCATTTTTTATTCTCAACAATATTTGTTTAAGAGTCAGTGACCATAAATTTCCAAAAAAAAATAGTTTCAATCATTGCAACTTGCATACTTGGCATTACACAGTAGCTGGGACATATTTAATATATAAGCATATAGCTGGGAAAATTAGTCTGACACTGACCATATGTATTTAAATTAATTACATTCAATATACTTTTTTTTCGTACTGGAAACATCTGAACAATATTTAAGGGTAACAAGATAGTCAATATAGTCAAAACTTGAAACCTGTGCACGAAACAGCAGAGCATAAATTGCTAAACAATTTTTCGTGATTTGCAAAAACAAACAAAACAAAGAAAATAGAGACACAACGCCTCATTAAAAATACAACTTTCATTTAAAGCACATAAACCGCATTAAGCTGATATTATTCATTGATTTTATACTATTTTCGGTTGGTAATGAATTGCATACTATTCTAACATAATACTCGCTGATTTTTCTATAGACAAATAACACAAGTATCGTTGTTAAACTACCCAATAAACAACGCAAAAAGAAGGCCCGATTCTGAGCGCAGCATAGAAAAATGTAGTACTCATTACAATTGCAAAAACTATTTGTCAAATCATGTTCGAATCGAAATAATATTCGCATTATCGCTGTTTATCGGCTAATAAACAACTCTTTGTCGTTTGATAAGTGGCTATTAAACCACTCGGGCTAACGCTCTTGTCGTTTAATTCCTACGCTTCAGAACTTCAAATCGTTTGTTAAAAAAGCAAAAAAAAAAAGGGTCAACCACAAAAACAACATACCTACACATTGCAGTATGTAACAAATACTGTAATCAATAATCATGATTAAAACAGGCGTTCATCGAGGTGGACATTTTTATTAGCGACGATTCATGTCAATACCAAAAGTAAAACACCGTAACTGCATGTAAATATCTTAATAAACTGTATGGCAGGCAGCATTAATTATGTTATATATGACGCTAAACTAAATAGCTTCCATATTCCTGAAGAAATAAATCAATGTTTTCTTGCATCAGCCGTAGTTTCTCATCACGCGAACAAAACGAGTCGCCGTTATGTGATTATTTTCCAATTACTGCCTTCCTTATCACATTTCACGACACGCTACTATACAGAATGCACTGTTGAGCCATTAATTCCATCGAGACACCAGAGCGTAGAGACATCGTCAACATGAGCTACCGAGCAACGTTTGTATACAAACAATGTGATAAACTTCATTATCTGCATAGGGAACATGTTACTATTTAAAGCGTTAGATATCTACATTTTCAAGTAAATGGCAAATTGTGAGACCTAAAAAATCCTAAAGTATTCCAAAACAGTACAATCACCAGTAAAGTCAATCCGAATGTTCAGTTCAAAAATATACTGTACTGATTTCGCATAGTTCCAAAATGCAGTGTCTTGTATTTTTATTATTCATACTACAAAACTATACATATATATATTACACATTGATATTCTGACTCTAATACTGGTATATTTTCTGTATAAAATACAACCCGTCAGACAGAATATCCGTATTTCACACTGTGGATGAGTATCGTATATTTCCGAATTGTTCCGAGCGACAATGGGAAACGCCCCTTTCTATTTATAGACACGATGACGCCGTTACAACATGTTGATTGGAATTGTATGACGTCATTGATCCACATGGCATGTATTCATGCGCGTTCTTTTACAGTATTATTTTGTTATCAATTTGTTTTTTTGTAAATTGTTTATGGATGTTTTCATTGTAAGGAGGTATATCATAAATGGAACCATGTATCATCCAATTTATGATTATCTGCACTATGATTTCAGCAGGCTGTGACATACAATCATGTTAAAACAAACGAGCAACAGAAATATACGAACGCTTTCTTTACGTTTCACATGTTAAAAATATATGAGGCGCGTCGTTGGAAAACCGGACTTAATGCATGTGCGTAAAGTGTCGTCCCGAATTAGCCTGTGCAGTCCTAAACATAAATTTACTGTAGGCGAAAAGTGCCGTCCTGGATTAGCCTGTGCGGACTGCACAGGCTAATCCGGGACGACACTTTACGCACATACATTAAGTCCGGTTTTCCAAAGACGCGCCACATATGTAGATAAAAGCACGACACCCTACGTTATGTTAGAATCAACACACATTTCAAGCCATGTTTTGTTACATAATGACATTTAAATTTTCACGGAAACCTTTTCGTGCTAAATACCCTTTAGCAATTGATATGCTTTATGCGAGCAAATTATCCTTTGCAAACTGAACATATAATCATTATGTAATATCATAAAATTTGCAATTTGTTTCTACAAGCTCTCTACGCGACCTTATACAGTGTATTCACTTGATATTTCGTATACGAAACCGTACAGTATACATTGTTATATAAACGTGTATATATTATAGTTAATAGCGGAAACACTATATTTTGGGTAAAAGAGCTTCAATAGTTGACGATATGTTATGGGATTTATAACCACGCATACTTAGCGTGATATACAAATATCTTTGACAATGCATGCATATGAATGGTTTCACAAGACATGTCCGTCAAACAATAAAGTCCTAGTTTTCTGCATGGCTAAACGCAGCGTCAATCAAAATCGTACGGTCAATTTAATATGCCGTATCTATCACGAGTGTATGTTAGTCATTGATGCATTTAATATTTTTATTAATAAACTAATTGATATAATTCATTATTGTTACATTTTGTATGAACAAAACTTTTGCATTTCAATGACATAACCTTATACTAGTATTCCAGCACGCTCTGTATACCAGTGCGGATTTAAGAAATTATCCTATCATAATTGGCAATCGTGCACGAACCTGTCACATTTTATGGCACGTTACTGAGCTGAATATAGCTAGTTACAATGTCATTTGTGACTAAGGAAACGCGTTCGAGAGGTTTCTGATCTGAATATAGCTAGTTATGATGTCATTCGTGACTAAGGAAACGCATTCGAGAGAATAAAAAGGTGAATACTTCTGCTCGGCTGATCCTAATTGGCTTTCAGAACTAAACCTTCTGCAGTACGTATTCGCATTGTTGTTTATCATGTCTATAATTCATTCTTTTGTTGTTTGGCGCTGTTTAAGCAATCAATATTTTTAAATGAATGATTTAGGTATTTTGGTCAGTATATGACCATTATAAACTCGATAATTCTCTTCCGTTTCTTTCTAGTTGACATATCGTCATTTTATATTACAGTATAACCCGTCAAAAACAAAGTAATTTACAAGTAGACAGCAGTTAAGAGTATTCTTACATAAAGGCAAATCGTTAATATCTTTTTTGACGCTTATTTGATATTTCAGAAAATATATTGATAGTTTAAACAAACATGATAGCAAATGCAATAAAGGATAATATCTTGTTATCCGTACTGTCAATTTAAACTTATTTATTTTTATCTTTGGAAGGCTTAATATATATGGAAATGATATTTTAATAATATTTAAGATAAACACAGAATTATATTATTATTTCAACATATTAGTAGCGAAGGTAATATATAGGAATGTGCACACGTTTACGTTTAAAAAAAAGCATGCTCCACTCCTCGCTCCAAGCTCGTCGCAGAAAATGTTCTATGTGCCAAGTCCTAATAGCTTTATCTTTGTTGTACAACTTGTCTGTACTAATACTAGATTGATTTAAGATGTTTTCTTTAAAAAATAATTAACACATGACAGATGACTAATAATGATACTGAAATGTGTTGCCATACAATTATTCTTTCTAAATGACCACGGATACACTGAACAAAGTTATGAGGAAGATTTGTATACAACATGTGTTGCCATACAATTATGCTTTCTAAATGACCACGGATACACTGAACAAAGTTATCAGGAAGATTTGTATACAACAATCTATACATTGCCAAACAATTAAGATAAAAACAACAAATATGTCGCCTTAGCAACATGTTCGAATTGCGATTGTAGGGCGTTCACAGCTTTAGAACGTTAGCGAGGTTAAAATAATGTTTTTTAAACAGAAAGATGTAATAAAAGGATCTCAATAAGAACTAAACGAGATTTAAGATGAATAAAGATCGTGTTTACAATAGAATTGTGCTCTACGATTGGGGTTTATGTTATCCATATCTAGAAGATGGTGTAGTGCACGCGGTACATACTCGTTAAATGAATTTGTGATGGCGTTGTTCTTGCTGTCTTTTTAAATACCTTAAATTGTGTTGTCAGTCATTATAACATTGAAGGCATATTTATTCCGCAAGCATTGTTCCGCAAGCATTTTTTGTAATTAAGGCCTTGTTAAAGTGTTTAAAAAATTGGTTTATTTCATTTAGTTTCAGTATTTCGTCAGTAAATAGTAAGGTACGCATTTTTATTTTGTCCTGATAACTCACACAGGTTAGATTGTGTTGCTGATATTTTTACATTGTACAATTCAAAGTTAGTTCTGATTTGACAAAAATCGATCATGAGTTGTAATTTGTTCATAAGCAACCATATAAAATGTAATGAATATAGGAATAATGAAACTCCAGAGACATCACCAGGAGAGACACTCTTATTACCATCCGCTGATCCTTTATTTGAGGCAAGTGACCATTTGCCTATACAATACAGGACAATACATACAACACAAAACAAAACATAAAAATGATTAAAACTGGGGCCACCGCCCTGGAACGGTCAATGCGGTGACCGCCTTAGAACGGTCAATGCACAAACACATTGGGGGCTTAAACCGGTCTAAAGGCATGCCGAACATCACACTTAGTCCAAAATTAATCACAAAACACACACTTGTAAATAAACTTTAACCTCATAGAAATGCAATTCAAATTAAATAGTAATAAACGATAATATTAATTCAATTGAATTACAATTTCATTACTCAATGGTTTAATGTTCACCAGAGCAACACAATTGCAACTTTCTGAGGCACGGTAAAATGAAGTAAAAACAATTATCAGCTAAATTCCTTCTTGTTGACCAGATTTCAAGACCTAGCATCATAAAGTACAAATCACAGATCATCGGCGTGCATCTCAGGAAAAAGCCGTAATACGTGAAAACAAATCCGGTTATTCGTATGTAATATCCGGATACTATCCGGATAACCGTATAGATCGGCATTGGCGGCCGGAATCTGGCACATGTGACAGTTGCAAAATGAAGTTCACATCTAGACGATACTTCTATTTTGAAAACACAATACTATTTCATTATTAGTAGTGGTGAATTCATAACTAACCAACAGGATTTTGAACATTTATCTCTGGATGGAGAAATGTCAGAAATGTTTAAACACATGAAAAACTTTGAACACAAAGTTGATGAATGCCTACAGATACATACAACAATTCAGTCCATCGAAGGAACATTAACTAAATACAATTCACGCCTCAAACTCTTGGAATACAAATCCATTGACATTGAGGCAGGTAGTAGAAGGAACAATCTTATATTTGGCGGAATCATTGAACACAGAGAGGAAAATTGTCAAAATGTTATTGCCCAATTCCTCGCCGAACAACTTCACATAACCCCTTTTCCTCATATCCAGCGAGCACACCGCCTTGGAAAGTTCTCTAAGGGCGTCACACGAGGCATCATTGTAAACTTCCTGGACTACCAGGGCACAGTAAATATCCTTTCACATGCAAACCGTCTAAGAGGGTCAAATTTCAGCATTAACAGAGACTACCCGAAGGAAATAACTCAAGCACGGAAAGCTCTTTGGCCCAAATACAAACAACTCCGTGAAAGCAATCCACGAAGCAAAATCGCAATAGTCTTCCCGGCCAAGATTGTAATGGACGGCAAGGTGGTCGAAGACGTATTTCCTGACTGGAACTTGATCCTTCAAGGTAACAGAGTCTGTGATAATTCGCCAGTCTTCAACGCTAAGCAGACTCACTTTGAACAAGCACCACACACCAGAAGTAAGCCTACAAGTCCTTCTTTCCCCAGTACAGCACCCAATATACACACTGTTAATCCTGGAACCACAACAGTGCACAAAACGGTTGTTCCTCCGCCAGTGCAGAGTGCAAATCACGTCTCTAGGAGACCACAGTCGTCATCACCGCATCCTCCAAGGGCATCACACACGCGCAACCATGCACCAATATCGCCTAGATCTCCCCTACACACGCAGTCTTCACAGATGGCAGCCCAAGGTATACAACGACCATGGGACACTCTTCATCCCAATAACACTAAAACTCCGCCGTCGACCAATACGCACAGGACCCCAGATGTCAACGGCCACTCTCGCTAGGCCAGTGGGGGGGGGGGATAAAATCACTATCCGACCTGGAAGAAAAGAACAATATCATAAACAATATAAAATTAGGAACATTAAATGTCAGTGGACTTAAGAAAAGACTAAATTACCCGGAATTTATTGAACTCGTCAACAATTATGACATATTTTGTTTCTCAGAAACTCACACTGATACCCATGATATTATCGAAATAAACAACTATGAATATTTAGCTAAACACAGAGAACAAGAATATAAGCGTAAATCTGGTGGCATTGGAATATTTGTTAAAGATAAACTGACTTCTTATGTTAACATCTTACAATCAAAATCTGAATATGTATTATTGATCTCCATTTGTAAAAATATCACAAAACTCGATGACAATATTATAATAGGGGCTGTCTATGTTCCACCTGAAAACTCAAGATTCTTCAATGAGGATGAATTTATGGCCTTTGAAAATGAAATCTCCCAAAAATGCAATGAACATAAATATGTATTCCTCGCAGGTGATTTTAATAGCAGATTTGGAAGCATGAAAGACTATATAATTTCAGATCCCCATTTAAGGGAATTTTTCAATATTGATGATGATTTACAGAGCCAACTTGACAAATACAAGATGCTTGAACAATTATCTATTCCACTAACTCGTACTTCTAAGGACCATCGAACTAACACACGTGGATTTCGACTTATTGACCTATGCAAAACCAATAACATTTTTATTCTCAACGGAAGACTTTCCTCAGACAAGGCACCCGACATGTTAACCTTTAGGAATAAATCAACCATTGACTATGTTATTGCCTCATCTGACAGCTTTCACTTCCTTTCTGATTTCCATATCATTGAAACAGACTCACTCTTTTCAGATGGACACAATGCCCTCGCCTGGTCCATCCATATCCCACACAGATAATGCCCCAATGTTAACACCAAAAACCCAACAAACATGAATAAGAAACCAAAATGGAAACCTGAATTGTCTAATCAATTTATCAATAATATTAACCGTAACAAAATAGACCAAATACTAACACAAATGAACACATACCCTCAGTCACAGCAAACAGTAGAACACATCACTTATGAACTTCAATCAGTCTTCCATCAAGCCTACACCAGCACATACCCTGAAAATAATAAAAAATTTCATAACATAGGTCATGAAAATAATAAATCTTGGTTTGGCCCTCAATGCTCTAAAGCACGCAAAAATTATCACACTGCCAAAGATGATTACACAAAAAACAAAACTGCAGATAACAAACTAACAATGATAAATGCCAGTACACATTATAAACGCATAATGAACTACCATATTAATGCAAGCAAACAAAACATGTCTAATAAACTACGTTCCATGACTGATAAAAACCCTAAACAGTACTGGTCCTTTTTAAATAAACTGAAACCTAAATCTAAAGTTAATAACACACCAACATTAAAAGAATTATATGATCACTTCAAAGAAATTAACACCAACACCAACACTGACAATCGTTTCAATGACACAAATTCCCAATTTCCAGACGACACAAGTAACAGACTAAACATCACAATCAATAAAGAAGAAATTGAAAAAAGTATCCAGAAGCTCGAAAACTCAAAAACACCAAGCCCATTTGATAACATCTTAAACGAATATATTAAGTCTACTAAACATCGCCTTATACCAGTTTACTGTAAATTATTTAATTGTGTCCTGGAAACTGGATTTATTCCACAAACCTGGCTGAATGGAGTCATTATACCCATATTTAATAACAAAGGTAACCCAAAAGACCCAAACAACTACAGACCAATTACTATTCTTAGCTGTTTAGGTAAACTCTTCACATCCTTACTTAATGACAGATTAACCAAATTCCTAAATGAAAATAATAGTTTAGACGAAAATCAAGCTGGCTTCAGGAAAGGCTATTCATGCTCCGACCATATCTTTACGTTACACTCACTAATCGAAATACTGAAAAAAATAAAACAAAAACTATTCTGCGCCTTCATAGATTTTTCTCAAGCATTTGACAAAGTCTGGCGAATCGGCCTATGGCACAAACTTCTCAAACATGACATAAATGGCAAATTTTTGCAATTAATTCAAAATATGTATAATAATATTAAACCTAGTGTCTCTGCTAATGGTTATATATCAGAGTCCTTCATTTCAGAAATTGGTGTTACACAAGGCGAAAATTTATCGCCGTTGCTTTTTTCTCTTTTCTTAAATGACCTTCAAACACATATGCACCTCAAAGGCTCGATTGGCATAGAATTAACAAATCCCCTGGATCTGTCTCGTTGGCTTAAACTACTTGTCCTACTCTATGCCGATGACACGGTGATTTTGTCAGACTCCAAATCAGATCTTCAAAATAGTTTATACATCTTTCAAAATTACTGCGATAATTGGCATCTAAAAATAAATTTAAACAAAACACAAATTGTAATATTTGGTGCAAGACAACTACAGAATTTTAATTTTAAACTAGGTAACAATCCTTTAGAAATTACTGACCGCTATCACTACCTAGGCATAACCTTATCTAACAATGGTTCTTTCCTTAATGCGAGAAAACATTTAGCTGAGCAAGCAACAAAAGCGATGCATCTCCTATATATGCGGGCCAACAACGCAGACCTGCCAATTGATCTTACTATGAAACTATTTGATCATACTGTCTTACCAATTTTAACCTATGGCTCTGAAAGTTTCGGCTTTGAAAACATTGACATCTTGGAAAAAGTCCATAACAACTTCCTCAGAAAACTTACTAATGCTCGGAAATCAACTCCAATGGCTTTTTTATATGGTGAACTTGGCAGATACCCTATAGCAATTAACATCAAATGTCGAATGATCTCTTTCTGGAACAGACTCTTAATAGGCAATGATCAGAAACCTTCTCTCCAAATCTATAAATACATGATGAACTTGCCAAACTCAAATTTTAAATGGGCCAACAAAATTAACGAAATTCTCACCTCAGTAAACCTAAGTCATTTATGGGACAACCAATTCCTGACAACCCAAAATAATATCCACCGCTTAGTCAAATCAAAATTATTAACCAATTTAAAACCCATTGGCACACTCAACTACAACAAACATATAAAGGACAAATATACACAAGCTTCAAACAAGCACCATCCTTTGAAGACTACCTCATTAAACTTACAAAAACTGAATATACATACCTCTTTAAATTCAGAACTGCTAATCACCGGTTTCCAGTTGAAACCGGTCGATACGACGGAACCCCATTTGATGAAAGAACATGTAGACTTTGTAACGCAGGTCAAGTTGGCTCTGAACATCACTATCTACTTAACTGTGATTTCTTTAAATCTGAAAGAGAACAATTCCTAGGGCATGATCTTCATGACGCTACTCTTAACACAATCTTATCATCTGATTCCCTACAACAATTAAAAAATACAAGCAAATTTATTCGCTTCATATTTAGCAAGTATAAGCGGTAGTTATTTTCCTGCATAACTACTTGAATTAACCAATGCCACCAGCTACAAATGTTTTCTTGAAACAATTAATAATGTTCTATTGATGTACTGACATATTTACTGGTTATACTAATTTAAGTGACTTTAGTTACTATTTGCATCTGTGTATCCAATAATTCCAAACATTTGACTCGTCACAAATGTATTTCTTTTACTGGCTACATACTAATCGCATTCTATACCATAATTTCAATATGAATTATGCTCATATCAACCGAGCAATGTAAATTATTGTTGCTTTGTACGTTTGGTACTATTGTGTCAATATAATAATAAGATTAGTATTTTGCAGTTTGTTTGTTGTTGTTGTTGTTGTTTTGTTGTTTTTTTTACTGTCACAACAAATCTTGTGTTTATTGCAATACTTGTCAGCGCCTAGATATTTGTAACTAATAATAGGAAATTATTTAAAAAAAATATATATATTAATAAAAATTTTTGAAGCAAATGTTTATATTTTCAGGTCATAGATATAATAATTATACTTACTCCTTAATTAAATTTGATATATGTATATATCAACTGTGCAATAGGAATAATTGTTGACAAAATTTATCTAAATTTACTTAGCATACAAATCATAGTTTTTACTTGCCTCATTGACCTAAAACTAACGGTATTATCAAATGTCACGCTGCTATACAAAGCTGATTAAGAGTAATTACCTCACATAATAGGTCCACCATCTTACCTTTGTTGTCAACATATCGCCCTCGTGTGCTGGTGCACTCAAGCGTAAACTACGATTAAAATAACTCTCATTGTTTGAAACCGCTACGAAGATAGCTCCAATGTATTAAGGCTAATGAACAGAACAGAACAGAACAGAACTTTATTTACATCTCAGGCATACAAGTATGCAGTAAGAGGAACAATATACATTTCGTTATACAATAGTTGGAGGAACAAGTACTTCACGGTTAACAAACATATGTTTTGCAAGCGTACTTGAAAGATATATTTGCATTAAAGGGGGCACTTTCACAATTAAAAAACAGCATAAAGAAGTAAATATAAATGTATAAATAGTAAGACACAAATAGTATAACACATTATCTGACATTTTTTAACAAAGTAATTGCAAATTTACTTAGTTTATGAAGTGTATCGTACTTTTCTAAAGACATTATGTACTTAAATTTATTGTCTCTGCAAATATGTCTCGAGATTTCACTGATTTCATGTCTGTTTGTAGTAAAATGGGTGCATTTTAATAGATAATGTTCTTCATTGCCAATGTAATTTTCATTACAAAAAGTACAAAGTCTGTTTCTTTCTTGTGTGCCATTCCATCTACCAGTTTCTATTGGAAAGTGGTGGTTAGCTGTGCGGAGCTTAAAAATAGGTAAATACTTAGACTTAGGTAGTATTTTAAGGTAATTCTCAAATTCGAGTGTGGTTTTAAATGCACACTGTCTCTTCCCCTTGATTTAAGTAAAATGAACTAATTAATTTTTTGAAGCAAATGTAAAACTTGTAATACACGTTTTTTTTTTGTTTTTTTGTTTTTGTTTTTGTTTTGTGTGTGTGTTTCATTTCCAATCTATAACGCCGCGCGCTAAAGGAAAGAAAGCAC
The DNA here is from genome assembly GCA_027627225.1 of Congeria kusceri. Classification (NCBI taxonomy): domain Eukaryota; kingdom Metazoa; phylum Mollusca; class Bivalvia; order Myida; family Dreissenidae; genus Congeria; species Congeria kusceri. Next base: position 58,141,518 of record CM051036.1, on the reverse strand, counting down.
CGCACAACTAAGGTCACAAACCACTAAAAAAGTATTCTTACAGTGCTGGCTAAACATTGCTTATCTCGAATTGTATTATTATTTGTTTCTTTATAGCTATGATAATGACGTTGATTACATGATGATTATGATTACGATGATGATTATGATTATGATTACGATGATGATTATGATTATGACTATGATCATGATGATGATTGATGATTATTATTATTATTACTATTATTATTATTATTATAATTATTATTATTATAATAATTATTATTATTATTATTATTATTATTATTATCCTTGTATATATCCTATCATTGGAAGTACCCCCCGTATATCGTTTATTATATTTTGTCGAACGTTAAAATTATCGGAAGTTAATAATTTACTAAATATTTTGCTTTGTTATATTTTTGCCCTTATTGTATATGCTGTATACTTGGGTGAAATAAATGTCGTGTTCTGTTCTGTTCTTCTGTTCATTATTGAAAAAAGTACATGTTACAAACTACGTCGATTTCTGTTCGTAAATTGTGCGTTTTGTTTGTTTTGTGTATCGTGCAATGTTGTTATGCCCTTCAATTTGATTTGCGTAAAGGTAAGTAGGTGTTAAGGCTGACTGGTGTATGGTTTACCCGTTAATTGCTATGTTTTAGTAAAACACGCAATGTGCTAGTCAAATGCACATAAACACAAAAATGGATCGATGTTACTATATATTTATTTTAATTGGCATTGTTAACTGGTAGAACCATCTCTTATCAAGAGGGACGCACCTAATTGGCATAATCGATTGTGACATCTTTTGTGTTTAATAGGCCTGTCAAAGTTAGTTCGGTGTGAAAGCACCACCTGTTGTTTTATGATAATCGTATTCCGACCGAAGGCCTATAACTGTGTTGTGTTAATAATATACATACAAGAAGGGCGTTTGTATGCTTAAAAAAAACGAGAAAAATCGGAATTTCAATTTGTATACGAATATTCGGTTACTAACTTGGTAACCGGATATTAACATAGTAACCGGATAACCGGATAACCGGTTATCCGGATATTCGTTGACATCCCTAGATAAATTGAACTCAAACCGCCATAGCAGCAGAAATACTATTAAAGACTTGATTTTTGTATTTCAAGGAAGTGGTTTACCGGTGAGAGTACTATTTTTAAGTTTTGATCACGATCACAAGTTAGCACCAGTCAGAATTTATACAAACATGTGTATGTAACATATAGTGAAATACAGTATTATATATTGTTTAAGAGAACACTAGACAATAATGTAATGTCAGCCCAACCAAGTTTTTGGATTATTCCGAAGAAGTGCAACAGACAACATAATAACAGTTATACATTGTGTGGTATCAAATAAGGTTCAGCTAACACAGTAAATTATATGTATATGTCTATAATGTTAAGCAATCTACTTAACCGACTTAATGAAATACTATTACATGACGTGAGTTTTCTTGAAACGTTTTGTTACATAATGCTCCTCATGCGTTCCCACAATGCATGTTATAATGTATTTTGTTCTACAAAATCATAGACAGTGTCCAGGTCTAATTACCCCAAAACGGAAGTCACATCCTCAGGGTTACATGCTGTCAGTTAGATAATAAGCACATGTGGCTGAGTGCAGGATGCATATAATTTGTAAAATACAGATTAAATGATATGTTTTGGTATCATTTTAAAGGTATATATGTAAGCAATAAGAAAAAAGGCTGTTTGGTGCACTACATGTTTGTCTAGTGGTTTCCAGCTTCATAACTTTTGGCCCATGTATTCATGCGCAAAATGGCAGCCTCCATGCCCGTCAAAACCGGTGTATTTTTTCTAAGGTAAATATTCTGAGTTACAACGCATAGAATTTTTTGACATGCTGTTTTTTCAAAAGGTTATGTCCTCATCTTTCCAACAATGTATGGTGATATATTGGAAAGTAGCTTGGTCATGGTGAAAAGTGAGATCAAATTTTGAATATTTTATATGTAACAAAGAAGTAATTTATTTGCGCATGCGTAACCTTTAAGAACTTCAACTAATATTAGTCGTCTGCAAAGATTTTGAAAATGGACTCTTACAAACACACTGTACAGGAAAGAATAACTGCCAGATGCCACCTTGACCCCATTTAGGGCTGTATTTAATGGGATTGTTGCTCTAGGGGGCATTGGGGGGGGGGTAAATATGGGAAAATTAAAGCAAAATGCCCCCCGGAGTGGCAATCCGAGACCCATTGTGTTCATCGTGTTGTTTTGCAGTTTCATTTTGACATTAATTTGCATTAGTTTCAACAATTATCTCATTGAGGTCACAATGCCTTGTGTTGTAATCCTGAATATTTAGTTCAAGAACCTGTAACTGACAATAATGCCCCGCAAAGGTCGTGTCCGCACTGGCCGATGCTTTGGACATGATGACCGTCCGACCTGCCTACTTTGAATAATACCAATTTTCCTAATTTGCAAAGTTAACAGATCCTATTTAGTTCATACGTTATTTTGTAATTGTAGTTCAATCAGGCTTTCAGCTGAAAAATACGTGAAATGCATGCATAAAACACTTAAGCCGCTCACGCCAACCTAGACCCCACCAAATGGAGATAGCGGCATCAAAATTTAAATCACCATCACAGTTTGGTTTAATTTGAGTATGTTTTTTAAATGCAGTGTTGAAAAGAACCAGGACCTCAGCCGGAACCATCAACTCATTGGTATACAAGTCTGGGTGAAGTGACGAGTCATCAAAACTACTTTACTTGTCAACTACACTGGAGCATTGGGGCGGGGCCGTAAAGCTGACACAGTCGTGCCCGTACCATCGGTATTTTTTAAGGTTAGTACATGATTATTGTCATGTATTCTACTATCTAATGTTTTCTTTTCCAGCCTGGCATTCTTCTTATCAACACCAGTAGGAAAAGCAAGAGTTTAACCCTTGTTGGGACTCTCAAACCCATTTTAGAACTGTTCGCACATGAGCTCGACAGTCTGAAGCCGGCATAGCGACTAGCCTTATCGCAGTAAATAAAATTTGGTAAACTAGTGTATATGTAAACTTATTGTATCTAAGTTACACTAGTAATCACAATATTGAGTAAACATTCACAGAAAACCTTTTTATTTTCACAGATTACTCAGCAGAGAGTACCTGGAATAGATTGAAGATTACAGGCCGCTGACCTCACCCACAGGTTCAGGTGTGACAGAAGACTGTTAATTTATATCTGGCATTGACATTTTGGGGTCAAATTCTTTTTTTGTTGTGTGACAGGAGGTCAAATCTGTTGATTGTTATGTAAACAAACCCTTTTCTGGGGTCAAATGGCATCTGAAATGCTACATTTATATGGATTTTACACCCAAAAATGCAGAAACTTAAAAAATAAAATTGTTCAAAACTGACTAAAAACCTATTCTGTAACATTTAGAATGCAATGAAGATTGTTTTCACTTCTGACTTTATATATTGTATCTGCTATGCCTATTAAAACTCAAACTTATGCTTAATTCTAAGTTAAAATCATGTTTTCCAGACGTACCCGAGTACATTTTTTTCCGTCTTAATTTTTGCCTCAAAACACCATTATATGTGACATTTTCAATTTTATTTTTTTCCAATAAATCTTTAAACCAGTGTAATAGGACTTCATGTTCTTTCTCGAAATAGATCAGATTTATGAAAATTGTGGTTTTTATTCAAATTTGAAAGGGTTGGGTTCTCTTAAAGGTCTAATTACCCCAAAACGGAAGTCACATCCTCAAGGTTACATGCTGTCGGTTAGATAATAAGCACATGTGGCTGAGTGCAGGATGCATATAATTTGTAAAATACAGATTAAATGATATGTTTTGGTATCATTTTAAAGGTATATATGTAAGCAACAAGAAAAAAGGCTGTTTTGTGCACTACTTGTTTGTCTAGTGGTTTCCAGCTTCATAACTTTTGGCCCATGTATTCATGCGCAAAATGGCAGCCTCCATGCCCGTCAAAACCGGTGTGTTTTTTCTAAGGTAAATATTCTGAGTTACAACGCATAGAATTTTTTGACATGCTGTTTTTTCAAAAGGTTATGTCCTCATCTTTCCAACAATGTATGGTGATATATTGGAAAGTAGCTTGGTCATGGTAAAAAGTGAGATCAAATTTTGAATATTTTATATGTAACAAAGAAGGAAATATTGACATTTATGTCTCCAACTTCAGTGACGACCTTCACATTCAGAAGAGTATTAGTCTTTGAAATTCAGATATGGTGTATGGTTACAACACGTGATTCTGCATGGTGTAGCAATTTAAAATAATCACATGTATCAGCAATGATTTTGCTGTTGCAAATTTTAAACTCTTTGCGTCTTGGTGCATTAAGCATATTATTATACGATTGTGTACTTCATAGGCTGTATGTGATAAAGTTCGTCATATGTATAATTGTAACAACGTATTTTAACTACAAAGTTTTAAATCAAACGTTGCTCTTCTGGGAATAGACGCGTTTGTTCTTATTTATATAGTAATGTTCTTTTACGTGAAAATAATTATATTAGAATAATTGGTATCATTTGCCAACAGTTCACAAACATATATTTATTAACATAACAAGGAGCGTGTCCTTGATCGAACTAGTTGGTCATTTGTGTTTATGTAACCACTGAGATAGCTTCGGGTTTGGGGCCATGGTCGTTGTTCTGAGTATATTTCCAAAAGACATGTTTATTTCATCACACGTCTATTTCTGACATAGTGAAAAAAATATCAAACTTACTAGTGCATACAGGTATATTGCTCGTGTAAAAAAAAGCAACGCAATATAACATTAAATGTTATTCTGGTATAGTGTTAATCATTGTGAACTGCAATGATACGTTAAATAATGTTCCTCAATTCACTATTCACAAACTCAACTATACACATAACCTGACTTCAATACCTCGTAGTGAGAAGTATATGTATATTACTGTCAACGGCAAAGCGCCCAGGAACAAACCCGTTTGACGCTTTGCTACTGATGTTTACTAGTCTTGGTAGAATGTTTTGTTAGTAGGACCGTCGTTGTATGAGCATTAACTTGGTTTAGTTTCAGTTTAAATGTGTTTATTGAATCTGATTTTGTCAAATCCAGAGGCTTATTGAGACAATTTCGAGTCCGTTTCCTGGTTACTTGGTGTCTTTTGAGAAACATCTAGGGATCGTCTGCGGACACCATATCCATAGATCAAGTAGCAACACCATATCCATAGATCAAGTAGCAACACCATATCCATAGATCACGTAGCAACACCATATCCATAGATCACGTAGCAACACCATATCCATAGATCAAGTAGCAACACCATATCCATAGATCACGTAGCAACACCATATCCATAGATCACGTAGCAACACCATATCCATAGATCACGTAGCAACACCATATCCATAGATCGAGTAGCAACACCATATCCATAGATCACGTAGCAACACCATATCCATAGATCACGTAGCAACACCATATCCATAGATCACGTAGTAACACCATATCCATAGATCACGTAGCAACACCATATCCATAGATCACGTAGCAACACCATATCCATAGATCACGTAGCAACACCATATCCATAGATCACGTAGCAACACCATATCCATAGATCGAGTAGCAACACCATATCCATAGATCGAGCAGCAACACCATATCCATAGATCGAGTAGCAACAAACTATATCCATAGATCACGTAGCAACACTATATCCATAGATCACGAAACAACACCATATCCATAGATCGAGTAGCAACACCATATCCATAGATCACGTAGCAACACCATATACATAGATCGAGTAGCAACACCATATCCATAGATCGAGTAGCAACACCATATCCATAGATCGAGTACCAACACCATATCCATAGATCGAGTAGTAACACCATATCCATAGATCGAGTAGCAACACCATATCCATAGATCGAGTAGCAACACCATATCCATAGATCACGTAGCAACACCATATCCATAGATCACGTAGCAACACCATATCCATAGATCACGTAGCAACACCATATCCATAGATCACGTAGCAACACCATATCCATAGATCGAGTAGTAACACCATATCCATAGATCGAGTAGCAACACCATATCCATAGATCACGTAGCAACACATATCCATAGATCACGTAGCAACACCATATCCATAGATCGAGTAGCTACACCATATCCATAGATCGAGTAGCAACACCATATCCATAGATCGAGTAGCAACACCATATCCATAGATCGAGTAGCAACACCATATCAATAGATCAAGTAGCAACACCATATCCATAGAACACGTAGCAACACCATATCCATAGATCACGTAGCAACACCATATCCATAGATCACGTAGCAACACCATATCCATAGATCGAGTAGCAACACCATATCCATAGATCGAGTAGCAACACCATATCCATAGATCGAGTAGCGACACCATATCCATAGATCACGTAGCAACACCATATCCATAGATCGAGTAGCAACACCATATCCATAGATCGAGTAGCAACACCATATCCATAGATCGAGTAGCGACACCATATCCATAGATCACGTAGCAACACCATATCCATAGATCACGTAGCAACACCATATCCATAGATCGAGTAGCAACACCATATCCATAGATCACGTAGCAACACCATATCCATAGATCGAGTAGCAACACCATATCCATAGATCGAGTAGCAACACCATATCCACAGATCGAGTAGCAACACCATATCCATAGATCACGTAGCAACACCATATCCATAGATCGAGTAGCAACACCATATCCATAGATCGAGTTGCAACACCATATCCATAGATCACGTAGCAACACCATATCCATAGATCACGTAGCAACACCATATCCATAGATCACGTAGCAACACCATATCCATAGATCGAGTAGCAACACCATATCCATAGATCGATTTGCAACACCATATCCATAGATCACGTAGCAACACCATATCCATAGATCGAGTAGCAACACCATATCCATAGATCGAGTAGTAACACCATATCCATAGATCACGTAGCAACACCATATCCATAGATCACGTAGCAACATCATATCCATAGACCACGTAGCAACACCATATCTATAGATCAGGTAGCAACACCATATACATAGATCACGTAGCAACACCATATCCATAGATCGAGTAGCAACACCATATCCATAGATCGAGTTGCAACACCATATCCATAGATCACGTAGCAACACCATATCCATAGATCACGTAGCAACACCATATCCATAGATCACGTAGCAACACCATATCCATAGATCGAGTAGCAACACCATATCCATAGATCGAGTTGCAACACCATATCCATAGATCACGTAGCAACACCATATCCATAGATCACGTAGCAACACCATATCCATAGATCACGTAGCAACACCATATCCATAGATCGAGTAGCAACACCATATCCATAGATCGATTTGCAACACCATATCCATAGATCACGTAGCAACACCATATCCATAGATCGAGTAGCAACACCATATCCATAGATCGAGTAGAAACACCATATCCATAGATCACGTAGCAACACCATATCCATAGATCACGTAGCAACATCATATCCATAGACCACGTAGCAACACCATATCTATAGATCAGGTAGCAACACCATATACATAGATCACGTAGCAACACCATATCCATAGATCGAGTAGCAACACCATATCCATAGATCGAGTTGCAACACCATATCCATAGATCACGTAGCAACACCATATCCATAGATCACGTAGCAACACCATATCCATAGATCACGTAGCAACACCATATCCATAGATCGAGTAGCAACACCATATCCATAGATCGATTTGCAACACCATATCCATAGATCACGTAGCAACACCATATCCATAGATCGAGTAGCAACACCATATCCATAGATCGAGTAGCAACACCATATCCATAGATCACGTAGCAACACCATATCTATAGATCAGGTAGCAACACCATATACATAGATCACGTAGCAACACCATATCCATAGATCACGTAGCAACACCATATCTATAGATCACGTAGCAACACCATATCCATAGATCGAGTAGCAACACCATATCCATAGATCGAGTAGCAACACCATATCCATAGATCACGTAGCAACACCATATCCATAGATCGAGTAGCAACACCATATAAAAAGATCGAGTAGCTACACCATATCCATAGATCACGTAGCAACACCATATCCATAGATCACGTAGCAACACCATATCCATAGATCACGTAGCAACACCATATCCATAGATCACGTAGCAACACCATATCCATAGATCGAGTAGCAACAACATATCCATAGATCGAGTAGCAACACCATATCCATAGATCACGTAGCAACACCATATCCATAGATCACGTAGCAACACCATATCCATAGATCGAGTAGCGACACCATATCCATAGATCAAGTAGCAACACCATATTCATAGATCAAGTAGCAACACCATATCCTTAGATCAAGTAGCAACACCATATTCATAGATCACGTAGCAACACCATATCCATAGATCACGTAGCAACACCATATCCATAGATCACGTAGCAACACCATACCCATAGATCGAGTAGCAACACCATATCCATAGATCACGTAGCAACACCATATCCCTACATCACGTAGCAACACCATATCCATAGATTACGTAGCAACACCATATCCATAGATCACGTAGCAACACCATATCCATAGATCGAGTAGCAAAACCATATCCATAGATCGAGTAGCAACACCATATCCATAGATCACGTAGCAACACCATATCCATAGATCACGTAGCAACACCATATCCATAGATCACGTAGCAACACCGTATCTATAGATCAAGTAGAAACACCATATCCATAGATCGAGTAGCACCACCATATCCATAGATCACGTAGCAACACCATATCCATAGATCACGTAGCACCACCATATCCATAGATCAAGTAGCAACACCACATCCATAGATCGAGTAGCAACACCATATCCATAGATCACGTAGCAACACCATATACATAGATCGAGTAGCAACACCATATCCATAGATCGCGTAGCAACACCACATCCATAGATCGAGTAGCAACACCATATCCATAGATCACGTAGCAACACCATATCCATAGATCGAGTGGCAACACCATATCCATAGATCGAGTAGCAACACCATATCCTTAGATCACGTAGCAACACCATATCCATAGATCACGTAGCAACACCATATCCATAGATCACGTAGCAACACCATATCCATATATCACGTAGCAACACCATATCATAGATCACGTAGCAACACCATATCCATAGATCACGTAGCAACACCATATCCATAGATCACGTAGCAACACCATATCCATAGATCACGTAGCAACACCACATCCATAGATCGAGTAGCAACACCATATCCATAGATCGAGTAGCAACACCATATCCATCGATCACGTAGCAACACCATATCCATAGATCACGTAGCAACACCATATCCATTGATCAAGTAGCAACACCATATCCATAGATCAAGCAGCAACACCATATCCATAGATCAAGTAGCAACACCATATCCATAGATCACGTAGCAACACCATATCCATAGATCACGTAGCAACACCATATCCATAGATCATGTAGCAAAACCATATCCATAGATCGAGTAGCAACACCATATCCATAGATCGAGTAGCAACACCATATCCATAGATCATGTAGCAAAACCATATCCATAGATCAAGTAGCAACACCATATCGATAGATCACGTAGCAACACCATATCCATAGATCGAGTAGCCACACCATATCCATAGATCGAGTAGCAACACCATATCCATAGATCACGTAGCAACACCATATCCATAGATCACGGAGCAACACCATATCCATAGATCACGTAGCAACACCATATCCATAGATCACGTAGCAACACAATATCCATAGATCGAGTAGCAACACCATATCCATAGATCACGTAGCAACACCATATCCATAGATCACGTAGCAACACCATATCCATAGATCGAGTAGCAACACCATTTCCATAGATCGAGTAGCACCACCATATCCATAGATCACGTGGCAACACCATATCCATAGATCGAGTAGCAACACCATATGCATAGATCGAGTAGCAACACCATATCCATAGATCACGTAACAACACCATATCCATAGATCACGTAGCAACACCATATCCATAGATCACGTAGCAACAACATATCCATAGATCACGTAGCAACACCATATCCATAGATCACGTAGCAACACCATATCCATAGATCACGTAGCAACACCATATCCATAGATCACGTAGCAACACCATATCCATAGATCACGTAGCAACACCATATCCATAGATCGAGTAGCAACACCATATCCATAGATCGAGTAGCAACACCATATCCATAGATCACGTAACAACACCATATCCATAGATCACGTAGCAACACCATATCCATAGATCACGTAGCAACACCATATCCATAGATCCCGTAGCAACACCATATCCATAGATCACGTAGCAACAACATATCCATAGATCGAGTAGCAACACCATATCCATAGATCGAGTAGCAACACCATATCCATAGATCGATTAGCAAACCCATATCCATAGATCAAGTAGCAACACCATATCCACAGATCACGTAGCAACACCATATCCATAGATCGAGTAGCAACACCATATCCATAGATCACGTAGCAACACCATATCCATAGATCACGTAGCAACACCAAATCCATAGATCACGTAGCAACACCATATCCATAGATCGAGTAGCAACAACATATCCATAGATCGAGTAGCGACACCATATCCATAGATCAAGTAGCAACACCATATCCATAGATCACGTAGCAACGCCATATCCATAGATCACGTAGCAACACCATATCCATAGATCACGTAGCAACACCATATCCATAGATCACGTAGCAAACCAATATCCATAGATCACGTAGGAACACCATATCCATAGATCACGTAGCAACACCATATCCATAGATCGAGAAGCAACACCATATCCATAGATCACGTAGCAACACCATATCCATAGATCGAGTAGCAACACCATATCCATAGATCGAGTAGCAACACCATATCCATAGATCACGTAGCAACACCATATCCATAGATCACGTAGCAACACCATATCCATAGATCACGTAGCAACACCATATCCATATATCACGTAGCAACACCATATCCATAGATCACGTAGCAACACCATATCCATAGATCACGTAGCAACACCATATCCATAGATCACGTAGCAAACACCATATCCATAGATCACGTAGCAACACCACATCCATAGATCGAGTAGCAACACCATATCCATAGATCGAGTAGCAACACCATATCCATCGATCACGTAGCAACACCATATCCATAGATCACGTAGCAACACCATATCCATTGATCAAGTAGCAACACCATATCCATAGATCAAGCAGCAACACCATATCCATAGATCAAGTAGCAACACCATATCCAAACATCACGTAGCAACACCATATCCATAGATCACGTAGCAACACCATATCCATAGATCATGTAGCAAAACCATATCCATAGATCGAGTAGCAACACCATATCCATAGATCGAGTAGCAACACCATATCCATAGATCATGTAGCAAAACTATATCCATAGATCAAGTAGCAACACCATATCGATAGATCACGTAGCAACACCATATCCATAGATCGAGTAGCCACACCATATCCATAGATCGAGTAGCAACACCATATCCATAGATCACGTAGCAACACCATATCCATAGATCACGGAGCAACACCATATCCATAGATCACGTAGCAACACCATATCCATAGATCACGTAGCAACACAATATCCATAGATCGAGTAGCAACACCATATCCATAGATCACGTAGCAACACCTTATCCATAGATCACGTAGCAACACCATATCCATAGATCGAGTAGCAACACCATTTCCATAGATCGAGTAGCACCACCATATCCATAGATCACGTAGCAACACCATATCCATAGATCACGTAGCAACACCATATCCATAGATCGAGTAGCAACACCATATCCATAGATCGAGTAGCAACACCATATCCATAGATCACGTAACAACACCATATCCATAGATCACGTAGCAACACCATATCCATAGATCACGTAGCAACACCATATCCATAGATCACGTAGCAACACCATATCCATAGATCACGTAGCAACACCATATCCATAGATCACGTAGCAACACCATATCCATAGATCACGTAGCAACACCATATCCATAGATCGAGTAGCAACACCATATCCATAGATCGAGTAGCAACACCATATCCATAGATCGAGTAGCAACACCATATCCAGATCACGTAACAACACCATATCCATAGATCACGTAGCAACACCATATCCATAGATCACGTAGCAACACCATATCCATAGATCCCGTAGCAACACCATATCCATAGATCACGTAGCAACACCATATCCATAGATCGAGTAGCAACACCATATCCATAGATCGAGTAGCAACACCATATCCATAGATCGATTAGCAAACCCATATCCATAGATCAAGTAGCAACACCATATCCACAGATCACGTAGCAACACCATATCCATAGATCGAGTAGCAACACCATATCCATAGATCACGTAGCAACACCATATCCATAGATCACGTAGCAACACCAAATCCATAGATCACGTAGCAACACCATATCCATAGATCGAGTAGCAACAACATTTCCATAGATCGAGTAGCGACACCATATCCATAGATCAAGTAGCAACACCATATCCATAGATCACGTAGCAACACCATATCCATAGATCACGTAGCAACACCATATCCATAGATCACGTAGCAACACCATATCCATAGATCACGTAGCAAACCAATATCCATAGATCACGTAGGAACACCATATCCATAGATCACGTAGCAACACCATATCCATAGATCGAGAAGCAACACCATATCCATAGATCACGTAGCAACACCATATCCATAGATCGAGTAGCAACACCATATCCATAGATCGAGTAGCAACACCATATCCATAGATCACGTAGCAACACCATATCCATAGATCAAGTAACCACACCATATCCATAGATCGAGTAGCAACACCATATCCATAGATCGAGTAGCAACACTATATCCATAGATCGAGTAGCAACACCATATCCATAGATCGAGTAGCAACACCATATCCATAGATCGAGTAGCAACACCATATCCATAGATCATATAGAAACACCATATCCATAGGTAACGTAGCAACACCATATCCATAGATAGAGTAGCAACACCATATCCATATATCGAGTAGCAACACTATATCCATAGATCGAGTAGCAACACCTTATCCATCGATCACGTAGCAACACCATATCCTTAGATCGAGTAGCAACACCATATCCATAGATCGAGTAGCAACACCATATCCATAGATCGAGTAGCAATGCCATATCAATAGATCACGTAGCAACACCATATCCATAGATCACGTAGCAACACCATATCCATAGATCGAGTAGCAACACCATATCCATAGATCGAGTAGCAACACCATATCCATAGATCACGTAGCAACACCATATCTATAGATCGATTAGCAACACCATATCCATAGATAGAGTAGCAACACCATATCCATAGATCGAGTAGCAACACCATATCCATAGATCGATTAGCAACACCATATCCATAGATCACGTAGAAACACCATATCCATAGATCACGTAGCAACACCATATCCATTGAACGAGTAGCAACACCATATCCATAGATCACGTAGCAACACCATATCCGTAGATCGAGTAGCAACACCATATCCATAGATCGAGTAGCAACACCATATCCATAGATCGAGTAGCAACACCATATCCATAGATCAAGTAGCAACACCATATCAATAGATCTAGTAGCAACACCATATCCATAGATCGAGTAGCAACATCAAATCCATAGATAAAAATAGCAACACCATAACCATAGATCAAGTAGCAACACCATATCCATAGGTCGAGCAGCAACACCTTATCCATAGATCGGGTAGCAACACCATATCCATAGATCGAGTAGCAACACCATATCCATAGATCGAGTAGCAACAGCATATCCATAGATCGAGTAGCAACAGCATATCCATAGATCGAGTAGCAACACCATATCCATAGATCAGGTAGCCACACCATATCCATAGATCACGTAGCAACACCATATCCATAGATCACGTAGCAACACCATATCCATAGATCACGAAGCAACACCATATCCATAGATCGACTAGCAACACCATATCCATAGATCGAGTAGCAACACCATATCCATAGATCACGTAGCAAAACATATCCATAGATCACGTAGCAACACCATATCCATAGATCGAGTAGCAACACCATATCCATAGGTCGAGTAGCAACACCATATACATAGATCGAGTAGCAACACCATATCCATAGATCGAGTAGCAACACCATATCCATAGATCGAGTAGCAACACCATATCCATAGATCACGTAGCAACACCATATCCATAGATCACGTAGCAACACCATATCCATAGATCACGTAGCAACACCATATCCATAGATCGAGTAGCAACACCATATCCATAGATCGAGTAGCAACACCATATCCATAGATCGAGTAGCAACACCATATCCATAGATCACGTAGCAACACCATATCCATAGATCACGTAGCAACACCATATCCATAGATCGAGTAGCAACACCATATCCATAGATCACGTAGCAACACAATATCCATAGATCGAGTTGCAACACCATATCCATAGATCGAGTAGCAACACCATATCCAGAGATCGAGTAGCAACACCATATCCATAGATCACGTAGCAACACCATATCCATAGATCGAGTTGCAACACCATATCCATAGATCGAGTAGCAACACCATATCCATAGATCGAGTAGCAACACCATATCCATAGATCACGTAGCAACACCATATCCATAGATCACGTAGCAACACCATATCCATAGATCACGTAGCAAACCAATATCCATAGATCACGTAGGAACACCATATCCATAGATCACGTAGCAACACCATATCCATAGATCGAGAAGCAACACCATATCCATAGATCACGAAGCAACACCATATCCATAGATCGAGTAGCAACACCATATCCATAGATCGAGTAGCAACACCATATCCATAGATCACGTAGCAACACCATATCCATAGATCAGGTAACAACACCATATCCATAGATCGAGTAGCAACACCATATCCATAGATCGAGTAGCAACACCATATCCATAGATCGAGTAGCAACACCATATCCATAGATCGAGTAGCAACACCATATCCATAGATCGAGTAGCAACACCATATCCATAGATCATGTAGAAACACCATATCCATAGGTAACGTAGCAACACCATATCCATAGATCGAGTAGCAACACCATATCCATAGATCGAGTAGCAACACTATATCCATAGATCGAGTAGCAACACCATATCAATCGATCACGTAGCAACACCATATCCATAGATCGAGTAGCAACACCATATCCATAGATCGAGTAGCAACACCATATCCATAGATCGAGTAGCAATGCCATATCAATAGATCACGTAGCAACACCATATCCATAGATCACGTAGCAACACCATATCCATAGATCGAGTTGCAACACCATATCCATAGATCGAGTAGCAACACCATATCCATAGATCACGTAGCAACACCATATCCATAGATCGATTAGCAACACCATATCCATAGATCGAGTAGCAACACCATATCCATAGATCACGTAGCAACACCATATCCATAGATCGATTAGCAACACCATATCCATAGATCACGTAGCAACACCATATCCATAGATCGAGTAGCAACACCATATCCATAGATCACGTAGCAACACCATATCCATAGATCACGTAGCAACACCATATCCATTGAACGAGTAGCAACACCATATCCATAGATCACGTAGCAACACCATATCCGTAGATCGAGTAGCAACACCATATCCATAGATCGAGTAGCAACACCATATCCATAGATCGAGTAGCAACACCATATCCATAGATCACGTAGCAACACCATATCAATAGATCGAGTAGCAACACCATATCCATAGATCGAGTAGCAACATCAAATCCATAGATCAAGTAGCAACACCATAACCATAGATCAAGTAGCAACACCATATCCATAGATCGAGCAGCAACACCATATCCATAGATCGGGTAGCAACACCATATCCATAGATCGAGTAGCAACACCATATCCATAGATCGAGTAGCAACACCATATCCATAGATCGAGTAGCAACACCATATCCATAGATCGAGTAGCAACACCATATCCATAGATCACGTAGCAACACCATATCCATAGATCACGTAGCAACACCATATCCATAGATCACGTAGCAACACCATATCCATTGATCACGAAGCAACACCATATCCATAGATCGACTAGCAACACCATATCCATAGATCGAGTAGCAACACCATATCCATAGATCACGTAGCAACACATATCCATAGATCACGTAGCAACACCATATCCATAGATCACGTAGCAACACCATATCCATAGATCGAGTAGCAACACCATATCCATAGATCGATTTGCAACACCATATCCATAGATCACGTAGCAACACCATATCCATAGATCGAGTAGCAACACCATATCCATAGATCGAGTAGCAACACCATATCCATAGATCACGTAGCAACACCATATCCATAGATCACGTAGCAACACCATATCCATAGACCACGTAGCAACACCATATCTATAGATCAGGTAGCAACACCATATACATAGATCACGTAGAAACATCATATCCATAGATCACGTAGCAACACCATATCCATAGATCACGTAGCAACACCATATCCATAGATCGAGTAGCAACACCATATCCATAGATCGAGTAGCAACACCATATCCATAGATCACGTAGCAACACCATATCCATAGATCGAGTAGCAACACCATATAAAAAGATCGAGTAGCTACACCATATCCATAGATCACGTAGCAACACCATATCCATAGATCACGTAGCAACACCATATCCATAGATCACGTAGCAACACCATATCCATAGATCACGTAGCAACACCATATCCATAGATCGAGTAGCAACAACATATCCATAGATCGAGTAGCAACACCATATCCATAGATCACGTAGCAACACCATATCCATAGATCACGTAGCAACACCATATCCATAGATCGAGTAGCAACACCATATCCATAGATCAAGTAGCAACACCATATCCATAGATCAAGTAGCAACACCATATCTATCGATCACGTAGTAACACCATATCCATAGATCGAGTAGCAACACCATATCCATAGATCGAGTAGCAACACCATATCCATAGATCAAGTAGCAACACCATATCCATAAATCAAGTAGCAACACCTTATTCATAGATCACGTAGCAACACCATATCCATAGATCACGTAGCAACACCATATCCATAGATCACGTAGCAACACCATACCCATAGATCGAGTAGCAACACCATATCCATAGATCACGTAGCAACACCATATCCCTACCTCACGTAGCAACACCATATCCATAGATTACGTAGCAACACCATATCCATAGATCACGTAGCAACACCATATTCATAGATCGAGTAGCAAAACCATATCCATAGATCGAGTAGCAACACCATATCCATAGATCACGTAGCAACACCATATCCATAGATCACGTAGCAACACCATATCCATAGATCACGTAGCAACACCATATCTATACATCACATAGAAACACCATATCCATAGATCGAGTAGCACCACCATATCCATAGATCACGTAGCAACACCATATCCATAGATCACGTAGCACCACCATATCCATAGATCGAGTAGCAACACCACATCCATAGATCGAGTAGCAACACCATATCCATAGATCACGTAGCAACACCATATCCATAGATCGAGTAGCAACACCATATCCATAGATCGAGTAGCAACACCACATCCATAGATCGAGTAACAACACCATATCCATAGATCACGTAGCAACACCATATCCATAGATCGAGTGTCAACACCATATCCATAGATCGAGTAGCAACACCATATCCATAGATCACGTAGCAACACCATATCCATAGATCACGTAGCAACACTATATCCATAGATCACGTAGCAACACCATATCCATATATCACGTAGCAACACCATATCCATAGATCACGTAGCAACACCATATCCATAGATCACGTAGCAACACCATATCCATAGATCACGTAGCAACACCATATCCATAGATCACGTAGCAACACCACATCCATAGATCGAGTAGCAACACCATATCCATAGATCATGTAGCAAAACCATATCCATAGATCACGTAGCAACACCATATCGATAGATCACGTAGCAACACCATATCCATAGATCGAGTAGCCAAACCATATCCATAGATCGAGTAGCAACACCATATCCATAGATCACGTAGCAACACCATATCCATAGATCACGGAGCAACACCATATCCATAGATCACGTAGCAACACCATATCCATAGATCATGTAGCAACACCATATCCATAGATCGAGTAGCAACACCATATCCATAGATCACGTAGCAACACCATATCCATAGATCACGTAGCAACACCATATCCATAGATCGAGTAGCAACACCATTTCCATAGATCGAGTAGCAACACCATATCCATAGATCACGTAGCAACACCATATCCATAGATCCATTTGCAACACCATATCCATAGATCGAGTAGCAACACCATATCCATAGATCACGTAACAACACCATATCCATAGATCACGTAGCAACACCATATCCATAGATCACGTAGCAACAACATATCCATAGATCACGTAGCAACACCATATCCATAGATCACGTAGCAACACCATATCCATAGATCACGTAGCAACACCATATCCATAGATCACGTAGCAACACCATATCCATAGATCACGTAGCAACACCATATCCATAGATCGAGTAGCAACACCATATCCATAGATCGAGTAGCAACACCATATCCATAGATCACGTAACAACACCATATCCATAGATCACGTAGCAACACCATATCCATAGATCACGTAGCAACACCATATCCATAGATCACGTAGCAACACCATATCCATAGATCACGTAGCAACACCATATCCATAGATCGAGTAGCAACACCATATCCATAGATCGAGTAGCAACACCATATCCATAGATCGATTAGCAAACCCATATCCATAGATCACGTAGCAACACCATATCCACAGATCACGTAGCAACACCATATCCATAGATCGAGTAGCAACACCAAATCCATAGATCACATAGCAACACCATATCCATAGATCGAGTAGCAACAACATATCCATAGATCGAGTAGCAACACCATATCCATAGATCAAGTAGCAACACCATATCCATAGATCACGTAGCAACACCATACCCATAGATCACGTAGCAACACCATATCCATAGATCACGTAGCAACACCATATCCATAGATCACGTAGCAAACCAATATCCATAGATCACGTAGGAACACCATATCCATAGATCACGTAGCAACACCATATCCATAGATCGGGAAGCAACACCATATCCATAGATCACGTAGCAACACCATATCCATAGATCGAGTAGCAACACCATATCCATAGATCGAGTAGCAACACCATATCCATAGATCACGTAGCAACACTATATCCATAGATCGAGTAGCAACACCATATCCATCGATCACGTAGCAACATCCATATCCATTGATCGAGTAGCAACACCATATCCATAGATCGAGTAGCAACACCATGTCCATAGATCGAGTAGCAACACCATATCCATAGATCACGTAGCAACACTATATCCATAGATCGAGTAGCAACACCATATCCATCGATCACGTAGCAACATCCATATCCATTGATCGAGTAGCAACACCATATCCATAGATCGAGTAGCAACACCATGTCCATAGATCGAGTAGCAATGCCATATCAATAGATCACGTAGCAACACCATATCCATAGATCACGTAGCAACACCATATCCATAGATCGAGTAGCAACACCATATCCATAGATCGAGTAGCAACACCATATCCATAGATCACGTAGCAACACCATATCCATAGATCGATTAGCAACACCATATCCATAGATCGAGTAGCAACACCATATCCATAGATCGAGTAGCAACACCATATCCATAGATCGATTAGCAACACCATATCCATAGATCGAGTAGCAACACCATATCCATAGATCGAGTAGCAACACCATATCCATAGATCACGTAGAAACACCATATCCATAGATCACGTAGCAACACCATATCCGTAGATCGAGTACCAACACCATATCCATAGATCGAGTAGCAACACCATATCCATAGATCGAGTAGCAACACCATATCCATAGATCACGTAGCAACACCATATCAATAGATCGAGTAGCAACACCATATCCATAGATCGAGTAGCAACATCAAATCCATAGATCAAATAGCAACACCATAACCATAGATCAAGTAGCAACACCATATCCATAGATAGAGCAGCAACACCTTATCCATAGATCGGGCAGCAACACCATATCCATAGATCGAGTAGCAACACCATATCCATAGATCGAGTAGCAACAGCATATCCATAGATCGAGTAGCAACACCATATCCATAGATCGAGTAGCAACACCATATCCATAGATCACGTAGCAACACCATATCCATAGATCACGTAGCAACACCATATCCATAGATCACGTAGCAACACCATATCCATAGATCACGAAGCAACACCATATCCATAGATCGACTAGCAACACCATATCCATAGATCGAGTAGCAACACCATATCCATAGATCACGTAGCAACACATATCCATAGATCACGTAGCAACACCATATCCATAGATCGAGTAGCAACACCATATCCATAGATCGAGTAGCAACACCATATCCATAGATCGAGTAGCAACACCATATCCATAGATCGAGTAGCAACACCATATCCATAGATCGAGTAGCAACACCATATCCATAGATCACGTAGCAACACCATATCCATAGATCACGTAGCAAACACCATATCCATAGATCACGTAGCAACACCATATCCATAGATCGAGTAGCAACACCATATCCATAGATCGAGTAGCAACACCATATCCATAGATCGAGTAGCAACACCATATCCATAGATCACGTAGCAACACCATATCCATAGATCACGTAGCAACACCAATCCATAGATCGAGTAGCAACACCATATCCATAAATCAGGTAGCAACACCATATCCATAGATCGAGTTGCAACACCATATCCATAGATCGAGTAGCAACACCATATCCATAGATCGAGTAGCAACACCATATCCATAGATCACGTAGCAACACCATATCCATAGATCGAGTTGCAACACCATATCCATAGATCGAGTAGCAACACCATATCCATAGATCGAGTAGCAACACCATATCCATAGATCACGTAGCAACACCATATCCATAGATCACGTAGCAACACCATATCCATAGATCACGTAGCAAACCAATATCCATAGATCACGTAGGAACACCATATCCATAGATCACGTAGCAACACCATATCCATAGATCGAGAAGCAACACCATATCCATAGATCACGTAGCAACACCATATCCATAGATCGAGTAGCAACACCATATCCATAGACTGAGTAGCAACACCATATCCATAGATCACGTAGCAACACCATATCCATAGATCAAGTAACAACACCATATCCATAGATCGAGTAGCAACACCATATCCATAGATCGAGTAGAAATACCATATCCATAGATCGAGAAGCAACACCATATCCATAGATCGAGTAGCAACACCATATCCATAGATCGAGTAGCAACACCATATCCATAGTTCATGTAGAAACACCATATCCATAGGTAACGTAGCAACACCATATCCATAGATCGAGTAGCAACACCATATCCATAGATCGAGTAGCAACACTATATCCATAGATCGAGTAGCATCACCATATCCATCGATCACGTAGCAACACCATATCCATAGATCGAGTAGCACCACCATATCCATAGATCGAGTAGCAACACCATATCCATAGATCGAGTAGCAATGCCATATCAATAGATCACGTAGCAACACCATATCCATAGATCACGTAGCAACACCATATCCATAGATCGAGTAGCAACACCATATCCATAGATCGAGAAGCAACACCATATCCATAGATCACGTAGCAACACCATGTCCATAGATCGATTAGCAACACCATATCCATAGATCGAGTAGCAACACCATATCCATAGATCGAGTAGCAACACCATATCCATAGATCGATTAGCAACACCATATCCATAGATCGAGTAGCAACACCATATCCATAGATCGAGTAGCAACACCATATCCATAGATCACGTTGCAACACCATATCCATAGATCACGTAGCAACACCATATCCATTGAACGAGTAGCAACACCATATCCATAGATCACGTAGCAACACCATATCCGTAGATTGAGTAGCAACACCATATCCATAGATCGAGTAGCAACACCATATCCATAGATCGAGTAGCAACACCATATCCATAGATCACGTAGCAACACCATATCAATAGATCGAGTAGCAACACCATATCCATAGATCGAGTAGCAACATCAAATCCATAGATCAAGTAGCAACACCATAACCATAGATCAAGTAGCAACACCATATCCATAGATCGAGCAGCAACACCTTATCCATAGATCGGGTAGCAACACCATATCCATAGATCGAGTAGCAACACCATATCCATAGATCGAGTAGCAACACCATATCCATAGATCGAGTAGCAACATCATATCCATAGATCGAGTAGCAACACCATATCCATAGATCACGTAGCCACACCATATCCATAGATCACGTAGCAACACCATATCCATAGATCACGTAGCAACACCATATCCATAGATCACGAAGCAACACCATATCCATAGATCGAGTAGCAACACCATATCCATAGATCGAGTAGCAACACCATATCCATAGATCACGTAGCAACACATATCCATAGATCACGTAGCAACACCATATCCATAGATCGAGTAGCAACACCATATCCATAGATCGAGTAGCAACACCATATCCATAGATCACGTAGCAACACCATATCCATAGATCGAGTAGCAACACCATATCCATAGGTCGAGTAGCAACACCATATCCATAGATCACGTAGCAACACCATATCCATAGATCACGTAACAACACCATATCCATAGATCACGTAGCAACACCATATCCATAGATCACGTAGCAACACCATATCCATAGATCACGTAGCAACACCAAATCCATAGATCACGTAGCAACACCATATCCATAGATCGAGTAGCATCAACATATCCATAGATCAAGTAGCAACACCATATCCATAGATCAAGTAGCAACACCATATCCATAGATCACGTAGCAACACCATATCCATAGATCACTTAGCAATACCATATCCATAGATCACGTAGCAACACCATATCCATAGATCACGTAGCAAACCAATATCCATAGATCACGTAGCAACACCATATCCATAGATCACGTAGCAACACCATATCCATAGATCGAGAAGCAACACCATATCCATAGATCACGTAGCAACACCATATCCATAGATCCAGTAGCAACACCATATCCATAGATCGAGTAACAACACCATATCCATAGATCACGTAGCAACACCATATCCATAGATCAAGTAGCAACACCATATCCATAGATCGAGTAGCAACACCATATCCATAGATCGAGTAGCAACACCATATCCATAGATCGAGTAGCAACACCATATCCATAGATCGAGTAGAAACACCATATCCATAGATCGAGTAGCAACACCATATCCATAGATCACGTAGTAACACCATATCCATAGGTAACGTAGCAACACCATATCCATAGATCGAGTAGCAACACCATATCCATAGATCGAGTAGCAACACCATATCCATAGATCACGTAGCAACACCATATCCATAGATCACGTAGCAACACCATATCCATAGATCGAGTAGCAACACCATATCCATAGATCGAGTAGCAACACCATATCCATAGATCACGTAGCAACACAATATCCATAGATCGAGTAGCAACACCATACAAATAGATCGAGTAGCTACACCATATCCATAGATCACGTAGCAACACCATATCCATAGATCACGTAGCAACACCATATCCATAGATCACGTAGCAACACCATATCCATAGATCACGTAGCAACACCATATCCATAGATCACATAGAAACACCATATCCATAGATCACGTAGCAACACCATATCCATAGATCACGTAGCAACACCATATCCATAGATCACGTAGCAACACCATATCCATAGATCAAGTAGCAACACCATATCCATAGATCAAGTTGCAACACCATATCCATAGATCATGTAGCAACACCATATCCATAGATCACGTAGCAACACAATGTCCATAGATCACGTAGCAACACCATATCCATAGATCACGTAGCAACACCATATCCATAGATCGAGTAGCAACACCATATCCATAGATCGAGTAGCAACACCATATCCATAGATCATGTAGCAACACCATATCCATAGATCACGTAGCAACACCATATCCATAGATCACGTAGCAACACCATATCCATAGATCGAGTAGAAACACCATATCCATAGATCGAGTAGCAACACAATATCCATAGATCATGTAGTAACACCATATCCATAGATCACGTAGCAACACCATATCCATAGATCACGTAGCAACACCATATCCATAGTTCGAGTAGCAACATCATATCCATAGATCGAGTAGCAACACCATATCCATAGATCACGTAGCAACACCATATCCATAGATCACGTAGCAACACCATATCCATAGATCACGAAGCAACACCATATCCATAGATCACGTAGCAACACCATATCCATAGATCGAGTAGCAACACCATATCCATAGATCACGTAGCAATACCATATCCATAGATCACGTAGCAACACCATATCCATAGATCGAGTAGCAACACCATTTCCATAGATCGAGTAGCAACACCATATCCATAGATCACGTAGCAACACCATATCCATAGATCGAATAGCAACACCATATCCATAGATCGAGTAGCAACACCATATCCATAGATCACGTAACAACACCATATCCATAGATCACGTAGCAACACCATATCCATAGATCACGTAGCCTTACCATATCCATAGATCACGTAGCAACACAATATCCACAGATCACGTAGCAACACCATATCCATAGATCACATAGCAACACCATATCCATAGATCACGTAGCAACACCATATCCATAGATCACGTAGCAACACCATATCCATAGATCGAGTAGCAACACCATATCCATAGATCGAGTAGCAACACCATATCCATAGATCACGTAACAACACCATATCCATAGATCACGTAGCAACACCATATCCATAGATCACGTAGCAACACCATATCCATAGATCACGTAGCAACACCATATCCATAGATCACGTAGCAACACCATATCCATAGATCGAGTAGCAACACCATATCCATAGATCGAGTAGCAACACCATATCCATAGATCGAGTAGCAAACCCATATCCATAGATCACGTAGCAACACCATATCCATAGATCAAGTAGCAACACCATATCCATAGATCAAGTAGCAACACCATATCCATAGATCGAGTAGCAACACCATATCCATAGATCAAGTTGCAACTACATATCCATAGATCGAGTAGCAACACCATATCCATAGATCGAGTAGCAACACCATATCCATAGATCGAGTAGCAACACCATATCCATAGATCGAGTAGCAACACCATATCCATAGATCAAGTAGCAACACCATATCCATAGATCAAGTAGCAACACCACATCCATAGATCGAGTAAAAACACGATATCCATAGATCGAGTAGCAACACCATATCCATAGATCGAGTAGCAACACCATATCCATAGATCGCGTAGCAACACCATATCCATAGATCGAGCAGCAACACCATATCCATAGATCAAGTAGCAACACCATATCCATAGATCGAGTAGCAACACCATATCCATAGATCGAGTAGCAACACCATATCCATAGATCAAGTAGCAACACCATATCCATAGATCGAGTAGCAACACCATATCCATAGATCGAATAGCAACACCATATCCATAGATCGTGTAGCAACACCATATCCATAGATCGAGTAGCAACACCATATCCATAGATCGAGTAGCAACACCATATCCATAGATCAAGT
Organism: Congeria kusceri; assembly: GCA_027627225.1. NCBI lineage: Eukaryota > Metazoa > Mollusca > Bivalvia > Myida > Dreissenidae > Congeria > Congeria kusceri. Next base: position 58,115,190 of record CM051036.1, on the reverse strand, counting down.
AGCAACACCATATCCATAGATCAATTAGCAACACCATATCCATAGATCGAGTAGCAACACCATATCCATAGATCAAGTAGCAACAACATATCCATAGATCGAGTAGCAACACCATATCCATAGATCAAGTAGCAACACCATATCCATAGATCAAGTAGCAACACCATATCCATAGATCAAGTAGCAACACCATATCCATAGATCACGTAGCAACACCATATCCATAGATCAAGTAACAACACCATATCCATAGATCGAGTAGCAACACCATATCCATAGATCAAGTAGCAACACCATAGCCATAGATCAAGTAGCAACACCATATCCATAGATCAAGTAGCAACACCATATCCATAGATCGAGTAGCAACACCATATCCATAGATCAAGTAGCAACACCATATCCATAGATCAAGTAGCAACACCATATCCATAGATCAAGTAGCAACACCATATCCATAGATCATGTAGCAACACCATATCCATAGATCAAGTAGCAACACCATATCCATAGATCGAGTAGCAAATCCATATCCATAGATCAAGTAGCAACACCATATCCATAGATCAAGTAGCAACACCATATCCATAGATCGAGTAGCAATACCATTTCCATAGATCGAGTAGCAACACCATATCCATAGATCGAGTAGCAACACCATATCCATAGATCGAGTAGCAACACCATTTCCATAGATCGAGTAGCAACACCATATCCATAGATCCAGTAGCAATACCATATCCATAGATCGAGTCGCAACACCGTATCCATAGATCAAGTAGCAAAACCATATCCATAGATCTAGTAGCAACACCATATCCATAGATCGAGTAGCAACACCATATCCATAGATCGAGTAGCAACACCATATCCATAGATCGAGTAGCAAAACCATATCCATAGATCCAGTAGCAACACCATATCCATAGATCGAGCAGCAACACCATATCCATAGATCGAGTTGCAACACCATATCCATAGATCAAGTAGCAATACCATATCCATAGATCGAGTAGCAACACCATATCTATAGATCAAGTAGCAACAACATATCCATAGATCGAGTAGCAACACCATATCCATAGATCGAGTAGCAACACCATATCCATAGATCGAGTAGCAACACCATATCCATAGATCGAGTAGCAACACCATATCCATAGATCGAGTAGCAACAACCTATCCATAGATCGAGTAGCAACACCATATCCATATCGAGTAGCAACACCATATCCATAGATCGAGTAGCAACACCATATCCATAGATCGAGTAGCAACACCATATCCATAGATCAAGTAGCAACACCATATCCATAGATCAAGTAGCAACACCACATCCATAGATCGTGTAAAAACACCATATCCATAGATCGAGTAGCAACACCATATCCATAGATCGAGTAGCAACACCATATCCATAGATCGAGTTGCAACACCATATCCCTAGATCGAGTAGCAACACCATATCCATAGATCAAGTAGCAACACCATATCCATAGATCGAGTAGCAACACCATATCCATAGATCGAGTAGCAACACCATATCCATAGATCAAGTAGCAACACCATATCCATAGATCGAGTAGCAACACCATATCCATTGATCGAGTAGCAACACCATATCCATAGATCGTGTAGCAACACCATATCCATAGATCGAGTAGCAATACCATATCCATAGATCGAGTAGCAACACCATATCCATAGATCAAGTAGCAACAACATATCCATAGATCGAGTAGCAACACCATATCCATAGATCAAGTAGCAACACCATATCCATAGATCAAGTAGCAACACCATATCCATAGATCAAGTATCAACACCATATCCATAGATCACGTAGCAACACCATATCCATAGATCAAGTAGAAACACCATATCCATAGATCGAGTAGCAACACCATATCCATAGATCAAGTAGCAACACCATATCCATAGATCAAGTAGCAACACCATATCCATAGATCAAGTAGCAACACCATATCCATAGATCGAGTAGCAACACCATATCCATAGATCAAGTAGCAACACCATATCCATAGATCGAGTAGCAACACCATATCCTTAGATCGAGTAGCAACACCATATCCATAGATCAAGTAGCAACACCATATCCATAGATCGAGTAGCAACACCATATCCATAGATCGAGTAGCAACACCATATCCATAGATCAAGTAGCAACACCATATCCATAGATCGAGTAGCAACACCATATCCATAGATCGAGTAGCAACACCATATCCATAGATCGTGTAGCAACACCATATCCATAGATCAAGTAGCAACACCATATCCATAGATCGAGTAGCAACACCATATCCATAGATCAAGTAGCAACACCATATCCATAGATCGAGTAGCAAATCCATATCCATAGATCGAGTAGCAACACCATATCCATAGATCAAGTAGCAACAACATATCCATAGATCGAGTAGCAACACCATATCCATAGATCCAGTAGCAACACCATATCCATAGATCAAGTAGCAACACCATATCCATAGATCAAGTAGCAACACCATATCCATAGATCACGTAGCAACACCATATCCATAGATCAAGTAGCAACACCATATCCATAGATCGAGTAGCAACACCATATCCATAGATCAAGTAGCAACACCATATCCATAGATCGAGTAGCAACACCATATCCATAGATCAAGTAGCAACACCATATCCATAGATCATGTAGCAACACCATATCCATAGATCAAGTAGCAACACCATATCCATAGATCGAGTAGCAAATCCATATCCATAGATCAAGTAGCAACACCATATCCATAGATCAAGTAGCAACACCATATCCATAGATCAAGTAGCAACACCATATCCATAGATCGAGTAGCAAATCCATATCCATAGATCAAGTAGCAACACCATATCCATAGATCGAGTAGCAACACCATATCCATAGATCGAGTAGCAACACCATTTCCATAGATCAAGTAGCAACACCATATCCATAGATCAAGTAGCAACACCATATCCATAGATCAAGTAGCAACACCATATCCATAGATCAAGTAGCAACACCATATCCATAGATCAAGTAGCAAACAGTGATTTATACAAGGTTTAAATATGTAACGGCGAATAATATGCCACAACTATTAAGTGTTTATAATTACACAATGGACAACACTGTAGTGAATTAGTGTAGGAGTTAAATCAAAGGTGTACCAAAAACAGCACAAACATCATTATTATTGGATTTTGTGGGTGGACAAATCTCTATATCGTCATATCAATTAAATATGAAGTGCGATGGCGTTATTGGATTTTAAAGTGTGTTTCATAAACGTGATGTTTATTTGTACATCAACATATATACTTCCGAAGCGCGTAATAGTTAACGTTTATCCAGAGCATCATAACCGTTTAAATCATCTACAGATACAAATAGGGCTATAACCTCAAGCTACCGTGATGCTATAAGATCCCTGTTTCAGTTGTGCGTTCCACGTTTGGTCACTTTCACCATGTATGTGTCTTTAAAGGGCATAGTTCTGTATAAACAAATGGGCATCGGGTTATCAAATAGGGATGTGCAAAGGTGTGCTTTGGTATTATCAAACCAACAGTCCTAACAAGCGTAGGCACGTGCGTATACATTTTGTGAAACAAAAAAACCGCCGGAACTTTAATATGAAAAGCAGATAGGTGGAGTCGATAGGGAATCTTCTTCGGATGTGCTAAAACGTCATTGCTTCACGATTATGTCACTGTTAAATAATGTTCAGGAATAACTTATTGGTTAATTCGTGGTTTAGCTTAAATTGGTTTGTGTGTAACCATAAATAAAATACCCTAGTTATTAAAAGTCAATTGTGTCACTGTGCCTATACATTTTTATACCCAAACTACGCCCCTGTAAAATACATATTACTGCATATCTCGTTTTGACATTGAAATATAAATAATATCAGGTCAATCAGAATCTCTTTTAGTGAAATCACTATAACCAATTAACGTTCAATGTACGATGGCTGTCCCAGAATGTCGTAGACAATAGCGTCAGAAAAGATTCCATAATAATAATACTATAAAACTTGGAATGTTTAATGATTGTACAAATTTCTGGTGGCGTGACACCCACTTATCGTACACGTCATGAAACCAGCTACAAAAATTTCGAACCGCTGCCTCCGTAACTGTGCTTTAAGGTAGGGGAATACAGCGACATATAATGGCGCCAGATCCGGGCTGTTGCGTGGATGGGTGATTCGTTGGAAAACCAACACATCGAGTTCTAATTCTAATTCGGTGTGCTGAGACCGATGGGATGGCGCCTTCTCCTGGTGGAATATACAGAGTTTGCCATCGAATGCATCGATTTTTTTTCAATAACAATCGGATATATATATTTGTGATACATTTTATGTCAACATTAAACGTACGAGTATTTTCAAAGCATTCAAATGCTACCTCGGAGTAGTATGCGGCGTTGACTATCTGGCCCACCGGAACTGCATGGCAAAGAAGAACCCCACGTCTATCGATGAAGACTATGAACATATGCTTCCCCATGGAACGTGTAACTTTTTCATTCTTCTGGGGTGGCGAGTAGGCGGTTTTTCAGACGCTTGATTGTAGCTTGCTCTCCGGGTCCATGGTTTCCCGCAGGATTTCTTGACGGCATGTCGGCATCCCCGACACCCCACCCGCGACAAAAATCGGCTCGAAATCGCCCCCCCCCCTCTGCCGAGATCTCTCCAATCCGACCTCATTAGCGCTCCGCCCCCCCCCCGGGAATTGGCCGCATCGCCCGAACCCAGCTCCCCGAAATCGGCTGCATCGATCAACCCCACCTCCCCAAAATCGGCTGCACCGTTTGAACCCACCTCCCAAAAATCGGCATCGCGCGACCCCACCTTCCCGAAATCGGCTGCGACGTTTGAAATCCCGGCGGCGATTAAATCGGCAGTACCGCTTTAACTACCGCCCTTTATCGCTTAAACTGCCGAGCCTTTTGCTCGACCAGCACCTCTCTTAGCATTATCTGTAATTTGGAAATTCTTACTTCCATACAACTTAAACTATTACAATTATTTCTCCTACTAAAATCGCAATAACCGCGGTTTTCTTATTTGAATACAAACTCCGTTGGAGGCTGTACATCACCATACTAGGCTGCTAGGCTGCATTTTTTATTGAAATAATTTTTAATCATACATTCTATTCAGATTCGTTGAAAAACCTAGCTGTTTTTTTCCGCCTTGAAATTCTGTCATGACCGCTTGTTTTTCCAAGCATTTTTTTATTTCATTAATTGTTTTCGGATGCGAAAGAAATCAATCATTAATATCAGTTATACTTAATGCGGACATTAAAAGCCGAATAAATACTGGAATATGCGGTTCTTTATCGACATAAAATACGGTTCTGTATCTCCATGTAAAAAGCGTGTTTTTCTACAAAAGCGCGCGAAAATTATGTTGCCGTGCACAAGGTCACGGATGCCTCATGAAAAACGTGCTTGTACTGGTTGGTCACGTGCTTAATTGCAGGTGTGAACAAAATTAAGTTTGACGACGTTAAATCGTGTTTTAAAATTAGGCTCTATATTACATTATTCGTTTGCATTGATTATCAATTTGTTAAATGGATAAGAAAATTACTGGGCTAAAATAAAACGTTAAATATAATAATCAAATGTTTTAAAATGCCTGTACACTTTTACCAGCTACGCTAGTATATTTTAGTTGTTAGTAAGGTATAAACTCCGCCCTAAAATTGCCGTATTTGATTGGTTAATGAGATCGTTGTGGGCGGAACTACACAGTTCAGGCACATGTCAATACCACTGTTGGAAGTAAGGCGTTATCGATCGATTAGTCGTTCGTTTATGGCCCTGTGGTTAAAGATCGGTGTAATAGATAAAGGGATTAAGGGTTGTCGCTTTGAAAATTAAAGCATGTCGGCGTTATTTAAGCGTGTCGGCAAATGTCGGGCCCGACAAGCTATACAGGCCTGCGGGAAACCCTGCTTAAGAATAACTATACACGACTAATAAAAAATATTTTTCATCCATTCCCGCAATTATTTTCGTACATGATTGTTAATTTGTTAAATTTGGCTGAAAATTTTATATAATAATGATGTTTACGTAGATTATTAAGGTTATTCATGTATCACAGGTGAAAACAGTATGATCGGTTTAATATCGGTACAAATATTTATAATTATTGAATTAATCACAAATTAATTTTGGGATCCGAGAAGTTTTCTTATGGTGCCGAAAAAATCTGGGATCTCCTTATATAGGTGGTGACCGAAAAATCTGGGGTCCAAGAAGCCACGTAACCGATCATCTTGGCCCTCTTGTATCATATTTTTCACCAATAAAATTCGATATTTCACTGAAAAGCATTTAATAAATCTGGGTATATTAATGTCAACGCCGATTGTCTTTTTTAAAGACATTTCTTGTTTTTACTGAAGTAACTTTAACCATTTTGGCAATTAAATTGGGAGTATGAACTCTGAAATACGTCATTTTTATGAATTACAAGCTTTTTATTCAGCGCCGGTGGAATAGACCGGCGCACGTCTCTTTTTCATGAAATTCAGATAAGCTTAAATAAAATGTCATTTAATTCTGTGAGTAATTAAAATAGCGCGAAATAGAAACACACACTTTTACGTCATTTTATATGACGTCATTTTACAAAAGCACGTTGCGCTAAAGCGCGTTTCAAAACAACTTTAGCAGGATCTACGGAAGCACTCGATTATCAACCAACGCAAAACGGCAACGTCCGAAGAATGGGCGGCGCACAGGAACATTATTGAATTATGTGTCGAGTCGAAAATGACGCCTACGCAGACGTTAAAGAAAATGAAAGAGACAGAAATATACAAATCAGTTTCGGAGGAATAAACACCATAAACGTTCATAAGAACTATTACTAAAATTATGATGTAGTGAATAGGATCCCATGGACAGCGGCTTAAAATAAACGTGTCCGTATTTTAACACATCTTCTTTAACAAGAAGAGAAACCCGGTAGATATTTCGGTATTTCCAGTAACTTTCTTCCTGTCTGAAATACTGTGTAAATTTTGAAAAAAATGTCATATTCGAATGGGAACCTTTATAAATCTCGTCTATTTGTTGATTTTAACTTTTGTTTCGAAGATGCTTTTGCTTGTATAATTTTTCATATTTCATTCCCTATTTGTTAAAAAAAATCTGTGTCAATATAAGTCCTATGGAAACAATCGAAAATGACAAGTGTTGATTTTCCTTTCCAAAAATTATGATAAAAATATGAATTACTAAAAGTTAAATTCTATTAATAGAAGTATTTTAATGCTGATGGTGTATCAATTTGAAGGCACTTATGTTAATTATTAACATTCGAATTGATTGCCTTTTTACATCAGCTTGCATAAATGACAGTTTGTGATTAATAAAACTGTATTTAGAATTGTATAAAAAAAAGTTTTGCTTATGTTGTAATTAAAACTTAAAAATGTCTTTAATCTGTACTTAATTACTTGTTTTACTAAGCCATTGCATAGTGCCAATAGAAAAAAGTATGAGACAAAAATAATAATATAAAACTTGCCCTCCCTCCTGATTTTTTGGAAAAAGTGCCTGAGAAACAATTCATTATTTTGATTGAAAATTGAAATATCATGTAAACTCTTTCTAAATAGATAGAGAAGATACCTCGTAACACAAAAACACCACTGAATTTGATCATTAAATAGCAATGAATAAAATAAGATAGCACACTTTTATTCTATATAAAGTTAAGTACATAATTATATAATTAAAGGCATGCCCTAAGATTGATCGTGTCAACGCCTCCGTTCTGCTCACACATGCGTCCATTAAACCTCTGGCATGGTGGTTCTCACTAAAAACTGTATGTATCTTTAACTGTGAAAGCATAAATATGTGATAACTAGCTAACCTACATCGATTTTAGAATCACGTTTTGTAAAAGGACACCACGCCTGTCGCTCGAGGGATTCATGTTTGTTAATGTCAAGGACGTTCATTCCAAAAGCTCAGTTGTATGACAAAGCAATTTAAACCTTGCTTGAGTAATAGACACAGATAAATGGTAATACGTATAAAACACATATACGTACATATCTGATACAGTGTATATGGTAATTGTATGCAGTATAAAACACGTTAAAAGGCTATGCTTCATTTTATTGTGAATTTACATTTTGCATTAGTTAATTTAATATTTTGAATATTTCAAGTTGTTCTTTTGCTGACTTTTTATATAAACATTTGATTTGCATTAAAAATATTATTTACCATTATTGTGTAATTGATGATGATCTTGAAAGGAAATCTGTTTAAATACGCATGGTTTTCTCGAATTATTATAATTCATTTTAGTTAGGCATTTTTGTTATGCTAAATGGGCTTTATGAAAAACAGATACGTCCTTGACATCGTAGTTCAGTTCAATTATACACTTGATATGATAACAAATGTAACCTGTCATTTACGAAGTTTAGTTCTAGGTATTCCTAACGGACAAAACCCCCAGGATCTTCTTAGAATAAAGCGGGTAAACTATTTAACATCTACCTATCTGCAAATTGTCTGGGACCTTATTCTGTTATCTCACAAGTACTTGAATTACATTTGGCTGAACATAGGGAGAGACATATCGAATTTATTAATGCTAGTGCATGATGTCAACGTCATGTCACATTTGTATAAAATTATATTTAAATCTAACAGTACGACGTGTAATCATGTTACAGCCGTAAAATCTGCACATAATTTCAAATAATATATTGTAGTTCAATATAAGAATGCCGTATTCTTTATTATTATTTTGTGAATTTCGTTGGCATATAGTACTTTTATTAAATTATTTATATTTGAATGCATTGTGAATAATTCACAGCCAATGAGAGGTTCGGTGCGCCTTGGAATTGCTTTAAACCCCCGATAAATGATTATTAAAACTTTCTAAAAATGAAGTTACTAAAAGCAATGAACTCAACCAAAATGGAAGATTACCAACAATTGAAATGTTGTTTGTTAAGTTTTTGAATAATATGTAAATATTTTAACTTGCAGCTGCATCAGCAGGAGAACAGCTGTTGTCAGATATCTACAGCAAGTCACCCATTGCATACGCATCACTGTTGTAACAAAGAAATCACGAAACTGTCACAAATAAAACATGATTAAATTGGGGCCACCGCGGTGAACCTACCGATATATATCAATATCGAAATAAATCATCGTACTGAATATTTTTTATAAACTCTATGACAAGCAACATGCGTAATTTTTTACTCTAAACTCAATAGACAACTAATATCCACGTTCCTGGAGAAACAATGTTTCCTTCCACAAGCCGGCATAATCGTATTTCGTTATCACGCGAACAAAACAAGCTGCAGTTATGTGTTTATTTTCCAACTACTGCTCTCGTTGTCACATTTCACAACACGCTACTATACAGAATGCACCGTTATGCCATTAATTCCATGTAAACACCACCGTGTAGAAATTTCTTCAAAATGAGCTATCGAGCAACGTTCGTATACACACGACAATATGTGATATAAATTCAGTATCAAGAAACAGGTTTATTGTTCAAAGCATTTAATGTCTACATTTCCAATTAAATGTCCTATTTTGGCACCTAAAATATAATAAATTATTGCGAAACAGTAAGGTCACTCCGATATTAAAGCCCTAAATTCATTGTGCTTTTTTGCACATTTTTAAAAATGTAATAACTTGAATTTTATACTTCATTCAAAATATCATATGCTGCTAAAAAGAAATGCTCTCCTTCTGAAAAAGCTGGAGTTGAACGATAATGTGCCGAAAGTGCCATCCCGGATTAGCCTGTGCAGTCCGCTAGGCTAATCCGGGACGACACTTTCCGCTTTTATGGCATTTTCTTTTTCAAGGAAGTCTCTTCTAAACATAAAAACACAGTAGGTGGAAAGTGTCGTCCTCAAGTAGCCTGTGCGGACTGCACAGGCTAATCAGAGACGACATTTTACGCACATGCATTTTTTTAAGCCCGGTTTTCCCACGACACGCCTCATTAATAATAAAATAACACTCAAAAGCGACACATACGCATGATTTGGTACAAACTCAGAATAAGCACAGCCACAGTCCTGAAGCTGGTCAAAACTCGTAAAGGCTACCCCAACGTCACTTCAAACACCAAGCATTATTAAAAAAACATACGCCCTAGAAACAATATTCGTTTTTCATACAGTAATCCTTACATATTGTGCTTGTATAAAATCGTTAACACATGCTTTACATTAAACAAAAATTATAGATGCACATTTTGTATTGAAAGAAATTGTCTTTCCAGAATTTCAGTTCTCTTAGACACCTTTTGAAATATAATTAAGTCTAGTTATGAATCACACCAAGCCAAACTAATCAAATGACAATATTAAGTAACGTATGACATAAACCCACGATAGCTAACATAAGATGTATAAAACACTATCAACCATAAAAGTTCATAAATACTAGTTTGGACATGTTTATTTGTGCCAGTGCATACTTAATACACAGATAAAACGCATTTACGAAAGCATGTATTATACAATGCTTAATACATCGACTGCTGCTGTATTGTTTCCTGAAATATGATTTCGGTAGATACCAGCCATGCTTAAAATATAAAATTTAAAGTATATGTTAATTTATATAGTACCGTGAAATATATTATCTACATCATATCATTCATAGCCCAATGTGTATTTAAGGGTAAATTTAATTGCATGTTGTGAATTACAATAATTTTATACCAGGTGATAACATATGATTAACAACAAAAAAACAACATTTTCTTCACATTTGATATGTTTACATATATTAGTAGACAAATGCTCGACAAGGTATGTTATGTTATATTCAATGGTGGCTCGACAAGGTATGTTATGTTATATTCAATGGTGGCTCGACAAGGTATGTTATGTTATATTCAATGGTGCAAACATTTCAGGCCATGTTATATTTAAAAATGAAATGTAACGCGTCGTGAGAAAACCGGTCTTAATGCATGTGCGTAAAGTGTCGTCCCGGATTAGCCTGTGCAGTCCGCACAGGCTAATCCGGGACGGCACTTTCCGCTTTTATGGTATTTTCTGTTTCAAGGAAGTCTCTTCTAACCATAAATTCACTTTAGGCGGAAAGTGCCGTCCCGGATTAGCCTGTGCGGACTGCACAGGCTAATCTGGGACGACACTTTACGCACATGCATTAAGTCCGGTTTTCTCACAACGCGCCTCAAATGTTTTTGGTCACTGAGACATTTTGATACTAAAATACTATCGAGCCACCCGGGTTGGATATCATTTCACACGAGCAAATTATCTTGTGCAAACCGAGCATATAATCGTTGTGTAATTTCGCAAAATTTGCAATTCGTTTTCACAAGCTCTCTATGAGACACAGAAACAAATATTCGCTTGATTTTTAGCAAACGAAGCCTTATAGTTTACATTGTTATAGTATATACACATTTTTATGTTGAGTAAACAATATTATATTTTTAGAACTTCATTAATTTAATATGCCGTAATTACCAATAATGTCTGGAAGTCATTGATACATTTAACATTTGTATTATTAAACTGATATCATATTTTATTCTTATATTTTGTATAAAAGAACAGAATTGTTTTTCAATTATATAATATTATATTCCACCGCTTTAGATACATGTGTGACTTTTATAAAAATCAACATCGGAAAAAGTTCGGTATTTCTGTCCTGGCCCATTTTAAGACACGTTACTGAGCTGATTATAGCTACCGGTAGTTATGATGGCATTCTTGACTAAGGAAACGCAATAGCGAGAATAAAATAGAACAGTGGATGATTCTGCTCGGCTTATCCTACTTGGTTGAAACGACTAAACCGTCTGCAGTACATATTTGCTCTTTTTTTTGATTGGATTTTCGCCGTTTTTAACAGTATTTCAGTCATATCACGGCGGTCAGTTAACCTACTCACTCTTTTCCTGGGCAAGCATAGCCGATCTAAGCGGTTTACCAGTACTAAGTGCACATACCAATGCCAGTAACTGACAACTGCCCTACTTGAATCAGAGGTAGGGGGAGAATGCAACGCTGTTTATCATGTCTATAATTGTGTTGTTATATGAAGTCCGGTGCGGTTGAAGACATCAGTATTGTTAAAAAAATGAAACGGTATTTTAGTCAATAATTATATTCTATATCGTTTTATAATCTTGATATAATTGTATCTACAAATTGTAAAGACAATACTCCGAACATTCACAATTAAACTTCCTCATGATAAACACCTACGCCTACATGTGCAAATACTACGTGCAAAATGAGTGTTACTTTGCTTTGCATGTGGTTGTTTTTGCCAGAATTGAATATTACACAATCTACTGACAGAGTATAGAAGCAGATTTCGTTCCTACTGATGATAATGGCACGAAAGCCTTTAGTACAACATCTCCTTTGCTGCGGCAAATTAAAATTATGGAAATCTATATTCTACCCTATCATTCAGTTATGTCATATTCCTAACCCACTTATATGTTTTAATGTTAAATAAGCATTATTCTTAATTGCTTTGCTGCTCGCCTGTTCATTGTGGCTAATAATAGTGTAACTTAGATACAAAATATTTGAAACTCCAGCTGCATTGGTAGAAAGAGAATCCCTTATTAAAAAATACAATCCTGAATATCAGGCAAATGACCAATTGTCAATACGTTACAGCCCCGTTCGAACATCACACAGCCAAGCACAAAACACAAATATAACTGGGGTGACCGCCTTGGAACGGTTAATGCACAGCATAAAACGAAACCTCACACCTGGACCAGAATTAATCATAAAATATGTAAATACCACTAAATATGACTCATAGTTTACGTCTTTTGTCCCGAACTTGACTTGAAAAAATTGGTTCATTTCGTATGCAAAACGAAACAATTATCCATCCAATTATATGCGTTGACGAGAAGAGTTTTCATTTATAAAAAGAGTACTATATGAACACGTACTCGCATTACGCAATAAATGTTGGAAAGTCAGACCTCATCTTGATTTCATTGAGAAAACTGTTTTCGATGCGCATAAATAGAATAATGCATATCCTACTTATTGCTGGATGGTGACAACAAAATACTTATACAATCACTACTGCTATATCGCAGACACGTACTTTTGGTGATTGTCCACGATGGGAACTGAAATATTATAAAAATCGTGACTCACACATTGCTATTGATCTTGTTAACTGGCAAGCGTCTGTTTAAACAGGAATGTCCAAGAGATCTAAGAAGATTTGGGCTAGGTCAACATTCCTGTTTTACTATCAATCAGGATTAGCGAACCAGTTCTGTCCTTCTGTACTTATGCAAGTCAAACCCTACAGCAACTGTGTATCCATCATACTACACGAACATGAATTTCTGACAATATTATGCACATTGTTTTTGCACAAAGTGCTGTGTGGTTGTGTAGGTTGCAATAAGGTCAAACACAAAAATATTCATGTAAATGTGAGAATTAAATATAACGATTAAATGTGTTTTATCAAGCAACTAATGTACCAGCCGTGTCTGCAAACGTATTTTACAGGTCAAAGATAAATCCAATTGACTGACAACTTAATGTCACATTTCATAAATTGAGTGGCTTGGCAGTTATATATAAGACCTCAAGTTCTAATAGCAATTAGTAGCTAGACTGCGATGCCAATTAAATCAATATTTTGTATTCTACAGTCCGGTCAATACCTACAGGTTTGAGGTGTGTCTAGGGAAACCGGGCTTAATGCATGTGCGTAAAGTGTCATCCCGGATTAGCCTGTACAATCCGCATTGCCCATTGTACGACATTTGGGATTCAATACGCCTTTTTTAATATCCAATTGTTTTCAATATAAGACGGAAATTAACTTAAGTATTTTGCAATTTCAGAATACACTCAACGTTGCTAGTTGCAGTGGTAACATAATGTCCATATTTACCTACATAATAAAATGTAGAGTAAATCAAATATTTGCTAAGACGTAAAAGGAATGTAATGTCTGCAAACTAATTGACATTTTAAAATCTTTGCTGCGACGAAACCATTATAAAAAGCCTTTGATAAATGGTAGTTGCAACAAAATGAAGATGATTGCTCTCGCAGAAAGGTATGTCGTTTAGCACCGTAAATAAAGACGGTTTGGGTCAAAACAATTCCATGAGTGTTTCATGTGTAAAAGTATACATTGATATTTATATTTTGTTCTTATATGCATTTTTGTATATGACTTAAATTTGTAAATGCAGGCTTGTATAAGATCTGACTTTGACATTGAAGGGATATGGCTGGATATTGCAATGTATTGTACGTACAGAGTGTCATTAAATTAAAATATAGCAAAATAAAACATATAGTATAGTGTATACATTATATATATATTATATATTTCAGGCACTCGAGTTCTAAATATAAAGCCTTGCCAAATCCAGAAATTCAAGAGAAATAGAATGTGGCAGTTGACAAAACCAACAATACAAATAAGTGTCAATATTTTCACAGACAACCTATTTTATGTAGTATTAATAGAGGCCTTTCAAGCAGAAATGTGTAGTTTGTTTTTGTTTCTGCCTTATTCCTATGAATCTTATATGTATCATCCTGTGAACAGTCCACCTATTTGAGTGTATGTGTATCTGAATGTGCTTATATTAAATCAACACTCGAACAGTAATCACGACTGCATACATCTCTTCGAAACCACATCCATGTGATGATTATGGTAAGGGTTGCTTTGTTTATTTGCTGAGACATCATTACATTGTATGGGTATTTAGAACACTGTGGTCGCAAGTGAGAAATAACATGTTACTCGTTGTCTGTGTAACTCTGTAAAAACTTTCAAGGTTATGTTGTCTCCATTAAACGAAACATCGGGGGGTTTATAAATGGCTTCGACCGACTACTTTCCATATAATTCGATTTTTTAATCCCGTTCGTTACATGTTTTAGAAAAATGCTAAACGAAAATAAACATTCTTTGTATATTACTTTGAAAGAAAATGCATTTACTCACGGTATCTTCCGTCATTAAGACATTAACTAAAAACTAATTTGGGAATTTCTATAACATTTGTTCGGGTGGGAGGGATTGTCTTATACATAACTACAAATTTACCCTGGTCAGTCCAAATGTACACAATTAACCTAATAATAAAAATACATGTTATTGAAGGCTGACAGTTTGAAGTTCGCTCGAATATCAGTATATATTTTCGTTATACGTCCTGTTATTCTGCCCTACTGAAATCGAACTCTTGAACATACGTTATATATATCTATGAGGCGTGTCGTGGGAAACCCGAGCTTAATGCATGTTCGTAAAATGTCGTCCGGGTCAGACTGTGCTGTCCGTACAGGCTAATCCAGGACGGCACTTTCCGCTTACAGTGGATTTATGTTTAGAAGAGACTATTCTAAAAGGGACTTGCTTGAAACAGAAAATACCATATAAGCGGAAATGTCGTCTCGGATTAGCCTATGCGGACTGCACAGGTTTTGTCTCGAACCGTCTCATATCTATTTATCGGTATGTTTATAGCTATGATTAAGCGACTTTAAACAGGCTTCTCCCTCCAACACGCACCTGGAAAGTGATCAATAGTATTAATTAAAGTGAACTACATTTTTAGTAATTGTATACGGGCTCAAATCATTATTTTTACATTGGCCGTTTCGATGCGGTGACCACAGCTCTGTGCTCCATGTCTGTTTTGTTTGTGTTGTCCTTGTTACATATAATATTGTATTATTGGCATTTAATCAAAGAAAAACAACCGTTTAGTTGTTAATAAGGGTTGTTCTACGACTGAAACAGTGATTAACGTCTGTTTTGTTTAATATACAGAACTCAATAAAGTATGAACATGAAACAATGTGTGATATACCTGAAACAATATGTGAGTTCTCTTTAACGGAAATTGATGTGTACAAAGGACCTTATATTCCGTGTGTATATGTGCAACTAAGCCACGCATTTTGTATAAGTTGTAACAAAATGTAAGCTTCTTATGAAGGAATTAAACTTCAAATACCTCTGTGAAAACTGCAAAGTTAAATCATACACGTTAAAACGCCTGTTGTTGAAAACAAACATTAACTTCTTGTGATTTCTTGTTACATATATTGTTTAAGATGTTTCAAATGCAAATTTACAATGTGCTGTTTAAAAAAAAAAAATACAAAATGAACCCTATAAATTTAAAATAGCCTGAACTGAACTTGTAGTATCGTCGCCTATTACTTTATATCGTATTCCAATTCTTTATGAAATATGGTTGCTATAAAGTTTTGCTATGTATTCACGATCTGAAGAAATAATCGCGAAACAAGAAGCAAATGTGTCCTTTTTAATTTGAAAGTACGTATGAAAGGAAAAACGAAACACTTAAAAGCTTTAAATATCTAATATGACCCCATTTTCACTAAAAGGCAGTTTTCTTACGATTGTGTCGCCAGTAACGCGATGATTCGCATAATCTAGCAATTTACGGTCTTGGCATTTACTTTTGTAAGCATCTATAGGTTTAGGGCAATGTCATCGACCTGTCTAGAAGCCTAATTAGTGTCTACAAGGGTCGCGGTTTTCAGATAAGAAAGCTTATGTCTCTGAGCACTGCTTTCAGACGTTTTGTATGTTCAGTAATATTCTAAAAGTCTTATTCAGCGTATACATACAGGTTGTCTTGACGCTAGAAGTAATGTAACTGTCATTTTAGGAAATCGATGCTTTGCAAATTTGGATCCTACATACATACCATTTCTCATAATCTATTTAATGTTAGGATTGATTTTACCCGGAAATCCTGACATTTGCAAAAATCATATATTGCCAAAATTGTTTGCGAAAATATTTATAATAAGTGCACGTAGTTTCCAGGGTTTGCACGAAATATTGTGCGTAAAATATCTCACCCAATAATGCTTTTTTAAGTAAGTTCATTTGATGATATTAGTGTATTATATGAAGAATGATAATCATAATAAATATACCTTGTAAAGAGTGTGAATGTTTTACATGTCATTGCACAACCTCTGATATGTGCACTCTAAAGACTACTACTTCAAAAAACAACAACAAATATGTTTGTATACTAACTGAACTGCATATAATAATCAACTGCACGTTTATAGACGTATTTTGATGTAGTGTAAACACGTTTTGTACAACAAATTGTGGCATACAGCTTTATTATATTTTTTATGACAGATACATTTTACAGAAATAATTACAATGATTTTAAAAACTTATTGTGTAAATATTTTATATGTTAATTATTTAGTATAATAAATGTTGTTCTGTTCTTAAACTTAGCATTGGTTTTGACCTATATTATCCCTCTAAGAAAAGGAAGTAAGCTACGTTAAGCGTGTCTTACTGGACGCCATTTTATCAATATAAACAAATCTGTGGATGTCTTCCTGACTGGAAATAACTGTATTGAATTAGACCCGTAATATATAATTACCCACTAAAATTACATAACTGATAACTGTGTGTATGCACGTTACTTGCTGGACAAAGGTTATAACTAAGATAACATGCATGTATCGACATTTGGAAATTTAAGACATCAAATATGATACGAAAAGTGAGCTATTGCCAATACACCACAACTAGAAAACCACATAACATACAAAACACTAATACAGGGCCCGGCTAGCTCATTTGGTAGAGCGCTGGACTGTCAATCCGGGGATCGTGAGTTCGAACCCCAGCCCGGCCACATAACTTCTGTTGGGATTGGTCATGAAATTATCTCTACGGCCATTCTCCCCCTACCTCTGATTCAAGTAGGGCAGTTGTCAGTTACTGGCATAGGTATGTACACTAAGTACTGGTAAACCGCTTAGATCGGCTAAGCTTGCCGAGGAAAAGTGTCAATAGGTTAACTGACCGCCACGATATGACTTAAACATTGTTTAAACGGCGGAACAATCCAAACAAACAAACACACAAAACAAAATACTTTTATGAATAAAACTGGTGTTACCGCCTTGGAACAGTCAAAGCAAAGCATGGTGGGTTTTGAAGAAAACACTTTTGTTGTAGATGATCATTGTTGCATATAACGTTTGTTAACTTGTTGTTTATTAGCGGATATCATTAACGTAATTCAACGTGATCATATGTGTCATAGGTACTAATCCGAAATTAAATATATGTATTCTCTTCGGTGATAATATAGACAGCAAAACAGAACATGTTGTTTTCGTTCGCTAGGCTGTTGTTTCGGAGAATCAACTTTGAACTTGAGGTAACTGAACTACAAAGTCCTACATTTCAGGCAGGAAAACATTGTACGCTCATTTCTTTCGATTAATGATAGGCGACAGTCCAGTATCCATTTAATGCATTAGTGTAAGATAATGCGGAATCCGCTGTATATGGGGGTCAACAGATCATAGATTCTGATAAATACCTTGCTTTTGCGTAGCCGATCTATGCGGGTTACCAGAACTAAGTGAAAATACTTATGCAGCAACTGAAATGTTTCTTTTGTGTATATAAAAAACTCTGCTTGTGTCATGATAGAATATTGGATATCTGACACAGCTAAAGTTAAGTTTCTGACCTGACAACATAATCTGCAACAATAGAATACCTGCAACTAGACAATGATAATAAAACTCCAAACAGCATCAACAGTTGAGAACATGCATCACTTCATGTCATTAATTTCATTTAAGCGATCACCTTCCTATAGGACACTATACGTATAAAACAAGCATCCACTTTTCTATAGGACATTATACGTATAAAATGCGAAAAACACAAAGCGAACACAAACATGATTAAAACTGGGGCTACCGCTTTGAGCGATGAATGAAAGCATTCATGATTAAAAATGGGGTCAACTCTTTGAGCGATGAATGAAAGCTTTCATGATTAAAACTGGGGTCACTGCTTTGAGCAATAAATGAAAGCATGATTAAAACTGGGGTCGCCGCTATGAGTGATAAATTAAAGTTTTCATGATTAAAACTGGGGTCACCCCTAGTTTCAACGATGAATGAAAGCTTTCATGATTAATACTGGGGCCACCGATTTGAGCGATGAATGGTAAGCTTTTAAAATAAAAACAAACACTAGAATTGTGTGTAATTTGTATATGTAAAAATATAGATCATGAACCTTCAGCTGCATTACAACCGTAAAACACAGATCGAACGTGGTTTTAAATGAAACTTCTTAACAGCGGTTTATTATTTCCTAATTGCGTCATATTTTCATTTGACATCATTTATACACAGGACAACATTTCCCTAAAATATGATGTTTGTGTGTTTTATATAATCAATATAATCAATATCATTCGATCTTGAATGTATGTGTGTTAGTATAAATAACGTTCTCCGATACAGCGTTACCGTGGTAACTCAAATGTTATTATCAAGTGCATATTGAGTGTTAGCATTACATTTTGTATTGAGTTCAAATATTATTTCCAACCGTGTGCTATATGTGAATTTTATTAACAACTTTATTGGCAAAGTTCATAAATCCGGACAGTACTTAAATCCGGACTGCGCAAAAAAAATTATTTGTATAATCAAGACTGATAATTATACGGTATCAATTCATGCACGCGCCTCAGCAATGTATGTCAAGTTTTAACAAAATCTGTTGAGAATTAATTCATTTCCTTACTAGTGTATTTTATTCCTTTGCATGTGGGGGGGGGGGGGGGTGAAATCAAAACTGTATCTCCTATAAAAAAAAAAAAAGCTTTAAAGAGAACATTTTGAAAGTTAACAGCAACACAGGGTAAAAAAAGAATAACAGGAAATCTGACGAGCGAGCTGTAGTTAAAAGTTTCTTTTCAATTATTGGTTTTCAATTAAACATATTTAAAAAACGTGTCCGGATTTAGTTACTCACCCACCGTATTTTAAATGTTTCACACTCTTTTCTTACACATCATTCAGTTACATTTAGATAGCATCTCCTCAAAGCTTGTGACCAAAGCCTAAGATAAAACCCACCTTATTATGTTTTTAACCATATTATTTTCGTTTGATGCAAATAATCCAGAGAAATCGTTCAAAAAACAGCAAAAGTATCCGGATTTAGGTACTTCACCAGTATTGTGTATTTCCGGCCAGCGAAAAATCCCCCATATATCACTGTATAAAGCATGATCAACAAATAACAACATGGTCAAACCTGAATTCATCCTGGTTCACGGTCAGACATACTTATAAGGACACATACAATGATTAGTAAAATAATAAATAGCAACAGTGCCAAAAATAGTTTTATACATTGTAAACTTTGCAACATCTCCATTCAACACAATTGAACAGTTGATCATTTTCATTTGCCTCGACCGACGACACTCACATGCTGTAAAAAGACGCCATATCGGAATCATAAGTTAGAGACTAATACCTTACTGAAGGTGAAGGCCGACACTTGAGTTGGATACGTAAATGCCAATATATCACGTGGATTACCAGATATACATAGCTGAATCTCTCGCTGGAGAATATCATGCATCAGTAGTTAGGGAGAACAAAAGGCATTATGTCATGGACAATAGAAGTTCGTTGAAAATGTTATGTCACTGAAACGTATTGTATTCCTTCGCAAATACTAGAAAAAATGAACATGATATGTTACAAAAACGTATTTTATAGATATATTCCTTTGCAAAGACTAGAAGCGCGTGTAGTTTAATAGTAATGGTACATTAATTTGCTTTACATAATAATGAATATACATGTACATATTAGCGTTAGCAGAACTTCCATGTTTTTCTATCATTTGACACCACAAAAACACACAATGTCAAGCTGTAATGTTGCCATCTTGTACAGTAACAGAATAATCGCAAAATTGAGTGACATTACATCCCTTTGAACGAGAATAATACACTTGCAAATAAACGTCAATAGAATTTGAACTTCAATGTGAATATATTTATACATTGTACCAAGTGCCTAGATGTGAGGAAAAGATACAATTTTTTAACGGCAGCAATATCTCGTTCGAAATCCTGGTCGGTGTTTAATTGTCTATGATAAAACTACACGTACACACATTCGATTATTGCTTGTGTCGTCCCGGAGTAGTCTGATTGGTCTGCACAGGCTAATCCTTTCAGCCTAAAGTGGATTTATGTTTAGAATAGATTTCCTTGAAACAGAAAATACCATAAAAGTGGAAGTAGTGCCGTCCTGGATTAGCATGTGCGGACTGCACAGGCTAATCCGGGATGACACTTAACGCACAGGCATTAAGCACGATGTTCCCACGACACGCCTCAAACGGTATTGACTGTCCATAATAACACGCTCTGTATTTGGGTGAACTATTTATTGAGTAGTTTTGACGACATACATCACACATCCTACTATAACTTCTACAAATATAAACATGTCAGCGGACATATTTCCTTTGTTCTTAGTATACATGTTGTTCTTCTTGGAAGAGGCGCATTTGGCCGCATTGACATATTTATGTTCTCTTACAAGAAAAGTTTTATATCTGAGTTAATATAGCATTGTTCCACAGTTCTCGGAAATATGTTATTTTCCTAACAAGGTGTGTGCTTTTGGGAGGTTTTGAGAACGTTTGTGTTAGTGCATTGAGGTATTGATAAAACCACCTAGACAGCTTCATGTGTTTGACAATAGGCGTTGTTTGCTGTAAACCTACCTTTTTAAGTCTCACTGTATATCCGTTTCTGACATGTTGATAAATCTAGGAAAATGTTTCAGGAATGTGCTGTTACTGCCTAGTAAGCATAAAAACAAAATAGTATTTGGTAAAGTGTACTCATGTAATCAGTGTGAACTGCAATGCAGTTTTATGCTCAAATCATTATTTATAATCGACTTTTAAATACTAAGACAAGTCTGACTTAAACAACAGAGATAGATAGGTATATTTTTTTGAACCAAAAATGCACAATATACATGACAAGTACAATATAAAATCATGCAACAAAAAATAAATAAGTATGCATTAATATTGCCACGTCAGTCAACATTATATGTCAAGGATTGCAAAAAATAAACTCTTATTTCTATGGTGGTCCTTCAGATGTAGTGCTGTGTGACATAGGAAGATATTACATTACAGTTCACAATAAAAAAACTGCAATGTGAGGTTAAATCGTGCTCAATTTATAATTTACAACTATGTAATAGTTTTTTTATATAAACATAACCGGACCGAAAAACTCGCAGTGAGTAGTACGAGTATAATATAATAAAGTAAACTGTAATCGGCAAAGCGCTCTCCTGCTGTGGACTAAAACGTTTGACCCGCTCCTACTTATAAAATAGCTCTATTTACCGTATGGTCAATTATACGTGCATGTCTACTGTATTAGTAAGCTTATTAACTGTTTTCCGATGTTTACGTTAAGTCAGCGTTCCCACGTGGCTGATTATACTAATGTGACATATCAAACAGTGGAGAAAGCGGTATTATTTAATTATTTAATGTTTACAAAACGAATTACCAGTTAATCTGAAATTACGAAATAATATCGTGTGTTCCAGTAATCATATGAATGTGCGCTCTATCAGGACAGCTTGTGTAGGTTAATTATTCCCCGGTATATTCACCTACTAATTTTCGGTCTACTCAAATTCAAACCATGTGTAGTAAAACACGTTTCAGCTTTAAAAGAATACCATCATTGATGATGTTGGACTGTAAGAAATAGCAGCAAATATAATGCCGTTAACAATCAAAATATTTAAGCAATATCTTTCATACGTGCCAATCCAGCGTTTAATGTCTTTAACAACGTCTTTATAGTAATTTCCCGTGAGTTCTACCTACCTGTTAAGAGATTACTTTTCGCTAATATAAAATACTGATACATTAAAAGAGACAAATACTCGTCACTTCTATTACTTCATACGCGTAACTTCTACATTGTATTTTATCATTTTATTACAGGTAAGCACATAACGCCATCGTAAGCCAACGGTCAAACTATGGAAGTTCAACAGAAATTAAACTACTGTATATAGATGATTCTTGGCATGATCATTTTAAAAAGAACGAAATTGTAACCAATACGGGTGCTTATTTATAGTGATATACCTGCCCATGTGAGTGTCCTATGTTCGATTTGCAACACAAACCTATTAGCAACCTTTCATGCTATTAACGCCTAGCAGATTTCAACATGCCCAGCAACTCGAAAAAGCATTTATCATAACGCTGTTAGAATAATTAGAATGTCATAGTATACAATAAGAGCATCATTCACAGGTTAATGTACACACGTGTTTGAAAAGCACTCGCTCTCCTCCCTATTAGGATAGTAAGTGACATGTATGGCAATGAACCTATAACACACGTGTTTGAAAAGCACTCGCTCTCCTCCCTATTAGGATAGTAAGTGACATGTATGGCAATGAACCTATAACACACGTGTTTGAAAAGCACTCGCTCTCCTCCCTATTAGGATAGTAAGTGACATGTATGGCAATGAACCTATAACACACGTGTTTGAAAAGCACTCGCTCTCCTCCCTATTAGGATAGTAAGTGACATGTATGGCAATGAACCTATAACACACGTGTTTGAAAAGCACTCGCTCTCCTCCCTATTAGGATAGTAAGTGACATGTATGGCAATGAACCTATAACACACGTGTTTGAAAAGCACTCGCTCTCCTCCCTATTAGGATAGTAAGTGACATGTATGGCACTGAACCTATAACACACGTGTTTGAAAAGCACTCGCTCTCCTCCCTATTAGGATAGTAAGTGACATGTATGGCACTGAACCTATAACACACGTGTTTGAAAAGCACTCGCTCTCCTCCCTATTAGGATAGAAAGTGACATGTATGGCAATGAACCTATAACACACGTGTTTGAAAAGCACTCGCTCTCCTCCCTATTAGGATAGTAAGTGACATGTATGGCAATGAACCTATAACACACGTGTTTGAAAAGCACTCGCTCTCCTCCCTATTAGGATAGTAAGTGACATGTATGGCAATGAACCTATAACACACGTGTTTGAAAAGCACTCGCTCTCCTCCCTATTAGGATAGTAAGTGACATGTATGGCAATGAACCTATAACACACGTGTTTGAAAAGCACTCGCTCTCCTCCCTATTAGGATAGTAAGTGACATGTATGGCACTGAACCTATAACACACGTGTTTGAAAAGCACTCGCTCTCCTCCCTATTAGGATAGTAAGTGACATGTATGGCAATGAACCTATAACACACGTGTTTGAAAAGCACTCGCTCTCCTCCCTATAAGGATAGTAAGTGACATGTATGGCAATGAACCTATAACACACGTGTTTGAAAAGCAAACGCTCTCCTCCCTATTAGGATAGTAAGTGACATGTATGGCACTGAACCTATAACACACGTGTTTGAAAAGCACTCGCTCTCCTCCCTATTAGGATAGTAAGTGACATGTATGGCAATGAACCTATAACACACGTGTTTGAAAAGCACTCGCTCTCCTCCCTATAAGGATAGTAAGTGACATGTATGGCAATGAACCTATAACACACGTGTTTGAAAAGCAAACGCTCTCCTCCCTATTAGGATAGTAAGTGACATGTATGGCAATGAACCTATAACACACGTGTTTGAAAAGCAAACGCTCTCCTCCCTATTAGGATAGTAAGTGACATGTATGGCAATGAACCTATAACACACGTGTTTGAAAAGCACTCGCTCTCCTCCCTATTAGGATAGTAAGTGACATGTATGGCAATGAACCTATAACACACGTGTTTGAAAAGCACTCGCTCTCCTCCCTATTAGGATAGTAAGTGACATGTATGGCAATGAACCTATAACACACGTGTTTGAAAAGCACTCGCTCTCCTCCCTATTAGGATAGTAAGTGACATGTATGGCAATGAACCTATAACACACGTGTTTGAAAAGCACTCGCTCTCCTCCCTATTAGGATAGTAAGTGACATGTATGGCAATGAACCTATAACACACGTGTTTGAAATGCACTCGCTCTCCTCCCTATAAATAGTGAGTGACATTTGTGGCAATTAACGTATCATTAGGCATTGGATAATGAACTATTCACTAATAATGTTTTGTCAGTATGCATTTTATAATAGAATTAAACGTGGTTTCATTACAAAGTAACATAAATCTTACCAAGTGCACGTGATTTAACTCACATAATCGAATATAAAACGACATCTAATTACAACTTACGGGGACCCTAAGTTTAGAAAACAGACTATTTGTTCGCACCTATTAAACAGGTTTAATGCTGGAACATCGTAACTGGTCGTAATTTCTTTGACGAAGTCAGAAAACATTCTGTTAAAAATCATGAAAATCATTGGCAAAAATGAACAGTTAATAAACTGTAACTGTTCATGACATTGCCATTACTGGCTGTTTGCCTATGTTACTTAATATAATCTACGCTATTTAATTTCTAACAATACTTACTAACACGGTATGTTCTTAATACAATACTTACTAACACGGTATGTTCTTAATACAATACTTACTAACACGGTATGTTCTTAATACAATACTTACTAACACGGTATGTTCTTAATACAATACTTACTAACACGGTATGTTCTTAATACAATACTTACTAACACGGTATGTTCTTAATACAATACTTACTAACACGGTATGTTCTTAATACAATACTTACTAACACGGTATGTTCTTAATATAATACTTACTAACACGGTATGTTCTTAATACAATACTTACTAACACGGTATGTTCTTAATACAATACTTACTAACACGGTATGTTCTTAATACAATACTTACTAACACGGTATGTTCTTAATACAATACTTACTAACACGGTATGTTCTTAATACAATACTTACTAACACGGTATGTTCTTAATACAATACTTACAATGTTATGATGAGACTATTTTATTTTTGTATTCACATTTTAAGAAAATGGAGGCGAAGATAACTGAAAGCTTATGTGCATGTTACGTTTAGAAAGTATAATAGAAACACTATCTGTAACAACACATCCCGTTCAACAACCCATATACCATTAATTAAGACAGCTCAAGAAACAAACAAGTACACTTAAACAAAAATCTGTTTTTGGTATGGAAACTATGAAAATACTAGATACCTATCGGCTTGAAAAGGTGAAAAGGCTGTCAAAGGTATCCTTGGTATTTAAAACGCGTTGGGAATCGCTAGCATGTTGACTGTACGTTATGGGCATATTTTATAAGCTAGCTCATTTTCTCTATTTGAACTGTCTGAGTACTTTCTGCGCCAGATGAGACCGGCTAAATCGAAACATATCTGCAATAGTTATTTGTTGTGTAGGTAACGGTACACCGATCATTGCCAAAAAGCACAGATAGATTCTATGTTGATATACCAAGCTAGTAAATTACTTTGTATTCATCACTTTTTTTTTAATAAATGCTGCGAAATGCCCATATTAGGTGTGTACGCTGCCCTAGAAAAACAATGGACAATTTGTCGATTGTTGTTGTTGCTTTGAAATAGTTTGTTGTTGTTTTGATTCTTTCTCATGTTTGCTGCTCTTATTATATATTCCCAAGATCCACACATTCGCGTGAGATTCCTAAGGCACATAACACATTTTATTTATCAGATTAGTATATTAAAATATCATGGCATGCTATCGATGCTAGAAGCTCACGGCGATGGTTTGATCACGACATTTCAAGGCAAGGTTACAAATAAACAAAGCCTGATATCAAACTCTATTTTCAGTGACGTTGTTTGAAAACAATATATCGGGACTACGATCTATACATTGATAGAAGTCGCCTTGAACTAACCAAAGACATGATTGAAAATCGTGCATGCATGTAAAGGAACTTACATTGAATCTGAAACAGTCTGATATAGTTATTGTATGTGTTTACACACAATATTTGCTTACTTACATCACTACTGGATACGCAAATACGAAATGTTTCTTTATAAGGCCTAAGACGGTGTTTAGTAATAAGAAATACAATATGTTTCGTTGTTTTGTTTGTATCAAGTGTGGTCCGTGTTGCATACGGTGCCATTTGAATGCCATTTGAATATCGCCTGCAACAACGGATCCTACGTTAGTATTAGAATATAAACAAAGTAAACCTCAAGCTGCATCAGCAGGAGAATAGTCTTATTAACAGCACACATTTCTTCATTTAAAGCAAGTGCCCAATTTCCAATACAACGCAGTAAAATACACAAAAACACAAGTAACAAACACAAATGTGAATAAAACTGGGGTCACCTCTTTGGAACGTTTAGTGTAAAGCATTTGGGGTTTGAACATGTTTTACTCTCGCCCAAACTTCACACATGGCAAGAATTATTCACAATACATGTCAATGTAAATTACGATTAACCACATTACATCGCAAATCCATTTATATAGCAATAACAGAGAATACTTAATTCAATTTACTTCCAATTTAAAGCAGCAGTCAAGAAATATATTATTAAAAATAAATATTTGCAGAAATCGTTTTTAATGGACATCTTACCAATCGAAATACAAAAAAAAACAGCATTGAAATCGGTAAAATAATAATGTTTTGGTAACATTTTGCCGTATAGTTATCTGTATGGGATAGCTGCACATGTGATGTCTCTGGAGTAAATCAGCATGTACATTAGTGTATATTCCGTTCGTACCAAGCGTTTTCGAATATAGACAATATTAATGCCTTTTGTAAATAAGAAACAGTTTTCAGTCGAAAAAAAGGTCATTAACGTTCATTAGAACTAATGGTAATTTAAAATGTATTGAAATATATTCTATGGACTGCGGCTTTAATTACTCAATGGCTGGAATTTACGAGAGTAACAGCAATGTGAGAAGTTTCTATACTACAGGTGCAAATGTAGTTTCATAATATTGAACATTTGGTTGACTTCTGAAGTGTCTTCAGAACAGTTAGTAGCATCACAAGTAGCATTTCAATCAGGTTTGATTTGCTGCACGCAGACTAGATCTGTACTTATAAAGTAGTACATACTTGCCAGTTTATATGACATTAAGTGGGTTCGCAAATGCCGATGGCGATAATGATCCTTTTGTCAAGTTATGTCGAGAAAGATATTAGAGAGTAGAAACTTGAAAGGTCATATAGAGATTATATTTTTGTTTATTATAGCATATTTCTACTTTTAAACATTAAATTAGTATACAATATACACAATTTATGCATTGATTACAGTTGTCGCGACGAAATTTTGTCTTTTAAGAAAATATAACATTGTGCGTTGAAATAATTTCAGAATCATATAAAGGTACTCATTTATATGAACGCTAAAATATATATCATTACATCTGTTAGATTTGTGTCACGTGGTGAAACACGATATCCTAAATATTGCAAGAAAATAATTCCGAAAATAATAAACATTATCGTCATTTACCCATTATTATTAGCTCATCGAGGTGCAAAATGTATTCTCTGTGATTTGATATTGGAACAGTTTATGATATTTCTTTATGATATATTGTATGTCTGAATCAATCATCCCACAAAATTAACTGGAACACAACAAACTACAGCTTTATAATAAACAACAAACATGCTAAATATTAAAAAAAACATGCTACCGACTGTAGCTGAAATACGTTCATATGCATATCAACAGAGAAGTCATATATCACGTACATTGGTGCCTTACGTTAACGATGAAAAAATCACCAGTAAACTTTTGACCTCGTTAGTGACAAAAATTCAGAAGACAAATAATAAGCTTAGTTTGTGAACCTTGGTCAGTAAGCCTTCTAGGTCAGACTTAGGTCAGAATACAATCCTTATTATAGATATATGTAAATATTGATCACAAGTATAAACAAGAATTCCTATAATAGATATATGTAAATATTTATCACAAGTATAAACAAGAATTCCTATAATAGATATATGTAAATATTTATCACAAATATAAACAAGAGCTTAAGTTAAGATGATACTTACATATTTGCGAATAACTGTATTGGTGTTGAATAAAAATGCAAACGAATTCATGGTGGTAAACAGACATTTTGTTTTATCAAATATATATACAAGAACTTAAGTGGAGATTTCAAGCCGACAATTACATATTTTTGAAAACCCATATTTGCTTGGTGTAATTAAAAGACCAACGAAACCAATGAGATAAACAAACATTTCGTTAGAGATGTGACCAATCATAATACAGACATAACATAGCATTTTCCCAATGGGGCCGGTAAGAGCATCTGACGTCAAATCAAACCACATCTTGTTTAGTGGTTTGTGTATTTGGACGATATTCTACTGCATCTGACGTCAAATCAACCCGCATCTTGTTCAGTGGGTTGTGGATTTGGACGGTATTCTACTGCATTGGTAGATGACGTCAAATCAACCCACATCTTGTTTAGTGGTTTGTGTATTTGGACGGTATTCTACTGCATCTGACGTCAAATCAACCCGCATCTTGTTTAGTGGTTTGTGTATTTGGACGATATTCTACTGCATCTGACGTCAAATCAACCCGCATCTTGTTTAGTGGTTTGTGTATTTGGACGGTATTCTACTGCATCTGACGTCAAATCAACCCGCATCTTGTTAAGTGGGTTGTGGATTTGGACGGTATTCTACTGTATTGGCAGATGGCGTCAAATCAACCCACATCTTGTTTAGTGGTTTGTGTATTTGGACGGTATTCTACTGCATCTGATGTCAAATCAACCCACATCTTGTTTGGTGGTTTGTGTATTTGGACGGTATTCTACTGCATCTGACGTCAAATCAACCCGCATTTCGTTTAGTGGTTTGTGTATTTGGACGGTATTCTACTGTATTGGCAGATGACGTCAAATCAACCCACATCTTGTTTAGTGGTTTGTGGATTTGGACGGTATTCTACTGCATCTGACGTCAAATCAACCCACATCTTGTTTAGTGGTTTGTGTATTTGGGCGGTATTCTACTGCATCTGACGTCATATCAACCCGCATCTTGTTCAGTGGTTTGTGTATTTGGACAGGATTCCACTGCATCTGACGTCAAATCAACCCACATCTTGTTTAGTGGTTTGTGTATTTGGACTGTATTCTACTGCATCTGACGTCAAATCAACCCGCATCTTGTTCAGTGGTTTGTGGATTTGGGCGGTATTCCACTGTATTGGCATCTGACGTCAAATTAAACCACATTTTGTTCAGTGGGCTGTGTATTTGGACGGTATTCTACTGAATCTGACGTCAAATGAACCCGCATCTTGTTCAGTGGTTTGTGGATTTGGACGGTATTCCACTGTATTGGCAGATGACGTCAAATCAACCCACATCTTGTTCAGTGGGTTGTGTATTTGGACGGTATTCCGCTGCATTTGACGTCAAATCAACCCATATCTTGTTCTGTGGTTTATGTATTTAGACGTTATCTCACTGGATGGGAATCTGACGTCAAATCAACACACATCTTGTTTAGTGGGTTGTGTATTTAGACGTAATTCCACTGGATGGGAATCTGACGTCAAATCTACCCACATCTTGTTTATCTTGTTCAGTGGTTTGTGTATTTGGACAGTATTCCACTGCATCTGACGTCAAATCAACCCACATCTTGTTCAGTGGTTTGTCTATTTGTACGGTATTCCACTGTATGGACTAAAGACGTCAAATAAACCCACACTTTGTTCATCTTGGTTAGTGAGTTGTGTATTTGGATGTTATCCCTTCCAATAAATTTAATTTGTTGGGCACCCGTAATGAGGCGGTGTCAACCCCCGATGCTTTGCACTGACCGTTCCAAGGCGGTCACCCTTATTTATGCATTGTTATTGTTAGTGTTTGTTACGTGTTTTTGTTTTGTGCTTTGTTGTTTTGGAAATTGGTCACTTGCCTTAAATATCGGACATTGTGTTGCTAAGATGAGTTCCCTCCTGCATATCGGACATTGTGTTGCTAAGATGAGTTCCCTCCTGCATATCGGACATTGTGTTGCTAAGATGAGTTCCCTCATGCATATCGGACATTGTGTTGCTAAGATGAGTTCCCTCCTGCTGATGCAGCTGGAGTTACACTTTGTTTATTTTGTAAAATAACATTCTACTGCAATTTTAATGTAAATTTAAAATATGTTTTTAACATAAACATGATATTTTTTTATTTATATCAAGCAAATCGATATATCGCATAAGGGCGTCATTTATATATATGTATACTTGTCGCTTAAAGTATATTATACTGGCAGGAATACAAAAATTACTTTAATATTAAACTTGATTCCGTAATTGGCATCGTCTTAGTCGAAACCATTGAAGTGCGTTAATATCAATAGAGGCTATCAATGTCTTTATATAGCAGTGGAACTAATAAATATTTATAAATAAAAGGCTAAATGTGCTCACTTTTATATATTACACAATAAAAATGTGTATACATTCGACACAAATATCAGAATTTCGGGGAATGTTAAGAAAATACCTGTTAAGAAAATACCTGTCATGTACAGTTTTTCTTCTAGAACGCAGTTTATTCATGTTTCTAAAACACTCATTATGTCGGCATGTTATGTGCTTGATCGATTGCCCTACTGCGAGGTTAGAATCAAATTAAGA
Source organism: Congeria kusceri (assembly GCA_027627225.1). Lineage (NCBI taxonomy): Eukaryota > Metazoa > Mollusca > Bivalvia > Myida > Dreissenidae > Congeria > Congeria kusceri. Next base: position 58,083,580 of record CM051036.1, on the reverse strand, counting down.
CGACAATACCATGCTGTAAATCTAAATGGAGCTTACAACTGGATATGTCAGCTGATGCCAAAACAAATCCAATATGTGCAAATGGTCCTCTAGTGCTTTATAAAGCAAATTTCTTTCAGTGCTAATGTAGAACTACCGAGAAAACAATATTACCAAAAAAACAGTTGATATAAATTATACAATTACTTCTCTTTTTGCTAGTACTACTATGGATACCTACTATGGAACATATTCTAAACGTTCTAATATTGCTCCTACTACAACCACTTATGGTCGTTATACCGCCTGTAAAATCAATTTTAATCCCGTGTGCTGTCAGTGTTTTCATGTTACATTTTTAAACACGCTACTGAGTGGAATGTGCTGTGGTGCCAGAGTACTTCTAAACGTTTGTAAACAATCGAACTCTGATGCTCTGGTGATAATAATACTGCCCACATGAACTATACATTCGCATCATTATCGGTTTTGTCGCCATTAGTAGTCTGTTGTTAATGTAAAAAATGAGGTGAAAGTGAAGTCCTTTACACGGTAATTTCAAAATAACCATTCTCACTCCTTTGATTTTTGTCACACGTGCTTTGATAGTACTGACTGATAGAACATTTGCAATCACAGCTCAGACACTGCAAAAGTAATTTCAATAACTTTGTGTCTAATTATAATAAATATAATCAAGCGTTTGTATAAAGGTATTCAAAACAAAATCACAATCACCGCGTTGCCTATTGAGAAGTCTAGAAACGTTAGTGATTTACAGTGATAGGTCTCCTCAAGGGAGAAGTCTGCAAAAGGCTTGCACCATTACGGCAGCGTTCATTATTAATAGAAATCTCGCATTTGCCGTCGTATTTTTTTCAAACAACAACACATCCCACGCTTCACAGCTTTGCAGACGGCAAGCGAATATCTATACTTAAAGGAATGGTGTAAAAATTAATAATTGATGTACGAGGGCTGATTAAATAGCAAACAAAATGTGATTATATGAAGAAAAAAACAGTGTATTATCCTGCTACATGATTATAATATTTATCATTTAAATGACATACAAGCGTATTATACTCGGCACAAATTTTAGGCATATACGCGTATGGGTATTCAACAAATGTCAACAATATCGTAAACTATATGGGTATTTGTTTCAACAAAAAAAAATATCCATTCTTATTTCTCAACATATAAGTATATTTTACACACATATATCATAATCAGAAAGCAATATAAGAAAAAAGCACGAACACACCTTGAAGACAGAAAATGACGAAGAGAGGTACACAATTGCCAAAAAAGATATCACATACATATGCATCATTAAGTGGTGATTTCTATATTTCTATGTTAAAAATTGTTTACAAAATATTTCTAAAAGTGTCTAATGTATCTTAACTGAAAGCAATTATTGCTTCAATTCTAATTCGATTATAATTCTAGAAGATATTAATATGATGAACTTTGTGTATCGGATTTCTGATTCTTGCTTTTAGAAATGTACAATTTTGCCAACAGTGCGATGACATTTCTATTTATATATGCGAGACCAGAATCACAGTCGAATTTGTATGACTCCAGTGCACCGAGTGTGAATCCAAATGCAGTTGTCAAAATTATTACTGGAACACATGCTATGCAATTTATCTTTCCGAACTTTTCCGTACGACTTTTACTATACCATATTTATGGAGCAATCTTTTCATAATTGAAATACGTTCAAAAGTGCCATTACGTTCTATAACTTAGAACCGTTTCATGTTTTCCTAGATACGACAAGAAAATAGCTTATAATTAACAGACGATTGTTGAAATTCTCAATTATGATTATTAAAATATAAAAGAAAATCATGCATTTATGAGCAGCATTTATGAGCATACATCTCATGCGTTCACGTTTTTATTTTCTCTACGCGAGATTATATTTTAATCAAGAGATGTGTTTTTTAAGAGCACAGTTTTAAAACGCGACTTGCAGCTGTGGTTTGTAGTATCAGCACACGGTACAAGACACGACTGTCATGATGCATATCTGATATCTAAACCGCTTTGCAAAGGAATATGCGGTTTTCGAACTGTATAATCCAATAGAGACAACCCTTCATTCATGCCATGCTTTTATAGTAACATGGTACTGCTAGAGTGACCGTTAATGGTTTTATTATTTTCGCAAGATGTTAACATTCACCAATGTAAGATTTTCCATGGAATAAAACACTTTAAATTTGAAGTGTTTAATTTGAATTGCGATGCTATGAGTTTTTTTTTACACTTACATGTTTTGTGAATAATCCTGGACCAAGTGTGAGGTTCGTGCGCACATAAACCGGTTTAAACCCCCATTGACCGTTCGAAGGCGGTAACCCCAGTTTTATTCATGTGTGATTTGTGTTTGTTATGTATTTTTGTGATGTCCTGTGTATCGCTTTTGGCAATTGGTCACTTGCAATAAATAAAAGACCTCGGGCTGCTAATAAGAGTTCTCTCCTGCTGTCGCAACTGTAGTTTCGCTTTGTTTATATTTAAAGGACGATTATTCATATTTGACGCTCGACAGTGTGTGTTTGAATCTCATACGTTGTAAAGAATATAAAATACATTATTTAGAATATGTTTTTATAAGTAAAACGTATAACTAACAAAGCGTATCTATTTGATGAAATCTATTCGTAGTATCAAGTTTCAAAGTTTCAAGTTTTATTGGTAAATCGGCAAAAAACCTTGGACCATTTACAAACAACTAAACGATGTATGGTCAAAGTACAGCAGTACATACAAATATAATCTATTTAAATAATTACACAATGCAATAATTACTGTTCAAAAATAAAGTATACATGAGAAATATACATGCAAATGTTAAAAAATATACAATGCAATAATAGAAGGTCTAACATAAATTCTAACATGATACTCGCTAATGTTTATATAGACAACAAAATTTTAGTTGTTAAACTACCCAATCAAAACAACACAAAAAGAAGTCCTATTTCTGAGCGGAGCATAGTAAATGTAGTTCCAATTACAACTGCAAATATATATGTTAAATCATGTTTAAATTGAAATAATGTTCGCGTTTTCGTTGTTTATCGGCCAATAAACAACTCTGTGTCGTTCTGATGCGTGGCTATTAAAAAAATCGGGCTAACACCCTTGTAGTTTACCTACGTATCAAAACTCTAAAGCGTTGTTTGTTGGCTGATAAACAACGATACATCGGAAAACATTCTTAATTATCCATGGAAAATATCGTATTACATGAAACATTAAGATATTAGCAGACAATGCTTGACGATTTTACTTGTTATCGTAAGTTTACAGTGTAGCAGTATTTACATGTGTACATATGTGCTGTAGTCAGAGACTATTGTCTGTTTGTCCGGACATGTCAATGCATGTAGAAGGCTAACATCCCCTATCCACGTGTATTTCTCAGGTAACCGATCCAATCTTACTTCAATAAACGCGACTTTTGTCTGGATGAGTTAAAGCCTTCTTTCTCGCTTTTGCATCTTGTGTTAAGTACTGGTTGTTATGCAGTTTACTGGTAACTTCCATGGAATAAACACTGATTGACGTCATGTTGAATCTGTGCAACTCTTTATTATACAATAGTCACATCATTAAATTGGAAACTTAGTAGTCTAATTAAAATGATAAACGTTTTAATTTATCAACTACTTAATGGGACTTGTTCACATATATTTTTGTGATACTGAGAAAAATATTATAAAATGTGGATTAAATAACTCAACTATTACATCAAAAAATTACAGATAGAGTGTTTGCATTGCACACCAGAACATATATTTATATATAAAAAAAACGTGAAAACAAAGAAATGGCTAGACCCAAGCAAAAAGGCAGCACTGTTATAAAAAAAGTATATAAACATTCACTTACAAAACTTCATAAGTGTCACGGCGATATACTTACCAAGAAGCATTGACTAATAAAGACAGTTTGACATGTTTACAGGCTCTAAGAGCTTCACTTTTGTTTTGGTAGGTAAATGATATAAGTATACTGGTCAAATAGAAACATATTAGGGAACTATCGCGTTAGTTACACGCATTCCCGTGGCTTTTTCCAGAAACTAAATTCAGACGTTCAGCTGCGTTTTGAATGCCCTGACCGCAGAGTTAATCAGTGATGTGTTTTGTGTCTCTGTTGTTGATTTTTTGCTATTCCTGGTTTATACCATGTTGAATAGGCGATGTGTCACTTGCCTTTAATAAGGGCCATAAAGTACATAAAGTAGTTAATCACAGGTTCTTTACTGTTAGTGCATCAGGTGTTTTATAACCGCATGGCATATGCCTATATGTTTATGCATACTAAATTGAACAATTTTTATTGAATGTAAGAATAGACCATTTGATACTGACAGTTGTTGTCGGATAACCTTTGCGTGATTTAATATACTTTTAGTATATGTATGAAATTAAGTGGTGGGTAGAGGTAAACAAGTTTACTGATCACGTAAATCGCGCCTAATCGAAGATCTACATAACAAAAAAATAATAATTAGGGTAATAAACAAAAACTGTTAAACATACTGCATTCTTGCATTATTAATCGTGTATTTTGGTGTAACGTATCATCTTTTAATAACGTGTATACGTATTATATTTGTGTTTTTTCTACGTAGTGCCTGTTGACAGTTTGTGGGTATATGCGTTTTGAGAACTTTAACCGTTGTATTAATACATCTACCTTTGAATTTCTTAAGTGGGCATATACATAGATGTAGTTGTAGTAATGTACAGCGACTGGTATCGTTATAACAGGTGTAAACGGAACAAAAGCGAATTGAGTCCTATGTAACAAATATTAAAACAACAATATGCTATTTCCTTCAGTGGAAGACAACCCTTGCATGAGCTACGTTAGATTTTGTCAGACATAGCATTATGGTATAGTAAATTGCTTTGGTGGAAAGTAGGGTGGCTGTCATACTTTCAATAGCGTGTTGATATATGTATTTATTTCTTGAAATGTGTTCTTAATCCGCTGCTACTAACGTACACATACACTTACTTTCTTTTGTATTTTCTTCTTGTATATCATTCATATTTCATTTCGTATACCATTCGATTCAAATAAAAGTTGCTTATTCAGAAAACAATAAATACTATTCCCAAATACCTCAAGCATACGTTTTTCTTTGTTGCACGTAGTATGTAGTATTTATTATTGTAAGATTAGCAGAGGTTCATTCTTTTAACTAGTGCTTCTTTGCGAGTAACAAGGTGCTTACATAATTTTAATCATCTACAGCTCACATTGGCTGACCTTTAATCTGCTAACACTGTATATAAAGGATTAAAAAAAGACGTTTTACCGTTAACCTTTAACAGTCAAATCGTCAACAAGCAAGCACCAAAATATTCCTTCTTTAGCCAACGTTAAAGTAATACTTCAAGAAGCACGATGTATTAAAGCAAAAAATGGTATTAGGCCAAAAAAAACGTTGTTTGATTGCGCTAACGTCTGGTAGGTAGGAAAAAAGTATGGTAGGTAGGTAGGCATAACTTTTTTTTCGTTAACTTTTTTTATCCTTTGTGACCCAACTGTGACCCGGTCGATCTTCTCCCAATTTGTATAGTGGGTTGTAACCCAATTCTGATTATTTTAACATCGTAATATGTTGGTAATGTCACATGATCTTTTTGGTGGGAAAGGAACAGACATTTTTTATTCAACTTAATTTTAGCTCTTGTTCTTCAGTTCTGAGTGGTTAGTATTGGCTCTATTGTTTGTATATTAATGAGAACGGTTGCAATGCATTGTTTTCTATGTATTTGTGTATTTGGTTTAAGGTTTGAGCATGTCTAAATGTTCAAATCATATAAATTCGCGATTATTCAGAATGGCAGCAAATTGTACATTTCACTATTAATACAATCTACTTCACTGATTTGGATCACAATAATAAATGTTTGCATGATTCTAATTTACAGCACCATTGCAACTGGAAAGAGAGGAAGCTATTTTTGTAGAGCGCTCTTGAATTCCATAAATTGGTATGATGTTGTACATGTTGTATATGTTTTATGTGATCTCTGTGTGATTTATCATTGTTTTGTTATAAATGCCATATCAGAATGTTTCTGTATTCTTTACATTTATTATGTTGTAGGAAATTGATTATGTTCTTTGTAAACACAGGCCACTAGAACTGTTATTAATTGTATCATTTTTTATAATAATTAATTCTGCACTGCATTTGTGAAGTCATTGTATTTAATATGTTTTATTTTCTCGTATTTCAGATTTGCTAATCTATCCAGAGATCAGTGTGGACTGTATAGTTTTTAATTAATTATTAAAGAACTGAACTTATAACTGTTGCACAGTTTTTATTAAACATTTGCAAAGACCATACCAGCCCAAAAAATCCCACCCAGGTTACACAACAAGCACAGATCTACATCCGCTTTAACAACTTGTTTAGTACTTGGTTATAACTTAATATTTGTAACTTATTAAAACTAATTATAAAACAAAGACACACTTGATTGTTAATAGGTAGTTAATGTAAAACAATTTGAAAACCAAAGCCAAAGTTTCCAAGTTCACAATCTTCACTTCTGACATGAGTTGCTATTTCCTTGTCCCAAGCGGGCGCATTGTTGTTGGTTTTTTCCCAATTTAAACACACAGTGACAGTGTACAAATTATTAGTTCTTCTGTAGTGTGATTTCAACACTTGCACCAGGGAGGCCACAATGGCCACAAACACCCTTCTTTGAATTAAATTTGCAGGAATAAAAACATGTTTCAATATGGTTTCGTAATTTTGCAGGCGGTTCCGTGGTCTAGTGGTTAACGCACTGGCTTTACAATCCAGGGTTCGCAGGTTCGATCCGCCATACCCTAACCTACTAAGTCGTTTTTCGCATAAAGCATTAAACTAAAGTGCAGTGTACTAGGTGCTTCACACCGGGCACTAAATGACCCCGGGACGCCTCTGGATCTTGCACTACCCCCCGAAACCGAACTAACATGTCTTCTGGGGACAATGGCCATACGGGAAAGAATCCTCGTGCACTCGATAAAAATGTACTACACACACACGTTTTCACAATTGGTTCCTGGTCACAACACCTCTTGGAAATAACTTGATAAGTACACAGGTTCTGCATCAACAGACGCTTTTTTGTCATTTATTATTTATAAGCACCTGCACACATTAAAAATGTATTAAGGCATAGACGTTTGTTATTGTTAAATGTGCCCCCAAATGATCAATTACTGTCAGTATTTGAAAGGAAAGCTCCGACGAACTTTGCAAAATGCGATTTATTTACTAAAGCTAACCTTAGCAAAGTTGTAACAAAGGGCGACAACTATTGTATACAAATGGTTAAACAACACCAATACTAGTGGCGTTACTGACTAGACTGGTTCCGCGGTTGCAATAGAATATTAAAATAAAATAGAAGCCGAATCCCATTCTAGTTAATGCCTTCATAACGAAACGTTTAATATTATTCGAAAAAACTTAATATTTAAAAGAAAAATTTCAAACGGCAAAAAACGTTTATGGTCGTGGCAAAAAAACATGGTCGGTCGGGTTAGTGGATACAAACAACTTTTTTCCATGAGGTAAACCAAAATCGTCAGTGTATTTTTCTCGCATTTCACTGTAGCGAGTATGACCATTCAGTGTACATGATTGTGTATTATACTACATATAAAATCATATTAACTACATTGCTTCATAATTTGTGGTATATAGAACTTTAGCAAATATATTTGTAAGTGATGAAATAAAAAATCCTACTTCAACTAGAAAATTATATTTATATTTAAAACTGAAACAACGTTGGCTTTCATCAGGTTTATTATTATAAACAGGAAAATGACATCGAGGTCATCAAACGTCAACGGCAACTTCAAAATATGACATACATTTTTGCGCCATATTTGTTAAATAGGATACAATACGATACAATAATACTGGTAAGATGCAAATAAAAAAAATCAAATATATTATTTATATTCTATATTCTCTATATTCTATATTCTAGCAAATATATTTGAAACGTAACACGTCAAGTTACGTTTTGCGTTACGAAATGCGATCGATAACAATCTTTGTAATACCGATTGCCAAATCTACATTTTCTAGTTTAAACCTGTTTTCCATTATAGAACATATATTATGTATTAAATTATTGGCATTTGTCACGTATGATATACTTCTGCTGCAAAAAACAGACAACACACTTTTTTTTCAATTGTTTAGCAACTTCAGTTCATATATTTTAAATTAGGTACCATATAGATAAACATATCTTGACAGCATTGTGCGAAAGACATTCGTGCCTTTCAATATTAAATGAGTTCAGAAAATACAGCGCCAAATGCAGCTGTACGTAACAAAACTATTAGAAGGTAGATAAGTAGTCAATTGAAATTCAAACTTATTTCAATAAATAAGTGTTAAAACGAGACAACAATAGTTATGTAAATACAATGCTAATCAACTATTTAATGTGTTATTCGGCTGTTTATTTATTTTAATGCATTATATTAATGTATTACCCAGAATTTCCTGTCCACACGCGTATACATTGACAGTAATTCTGGGATGTCTGACAACTAAACACTTGGCACATTTGTTTAAACGTGACACTGTGACATTATGAACACTCACCATGTGTTTAAGGTCTAGTGTCTAGCAAGTATACAATGTAGACTATTTATGCTTTCTTAAAACCACCAATACTGAGAAACTATTTTTGTTTCATGATATCATGTCCTTTGCACTCTAATTGTTTATGATGTTATTTGGTTTACGCCAATGAATGTCGTTAATTCTTCAAAAAATTTTGTTAGGTTACAACACACTGACATCTACCAAGCTTAAACAGACAAGTTTGAACCCGAACAGCTTCGTATTCAAAGCTCACATATACACCCTAATGTAAATAGTACAATCTGAACACATCATTTAAAAAATATTTTAATACTTTAATATCAATCTAAAGCAAAAATGATGAAATGTATGTACTTGTTTTTTTGTTTTGTAGTGTCTTATTTGTCATGTGAATTTTAATTGTTCGCAAAATAATGTCAAAATATTACTTACGGACAAAACCTATTTCATACAACGGGAGATGGATAGTTTATAGCATCTGATAAATGAACACATTATATTATTCTTACAAAGGCTGAAATGTGTCATATTATTCCTTAATTGCATTAGTATTGCACTGTGTGTGAGAGAGAACGTAACCGTTAAAGCATTAAGAATTACTGATTTGTAACCTTATTGAGTTGTCGTTACTTTATGCTCTTCATAAAGAAGTTATTCCGCTACAACTTTTTCTGGCCCGCTGCATTGTTTCTGCGCGAATTTGTTGATTGGAAAGCCCTTTGAAGCCATGTTGGTCCATAATGAAAGACAATTTAGTGTTATTATTGTAATGTTTGTACAATTCTCTATTTCCACTGCAAAACTTACTACTGTTTTATATTGTTTGAACAGTTCGTAACTTGTAGATTCGTACCTTATGTCGGTTCATATACGTTAGGTTGTATTATGCGTCAATATGTGCTCTATATGATTGCATCTGATAAGAAACATGCCATTTTTGATTACTTCAACATTCATTTAAGGCGATATGTTAAGCTTCTTGGTACTTGTTTAGTATTTTGGCAAATTATGCTTAGTAACAATATATTAACTGCTAGAAGTCTATTATTAATGTGAAACTGGGATTATACGCATCTGCCTTTTATTCAGATTACCGTTGTTAACATGTCTAGGCAAATGCATTGTCTAGTTATATAATATCTGTTCATTTTGTTACAGCTTTTCACGATAATAAACTATCGAAGAAACTAGTTGCTGCGTTCCGGTACAGTGAAAATATTATGGACCAGCACCAGTAGCAGATCTACCTCATCGAAGTCCTCATCAGTCCTGACCGCGCAGGCAAGGGCAAAGGCTAAAGCGGCAAAAGCAAGAATGACCTTCATTGGACAAGAAAAAGAACTGAAAAAGAGATTAATTGATGCAGAAATGGAATAAGAGGTAATGAGAGAACAGCGTACAATAGAAGAAGCTCAAGCAGAAGCAGAGGCTTATGAAATGATAAGTGAATGGAAAGACACTGAATCCGAATACGACCGTGAAAGTGTACATTCTAAATATGATCAGAGTGAGCAAAACAGGACAGATCAAAGGGTACATTCTAAATATGAACAAAGTGTGCAAAGCAGGACAATCCATTATGTTGCCACATTACCCGAGGCACAGTCTAATGTCTTGAAAAACACAGAACCACTAACTCATGTGAATAGTGATCTATCTAAATATCTCCTAAAAAGGAACTTCTCCTTTCCCGACTCACAAGTTTTTGACGACAAGCCTGAAAAGTATGCAGCTTGGAAAGATAGCTTCAAACAAGTTGTTCAAGATCTCAGCATTAGTGACACATAACAAATAGATCTTATTGTCAAATGGCTTGGGCCAGGTTCACGTAAACATGCTGTTAACGCCCGAACATCTAGCCATGGAAACCCAATACTGGGGCTGGACAAGATTTGGACGAGATTGGATGATCGCTTTGATGCCCGAAAAATGGTTGAGGCTACCATTCAAGCGAAATTAGAAGAATGTCTGCGCATATCCACGAAGAACCCAAAGGAATTGTATACTTTGATTGATATTTTGGACGAAATTAACTGCTACATAAACAATCATAAGTACAAAGACTTGTTAGCTCATTTCAATACATCATTAGGACTGAAACCCATTATTACAAAACTCCCCAGTCACATTCAAGAGAAATAGACTAATCGAGCATCGAAATACAAGGTAGACCATAGTGTTACTACCCACCATTTCAGTACTTCTTGAGTTTCATTCAAGAAATTTGCCTGATTAAGAATGATCCCAGTTTCCTCTACACAGTACCTGCACCAACAATGCGAAAGTACAGTATGAGTGTGACATTTACAAACAGTGAACATGGTAAAATTCAAGCATGCCTTTATCACAATATTGCTGGCCATACTTTAGATTCATGCAGAACATCAAGACCAAACCCTTAGTCGTCAGGCGAAAGTTCATTAGTGAGAGAAACTTGTGTTTTAATTGCTGTGGTGATAAACAGGCTGCTCATTGCACTAAAAAAGTTAAATGTGCTGAATGCAACGGCGACCATGCAACTTGTCTTCATGTGGACGTCTCTAGTTCCCAAACAGAAAACCCTGGGCGAAGGTATGACGGGGCGGACGCCAAAGAACTTTCCACGAAATGCACAACATTATGCGGTGATTGTTTCATTGGACGATCTTGTAGTAAAACTGTGTTAGTATAAGAATTCTCAGCTACAAACCCACAACATGTTATCAAAACGTATGCGATTATAGACGACAAGAGCAACCAGTCATTAGCCGCACAGGAACTATTTGACCAGTTAAACGTGCAAACTGACTTTATAGATTATGTACTTTCTACATGTGCTGGCCGCACGACATCTTTCGGAAGACGGAATAATTACATTTATGTACGACAAGATCTCGAAATTGGACCAAGAGTCAAGATTTTGCTGCTGATTCGCAGGGATACACCGGATGTCCATCACGTACAAGATCAAGTGACTGGAGACCCAAGTTTACCATTTGCTCAGAAACTTTCGTTGGGATGGGTCATGGTAGGGGAAGTGTGCCTTGGTAAATTACACAAACCAGATGTTATATCTGTAAATAAGGTCACCATTCTACCAGACGGTCACGCTTCATTGTTCAAGCCCTGTTCATACCACATAGACGTCAAGGAAGACCCTGCTACGCGGAGCCACGGTCCCAGGAGCCGATTGGGATTCACCATTATCAGCCTTGCACCAGACGAAACTGCAGATTTGGCGGGAATCCTTGACAACTATACCTACAATTCATATTTCCAGAACCTATACGCCAGTATCGTTCAGTGTTTTGCAAAGAACAAATCGGTTATGATCTTCTCTGACGCCTCTGAGAAGGCTATCGCAGCAGTCGCTTACCTGACGCTCACATATGATGATGATCACTATTACACAAGTTTCCTAATGGGCAAGATAAAGCTGGCACCTGCAAAAGAACACACCACCATTCCCAGGCTTGAGCAGCTGTGTTGGCTGTACAGATAGGAGAAACTGTATGTGAACATCTACAGCTCAATGTCAAAGATGTTAAGTTTTACACTGATAGTCGCGTTGTGCTTGTATACTTGAACAATAAGACGAGACGTTTTTATGTTTTTGTACAGAATCATGTATCAAGAATCTTACAAAGTACTAACTGTAACCAGTGGCATTACGTGAAAACGTCAGACAATCCAGCTGATGACGGAACACGTGAACTTCCAGCAAACGCACTGCAAGAAAGCAGATGGTTTCAAGGACTAGATTTATTGAAATTCCCTCAGGATAATTTCCGCTATGTTAGCGGAACATGCTCGGGAAGTGACACATGAAATATTGTCAACCTTTATGGTTGAAGTCTGTGCTATTGTGAACTCTCGACCACTAGTGCCAGTTTCTTCTGATCCAGAAAATCCTGCTTACACAGAAGTCAAGTGAAAAAGAACAATATCTTAGTGACATCAGTGTTAAGGATATGTACAAAGCTCAATGGCGTAGAGTTCAGTGTGTATCAAACACATTCTGGAAGCGCTGGAAAACTGAATTTCTACATACTCTACAAAAGCGCGCTAAATGGATCCAGGCCGAAAGGAATCTTAGTGTGGGTGGCATTGTGCTCATGATTGAAGATAATGCTCCACGCAACGATTGGACCATATGTGTGGTGACGGAGGTATTACCCAGCAACGACGGTCTAGTGCGAAAGGTCCAAGTCAAGGTTCACAAATGAGGAGACACAGAGTCAAGACTTTACACCAGACCAGTAACCAAACTTGTGCTGTTGATAGAATCTGATGAACAGTGTCAGTAACTGCATAATGTTTAGTGTTCCTTGTGACATTGGAGATCATGTGTGTGTTTGCTTGTCTGTTTAGTGATTAAATATGAGTGTTATTATGATTTTTTCTAAAGCTATATTTTATTTTATTTTTTAGTGATGACTGATATTTGTATTGTTTAATGTTTGAAGACAAGTTCTTTGCTTGCACATTGTAGATAACTGTTGAATGATAAATTTTTGATAATTTTTAGTGGTATTTCACACCAGACGGGGAGTGTGAGAGAAGCATGAAGAATTACTGATTTGTAACCTTATTGAGTTGTCGCTCTTCATAAAGAAGTTATTCCGCTACCACTTTTTCTGGCGCGCTGCATTGTTTCTGCGCGAATGTGTTGATTGGAAAGCCCTTTGAAGCCATGTTGGTCTATACTCTATGACAATTCAGTGGTATTATTGTAAATTTTGTACAATTCTCTATTTCCACTGTTATAATGCAAAACATACTACTGTTTTCATATTGTTTGAACAGTTCGTACGTTGCAGATTCGTACCTTATGTCGGTTCATATACGTTAGGTTGTATTATGCATCAATATGTGCTCTATATGCATGTATCTCATAAGAAACATGCTATTTTGATTACTTTAACATTCATTTAAGGCGATATGTCAAGCTTCTTTGTACTTGTTTAGTATTTTGGCAAATTGTGCTTAGTAACAATATATTAACTGCTAGAAGTCTATTATTAATGCGAAACTGGGATTATACGCATCTGCCTTTTATTCAGATTATCGTTATTAACATGTCTTGTCAAATTCATTGTCAAGTTATATAATATCTGTTCATTTTGTTACAGCTTTAAACGATAATAAACCATCGAAGAAACTAGTTGCTGCGTTCTGGTACAGTGTGCATAATAAAATAAATGTTATATAATACAAAACCGAACCTACATTACCTCTATGCACCGGAGTTACCTTAAATACGAATTTCCCAGAGAGCATCAATATCGCGTAAGATCAGATCAAACTTAATTGCATAGTTTCAAGCGAAATATAATATGGACAATATTAACGGTCGCCACATTTTCTGGAGTCCGATTTTCTCAAATAGGACGATGACATTTGCAAACACAACGCGTTACATAATCCTTATAAATAATGTTTCCAATTTGCCAGTCACGTTGTTTGGAATGTGTAAAGTTTTATTTATCTACCGCATTGTTTTGAGCCATTAAAATATGCAGTTACAATATTATTTTGTTTATAATAAAAATTGTTTTATTACTTTATTTATTACGTTGAACTATATAAACATGCAATATCGTTTTAAGTGCCCAATAAAGATCTGGTTAATGGGGCTAGCAAAAATAAAAAAAAGAGAATCAGTGAACTGATGGATGCTCCCCAATACGATTGGCCAAGTAATGGGACTGCAATCAGAGAAGCAGAGTCCAGACAAATTTGCTCTATATATTAATTTCAGCAATCATCAAAGTCCAATTACTAGAAAAAATCATTGCAACGGAGTATCTTGATTGGTACAGTGAACACCTCCTCTTGGTAATGATTCTTCCCATCAAATGTCATTGAATTGGTTTGTTGTTGCTGAGAAACAGTCCAGACAAGAATTGCGCACTTTATAATACACTTATTTAAGCAACACCAGAGCTCCAAGGAAAATCACTCAACGGGAACGTCCTGTAATGTGCACACCTCATGTTGATATCACATACAGTTTCATTGTGTTCTGGCCGTTAGTTGCGGAGAAATAGCCGGACAAGAACTGTGCACTATATTCTAATTTCATAAATCTTCAAAGTCCCGCAACTCTAAGAAAAATCATGTTGTTTAGGGTAAAAATGATATCTCAATATTAATTTTAACGCCGATTGTCTTTTTGAAAGACATTTCTTGTTTATCTTATTATTAGAATAATACAAACTTTTATACTCGCTCGGAGGTTAGTGTCGGCGCCGCGTCTGAACGCCGGTAAAAGGTTTTGTTCAAATATCCTATCAAATAACACGAGGTAATGTTTACTTTAAACATGGAATATACCTTTGTCATCATATCCATCAGCAAGTACAACAATCTACATAACTCAGTTATGTATGTAAGATTTAAATCTTGGCAACCAATTCTATTTTCGATTTCATGAACATAAGCCAACGTAGCAGAACCGGACCACCTCAGCACCACCGGTCCACTTCATTTCAATAAATTCGAAGAAAACTAACAAAAATTACAAATTATTGCAAATCATGTAATGCGTATTTGAAGACATTTATATTTGTGATTGTCGTCAGTGGTCAAACACTTCATAATGGGTTGTAGTATGAACTCAGACGGGTAAACGTGTCAGTATATAGAGAAGCATAGACATATTCGTTCAATGACTTTAACTTATAAAAATCCTACAGCCTTTATTTGTGTACATTTTTTAACGAAACGACGAACGAGTGTTCTTTTATCATTACTTCTGATAATGACATGTGCCGATTTCTTAAAAAGCATCTTTATCATAAGAAATTATTTCATACTTGAAAAGTCATACTGTTCACAATATATTTCCTCCAATATTTTTCGAGGTGGTCCGCCACCTCGGAAGTCACCACCTGACATTTTCTTAACACCTCGAAGTGATGTGGTCCGGTGAGTCTCCTAGCCGTGGGTGTGCTTCGGCCGTAACTTTTCACTATTTGCATATATTTCATATATGTTCAAAAACATGTTCAAAATATCAGTATCAGTGAATTTTAATCTGAAGTACATTTAAATTATATTGACGTATTAGGAAATTAACAAATGTTCGTGGTATATCTGCTTTGTGAGTTTTAATGATACTGAACAGCGCAAACATTTTTCATTATATGTTTAGTCTCATGCATAACGTCCAAGCGTTAGGGACTGTTAACTTGTCTTTTAAATTAATTATTTTTGCACATTTCCTTTTTAAATTTCCTCATTTCCTTCCCCGAGTCGAATGCAAAATTACGTCGCACCACAATATCCGATGGATGAAGCGAATAAGCTGACACTTCGGAGTTTTGCTGCACAACTTGTGCAAGTCCTCCAAAATCAAACTTGTACGCGTATCTCTTCCCTTGTACCTTAGACATGATGTTCTTATCATAATAATAACGTAGAGCCCGACTCAGCTTGTCGTAATTCATATTCGGTTTGCATTTTCTCTCACCCCATTTTCTAGCGACCTCATCAGGATCAAGAAGTTTAAATTCTCCATCTCTACCTTCCCAAGTGATTGCACCACCGTTTGAAGTGTCAGAGAGCAATTCTAGTAGAAACTGCCAAAGCTGAATCTGGCCTGAACCTAAAACATATCAGTTTAAAGTATAAAAACTCTTCCATTTACTAAGAAAATAGCAAATATATGGTGACTAAAACCTCCAATCCACATTGGGCAGAAAATATACAAAGTTATCCGTTGAATAAAACACGGTTACCCATTGTAACGCTTTTACACGAAATAACGGATTTATTATTCCGTAATCCAAAGGAAATAGTGTCAAACATGGTAACTGTTTATCAGAGTATATTTACTTATGTGAATAGTGTTCAACCATGCTCAACTATCCAAAAACACGTGTATTATGTGTTGTGTTTCATAGATGTAGCTGTACATAAGTCATCAGTAATGCGTTATGACGCTACAAACTCAAAAATATTCGGATACTTTCCATAAAAACGGGGATTTGAATTCCGTATCTAGGACATTCACAATATCAACCAGTTAGAATATCATGTACAGTATGATTATAACTGTTGAATCAATAAATTTGAAATGATTGGGAACAATACAATAATAGCAATTATAAACAATGCACACGAACTGGCTTGAATTTGGCTAGGAAGTTTTACCCTGGCTATTTCTTTTGACATCTAGATCCTGGCAGTGGACGCCTTGCACGGGGCACGGGTATTGCAAATGTGCTGGTAGCAATGTGGGCTGCTGGGAAGGGCCTAATTGACCGGGGTACCCTGTGTTATGAAGTTATAATAGTTAACCATAAGGTTGTTCAATAGTCATATGTTGCAAGATTATTACTGTTCACATACCTATAATGTTGTATTAAACTACACGCAACTATCTGACAAGATGTAGTCGTGGCGCATTTGTTAAATTCAACGCATACAATTTACGCTTGACAAAGAATGAAATAACAGTGCTGTGTCTGTCGTCTACTTTGCAAAATTTGATATTTCACATACAGCCATTCACTTAATTATGAACTGTGCGGTGCTTTTGTTGAGAAAATAATATATTTAATCTTGACAGCTGAATACAAAATTATGCACTTCTGCAATCTGAAAACTATAATCATGTTACATTATTATTATTCAAACGCTAACATACACAACTTACAATGATCAGATTTTGAACATATTTGCTGATAGTCTTCATCGTTTCGAACGTAGGTGTGTTGATTAGAATAGGCTGTGTATGTGCTCTTATGTGCTTGACCTTTATATATATCGGTACAACACGCTATCTTGTCAGATCCAGGGGCACCCACAGGACGGCAATTTGATCCGTAATTTCCCCAACACCAACTTTCACTCGGACATAGATGTCCAGGTTTGTGAACCGAATTACCGGGTATGTAATTGTTAACAGAATGACCATAATGACTGTGGCTGTCAATTGCATTTTCACTGAATTGTACTGGATACTTCAACTGCGAAACATCCGGATTTAGGTGTGGAAGTTTTCTTGACGCACCAAATGTTAAAGGCGAACCCTCGACAATATGACCGGTGCTGACATGCTGCATCAACCAGTTCTGAGAAGCATCCAACGACCTTGAGCATCTGTCCAAGTTCTATAAAAACAATTAACTACATGCTATTCTTTTTCATTTCCAGTCGTGAGAGGTTAACACAAAATGTTAAGGCAAACAAATATTCCCGAAAAGTATTAATTAGTTTCGTTGTATATACTATAACTTAAGGATGCTTTTATTCACATATTTGGATGGCAATAATTTAAGAGTAGGTGAAGTGATCTATGCCCCTAGCTAAACAACACGTCCGAATTAAAAGTACAGCATACGCTTCTCGATTGCAAATTTAATTTTATTAAATTGCTAAAACACAGCAAATGAATGCAATAGTCTAATAACGATTGTGGTCTATGCACGTTATACTCATTATAAATATTACGCATTAAAATAATCCACAAAAAAACGAGTGGTAATAATTATCCTGAATACACTTTTGAGACTTCTTTCAAAGCTTTTCGGATTCCAGAAAGACACTGCATATCAACTACAACGTCCTAATGATAAGATTCGCATTGTAATTGCACGCAACATACTTTGCAGAAGTTTCCCTACATTATTAATTTTCTTACCATTTTATATGTACAAGATAATCCCCTGTTTCCGACTGAAT
The DNA here is from genome assembly GCA_027627225.1 of Congeria kusceri. NCBI lineage: Eukaryota > Metazoa > Mollusca > Bivalvia > Myida > Dreissenidae > Congeria > Congeria kusceri. The sequence continues at coordinate 58,065,252 of CM051036.1, read as the reverse complement.
TCACGTTAGCTTTACAAAACCTTTCGCAAGCTTCCGGTAACGTTTCTAAGTTCGACAAAGAGACAACAGAAAAGACAAACGTTTTCCGGTCTCTATGTCTTATACATCGTACCCTAGGACATAAAGTAATTGATTTGAAAATAACGAGAACTCGTATCGCAGGTTTTATTAACCTAACGTCCTTGTTCGATTAATAGTTCATTCATAATTAATTAAGATGGGACATTTTAGATCCTTCATTATCATCTTCACAGACTCCAACAGGTTGAAAGAAATGTGCATATCATAATGTCCATACAATCAATATAAGTGTAGAGTGGTGGGTTTCAAATGGTTTATTATTGTTTGTTATTGTCATAAAAAGACCAATTGTGCAATAAAAAAGACTGAAAAACGTAATAACTTGAATATTGGAAAAATGATCAATGGAACAAAAATACAATGTTTACGTTGGTGATTTGTTTTAAAACGCAATGTAATATATTCATTTGTTAAGCAGTAGCATACCTCAACGGACATTAAATTGACAGTGTTCTATTATATGTAATTTTTCAACATAGAATAAATAAATGTATAAAACATTTGTCGATTAATGAGTCTAAACAATACATTTGATTTAATCTGTAGCCACATGTTTGTTTTATTATTTCACTAAAATAATAAAATAATGAAATATAATACTAAAACACGCCTATTTATTTATGTATAATATATGTCTGTAACATAGTATAATATATGTATATAACATAAAACAGAACTTCACAACATTGTGTTCATTAGTTAATATTGATATGGTGTGTGATATATTTGCTTTTGCCTTTCGCAGGTCATTTGTGTACACTTACCACATTACTCTGTATTAACCAAATGCAAGTGTTATGCCACATCAGTTTATAGATTATCAAATATAATATTTGAGGCGTATCCTGGGAAAACCGGGCTTAATGCATGTGCGTAAAGGGTCGTCCCGGACTAGCCTGTGCAGTCCGCACGGGCTAAACCGGGACGACACTTTCCGTTTGTACAGTATTTTCTTTTCAATGAAGTCTCTTCTAAATGTGAATCCACTGTAAGCGGGAATTGCCGTCCTAGATTAGGCTGTGCGGACTGCACAGGCAAATCCCGGACGACACTTTACGCGCATGCATTCAGCCCGGTTTTCCCACGACACGCCTCATTTGGATTTATATTTTTTGGAATAGGCAAATGCCTTACGGCATTTAACAACATTGGCCTTATTCCGCTGATCCTGTACATATTTTCTGAAAACGCAAATAGCTATAATAAACTCCAGTGAGAAATGACATTGAATCATAGTTGTTGATCTTTTATGATGTTTTTGTTGAGATTATATTTATGTTTGTAAATCAAAGACGTTCTTTAAAAAAAAGATATTTCTTTAATAAACAGAACTCTCAATTGAAGTATTTTTTAGCAATGATAATTGCCTGTTGTTGTTTTTTTTGGATACAATCTACAGTGCGGAGGGAGTAATCAAACGAATATTAATTACATTTATTTACCAGTTTACCAGTTTATTGACATAAAGCACAATGTTCACATATATTTGAACAGAATTGGCATAATGCAGTCGAATAATACACATAATGTAACAATGGCAATAATAATGCGGATAGACGGGAAACAGCGTATTGATTGACCAAATCTAGTCGTATCTGAATTCTAATCGGTTAACGGTCTTATTAAATTGGCTGTTTGCGTATAGAGGACAGTTTCACGTGGTTAACCGTTGAACAAAATTGCTGTTTATCTTGAACATTGTCATTAATGATATTATTAAAGAAGTTCAAAATAATCTTTTGGGCTGAAAACAGAAGTGGAGCGTCGTCTGCAGTTTCACAAGGTAATTAAAGGTGTTATCTTTGGTTTGCTTTTCTTTATAAAAAGATGGAGTGGGTGGGGTACATTTTTTTTATAAAAAATTGATATACATTATAGACTTCTGTTCTATATAACTATTGCATATAGTGCTCAAAGCTTCTCAGTAAATATATAAACATATTCAATATTTTTTGTCATATAACATAATATTAGACTATACCCAAACTCCAGGCATTAAGTAGCAATTTGATATGGTCTTATAATTGTATTGTAATATGTAGTTTAATTTTATTTATTATTATCTTTTTTTGTGTGGATTTACTGATTTTAAATTTTGTCAAAGTTTAAACCAAGTATATTTGTTCGAATGGGTTATGCTAACATATATATATATATATATATATATATATATATATATAAGTTTAAATGATTAAACCCATATGTACTTAACGTAGTACTATTAGATATTTATGATATTTTACCAAATTGCAAACCATAATCAATGGCATACACCTGCCCAACTGTTATCATCACTGGTTGTCTCGAGAATTGAATTACTTGGGAAATGTTTCAGGTTCGTAATCAATGTACTCTATACCAGCAGGTGGCCGCGTATTTTCTCGCACATTTAATAACTGGAGCCACTTATAATGATTGATTGTTATATGCATAATACACAGTATTGTTTCTTCGACCTATTTTATAAATACGGCAACAGTGTAGACAAGGTCCACTTAACACGTGATTTAGTGTAGTATATTTTATTTGATTTTATTTAAATCGCAATATGGTAGGAGCTTCATCCTTTACTGTATGTATTTTACCATGGATTAGGGCAGTAAAGTTTGAACTCGTGCATGAACAGTTTTAATATAAACGTTTATGTATTTAAGGAGACAAATACTTTATATTTTATACTTTAAATAAGCAAGGTCGATATGCTTGGTACACAAATCAGGTAACAATAAACAGAAAACGCATACATGGCTTTATGCCGTAACTGCGCATGCACACCAAGAATAATTGGTTCAAAATAAATTGCATTAAAATTAATGGAATTTGTTGTATATATTTCACTAAATATAATTCAGATATCATTAAAACAGCAATAACAGGTCAAACGTAGAATTAACGCAGACGGCTTACATTTGCAGTTTACACAATATTTATTGCCCAATATATACAGGTACAGTAGTATATGGAAAACACAATACAAAACAGTATGAATAATGTACGAAAGCTTTAAGCTTATCAAGTCTCGCTCCGGTTTTGTTTCGTATTCGTGATTATGTGCGTGTAAAGAGGCGTGACTAAACAAGAATAGAATTGTGTTCATATTACAAGCTGGAAGATCGAATGTGAATATGTAATAGAGAAAGCTCAAGGACAATTAGAAAAAAATTAATAGCACAAAAAATTGGTCACAAAATGATTAGACAAATGATTAAAAAATATAATAAAAAATGAAAAACGGGGTACCAACCTGTATATTAGCAATATTCAATAAGTTTCCACCAAAACCATTGTGTGTAAATAATCACAACCGCAAAATACATATTAATCTTTGAAATCACTATCGTGCTTCATGCAGAATCAATACAAAAGTGTATTACAATGATGCTAACGTGATGTAAGCACACTATGATATTAAAGTGGCGTACCAACGCGTGTACACGATATTTACGTGACGTAAACACACAGCGTACTATTTTGAATACCCATTGCCGACACATGATTACTGGACACATGATTGTTTGATTAGTGAACAGTGTCATCTAGGTACGAGGTTCAAAGTCTGAACTATATATACGGTTCGAACACTGACTGACCCACATGATTGCTACTGGCCACATGATTGCTTGATTAGTGAACAATGCCATCTGGGTACGAGGTTCAAGGTCTGAACTATATATAAGGTTCGAACTCTGACTGACCCACATGATTGCTACTGGCCACATGATTGCGGGGCTAGTGTACAATGCCATCTAGGTGCTAGGTTCAAGGTCTGAACTATATATAAGGTTCGAACTCTGACTGACCCACATGATTGCTACTGGCCACATGATTGCGGAGCTAGTGTACAATGCCATCTGGGTACGAGGTTTAAGGTCTGAATTATATATAAGGTTCGAACTCTGACTGACCCACATGATTGCTACTGGCCACATGATTGCGGTGCTAGTGTACAATGTCATCTGGGTGGGAGGTTCAAGGTCTGAACTATATATAAGGTTTGAACACTGACTGACCCACATGATTGCTACTGGCCACATGAGTGCTTGACTAGTGTACAATGCCATCTAGGTACTAGGTTCAAGGTCTGAATTATATATAAGGTTCGAACTCTGACTGACCCACATGATTGCTACTGGCCACATGATTGCTTGATTAGTGTACAATGCCATCTGGGTACGAGGTTCAAGGTCTGAACTATATATAAGCTTCGAACTCTGACTGACCCACATGATTGCTTCTAGACACGTGATTGCTAGATTAGTGTACAATGCCATCTAGGTACTAGGTTCAAGTTCTGAACTATATATAAGGTTTGAACACTGACTGACCCACATGATTGCTACTGGCCACATGATGGATGGGTTAGTTTACAGTGTCGCGTTTGGTGTTGAGAATACTAATAGTGTTTGGTATCGTACTAGACACAGAGAAGTTAATATGTTTCTATACGCAGGGTACGGGGTTAATCAACATACACAGTGTATTGTAGCAGATATGGAGTTTTTTTTAAGCGTGATTGTTTAATTATAGTTTATTTAGTTCATTAAATTTCCCGTACCAACCATTTAAGCAAAACATGGTTTGTTTAAGAACTAAGCAAGGTAACTTGACTATATAATAATAATAATAATAATAATAATAATAATAATAATAATAATAATAATAATAATAATAATCATCATCATCATCATCATCATCATCATAATTAAATAAATAAATAAATGAATACATAATAAATAATAATAAATAAATAAATAAATAATTTATACATGTAAAAAGAACACAACATTCAGTAAATTCAATCTGATTTGGTCAAACACTACCCACAGATAACAGAATATAAATGATACATTTCTGAGTCACTACGAACAAAAATAAAATCACAGACATTTACTTGACAATGCGTAGACGTAGAGCAATTGATTTAATACTTTCCTAAAATCATAAGTCGATGAAGCGTGATAACTGCTTGGATGTCGGACTTAGCATCCGCTGGGAAATGACTAAACCAGCTACGATATACTGTAGTAGCGAGATAAAAAGACTCTTTAAGTACTGGTTAGTAGATAATGTGTGTATCATTACGCTGTATTATCTGAATATTCGACAAGATAAGCACTCTCCATTGACCACTGCTGCGGGTGGCTACTTACTTATCAGATCGCCAATAAGAAATGAACCTCTGATACTGGCATGTTATTTGGTTTCCCAATGGGTTCACTGAATTGTTGACTTATGATACTCAATGTGATAATCCAGTACAGTTCAGTAACACGTTAGTCTAAGTCGGTTTGATAGTGTGTAAGGATCTACATTATCTATTAAAATGACAAATTACAAATTTGACTTTTTTAAAGTTTTGATCGCTACATCGTTTTTAATTATTGTAGCAAATTGTTCAAATCATACTTGTGATTTCCAACCTACAAATGAAACACTGATTGGCGTCTGCACTTGGAGCGGATGGCTACCATGGAATTGTTCGCTGTGCTCACCGTGTGAAAGTAACCTAGTGGCCTTTCGTAAACGCGGGATCTGCTGCAATGATAGCCAATCATTGAGTGATTGCTTACAAAAATGTAACTTCAGCTCCACGTCTGACACGGAACATGGTGCCTGCAGTAACTGTACTATAAGCAGCCATTTGCCATGCAACACATCGATGCTTCTTCTACAAAGTAGCAACGTGTTGTCTGGGACAGAATCGACTAGTGCGATAGGACAGTCAAATTTCTCGAGTGATGTTACACGATCGTCTTCGTATAATGTTCATTCATCAGCAGCCACGTCTTCATTAAATACAGCTGCTTCGAAAATGGCTTCCACAATCACAGATACGCCCATATCTTTAACCATGGAAATTTTTGTGCCATCGTCATCGTCTGGGTTTGGAATACAGAAGTCTTCCGGAAATGTTGCCGGTGCAAACCTTAACCAACTTGGAAGAAGTAACAACAGCGGCAATGGCAAAAGTATTGCATTAGTTTACATTTATTGCAATGATGCCCATGAAAACGGAAACAATTATCGAAATGATATATATAAACAAATATGTAACACAATGTATTTGTTTGTCATACAACAATATGGTTTATTGCTGTATTACACTATTGTTATTATTATTATTATACTTATTATAATAATAATAATAATAATAATTATTATTATTATTATTATAGTAGTAGTAGTAGTAGTAGTAGTAGTAGTAGTAGTAGTAGTAGTAGTAGTAGTAGTAGTAGTAGTAGTAGTAGTAGATGTAGTAGTAGTAGTAGTAGTAGTAGTAGTAGTAGTAGTTACAGTTACAGTAGTTATACAAGTTATAGTTATACAAGTAGTAGTAGATTATGATACATAATCAATATTCTTATTAATGACTGATTCTATTTTTACTTCAGCGAATGTCGGGGAGATAGCTGGGTCAGTTGTGGGTGGTGTCCTGGCGCTGGCTCTTCGGGTGATTCTGATATTTCTTATTAAGAGAACACTGAAGTCAAAAGTGGCTGCTGAGACTGGGGAGACAAGAAGGCCTGCAGATGAAGGGAAGCAAATAGTAGAAAAATGAACTGGTGACAGAAATGTTTAAATGAACTAGTAGTTATGGTGTTTTATCATACATACAGTATTGATGAGTTGAATCTTCTAACGAATGTCAAGACAACTGTTCTAGTTTCTAATCATGCTGCTGCATGAGATTGGTGGAATACAATGTGAATTATATCATCTTTGAAACAACAGTCCCTATTCTAAATATTTTAGTGTAATAATCCATGTGCTTATAGTATTACATGTAGATGAAGGTTTTACTTTTTAGACATTTCTATTACCATTGTATGAAAAAATATAAAAGAACAATAAATATATGTACTTTTAACAAATAATAATATGTATATATGTCTGCCTGTACGTTTGTATGTCTGTCTGTTGGCTGGCTGGCTGTCTTTCTGACTGTCCGTCTGTACGTCTGCCTCTGAATAATTATCAGGTTGAATCCTCTGCATTAAAATATATTTAAGATACTTGGGGAGTATTAAATAAATATACCTTTTAAGCGATACTTTGAAAACAAGAACCTCTAGTCTTGGCTTATTATTGATAGCATAGTATTGCTACTAAACGTAAGAAAACTTCCCGAACCTCAGGAAAATGACGTCACGAACAATCATACAATTGGCGACGTTAGTCTGCGCGTGTTTGCTGTATCCAACAGGGTGGACAGCTACGTTGATCCAACGGGGTGGAAATACAGCTACGTTTATCCTACGGGGTGGACAGACAGCTACGTTTATCCCACGGGGTGGAAAGACAGCTACGTTTATCCCACGGGTGTTATTTTGTTAATGACGGAGTGATGATATAATAAGTAGAAAATTCTATTTTAGTGATGAATAAAGGTAAGTCTATTTTGCGACGCTAAGAAAGCCTGAACGGCGAGTGGTTCACGTTTCGTGCCGAGCACATTTTTTCATGTATCTATTTTCAACACTTACGCATAGTTATCTTTTCATCCCCTTAGTATGTCTTTATTATGAAAATACTTGTAAGAAAACATACTAAAATGCAAAATAATTACGTCACAAAAAGCAATACAATGACGTCGCGAAATTAAACAAAATGATTAATAGAGTGTGAGCGTTGAAATAAAGCAAAGTTTCAACGGGTGCTTATTTTATAAATGCACATATGATGATGGGATTCAACATTTTGCCAAATGGGTCGATTGTTACATAACGCTGGATTGCTTTTAGTCATTGAATTGTGTTTATCAACGAACAGCGGAACTCGCACTTTACATGTGCCATAGTGGACGTTTCCATAATGTAAAACATATTCCAGTTTACCTATTGATTATCCGATAGTTTAACCTAGTTATATATAATTTTAGGCGTTTGAGCAGAGCAAATCAGACAAAATTGGATTTCCCTATGTCAATGTAGATCCGACATGTGGCGCAGTAAGTGCACGTTGTCCTCGTGCATATGTAGTTCTGTATTAGTTTAGTTTAAACCTATTTATTTTAGCTCGATTGCATCGAAAGCCGAAGGCTTATAGAGACAGTCTCGAGTCCGTTTCCTGGGTAGAACCAGTACTTGGTGTCTTTGGGGGAGATCTTGAGAACGCTCCCAGTAAGGTTCGAACCCGGGACCTCCCGATCGCTAGGCGGACACCATATCCACTACGCCACCGCGACCTAGTTCTGTATTAGGCATTCAGCGTTGGGTTGGACTGACGGATACACGCGTTTATGTTTCACTGTGTAAACTCTTATATTTCAAATATGACCACGCAGCCGGTGGAAAACTTTTCTTCGCAGGAAAATATCGACTTGCGTGGCTCTATCATAAAACTTTTAAAAGATGTGCGTGAGCAAAATCAAGGGCTAAGTTCTATAAAAGATGTAGTTCGAGGCAATTCTCTTTCCGTGATGTCGGAATTGAAAAAAATTCACGACGGAACAAGACTTAAAATGGCGCTTCGAAAGCAACAGAATTCAACACGAATTGAATTCTGAAATGCACGAGAACGTTAGCGAGGTGATTTGGGTACTTGACAACAACAAACAGGATTACGCCCGCGAGGTTGTTAATGATTGTTGCGAAATGCTGCAACGGCGTAATAAGCACATTCGTATAGCAGATACTTCCGAGGGCGGATGTGAGACCGTTCGCCAATATGAGGCTAATCCCGTGGCCAGCGACTCGGATGATGAGTCCAGGATCAACCGGGCGGAGTCGAAAGCTGTTAGGAAAACGAAAGCGCTTCAAAAGTCAAAGAAACTTTTTAATCCTTCGGCAACAGGTTACTTCCGGTAGCCTGCCTTCCTACGGCGGAAACATGTTTCAATTTTCGGGGTAGCATCAGCAGCCAGAACAGCTGCAGCTACAACAGCAAAAGCAGAATGTTCGTCCCCTCCAGTAAAAAGGCATTGCCAGAGACGGAATCGGTCCCTGTTTCGCTTGTGGATAAGCGACCCACTTCAGACGGAACTGCCCCTACACCAGGCGGGTCCCGCAGCCAGTCACACCCGCCAAGCAATAGAGTCGTCGCACAGAATTCTGACACAGTCCATATTGATTTAAAATATGAGTATGCTTTATTTAAATTTGATAACGATCAGGAAATATTTACTGAGGACTATTCTGAGTATGAGCAGGGTCAAAAAGAAATACTAGTTAAAAGTAGGCTTACAAATCATATTCAGTTTTGGAAAGACATTGGCGCCAACCAATTTATTTTGGACACAATTCAAAACGGTTATAAAATTCCGTTCCTTTCATTACCATGTCAATTAAAGTGTCGAAATAATCGATCAGCTATAAATGAGAATGTATTTGTGACAGAAGCCGTACAAAGTTCATTAGAATGCGGCCTAATTGTGAAATGTGACAGTGCACCAAAAGTTGTCAATCCGCTAACAGTTTCTGTTAATAATAATATTATTATTTTAGATTTGCCTAACGTTAATTTACACGTAGGGAAGCAATCAGTGAAGTATGAAGACTTGTGCCTAGCATTAATGTATATTTAAAAAGATTTTTGGATGATTAAGTTTGATATAGCGTCTGCATACCATTTTGTGGATATGTATCTGCCACATACAGACTATTTAGGTTTTGCATGGGAAGATTGTAATGGAAATTTGGTGTATTACAAATTTTTGGTGCTCCCTTTTGGTCTGTCGTCCGCATGTTATATATATACTAAATTAATGCGACCATTAATAGCTAAATGGAGAGGTGATGGGAAGATCATAATGTTTTTAGATCATGGGTTCGGTACAGCAGAGACATACGATAAAACAGTAATTATGTCCAAGATAATTAAATCATATTTGGTATTATCCGGTTTGGTGCCCAAAGTTGACAAGTCCTGCTGGGAACCAGTTCAAGGATTACAGTGGTTAGGCTCTCTGCTAAATACTGAACATTTCACTGTGAGAATATCGGAGTGCAGGATTGATAAAGCTCTACAAACTCTAAATTTATCGCAAAGTTAAAAATATGTTCCTGCGAGAAAAATCGCCAACTTTGTGGGAAGAATCATATCTATGGGCATTGTATTGGGAAATGTCTCTCAAATAATGACTAGATGTTTGAGTATATACATTCTTAAAGCAAAATCCTGGAATTCTTACATTCAGTTGTCTGAAGATAGTAAGATACAACTTTCATTTTGGAATGAACATTTACAAAGTTTAAATTTCAGAAACTTGGCAGTTAGTCATAGCTGTACTAGAATAGTTTATAGTGACGCCAGCAGTACATGCTTAGCTGGGTACGAGGTAGAAACGTATAGTGGTGTGGTGCATGATACGTGGTCACCGTCAGAAGCGACAAAATCCTCCTCGTGGAGAGAACTGTGTGCTGTTTACAGAGTACTATCGTCACTTGAGTATGTGTTGGTTAATCAAAGATTTAAATGGTTTACCGATAACAGAGGTGTATGTTGCATCGTTTCTAAAGGCTCCATGAAGTCTGAATTACAAAATTAGCTTTCAAAATATTCAGATTTTTTGTTTTAGCTAATTCCATTCATTTAGAGGTTGATATGATACCTAGAGAGGAAAATAGTAAGGCCGATTATTTGTCCAAAATAGTGGAAAAGGACGACTGGGGTATATCCCTATATATCCGATCAATGATTTAGTCTCTATGGGGAAATTTAGCGGTTGGTTCCTTTGCATCTAAACATAATGCCAAATTGGAGTGTTTTAATTCCAGATTTGGTGCTAGGAGAAAAGGTGTCGATGCTTTTACGTACGCCTGGGAGCATGTTTTTGGTTTGTTTGTACCACCTGTCATATAAATACCCAGGGTATTATTAAAGATGCAATCTTGTGGTGCAAGGGGCGTTTTAATTGTCCCATAATGGAAGGAGCGTTTTTATAGTCCCAGAATGGAAGTCGGCCAGTTTTTGGCCAATGATTCGGTCAAATAATGTACATTTTAAGCCATTTATTAAAGATTGGATGTTTTTACCAACGGAAAAATGTAATCACACGCCTTGTAAGAACGGTTCTGGGTTGTTTGGTGTTGAGGACCTTAAATTCCGTATGCTTGCACTATTGATATGTTTTGATAAGGTAGAGCATCAACTCGTAGCATGACATGATGATTTCCCAGCATGACATGATTGTTCCCCTTTTTAAACACTAAGTGTATTGTAACAAAACTATGCGTTAACTGTAGAGTTCTTACACATGTAGTTTTTCAGAGATGCGGAAGTGAAGTCGATGGCTTTCCCAAGGTCTTGGCGGAGAAGCTGCCCGAGCTGCTAAAGGAAACTAAAGCGGAAAATACGTACATCAGCTATAAGAGGGGCTTCAATCCGTGGCGTCGTTGGGGGTATGCTAATGGGCTTAAAAGCAGGGATGCCTTGCTCGCCAAGGCTTTTCACGTGGCGCTATATTTAGCGTCATTAATACAGACAGGTAATAGTGCAAGTCTGATTATAAACGCATTTTATAGCATCAAATATAACCATGATTTGTTTCATTATTCTTCGCCTACAGACTCACGACTTGTAATCAATGTGTTAGCAGCTGCAAAACGTAGGTTAGCAATACCTGTGAATAAGAAAGAACCAATGACTGTAGATTTATTGCAAAAAATGTATACAAATATGTACGCTGAAAACAATGAAAGACAGATTTATTTTTATCTGTCTATTATCATATGCTGGGTTTTTAAGAAGCTCAGAGGTATTTAAGTTGAGAAGGAGTGATATTTGTATTTTCAGTATTTACTTAAGGGTATTTATTGAATCTAGTTAGACGGATAAGTATTGCGAAGGAGAGCAGGTGCTCATAGCTAGAACAGGCACGCAGTTGTGTCCAGTTGTTAATTTGGAAAAATACCTTTCTTGGACCGGAATATGTTCTTATTCTGACAGTTTTCTCTTTGGTTGGTTAAGTGCTACAAAATGTGGACATAAAGTGAGAAAGCAATACAAGTATTTGTCTTATAGTAAATTTAGGGAATTGTGTTTAGATGCATTTAAACCTTATGTTCAAGTCAAAAGCAAATATTGTGTTAATTCTTTGAGAGCCGGTGGCGCTACTGCTGCGGCTAACAATGGCATTCCTGACAGATTGTTTAAACGTCATGGTATATGAAACAGTGAAACAGCTAAAGACGGTTATGTCAAAAGTTATGTTGACGAGAGGTTAAGAGTTTCCATGTCAATTGGATTGTAATTTCATATGTATTGCTTGCATTTATCTCACTGTTTTATATACTGTATTTTTGACCCGTTCCGTTCTTTTACTGCAGTCGGTCATACCCACGGCTATACCAAAAATATGCTTTTTGTTGTTGTTGGTTTCCTATCGGGGGCTTAGTTGTAAAGGGAAATATAATTTTCGGCGTTTGAGCAGAGCGAATCAGACGAAAATTGATTTCCCTAACTCAATGTAGATCCGATAGGTGGCGCTGTAGGTGCACGTTGTCCTTGTGCATATATAAAGCTGGATTAGGCATTCAGCGTTGGGTTGGACTAACAGATACACACGTTTATTTTAGTTTTGATTAATAGTAAAATAATTTGAAACTTATTTTTTTAATGCGTCATATTAATTGATTAACGTTATTTTAATTTTACAAAGATTGAATGTTACGATTGTAGTAACTTTATAGAAGTTTATTCTCTCTCATAGAGTATAAATGCCTTTGCATTTCAATGCATTATGGTATACTGGAACACTTTATTGTTATCCCACTGGGGGATTTCGTCTCCGGAAGAGACAACAGGCGTGGCTCCCTTAATAGTTGCTAACGAGCGGAACTCGTGCTGGCGTAAAGTATGCCGTGTTATGTTGTAGAGTATGTGGTACAATGCGTTTTTGTATAATGATGATTGGTGAACATGTATAATTGTATCATGTATGTATAATGTATGTATGCGTACGAAGACGAGACATAATACACGGTATCAGTGGTCGGTCATATCCACGGCTATACCAAAAAGTATGTTTTGGTTTTTTGTTGTTGTTTTCCTATCGGGAGCGTAAAGGGAACATGTTATTTTGTTTGTATTTCGTTCGCAGAAGAGCACGTGGTAAAGCTTGTGACGCAAATAAGTCCTCGAACTAAACCTGGCGTAGCATTTATACGTGGATAAACACCGGAAGAGTAGATGTGTATTAAGGACTATAAAATGATGTATTATAATTAAATCTAAGTCATCTAAAGTGTGATCTGACACGAAGTATGTTGAAGAAAAAGCAGAATAGACGTCATCATATATGTTTTGTCTTGCACTTAATTTCTATTAGTGATGCCTATATTTCCTAATCTGTAGAGGCAGACTTGTTACATATACATGCATTTTATTAACAGTTGTATAACCATTGTGAACCATTATTGCTAATTGACCAACACAATTAATCTTGTAACTAGGTAGAAAACTGATATTGACTTTGATATATAAAAGGAAATGTATATTTCCACATATACTTCAAACGGCAATACCGCATTTATATAATGTCAGAATCCTCTCGATTGAAGCGAACCCAGCTAGTAAGAAGTCAGAATATACTGGATTAAACCTGCCTTCAACATAACTGTGCTCTCGAATATGGCGATGACCTTGTCGAGTGTAACGTTTGTTAAGGCATCAGGACAATCGATACAGTAAATTAAATGTCTTAATGTTGAATGCCAGAAAGTGATTTTTCCGGTTAATCATCCAGAAATAATTGAGGCATAGCTGCAGTTATAATTAAAAGATTTGTCAATAAATTGTGTAAGTAATTATATTCCTTTTCCAAGGTGATTAATATCACGTAATTATAAGGCAATATTGCCTAACATAAAAATCATTTCAGTGCATTCATACAAGTTGCTCCAATAAGGTTCCAACTTGATAACGAAACGACTTGGTTGTAATCCAAATGAGGCGTGTCGTGGGAAAACCGGGCTTAATGCATGTGCGAAAAGTGGTGTCCCGAATTAGCCTCTGCAGTCCGAACAGGCTAATCCAGGACGACACTTCGCACATGCATTAAGCCCGGTTTTCCCACGACACGCCTCAAATAAAGACTAAACTTTTGAAGATCACACACGCATACCTCTAGCTTTCGTCCGTGTACTACGGAATTCATCAGCACAGCTCAAAAAAGAAAAGTTCGGAAATTGTCGTCATTCGTTCAGTTTTCATTAATGAAAGTGACGTAACTGTACAATGAATCAATGTATCAATAACTTACTTAAAGTATCACGGCGATGCGCGTGCAAATGTACGCACAGAATAATGGGTGGATCATAATAAAATCATCATAAAATCTAGTTATCATTCAAATTGCAGATAATTCCACCATAACGCTTTTTGCAGGTTATGACATTTAAAAAAAAACAATTGTTATTAGTGATAAAAATATATTATGTATAGCAACATCCTGTAAAATAATTGTATTTCTTGCATGTTCAGAATCTAATTGTTCAAAATGAAAGAAGCCATACGAGTGTTTATGGTATCAAACACAGCGCCTCATCGGGTTAACTGACACTAATATTACAAAATGCAATTAGACGACCCTTTGTTGGGTAATATTCATTTCACACAGACCCTTAGGCGTTGTGTAATGCCATATAATAAATGAATTGCATAATAGTTTAATTAATTACACAACAGGTAATGCAAAATTTGCCAGAGTTATTTGATTACGAGTAGTTCTTTTCGTTATTAGTTGTTTTGAGGACATTATTTATAATGTCATTATCTTCTCGACTAAAGCGAACCCAGTAAGTTATCACATAAGTGTGTATAACAAAGACACGCGTAACACTCTGTACCACAGTGGACGTTTCAACATTGTAAAACATATTCCAGTTAAACTAGTCATGTATGCACTCGTTAAACTTAAACTTATTTTTTCTGTTTGCTTCGTATTTATAATAATATAAATACTATGTGTATACTTTATCAATGTTGCTATGTAATATCAAATATTTGTTGGTTTATATTTTTCGCTAAATTTATGTTGGCATTATATTTGTAAATATACGTGATTGGAAGATGTACTATATGCAGGTCTTGAATAACCTTTTTGTCTGTCTGTCTGTCTGGCAAAACCCCGTAAGGGTATGTTCAGGACTATAAACTGATGCGTTATAGATAAATCTAAGGCATCTCATTAAAGAAATTTAAGTGTTATCTGACATTAAGTGTGTTGAAGACAAAGCAGAATAGACGTCATCTTATAGGTTTTGTCTTCCACTTATTTTGTATTAGTGACAAGCTATATTTTGTAATTAGTAGAGGCAAACTTGTTACATATGAATGCATTTTATTGAAAGTTGTATAACCATAGAAAATTATTAATCATAATTTGCTAAAACAATTAATCTGGTAACTTGCTAGCAAATAATATCATCGTGATCGTAATTTCTAATAAGGTCTAATTTTACTAAATTTTTCAAACGGTAATGCCAAATTTATATTATGTCAGATAATTGATTGAAGGGAACCAAGCTAGTTAGATGTTAGAAAATACTGGATTAGTCCTGCCTTTATAGCACTGCTCTCGAATACAGAGTTAACTTTTTCGAGTGTTACATTCTTGCCTTATTAATAACGACAATTCATACAGTTATTACCATCGCTGAATTCAATGTGTTAAATTCGAATGTCATATTTTCGGAGAAATAATCCATATATAAAAAGAATATTTGTTTAATGCACTGTAAGATCGTATTTTATTTCATGAGTGGTCATAAAAACAATATGTTCACGTGTGGCGCAGTTTCTATGACCACGAATGAAATCAAATACGATTTTCTTTTTATTTAATGTTTTTGAACGATAAATACAAAAATGCGCAAGATATGCTGCAGCGTTACACGTTTTGTGTATTATGACGTCAAAAATATGACGTCATTATGATTACACAATTTTCGATCACTGTTGTGATGGGACAATAGTGCCACTCTTACTGCGGCGTTGTCGCTTATTTATATTTATATTAAATGTTAGTATGTGTTTTCTGTTGTTTCAAAGGCCGATGTTTACACTGACGATTAGGGTATTCACACACCTTCCAAAAATAAACATACAATAAAGTTAAAAGTAGTTCCATATAACCAAGAGTGAAATGATCAAACGTTATCATTTCACTCGACCTAGAGTGAAATGATCGGATTATCATTCACTGGTATTCCCCACTCATTCACCGCATAGCATGAAATAAAATTAAAACACAGATATAGTTCTAATAAAATGATTCGGCTGTCAATAAATTGTCCATCAGATTTTTGTCATTGTCCATGTAAATTTATATCACTTTATTGTAACACAATATTACCTAACATAATAAAGCATATAGTGCATTACTTTGATTTAATTATAGTTCATTCACGTACTTACAGCTTGTTAAAATCAGGGTCGAAATGGATTACATGTATAACTTGTCAAACCAGTATTTGTATTGTTGATGCAAAGGAACAGCGATATGTGGATTTGACGGAACTGTCAACCTTCTGGCAATAAAAGGTGTTGTAATTCCGTATGATAACTGTTTGTTGTTTGTTTGTTGAGGTTTTCGCCGTTTTTAACAGTATTTCAGTCATATCACGGCGGTCAGTTAACCTACTCACACTTTTCCTGGGCAAGTTTAGCCAATCTAAGTGGTTTACCAGTACTTATTGCACATACCTATGCCAGTAACTGACGACTGCCCTACTTGAATCAGAGGTAGGGGGGAGAATGGCCGTAAAAATAATTTCATGACCAATGCCCACACAAGTTATGTGGCCGGGCTGGGGTTCGAACTCATGATCCCCGGATTGACATTCTAGCGCTCTACCAACTGACCTAGCCGGTCCCGTACGAGTACATACTGTTGATTCACCCGATAGCTAGCCGGACCCGTACGAGTACATACTGTTGATACACCCTATAGCTAGCCGGGCCCGTACGAGTACATACTGTTGATTCACCCGATAGCTAGCCGGACCCGTACGAGTACATACTGTTGATTCACCCGATAGCTAGCCGGACCCGTACGAGTACATACTGTTGATACACCCGATAGCTAGCCGGACCCGTACGAGTACATACTGTTGATTCACCCGATAGCTAGCCGGACCCGTACGAGTACATACTGTTGATACACCCGATAGCTAGCCGGACCAGTACGAGTACATACTGTTGATACACCCGATAGCTAGCCGGACCCGTACGAGTACATACTGTTGATACACCCGATAGCTAGCCGGACCCGTACGAGTACATACTGTTGATACTCCCGATAGCTAGCCGGACCCGTACGAGTACATACTGTTGATACACCCGATAGCTAGCCGGGCCCGTACGAGTACATACTGTTGATACACCCGATAGCTAGCCGGACCCGTACGAGTACATACTGTTGATACACCCGATAGCTAGCCGGACCCGTACGAGTACTTACTGTTGATTCACCCGAAGCTACGTCGGGGTCATTTACTAGCTGCTAGTGACAATTAAATAATACACCACTGTACGCAAACCAGAAAAATAAAAAAAAATGCAAACGCAAGATATTCATCAATTACAAATTATTTATAAACATTGTTACTCGCTTATTTGCCATAAATGGCACTGTACGATGAATTTCTATCAAAATACTTCCAAGTACAACTGGGGACGCGCGAGCAATTATAAGCGCAGAAAGATCGGCATAACATATTGAAATATAAACAAAGCGAAACTCCAGCTGCAACAGCCGGAGAGAACTCTTATTAGCAGCCCGAGGTCTTTATTAAAATCCTTCTAATTGCAGTTGATTTCACGACAACTCTGCTGTAAAGGTTAAGACATTTTCAAGAAACTATTATCAAGAGGGATAATAAATGTATAATGTAAAGCTAAATATTGTTCAATTAATTTTATTTCATTCGTGCCTTAACAGGTTTATTGACATTAATATTACGAAATCATACAATTAGACGACCCTTTGTTAGATAACTTCTTTCAATGACAAAGTAGGGTGTCCAATATGAGGGTGCATATGTAGACACTGAAAGATGGATGGATCATGGTTAAACGTATGTCTGATTCTAATTGCAGACGTTTCACGATTACCCTCCTGTGAAGGGTGAGACCTTCTAAACAAAACATTGTTATGCTGGATAATCAATATATAACAAGACAAGTCAAGACAAATGTTTATTATGACTTGTACAGTGTACATCCTCTTAATACTGAAACGAAAAGCCACATGTTGTAAAATTAATTTCCTTTCTGTGAAATGATTCAAAATAAAAGAAGCCATGCGTTTGAATATAGCATCAAAACACAGAGTCTTAACGTGTTCATTGACACTTATATGACGAAATCTTACAATTATACCATATTTCAGAGAGTTTTCTTTGTTAAGCGTGTCCAATACTGTGATATCACCTAACCGTGCATTAAGTAGCGTGCGTATAAATTAAAACTAAATTTCAATATACCGCACGTTAAATATGGTATAAAGCACTTTTAGCATTCTTTTACCTCAATATGTTAGTTATTTAAACTCGCCCTGCATGTTTTGGTAAAAGTATGCTACAATTATTACTTACTCGACACGGCAATATTCAATGTCTTAGACAAGTACACGTTTTGTAATGAAGTGTATTAAATGAGTAATTCAAAGTGTCAGCTTACGTAACTACAAACCAGAACCAGCTTGCCATTTTTATTCGAGTACTTATATTTTATTGAATTACGCAACGGAAGTCGTTATTACAGGGTGTTGTGTCATCAATTGTACAGTGATCTCGATATTGGAAAATGAAATAGTGGATCATATTCTTAAAACAGTGTAACACAACACGATATGGTTCTATTTTAGAACTAGTAGTTTTGTGTGGTGGCATGCAGAATGAACATCATCGTTTGAGGCATGTCGTGGGAAAACCGGGCTTAATGCATGTGCGTAAAGTGTCGTCCCGGATTCGCTTGTGCAGTCCGCACAGACTAATCCGGGACGACACTTTCCGCTTTTATGGCATTTCCTGTTTCAAGGAAGTCTCTTCTAAACATGAATCCACTGGTGAGTACAGGGGTATTTCACTTTGTGCCACGTCATTTTGGACAATGTTTCTATTCGGCGCGTAGGAATACACCACTAACTGGATAAACTGTGCCACTTCCTGTTGACTGGAGATAGGAAAATTTATACGGCCACCCCTTTATTAGGTCAATGTTCCAGGTAAAAACAGGATAAAGTAAAATATTTGGTCGCAGGATCGTGTCCCTAACGGATATATTATATTTAAAGAAGAGTTACAAAAGTTTCATACTTTTAAAAATAATGCTAGTTAGTAGAGCGTGTACTTGATGCACGTCGGGAGTTTAGTACTTTTACTTTCGAACTGTTAACAAAATGATGTATTTCTTGGTAGCCAGATTGGAATGAATGTATACCATGAATTTCCCATTTCCGTCTAAATACTTGTGTATAATTTTATAACACAATAACTATACACTTGTCAGGTGTTTTAACTGTTTGCTCTGTACGGGACATAATAATATCCCATGCCAATATAAAATATTAAATGAAACACCAGGTTCATCATTAGTAGACGAACTTCTATTAACCATTTCATAGAAGCCTAGTGACTAACAACTTTCAATAAAACAATAGTAACTGATCTTGAAGCTAACATTATTAACTGATCTTGAAGCTAACATTATTAACTGATCTTGAAGCTAACATTATTAACTGATCTTGAAGCTAACATTATTAACTGATCTTGAAGCTAACATTATTAACTGATCTTGAAGCTAACATTATTTGCGGACTTAACATGTAACAACATCGAATATATGGACGGAGATGCGGTCTTCTGCATGAGCACAGCACACACACAAAATAATAGTTTTGCCTATAATTGCTGATCGGTCTATGTATCTCAATATATGTGAAGTTTATTGAAAATATGAGTGTTTCTGCACAAAACATATATATCGCTATTTATAAGTGCAAGTGCAAGGTTGCATTAAGACAAATAGTTCACACGACGGTAGAGGGCACTGAAGTTTAAACAGTGGTATATTAAAGGGTTTTATTGACAGATGTTCGTGTTGTTATGTTAAGGCCATACAAATTTGGTTCTATGTTTATCGTTCCCATGATTTTTCGAAACCTACCAACCAGGCAGGAACAAAACAAACAATGAGTCGATAAAAAAAACATTTCCACAACTTATTCATGGCATTGGTACAAGTTATAGCAAATCTTTACCAGCAAAACTGTTATATATTATCTTTATATTGGCAACCTACTTTACAACAACATTTTAACTGTGTAAATTGACTTGTTGCACACTGTTTTTACACATATTGGTAAAAACACCTAAAAGTCTTTTTTTTCAATTTTTTATATGCTGTCCAACTCGATTGTTCACATAGTCAAAATTGTTGTTTTTTTCGTCCAGGCATCCAAAAACCTACCAGCCTGTGGACGATAAACATAGAATAAAATTGGTATGGCCTAACTAGAAAAACTGCAGCATCTAGACTAACAAACCAAAATATTCTGTGTTAAAGAACACATAAAAAATATGCCACCGCCGATGTCTACGATATTTTGCTTCAGTTTCGTTTTTATTAAAAACTATTATAATGTTTTGTTTAACTATATTACAGTAGATATTTTTATAATAATTGTAATACAGTGCTGTATAGGCAGTTTGACAAATCAACCAGGTAGAAATCGGATGAATCCAACGAGCATGTTGATGTGTTAAGCTTCTACTGTTGCTGCAGCTACTTTCATAAATATTTACTTTACATTTAATTTGAATCAAAACAATATGTGTGAAGTCACTCTATGTACGAGAAAACTAAATAAAGTTCCACAAAATACATTGGTGTTGGATATGTGGCTCTATTTCATTCACTTACTTCAAATTTTATAAGAAGTTTCTGTTGAATATCGTTATTAGGTTCTGGCTTAAGCTGCAATATATAAGTAATTAAAGCAGGCAACACCTCCATAACCATTGTTTTCGATTCAAGTAACAGCACGCAGTTTTTTTTTCAAAAGCCATTAGAAGCTATGTCATGTACTGTGTGATCTCCTATAAAGATCATCAACAACAACAACAATCATCAAATGCACTTTCTTTCACTGAATACATTTATACTTCATCGTATTGTGTTCGAAAGACCTGTTGGTTCGACTGTATGTCATGCATGTGTTCTGGTAGTAAAGTGTCGTTGTTTGATGTGTCTACATGCGTATTTGACATTCAATGTTATAACATGTAAACGCCGCAGCTGACCATTCAAACACACACGCATCAGGAATTATCTGTTGTATTCATTTACCAACGCGCAATGATCTCTTTTCGAAGCGAATATCATTAAATAACAAACACGTTCAGTCATGCTCATCAATTGTCTTCAAATGTGCTCTGCACAGTTGTTTATGTTTCATCGAAACGAACTAACGGACAGATTATATTATAAAAATTACTCGTATGATTGCGTTGTGAAATAATAAGGCAAGTGATGCCGGCTGTATGTCAATTACGATATGGTGCCGGGTAAAATATGAAATCGCCAGGAATTTGAGCCAACGCTACTGTATCACGTTATATCTTTCTTATGAATGCATAAAACTACATGACATTTGGAGTGATTGCTAATCGAAGATTGAACAAAAAGTGTGTCTATTTAGATTTTGGGGAACTAAACTATTTATTTAGATAAAACTGTTTAAACTCGAACGTAGTCATTGTTTTGACTTAAATTTCGACCTTCAATCATATTGTTTAATATCTTTCATGTGGTTTCCTGTGCTAACGGTGAATTGCATCTGACATCTTTATATAATAACGAATTTAAAAAAGAAAACAATACATACACAATCTATATATACTGTTGTCTATAGTTTATCGTTATCGATGACTTTGGGCCGGTACTACGGTGTACGTAAGAAATATAGAGTGCGGGCTAGGTCGGGTACGTTTGACTGTAGTTTATGTGTATCTGTTATGAAAGTGAGCAAGCGAAGCGAGCGAAACAACATTTATAGCATACTTATCCAGGAGGCCCGGTGCGCCCGCCCCCCCCCCCTCCCCTGGATCCGTTAGACAGAAGGATTGACAGTCGGACATGGTTAATACTATATAGTCTCTATATATCTTTTACCATAGAAAACGATAGACTTATAATACGCAAAGCCCGGATTGGCACGTAGTGATCATGGATATTTTCCCTAACATCGCTAATCAAGACACAGGGCAGGCTAATCCATATTTCATCACAAAACGTAGTTTTTCTGCTTCGAATTCGCTTGGCCAAAACCAGCCGACGTCCATATATAGCCATTTAAATTTCAGTACACTAGAGAAAAAATGCATCTCACTAAATATACAGTACACCAGTCTAAGCTCAAAAAATTATATATGATATGCTAAAATAAAATACGTGCATAGGTATCGTAATTCTTGTTTTGTATTTTTTCATTACAGTACTGTAGAAATTAAATGTCTGGTGTAAAGACGTAATTTTATAATCAAGGAACAAATGTCATTATTAAAGTAATTTTGTAAAATATATTGCATTACCATTAGCACGGTGATCTTGGCATCGATATTGGACCAACACGAAATCATATGTTCACTTAGGATTAGTCACGCACATAGTTTTTGTAACTGTTACTTGTTTTGCTACGTGCAAAACTAATTCGCTTTGTTAACACACCATGTTTGCTTACGCCTTGTAATGTCCACTTTAATGTAACCACTGATAGTAAACGTTTGATAGAATAAATTTCTAAAGATTGATTTTCTAGATGTTATTTATTGCACTCTTGTGTTGTTTTGCATTAGCATCAAATTGTTGCTGTGCACATGTCAAATTCAAAATTAGGCTTTTAAGGTCTTGTGTCATTAGTATTTAACTCTTTAAACACTTTGCATATAAAATGAGGACTGCGCAGCAAGAATATATGAGGCATGTCGTGGGAAACTGGGGCTTAATGCATGTTCAGTCCGTACAGGCTAATCCTGGACGGCATTTTCCGCTTTTATGGTATTTTCTGTTTCAAGGAAGTCTCTTCTAAACGTTAATTCTATGTAGGCGGAAAGTCCCGTCCTGAATAAGCCTGTGCGGACTGCACAGGCTAATCCGGGACGACACGTTGCACACATGCATTAAGCCAGGTTTTCCCACGACACGCCTTGTTTTGATTGTATTTTTCAACAATAATTTACTAATTATCATACACGTATGTTAATATGTTCTTCATAGGCTCGTTAAAAAGTTTATTTTTTGCATACATATATCCTTAATAGAAACATGTTCAGTTATAAAATACAACATACATTCAGAAAATGGCTGTAAAATAAAATTAAAAAACTGCGCTACCCAGTAAAGAAATGTGTTTTTGAAGTCCCCATTCAAAGTATGGGACGTTGTATTCAGTGGGGCAGTTTTGAAAACCAAATAAAAGTGATTGGTTTAACAACACTCGCAGCATGAATTAATATGAAGTATGCAATAATGTGGCATTGCTTTTCCAAATGACTTCTTGTTGGAAATATTGAGTAGTCTTTAACTCAGACCTAACGATAAATTACCGAACAACGAATGTAAAAGAAATAACGCCTGGATATTTAAAACATGCCATTTAACATGAATTAGCTAAACATACAAACAATGTACATTCAAACTATTGACATGATGCTTTTATAAGCAGACACACTGCACCTCTTGTGGAAATAACTTTCCCCATTATTCCACGGGGAGTAGGACTTCTGATTAAAAACAAACGTTTAACTTCTGCAGAGCTTAAAGCAGGATTTGTCATTGAAAATGAACTATAAATATGCTCATGTCACAGTTTTTAAGTTGTGTTAATCAAAATATCTTTAAAAAGAACCGTGATACAAATATGGGAACCCGACCTAAAAGTTAAAGTAATCAAACAAACAGACAATGTATTTATTAATTGCATCATACAATGCTTTTGTGTGACTGCTTTCAAGTGAGAGAGAGAGAAATACATTTTATGCTTCGAAAAATGCCACTTTCGTAACCATGAGTATTTTAGAGCTTCAATTTAAACACAATTTGTCGCTGCGCAATATTATATAATACCGAGATTCCGGACACGTGTGGAAAATCTCTATTTATGTGTAGCTCGAATTCAGATGACTGGCAAAGAATATTTTATTTTAAAAAAACTTTTCTTTTTGATGAAATAACATAATTTTGAGATATTTTTTATAACAATCTTTATTTTTGCCTTATAAAACCCTTAATATAATATTTTATTTAAAAAATAATTGACGGGATAGCGTTGATTATTTCGGTAATAACCAACGGTGTGTCGTTCCGATGTTGGTTATTGCTATCGCCCTCGTGGTTTATTTCCCATGCATCGAACTGCAAACCGTTGGTATACATGTTGTATATTGTGTACACGGGTCTCTTACCGTCAACGAAGGATCTAAAGATGGAGGCGTGTCGTGGGAAAGCCGCGCTAAATGCATGTGCGTAAAAGTGTCGTCTCGGATTAGCCTGTGCAGTCCGCACAGTCTAATACAGGACGGCACTTTACGACACTTTACGCACATGCATTAAGCCCAGTTTTCCCACGACACGCCTCGTATATACTTTGTAATCTCGTGCGCCTTTTTCGGAGTTATATGCATGTATCGCGTTATGTTCATCGAATTCCTAGCTCAGTTGACCGACATCGTTCTTTCCACCAAACTTCTAACGGTACAAGATTAGAAACAGTTGGTATGTTTATTTTATTTCTCGTTAAACATTTTCAGTCAAATATTTCATTATATTACGGTACGCGGTAGACGATTCCACGGAGGACTTGCAAATTAGCTTTTTATTGTAGACAATGTCAAGGCTGTATGGCGGACGTATGACGTCTTTTGTTTAATGGGCAAGAACACTTAGTTCATTAATCTAGAAGAACGATTAATGGTTCGCAACGTTTCAAAATATTCATGGCAATTAAAGCTGTTATTTAGAATATCGCTTTGTTTTCCATGTAAACAATCTATGCTTATGAATACACGTAGCAGTAAATGTTTATTCGTCCATTATGAAGTTTATGTTTATATTAATTTAAAATACGTGATCCACGTGGCTCACAGCCGAGACACTATTATATAAATAGCAATCCCATCACAGACATGAACATTAATCCTCAGACGATTAATTAGCAGAATGCTGCTTTTAAGGGATAAACATAGTTTCGAAAATAGTGAATAAACCTACTTTTAAAATAATAGTTCTTCGTCGAGCGAACGTGACCTGATGTAAAGTTATAAAAGCAATGCATTTTGTTTACTCTCTTTACAGGCATGTGCGATGTTATCATGTATAACGTAATCACACCCGTTGGCAGGGCACCAAATTGAAATTCTTACCTTGGTTGGGAATCAATGGGGAAGTTTAATTACCCACAAGACTTTGCCCGAACGAACACAATTACAATGTATCCGTGTGTAAAAAAAAATGCGAGTTTGTTGATGGCCTATATTTGTCTTGTAGTAAAATATATACGAGGCGTGTTGTAGAAAACCCCGCCTTGATGCATGTGCGTAAAGTGTCGTCCCGAATAAGCCCGGGTTTCCCACGACACGCCTCATATACATAGGACCAAAACAGCTAAACAAATGCGTATATGTCATTATGTTAAACTCAGTTTATGTAGATGTATGCAGCGTTTAAACTTCCGAACGTCATTGGCATTACGCAAGTGGTACTTGTGATAAGGTCTGGAAGTAGCGCATACACTATTTACATGTATTTAATAGGGTTGGATATTTGTATTGAGACATTAAGAAACACCACCGTTTGCCTTAAAACATTTTTTCACATGTATTATTTAAAAAATCGACGATATTCGCCATGCGGTTGCCCAATATGCGTTAAGATACAATGGTGTTCTCGATACGAACTAACTTATTGCTGTCCAAGGTTCAGTGATTTTCAGAGAAGTATCTTACTGAATATTCTCTTCGACATCTTTACCAGAAATAGTAAAGATTAATTGAACATTTCGATTGAAAGGGACAACTCATTCGTTATCACCAATTGCCAACTTAGATGTACGAAAAACGACACTTTCTGGAGGTACACAACCAATAATGTTACAATCAGATTATATAACGAGCACTTGAAGTTAAGAATGTCTGGGCACTCAAATGGTTAAATTAACCGTAACGTGAAATGCATTTTTATTGCTACACTGACCTCTTGTTAGATGGACGTAACAGCACACTTATCAGTCAACATATACCTTACAGCATCATCAAGTCATAGACAGAATTAAGATACTTCAACAAATTCTGATATCAAAGTGTATTGCATTCATGTCCAGGTGTTAAACGGTATTTTGTATTTAAACTGCCATTTGACGCTGCTATGGGATTATATAACCATACCTATTTCAGGTCGAAATCCGCACTAACACCGTTGACCGTATACCAATGTTTTTTTCACCTGACAGTTTCATCAAACAATTATGTCCTAGCCGTCTGAATGGCTGAAAACATTGTCAATAAAATCTTGCGTTACTCCTAATTGCAGGTGTATATGAGCCATTGGAGTGTCTCAAATGATGAACAATAAATAGATAATATTATGATAAACAATGTATAGAAAACCCAGAAACGGACGGAGAGTTTCATTAAAAAAAACTTTATTTTCATATATCTCCATTTCGCAGGTACGCAACACTTCAAGTACATTTATCGTTACCATTAAACAAATTCGTTTGCAGGAATACATATATGTGTAGACGTGTATTCTTTGTCAATGATCTTATACTAAGACACTCTCAATGTGTAGTATGATACCTTTGCTCCGGCGAACCGCCATATTCAAATCTTAGCGACAATTAATTCTAACACGGCAAAGATAAGTTATAATATAGTATTCCATAGATAAATTAGGAAAATAACCGTGGGTTATTTAGCAGCAAAGTATTGGCGGAGACTAGTGTTTGAAAATAGTTCCGGAATTTGAATAGTTCCGTAAAATACACGTTCTTAAACGCCCGATAGCAAAATTGTGACAAACAAATCATTTCTGCTTTATGCAGCACAATAAAACCGCATATGAACTACATAATTTATATTTACGTTCACAAAAAAAAGCGTTGACGTTTTGATAATATGCTTTTAGTTGGCGCTTGTGTGTATAAAATTCCACTGTATTTATCTACAAGTATGACATCACATTGATTCTTTGAATTTTATTATCAATGAACCTTACGCCATTTGCTCAACGTTTATCAATAAAGCTGACGCCATATTGATTTATTATTTATTGACGTCACTGAAACGCACATTTGAATGTATTTCGCGGAAAAATATAGTTCTCAGTAATAACCTTTAAAAATACAGACGCATTATAAACAAGATCGTGTAAGAATCGAAATATTTGACGGGTTAGCGTTGGTTATTGCGGTAATAACCAACGGTTTGCAGTTCGATGCATGGGAAATAAACCACGAGGGCGATAGCAATAACAAACATCGGAACGACATACCGTTGGTTATTACCGAAATAATCAACGCTAACTCGTCAATTATTTCTTAAATAAAATATGATATTAAGGGTTTTATAAGGCAAAAATGAAGATCGTTATAAAAAATAACGCAAAATTATGTTATTTCATCAAAAAGAAAAGTTGTTTTAAAGTAAAATATTCTTTGCCAGTCATCTGAATTCGAGCTACACATAAATAGAGATTTGCCACACATGTGTCCGGAATCTCGGTATTATATAATATTGCGCAGCGACAAACTGTGTTTAAATTGAAGCTCTAAAATACTCATGGTTACGAAAGTGGCATTTTTCGAAGTATAAAATGTATTTTCCTTAACTTGAAAGCAGTCACACAAAAACATTGTATGATGCAATTAATTAATACATTGTCTGTTTGTTTGATTAATTTAACTTTTAGGTCGGGTTCCCATATTTGTATCACGGTTCTTTTTAAAGATATTTTGATTAACACAACTTAAAAACTGTGACATGAGCATAGTTATAGTTCATTTTCAATGACAAATGCTGCTTTAGGCTCTGCAGAAGTTAAAAGTTTGTTTTTAATCAGAAGTCCTACTCCCCGTGGAATATTGGGGAAAGTTATTGTTAATGAAAACATTTCCACAAGAGGTGCAGTGTGTCTGCTTATAAAAGCATCATGTCAATAGTTTGAATTTACATTGTTTTTCCAACCAGTAGTCGTTTGGAAAAGCAATGCCACAACATGGCACACTTCATATTAATTCATGCTGCGAGTGTTGTTAAACCAATCACTTTTATTTGGTTTTCAAAAACACATTTCTTTACTGGGTAGCGCAGTTTTTTAATTTACACAGATGCTTGAAGATAAATGTTGGAAAACTGCCCCACCTGCTGGCAGCATTGCTTTTAAACGGAACAAAATGATTTGAAGGAGTTTGGTAGAGGGTCTGTCAGGGTTTCTGTGAAATTATTTCAAAATCCAGCAAGTGGTTTCTGACGAGATTGTAAAAATTGCATATTTACAAATACGGTCAAACTTCGCAACCCCCTGGCTGACATGTTTTTTTTAACAAATCACAAGTATTTGAAGGAAATTGGCAGATATTTACCCAAGGAACAGTACTATGAAATTATTTGGAAATAATTACTGACGAGAAAATTGTCAATGTTGCCTGCAGATACAGCCATATACGGTCGAATTTCTCCACCCCTGGCGGCGATGTGTTTTTTTTTAACTATTCAAAATGTGCAAGTTTAGTCAACATCAAATTAAAATTTAATTATCCATGGAGACTGAAAGCCAATTGTTGACCAATTATGGATTTTTTCACAAACAAGGGGCAATAACTATTGTCTTTTTAGTCCGATCTGGCCCAAATTCGGCCTTATGGCTAAGCACAAACAGTGCTAGTTTGGTCAAGATTAGACAAAAACTAAAGCTCTACCCTGCACGTTGTTCTGTTTTTTGCTTTCTTTCTAACCAACAAGGGGCAATAACTTTGATGTTTGTACCCCAATCTACGACATTTTTGGATTATTCTGAAATCTTATGCTCATACACAAGCTGTGCAAGTTTGGTCAAGATCAGGTGAAAAATGAAGTCTTTATGTTGCACATTTCACTGAAAAAGGGGCAATAACTCCAGTGTTCCTAATCCGAACTGGCCCATTATCGAACTTCGCCGAGATCTTATGGTCATACACAAACTGTGCAAGTTTGGTCAAGACTGAATGAACAAGGCAGTCCAAAGGACAGCTTTACCCCCCGCCGTAATCCTTCATAAGATTTTAAAGGTGACTTTGAAGTATCACACTGACCTTAATCTGGCACAGTTGGTCCAGATATGAAAGTACAGTTTCAGAAATTTAGATATGGAGCTGACACGAAAATGGAGGCTCAAACATTTTACATTTAAGTGTGGCCTTGACCTTGAGGTGGCAAGACTGCTCCATGCCTTCTGCACATCGCCTCAACGTGATAAACATTTGAGCCAAGTTTTATGAAAATCGTTCAAAGGGCATAGGAGATATGGAGCAGACACAAAAAAGGAGGCTCAAACATTTGACCTTCAAGTGTGACCTTGACCTTGAGGTGGCGTGACTGCCTCATGCCTTCTGCACATTGCCTCAACGTGATACACATTTGAGGCAAGTTTCATGAAAATCCTTTAAAGGGCACTGGAGATATTGAACGGACATGAAAATCCAGGCTCAAACATTCAACCTTCAAGTGTGACCTTGACCTTGAGTTGGCGTGACTGGCTTATGCCTTCTGCACATGGTCTCAAAGAGCAAATCATTTGAACCAAGTTCATGAAAATCCTACGAAGGGTATAGGGGATATGGAGCTGACACGAAAAACGGACACGAAAATGGAGGCTCCAAAATTTAACCTTAAAGTGTGACCTTGACCTTGAGCTAGCGTGAAAGGCCCATGCCTTCTGCACATCATCGCAATGACCTAAACATTTGAATCAAGTTTCATGAAAATCACTCAAAAGGCTGAGGAGACATGGAGCGAACACGACATGGAGGCTCTAATATTTGACCTTCAAGTGTAACCTTGAGCCGGCGTGACTGACTCATGCCTTCTGCACATCGTCTCAATGACCTAAACATTTGAGCCAAGTTTCATAAAAATCCTTTAAAAGGCATAGGAGATATGGAGCGGACACGAAATGGAGGCTAGAATATTTGACCTTAAAGTGTGACCTTGACCTTGAGCCGGCGTGACTGACTCATGCCTTCTGCACATCGTCTCAATGACCTAAACATTTGGGCCAAGTTTCATGAAAATCCTTCAAAGAGTATAGGAGATATGGAGCGGACACGAAATGGAGGCTCGTATATTTGACTTTCAAATGTGACCTTGACCTTGAGCCGGCGTGACTGACTCATGCCTTCTGCACATTGTCTCAATGACCTAAACATTTGAGCCAAGTTTCATGAAAATCTTTGAAAGGGTATAGGAGATATGGAGCGGACACGAAAATGTTACAGACAGACGGACGGACAGACGGACGAAGGGCATTTCTATAACCTCCCTCCCGCTTCGCGGTGGGGGATAAAAAACGAAGTCTCTATTGCGCCCATGTGCCAAATTGTTGCGCATTATGGACGACGGACGTCGAACGACGCAGGACAGTCCCTCTATACCAATAGCTCACCGAGCACTTTGTGCTCAGGGAGCTAAAAACACTAAATTGAAATGTATACAGATATATTTATGAAAATACATGTCAAAGAACAAGTACAACAAAAGTTAAATAGTTTATTGCACATTTACTTATTAACAAAATACAAATACATGATATGGCAGTCAAGCAATTTTGTTTTGTTGGTTTTTTTCGCCGTTTTTAACAGTATTTCAGTCATATCAAGGCGGTAAGTTAACCTACTCACACTTTTCCTGGGCAAGCTTAGCCGATCTAAGCGGCTTTCCAGTATTAAGTGCACATACCTATGCCAGTAACTGACAACTGCCCTACTTGAATCAGAGTTAGGGGGAGAATTGCCGTAGAAATAATTTCATGACCAATCCCCACACAAGTTATGTGGCCCGGCTGGGGTTCGAACTCACGATCCCCGGATTGACAGTCTAGCGCTCTACCAACTGAGCTAGCCGGACCCGGCTAGTCAAGCAATACACTCACGTCAACATATTTAATGAAAATACCTACAATAAGTATGTTAAAGTATGTATGTACGATATTTCATATCAATTATTGTTTATAAAAAGCAGAGGGAAGTGTCAATAAACCTTGAAAGCAAACAGAAAAAATGGCGAAGGAAACACTTATATATGAAATAGATTAACAAGTACTAGTGTCGACATTGACATCGTTCATTAGTGTGGTGTAACCTAAATCAACTGTCAAGTCAACGTATAATCATGCATTTGAGCTGCCGCTTGTACAGACGAAAACTATTTGGTGATTAAAATCTAGCTTAGTGTGCGTTTAAAAGCAATATTTGTTCTTAACTTGTATTATATAGTAAATAGAAATATGTTAATTAACTTTATTTTGTTAATTGTATTTACGCCACTACATCTGTTCGTATGATCGTACATAAAACACACTTTAATTTATATTCAACAAACATGCAAAAGATCGCACATGTACCAATATGTTACCACCAGGGTATCCCCTTGAATATTCCATTGAAGATGTAAGGTATATCATAAATTACTTGATTTATGATACGACTGTATATGCCAATGGACATAATCATAGCATTTGTTTTACAATTTACAATACACAAACTGTTGTACTTCTGATCCCGATGTTCGTGATTGTCAACTTATGGTTTTGCAACAAACATATTTGTTGTGTCGTTAGAAATATAGTAGAAAAGGTGTTGAGTGTCACCGTTCGTAAGATAGTGAAACTAAACAGTTCAAATTCCGAATAATTAGTCTTTTATCCCCCTAAAGCATAACATAAACTTTGTTCTACGAAACAATATTTAATTTATTTAACAATATTTAAATTATTTAACAATAAATACTAACTGGAACTATAACAATGTAAGGATATATTGTAAACCACTGCAGGCGTCAATCATTGCAATAATCCAACACAAAACAAAAAGCGGCCTCTGAAGAGTATCATCTTTGTGTGTGATATATGACAACCATCATGTGATTTACATAAAGTTTGATTTGCGTTCTACAACGGTTGTGCAAGTACGCAGCAAAATCAAGCACGAGAGTCTTACAGAGCAAAATCAAGCACGAGAGTCCTATAGAGTTGTATGTGTTTTAATGTTAACTGGAAGTACCGGTAACTGTTAAATGCGCTTCACGATCATAACTTAACTGTTCTTACTATTTAATACTGTTATAACATGTACAGATCCACATTGCCATGTACCGCACGTTTACAGATCCACATTGCCATGTACCGCACGTTTACAGATCCACATTGCCATGTACCGCACGTTTACAGATCCACATTGCCATGTACCGCACGTTTACAGATCCACATTGCCATGTACCGCACTTTTACAGATCCACATTGCCATGTACCGCACGTTTAAGTCCATTAAGCACAGTTATGACAAAACATAAACATGCTATTGAAAATACTTAGTAACCAAACACATGCACACAGAAATGATTCTTGATCGCTAACGATTGTATCATAATCCTAAACAAAGTATCATATGTTACAGTCAAACATATGCAACTCGAAGTACAACCTGTGTACATCGAAACAAATATTGTTAATAATACATTACAAATAACATTTATTATTTACATATTTAACTTCCAGGACATGACGGCCACTGACTAGCTAAACATAGTTGACGTTTAGGGGTAATTTCCGTCATAACTCATAAGTCGGCCGGCGGCACGGTTAGTATGCCGGTTGGTCGGAGCACGTCAATACCCTTGTGTAGCGTACACACACGTGTGTATCCAAGTCGCACAAGCTCGTTGGCAAACTGGGAAAAAAAAACACACAGAAACAATGTAAGAAAATTAACCCCACGTTAACCAAGCATTTTTCGAATGAGTGGCATTCTACAGCTGGAGTGCTTTGCAACAGAGTTAGACCGTTTAATTATATTTAATTAAATAGTTTTTCAATAATGAGGTTACCCCAACCCCGATAAATTATGTGTTGGCAACTAGCAAAGCGAACATCTCTTTGATCCCTTTGAGTCATTTGGAATAACACTCGAAATTTTGCTGGTCAATATGAACTGCGCCGTTTATGGTTTTGCTAGTAAATGAACGTTGTACTTTATATTAAGGACGATCGGGACTTACTACATCAAATACTGTTTGAAAGTTTTAATTTCCATGGATGACTTACATTAGATGCGTTTCTACCCCTGCTTCCTACAACGACCTTGACCTGACCCCTATTCTGCTTAAGTGTTGACACAGCGGAACACAGAACGAGGTCCCCTTCCGGTGAGAATGCCGACTGGAAAGGAATATTGATACTACCCGGCACGGTCCCTCGTCGGAATCTAGGTGCTTAGTCGAGGAAAATCCCCCCAATGATAATCGTCAGTATGTTGTAAACGAATCAACGGGATATTACTGAGAATACTGTTACATAACATTTAGGAGATTGCAAATATGTTAATAAACAAACGCGTCAAACTGAATGGAAACGATACAAAAACTGTATTTCAGCCTTGACAGCCAGAAGTTGTTAGGACATACAAATTAGATTTTATGTTTAACGTCCCCATGATTTTTCAAAACCTACCAACAAGGCAGGAAAAAACAAACAAGTCAATAAAAAACGAACATTTTTCTGTCACAACTTATTCATGGCAGTGGTCCCAGCAAGACCAAATGTTTATTTGCAAAACTGTTATATATCATTTTCATTTGGGGAACCTACTTTAACACAGTATTTTAACTGTAATTTGACTAGTTGCACACAATGTTTACAAATATTGGTAAGGAAACATCTAAAAGTCATTTTTTTGTTCAAATAGTGTATATCTTTTCCGATTTTTCACATTGTCATAATTGTTTTGTATTTCGTTCAGGCATCCAAAAACCTACTAGCCCGAGGACGCTTAACATAGAATCCAATCGGTATAGCCTCATCAGAATATGTGCAACCGAGGACGCTTAACATATAATCCAATCGGTATAGCCTCATCAGAATATGTGCAACCGAGGACGCTTAACATAGAATCCAATCGGTATAGCCTCATCAGAATATGTGCAACCGAGGACGCTTAACATAGAATCCAATCGGTATAGCCTCATCAGAATATGTGCAACCGAGGACGCTTAACATAGAATCCAATCGGTATAGCCTCATCAGAATATGTGCAACCGAGGACGCTTAACATAGAATCCAATCGGTATAGCCTCATCAGAATATGTGCAACCGAGGACGCTTAACATAGAATCCAATCGGTATAGCCTCATCAGAATATGTGCAACCGAGGACGCTTAACATAGAATCCAATCGGTATAGCCTCATCAGAATATGTGCAACCGAGGACGCTTAACATAGAATCCAATCGGTATAGCCTCATCAGAATATGTGCAACCGAGGACGCTAAAATCCAATCGGTATAGCCTCATCAGAATATGTGCAAAGCACCTTCTGGCTCTCGAGGGACGATGTAGTTCGTTCTTGTTCAAAAGTCTAGAGGTAGTGGGAGTAGGAGTTGAAGATTTTGATGTCGGTGTTGTCTAGAGGTAGTGGGAGTAGGAGTTGAAGACTTTGATGTCGGTGTTGTCTAGAGGTAGTGGGAGTAGGAGTTGAAGATTTTGATGTCGGTGTTGTCTAGAGGTAGTGGGAGTAGGAGTTGAAGATTTTGATGTCGGTGTTGTCTAGAGGTAGTGGGAGTAGGAGTTGAAGATTTTGATGTCGGTGTTGTCTAGAGGTAGTGGGAGTAGGAGTTGAAGACTTTGATGTCGGTGTTGTCTAGAGGTAGTGGGAGTAGGAGTTGAAGATTTTGATGTCGGTGTTGTCTAGAGGTAGTGGGAGTAGGAGTTGAAGATTTTGATGTCGGTGTTGTCTAGAGGTAGTGGGAGTAGGAGTTGAAGACTTTGATGTCGGTGTTGTCTAGAGGTAGTGGGAGTAGGAGTTGAAGACTTTGATGTCGGTGTTGTCTAGAGGTAGTGGGAGTAGGAGTTGAAGACTTTGATGTCGGTGTTGTCTAGAGGTAGTGGGAGTAGGAGTTGAAGATTTTGATGTCGGTGTTGTCTAGAGGTAGTGGGAGTAGGAGTTGAAGACTTTGATGTCGGTGTTGTCTAGAGGTAGTGGGAGTAGGAGTTGAAGATTTTGATGTCGGTGTTGTCTAGAGGTAGTGGGAGTAGGAGTTGAAGACTTTGATGTCGGTGTTGTCTAGAGGTAGTGGGAGTAGGAGTTGAAGACTTTGATGTCGGTGTTGTCTAGAGGTAGTGGGAGTAAGAGTTGAAGATTTTGATGTCGGTGTTGTCTAGAGGTAGTGGGAGTAGGAGTTGAAGACTTTGATGTCGGTGTTGTCTAGAGGTAGTGGGAGTAGGAGTTGAAGATTTTGATGTCGGTGTTGTCTAGAGGTAGTGGGAGTAGGAGTTGAAGACTTTGATGTCGGTGTTGTCTAGAGGTAGTGGGAGTAGCAGTTGAAGACTTTGATGTCGGTGTTGTCTAGAGGTAGTGGGAGTAGGAGTTGAAGACTTTGATGTCGGTGTTGTCTAGAGGTAGTGGGAGTAGGAGTTGAAGATTTTGATGTCGGTGTTGTCTAGAGGTAGTGGGAGTAGGAGTTGAAGACTTTGATGTCGGTGTTGTCTAGAGGTAGTGGGAGTAGGAGTTGAAGATTTTGATGTCGGTGTTGTCTAGAGGTAGTGGGAGTAGGAGTTGAAGATTTCGATGTCGGTGTTGTCTAGAGGTAGTGGGAGTAGGAGTTGAAGATTTTGATGTCGGTGTTGTCTAGAGGTAGTGGGAGTACGAGTTGAAGATTTTGATGTCGGTGTTGTCTAGAGGTAGTGGGAGTAGGAGTTGAAGACTTTGATGTCGGTGTTGTCTAGAGGTAGTGGGAGTAGGAGTTGAAGACTTTGATGTCGGTGTTGTCTAGAGGTAGTGGGAGTACGAGTTGAAGATTTTGATGTCGGTGTTGTCTAGAGGTAGTGGGAGTAGGAGTTGAAGATTTTGATGTCGGTGTTGTCTAGAGGTAGTGGGAGTACGAGTTGAAGATTTTGATGTCGGTGTTGTCTAGAGGTAGTGGGAGTAGGAGTTGAAGATTTTGATGTCGGTGTTGTCTAGAGGTAGTGGGAGTAGGAGTTGAAGATTTTGATGTCGGTGTTGTCTAGAGGTAGTGGGAGTAGGAGTTGAAGATTTTGATGTCGGTGTTGTCTAGAGGTAGTGGGAGTAGGAGTTGAAGACTTTGATGTCGGTGTTGTAGCAACCGTGAATAGTCAATAATGTCAAAATGTTCGATATTTCTTTATTTATACATCAAACGTCTTCCCCACATATAATCAGAATTTATATTAGCATTCTATATAACAAGAGCTGTCGGAGGACAGCGCGCTCGACTTTTCTTGTGCGTGTCAGAGTTACTGGCATTTTTTTCTAAGACGTGAAATCTGGAAATTCAACGAAAACCAAATTTTTCAGCACATCAATAACTTTTTTAGTAAAAGTGACCTTGACCTTGACCTCCACCCACCCCAAATGCAATCCCAAGCGAGGTCTCGATATAAGGTATATATGTATTAAGTTTCATTAAAATATCTCAATGCATTTCCAAGTTATTGATTGGAAACCGTTTATCTATTTTTAATAATGGTGACCTTGACCTACCCCGCCCACCCCATACGCAATCCCAAGCGAGGTCTTGATATATAAGGTATCTCTGAAGAAAGTTTCATTAAAATATCTCGATGCATTCTCAAGTTATTGAGCAGAAACCGTTTTTCTATTTTAGTAACAGTGACCTTGACCTTGACCCTATATGCAATCCCAAGTGAGGTCTCGATATAAGGTATGTATGTATTAAGTTTCATTAAAATATCTCAATGCATTTCCAAGTTATTGATTGGAAACCGTTTATCTATTTTTAATAATGGTGACCTTGACCTACCCCGCCCACCCCATACGCAATCCCAAGCGAGGTCTTGATATAAGGTATCTCTGAAGAAAGTTTCATTAAAATATCTCGATGCATTCTCAAGTTATTGAGCAGCAACCGTTTTTCTATTTTAGTAACAGTGACCTTGACCTTGACCCTATATGCAATCCCAAGTGAGGTCTCGATATAAGGTATGTATGTATTAAGTTTCATTAAAATATCTCAATGCGTTCTTAAGTTATTGAGCGGAAACCGTTTTTCTATTTTTATTAACAGTGACCTTGACTCCCTCCCATATGCAATCCCAAGCGAGGTCTCGATATAAGGTATGTATGTATAAAGTTTCATTAAAATATCTCAATGCGTTCTCAAGTTATTGAGCGGAAACCGTTTTTCTATTTTTAGTAACAGTGACTTGACCCCACCCACCCAATATGCAATTCCAAGCGAGGTCTCGATATAAGGTATCTATGTATTAAGTTTCATTAAAATATCTCAATGCCTTCTAAAGTTATTGAGCGGAAACCGTTTTTCTATGTTTAGTAACAGTGACCTTGACCCCACCCACCCCATATGCAATCCCTAGCGAGGTTTCTCTATAAGGGTATCTATGTTTGCAGTTGCATTACAATAGTTTAATCCGTTCTCGAGTTAGAGAGTGGAAACGAAAAGTTGAGACTCTAGCTTACCGAATAACTTTAACCTGTCCATAGTGTGTAAAAAGGCCCATAATTTTGGCAAATTTCAAACTAGAGTTATCAAAATTGGCCTATGAGTTCATTTTAATATAGGGAATGAGTGTTCTAAGTTTGAATGAAATCCCTTAAGCAATTCCTGAGAAACCAGCTAACCGAAAAACTTTAATCTGTCCATACAGTTTATGTACAATTTCTGAAGTGTAAAAAGGCCCATAATTTTGAACTAGAGTTACCAAACTTGTCCTATAGGTTCATTTTAATGTGGGGAATAAATGTTTCAAGTTTTTATGAAATCCCTCAAGCCATTCCTGAGAAACTAGCTTACCGAAAAACTTTCACCTAGCTCGGACGCCGACGCCGGGCGAGTAGAAGAGCTTGCCTTTTTCTTCAAAAAGTCGAGCTAAAAATCCGAAGTTTCAATTACGTACGCCAACCACGTTAAGAGACGCGTGCAATTTGAATATAATTAAAATGTTTTTACACCAGTAATTAAGAATGTCGTATAAAGAAATATACATCTGAGTAGTCATATGGAAACAACTAAAATGAGCAAATATCGTCTGTATACTGCGTGTTCGACCTTTTATCTTAGTTCTTGATGCACCAAGGGCGGAAGTAGTATAAACGAAGTATGCTCGTTATAACAAAGATGTTTGTTAACCTATACTGTTAATCAAGCTAATTAAGAGTGTATTTGTTTTGTTTTACTTTACTCGTAATGTGCTGTGCTTTGTTTATTATAATTACATGTTAATTAACATAAAATAAAAGCCTTCGGATTGAAGAGGAAATATCTCGTTATGAAAGGCTGCAGACAAGACCTATCCATCGGGATATACATGTATGTGAGTCGAACTGTAAAATGCATTGGTGTTCGTTATCAAAGTTATATAAACCCTAAAAAGGTATTACACTTTACTATTATCTTAGATTCTTCGTCACTACCATAGTCATATACTAAAAGGATACTCGTCTGGACTCCTCACGTCGATGACTAGCAACATCGGCTTGACGTGGGGAGTGGTCTTTGTAGGACTCCTTGGAGCGCCGTTACCAAGATAATCACCCAGTTCCAGCAGGTCCTCCGCGGAAATACGCGGACACTTCTCCGATTTCAATTCTTCCAAGGATAATGGTTCCATCGACTGAAGAAGAATTATTTATGAAAGGTCTTCAGCAAAATACACATACACAGAAACATCTCTAAATTGTTCCTATGATAGTCTTTCCTTAGACTGAAAAACACAAATAAATACTCATATCTCACTCGTTTCAATATTCATTTCAGTTTCTTAATGCCAAAGTTGACAGAAACCCGTGTATATCAGTTTAAGTATAATTAACAAAAATTAAAGTTTAAAGTAAGCATTTTACCAATTCATTTGTGACCTGTTCGTTGTAGTCTCGTGAGTAGTATGACACAGTCGGCGTATCCTCGGCTTTCTTCGCGACAGGCCGGGCATGCTGGCGGTAGGTGGCGCTCTTAGGAGTCCTGCAGAATATCTGAATGGAGTCCTTTACACACTGCTGAATGTCGATCTCTGAAATAAATACAGGGCAGTAATCAGTGCTCGACGTTTTGGCGAAGAAACACAGTCAGCATACATTACATGAACTTAAATAACAAACAATCCCAAAAATGT
This sequence comes from Congeria kusceri, assembly GCA_027627225.1. Classification (NCBI taxonomy): domain Eukaryota; kingdom Metazoa; phylum Mollusca; class Bivalvia; order Myida; family Dreissenidae; genus Congeria; species Congeria kusceri. Next base: position 58,025,818 of record CM051036.1, on the reverse strand, counting down.
CCATAAAAAGACAGAGAAAATGGGAAAATACAGAATACAGAGTACACATCTTGTCATTTATTATTCTACTTTTTGTAAAAGTAAAATTTCATTCTGATAAGTTGGTGAACAACAAAAATGTTACAAAAAATCTTACAACATACATTATTATAACGGATACCGATTAGGAATCTAAATTAACATAGTATAAATATTTGACCACATACGTCTAGACACACATTTATGAAGAAAAACATACCTGGCATATCAGAAAACAACAATATACATTCGTTGAATCCAAACGACAACAGACGATCGTGAAATTGCTGTAGAATGGCAACACCCACACACAGTGGAAACGAGGAGTTTCCAAGCAACAAAGTATCCCAAAGATGATAGACTTTGTGCAGAGGGAAAACATCTGAAAATTCATACGTTATAATAGAAAACCATGGTAAGTAAGTAAGTAAGTAAGTAAGTATGTGAAATAGGTAACTCGATTTGTTGCTGTAATTAACATATCACGCCATTATCAATGTCTTAGTTATAATAAAAAAAATTATGTTAATCAACTATGCCACTTTATTAAGAGATTCGTTGTTGCTTATTTTTAAATTTAATAGTTTTTACCTTCTGAACACAAAACAAATAGTTTGTGAACATAAGAAACTGTAATCGCAGTCTTGATGCAAAAAAATTTCTACATGCACAACTATTAAAAAAAAAAAAACGAATATAATATTATTTGCTGAGTGAAATGCAATCAGAAATCTTTCAAATATATAGCTTTAAAACAAAGGACAGAATGTGTCTGCTTTTGACACAGGCGATTTTTTTGGATACTCAACAGCCATGATTAAACAGGAAAATGTAGCGTTAACATGTTTATAGTTCTTAAAAACTTCTTTTGTTGTTTTATTACACACAAAACACAGAATTAATTAAGCAAGACTCATTACGTTTAATTTAATGTCATCATCGTAATATATGATTTATCTTGAGATAATACGTGTTTGGTCTAATAATAATACGTTTGTCTAATACATTTCAAATAAAACTGAAATTCGCGTATATATAGATCCTTTGTCTGTGTCGCGTCATATAGCAGATTTACGTTTTAAGAACAGACTCCATCACGGATCAAGGTAATACTCCAAACCATGCAGATGTCTATCAATGTCAGAAGCCCACATACCCTCGCTTCGGTAATTTCCGGTTTGAGAGACGAACATTAATACAATGTAATTTAAAACCCAGAAGATAATTCTAAAGTACGTCTGGTACGTTTTGCAGACAAGAGCACTTGTTTTCTTATACTGCATAAATGACCCAGTGGTTCTTCAAGACAACCCGGAGAATAAATCATTCACGGTTTCAAAAGGCTTTATACTTTCTCTATAATTTGCGATCATAAAAAGCTTTAAAAATTAGTGGCCGATAAAGAATTTTAATAACTGGGTTTATAGAAATGTGAATAGAGCCAAAGATGACCATTCCACAATAAAGTATAGTAAATATATTAGATGAAATATGAGTTATCAATAAATATCTAGTTGCAAACATTTTGTCCAAATGAAACTAACATATTTTTAATAAATTGCAATGACGACTGTTGCGACATAATTTTAACATGTGACGTACAATAATTATCATATGACTATGTTGAACATAATTAAAACGTGTGTCAGATCGGTTGCGGAGCCTGTTAATTGAACACGGACCTGTGGAAGCATAACGAGCATTGAATGTGAAACTGGTATATGTGCTAAACATTTCCATATCAGATACATAGTTTCGCATTCAGCCCTCGAATTAAGTTATTGTTTTGAGTATGGTGTTCTCAGTGAAAATTGCAGACGAAACCAATTCACTTACGAGCAAACATTGTCAGGAACCATGGAATCGCGTACAACTGGAAAATAAAATCACATTCGTACAACTTAAATCAATATATGGTACGATCGTGAGTAATTTGTGCGTACATACAATCCGAATATATGTAAATCGATCGATTCGAATTGCCTCGCGTATAATTCATGAGTACAACAATAATAAAATTGCAACGGTCTACATACATCTGGAATGAAGCCTATCCCTTCCATGTGATTCGACAACTCCGGGTTGTGGAAGGCAATCAGATGGGTGAACACCGCCAGGTATTCTGCAAATGTGCCAGATTGTGACATAACAACGCACTGCACCGAAAAGCATTCGTGTACTTCGCACAATAATTCTGATCGCATTTAAATTGGTTTATCACAATAAGGATACGTTTTTATTCAATGATATATTATACCAACAAATTACTTAACTGTTCCAGATTTAATCCAGTCTAATATCAAAGCTAAGCCGTATAACAACTAACAACGTCAGGCAACACACTAAGCTGTATGTGCACCTTTTAAAGACTGGTTGTATTCAAATTCAGAAATCTTATACCGTAATAAATACACTCATGTTTCTCAAACCAGAATATGGTACTGACCTTGGATAATTGGCGAATTATCTTTCAAGAAGAAGTTGTACAGATATTTGGGGATAAACGCCTTAATGCAAGCATACGCCAGAGCTGCAAATAGGAGATATCAAATCATCCAATCAATCAATACGATCATCAATGATTATGAGCAACCGGGAATATCACAATTTGCGTACATATACATACAAACATATTTTTGCATCATCCATTCAATCAATACGATCATAAATTATTATGAGCAACCGGAAATATCACAATTGGCGTACATATACATACCAACATATTTTTACATCATCCATTCAATCAATATGATCATCAATGATTTTGAGCAACCGGGAATATCACAATATGCGTACATATACATACAAACATATTTTTGCATGCCTGTATACTTGGTAAAATTATGTCGAAACATCATAGTATTTACGTTCTACGAGATAGGGCACGCGTTTTCACTGCTTCAGTGTATGCTACATGACAAATTACTAAGCATTTCCCAATAACACTTGAACATTTTGTCTTGAAAATTGCATAAGGTCGATGTACCGTAATCAGTATTCTAATAACAGCTTTGGAACCTTACTATCAAACATTGAAATATGCTTTTAACTCTGTTTTTTTTTTAATTGTTATTATTAGTACAATTGATATTATTAGATTACCACTGTAGCACTTGCATACATAAATGTTCATACTAAGGAATAACATTATTTGGCCATTCAGAAAATTTCAATAAATTGTTCGTTAGTATTTTCTTAGAATTTAGTAAAATGTGAAGAATTAAATTGTTCAATAATTACACACGCAAGAACCAGTGGTGATATTCCATTGTCAGTAATTCTCTTACCCAATTACAACAATTAAGCTAACAACTTTTTTTCACCGGCAGCTATTATTTAAGCAAAAAGTTTCCGACACTGAACCGGCGAATTAATTAACTGGTTTCAAAGAATCTTGCGACGAATGATTTACGTCAAATGTTTCCATTTTGTGTAGCACTGGCAGCTGTCATTGAGAAGAACCTGTTTTGAAAATTGATATAAAATCAATAACAACATTCCAACTGTGCATTATTGAGACGAATGAACTACAGAACTATAAACGAAACTCGTTCTAAGACACTTTGAAACCGCAGAAAGCGTTATGTAGTACACAAGCTGAAAACTTTATGTATATTACACCCACAGAACATGGATAAGAGCATACTGACAATAGATTCTTTGCGAAATAGGCCAATGTAAAAGCACACATTTGCTTTATAAAGGCTACACAATTATTAGTTGCGGCTACTCCCAAGGGCAAAAAAAACAACATTTAAACATATCGTCATTATAACACACACCGACATATTATAACACATACCGACGTCATTATAACACACACCGACATCATTATAACACACACCGACGTCATTAGACGTCCTCACATTCTAACGTCATCCAAGCGTATTGACATAAGAAAAAATAATATTTAGCCTCGTGGAATTTGATAAGCTCATGGTTAAAAGAAACTTAGTTCAGACATCAAAACATTGTATTGACCAACCTTCGTCGTTGAAATGCAGGGCGAGGAAGGGGGCGCACAGGGAGTCCAGTCCCTGCCAATAAACATACTGCGGATGGCTGACCACCCAGGCTTTAAGGACCCGCTTAAACTTGGCGTGTGCCGTCGGTGACGCAAGCAGTTCGTGGTACTGGTGACACCGGGGAATGTCCACAGCGATCTAGGAAGAAGATAATAAACAGTGTGCATCATGTTTACTGTTTCACCTGTATTATAATGTACGATCTAGAAAGATAATAAACAGTGTGCATCGTGCTTACTGTTTCACCTGTATTATAATGTACGATCTAGAAAGAAGATAACACACAGTGTGCATCATGTTTACTGTTTCACCTGTATTATAATGTACGATCTAGGAAGAAGATAATAAACAAAAGTGTGTATCATGTTTACTGTTTCACTTGTTGTATTATAATGTACGATCTAGAAAGAAGATAATAAACACGTTGTATCGTGTTTACTGTTTCACTTGTTATATTTGAATGCACAATCTAGAAAGATAATAAACGGTGTCTATCATGTTTACTGTTTCACCTGTATTATAATGTACGATCTAGAAAGAAGACAATAAACAGTGTGTATCATGTTTACTGTTTCACCTGTATTATAATGTACGATATAGGAAGAAAATAATAAACAGTGTGTATCGTGTTTAGTGTTTCACCTGTATTATAATGTACGATATAGGAAGAAAATAATAAACAGTGTGTATCATGTTTAGTGTTTCACCTGTATTATAATGTACGATATAGGAAGAAAATAATAAACAGTGTGTATCGTGTTTAGTGTTTCACCTGTATTATAATGTACGCTCTAGGAAGAAAATAATAAACAGTGTGTATCGTGTTTAGTGTTCCACCTGTATTATAATGTACGATATAGAAAGAAGATAATAAACAGTGTGTATCATGTTTACTGTTTCACCTGTATTATAATGTACGATCTAGGAAGGAGATAATAAACAGTGTGTATCATGTTTACTGTTTCACCTGTATTATAATGTACGATATAGGAAGAAAATAATAAACAGTGTGTATCGTGCTTACTGTTTCACCTGTATTATAATGTACGATCTAGGAAGGAGATAATAAACAGTGTGTATCATGTTTACTGTTTCACCTGTATTATAATGTACGATATAGGAAGGAAATAATAAACAGTGTGTATCGTGTTTAGTGTTCCACCTGTATTATAATGTACGATATAGGAAGCAAATAATAAACAGTGTGTATCATGTTTAGTGTTCCACCTGTATTATAATGTACGATCTAGAAAGAAGATAATAAACCGTGTGTATCGTGTTTAGTGTTTCACCTGTATTATAATGTACGATATAGGAAGAAAATAATAAACAGTGTGTATCGTGTTTACTGTTTCACCTGTATTATAATGTACGATATAGGAAGAAATAATAAACAGTGTGTATCGTGTTTACTGTTTCACCTGTATTATAATGTACGATCTAGGAAGGAGATAATAAACAGTGTGTATCGTGTTTACTGTTTCACCTGTATTATAATGTACGCTCTAGGAAGAAAATAATAAACAGTGTGTATCATGTTTACTGTTTCACCTGTATTATAATGCACGCTCTAGGAAGAAAATAATAAACAGTGTGTATCATGTTTACTGTTTCACCTGTATTATATTGTACGATCTAGAAAGAAGACAATAAACAGTGTGTATCGTGTTTACTGTTTCACCTGTATTATAATGCACGAGCATACAAAACCAAGACAGATACAATAAAGTCGATATATAAATACGTAACGTACATGTAGCATAAACACGTTTAAATGTGCGTTTGCCTGTTCCGCACAAAGTTGTTTTATTTTAGTGAAAATAATTAGCAGATGAAGCAAATATAACAACGAACAATTAGCGCCAGTACCACAATGTTATAAACTGTGCAAGTTTTGTTTTATTGTTCAGTTAACGTAACAATATTTTATGTAAGTGGCACGTGTCTTTCAAAGGTTATTAATCTAACATTCTGTCTACAGACGCAACACGTACCTGCCGATCGGTACCTGTGGGCGTTTCCTTATCAATACTATCATAATCTGCCTGGACATCACCCTGAAAAATACATAACTGGTTACAAAAGATAGTGTTTATCTGGTATAGAAAGATACAATTCACGTACCGCAAAACATCATTACATTTTAGTAATTTGAACATTTCAGGCTACATGGTGGTCTGGAACATGTATATTATAAGGGAACTAGTGGTCTGGAACATGTCTATTATAAGGGAACTAGTGGTCTGGAACATGTCTATGATAAGGGAACTAGTGGTCTGGAACATGTCTATTATAAGGGAACTAGTCCAAGTCAATCTCCTGAGCCTTGTGCACGAGATATATAAAAGATGTTTGAATATATTCCCGTTACACAGCGATTATTGTTTTGACCGAAAGCGATAACGTATAGGCGTGCATTCTGCCCAAAACAATCCTCTAAACATATATAAGCACTATCCATGGTGATATTTTTTTTAAAAAGAACGCCTTTAAACATGTAGATAATTGCAATTACAAATTCCTCAAATATTGGCGATTGCTGTTTACCAAATGATAATTATTTGAATTATAAGGGAACTAGTGGTCTGGAACATGTCTATTATAAGGGAACTAGTGGTCTGGAACATGTCTATTATAAGGGAACTAGTGGTCTGGAACATGTCTATTATAAGGGAACTAGAGGTCTGGAACATGTATATTATAAGGGAACTAGAGGTCTGGAACATGTATATTATAAGGGAACTAGTGGTCTGGAACATGTATATAATAAGGGAACTAGTGGTCTGGAACATGTCTATTATAAGGGAACTAGTGGTCTGGAACATGTCTATTATAAGGGAACTAGTGGTCTGGAACATGTCTATTATAAGGGAACTAGTGGTCTGGAACATGTATATTATAAGGGAACTAGAGGTCTGGAACATGTATATTATAAGGGAACTAGTGGTCTGGAACATGTCTATTATAAGGGAACTAGTGGTCTGGAACATGTCTATTATAAGGGAACTAGTGGTCTGGAACATGTCTATTATAAGGGAACTAGTGGTCTGGAACATGTCTATTATAAGGGAACTAGTGGTCTGGAACATGTCTATTATAAGGGAACTAGTGGTCTGGAACATGTCTATTATAAGGGAACTAGTGGTCTGGAACATGTCTATTATAAGGGAACTAGTCCAAGTCAATCTCCTGAGCCTTGTGCACGAGATATATAAAAGATGTTTGAATATATTCCCGTTACACAGCGATTATTGTTTTGACCGAAAGCGATAACGTATAGGCGTGCACTCTGCCCAAAACAATCCTCTAAACATATATAAGCACTATCCATGGTGATATTTTTTTTAAAAAGAACGCCTTTAAACATGTAGATAATTGCAATTACAAATTCCTCAAATATTGGCGATTGCTGTTTACCAAATGATAATTATTTGAATATGTGTTGAGCAGCGCAAAGCTACTGAAGGCAGCTTGTTTAATAATTATTAACTTATATAGGAATTAGTATATATCATTTGTAAAATGCTACAGCTCTAGCCCATGTGCAGCATAAATAATGTAATATGATGTTTATTCAAATGCGCCCCGAGTATTATCCTAAACACTGAGTATTTCACGAAATTGGAAAAAGACATATACATGTATATAATCGATGTAACTACATTGTTAGATTAGAAGTACCTTGACATCCAGGATGGCAGCCCATACGAGGTTTCTGAACAGCGGAGGTATGTCCACTCTGGACTCCCGTAGTATGTCGTTACGTTTATAAGGATATCCTTTGATCAGACGCTCGTACAGAATTACCCTGTGGAACTATACAACGTAAAGAATATACAGTACGTGCCACGCGAAACCCGCAAAGTTCGCGAAATGCGACGAGCTGATTTGATCGCGAAGCACAGATCGCTCGCTCGCGATGTCACGAAATTTCGCTAATTCTCGCGACGAAAATTCGCGCTTATTCGCGAACTTCCGTGGCGAATAATTTTGTCCCGCCACGAATCGTGACGAGAAAATAATTAGTAAAATGCACACCTGTACGCAATATTTTCACTTAGCGGTGAATAAATAATTCGTGTTAGAAAACTTTGTGGAATTGATATTTGAATGTAATCCTTGAATTATATTAGCTACACAATCATTCAAATTAAGATGTGAAATTTGTTGCAGAAGATTAAAAATATAAAAGAAATACACTTTTTATTGTAGATATGAAAAAAAAAAGCATTCATAATAAACGTTATATTGTTGGAGTAAAATTTTGAAATGGGTATGTGATAGGGTGTGTTTGTTGTTTGTAAATATGTTCCGTTTATTATTTTCACGGCATGCTATTTATAAGATTGTTCTAAATAGGTTTTGGGGTAAAACTTCGTGTTTATTATTTTATAGTGCTTCGTTTATTTATATGTTGTTTCTGTTTGAAACCCAGTCTTGGATTTTGTATTCTATTTTGTTCTGGTTCAAAATGTACATGAATAAAACATTCAACATGTGATATGTGTTGTGTTTATATATGCATATGACCTATATGTACATGTATGTACATCTACATGCATGTCGAATATTATTGCTCTTGCATTGGTTGTCCCATCTTCGTTGATAACAACATAAGTGCACACATTGACTGAAAAAGAAAGAACAATTCGAGATTAAAATCGAACGCAAAAAATGTAATGCGAATATCACAATATTGACAAATATTCCACGGATTTAAAGGACACATTGTATAACGTGCATGTATGTTCACAAAATTACCATGATCGATGTCTACAATGTGCAAACGAATATTTTTATGAATAATTACATATACTGACAAGGAACATTAGTCATTGATTGGCATTAATAACATTCATTATAAATATACTAACTGTACTACATGTATGACTTAATTAGGGCGACTTTTAATGGAAAGTTATTGGTAAGAATAAGTAAGTTATATCTCAATGTATCGGGTCATAATTTACAAACATTATAAAACGAAACAGTAATAAAAAGTCATACAATAAAAGGCGTTAAATGGATGCTCGTTTTTCGTGCCTAAATTTTATCAACAACAACATTTATAGTTTAGTTTATTATCACGATGAAAGTAAGCGCAAATATAATTATGTGATAATTGTCAAGAATTTGTATACACAACATGTGAAAACACAGAAAGGTAGCTATGGTCAACACGCACTCACACCCACCCCTCATCGGGAACAGGTACTCTGGAGAACAAATTATGTTTTCTTTACCAAACACCAAACTTAGAAGAGGCTACAATAACCGCTGTGATGGTTTTCGTTTGATATACATGAGTATTTACATTTATTTTGTTTACCGATGAGTAAACAATAAGTAAATTTTGTAAATACATGTTACAATGAAACCATACGTTACAAATAATTATAGACACTTACGTGTATATAACCACCTTCAAAACAACTCAAGTACATGATTATTATAAAATGTGTCAAAACGTCGGTGATTTGCATCTTTATGATGATTATAAATACGATAACATTGAATATGCTGGTTAACGGGTGAGGATGACATATATGTACATGTAAACAAATAATCTGAATGGATATTATAAAAGAAGGAATGTTTGAAATAATTACGCCCATGAAGGATAATGCGTTTTTGTAATCATCACAAGAACCCCGTATACACATTCACATAACAATCGAAACAATTAATTAACGATTTACTAATAAATCATTTAAATGGACATCAGTTAATATTATTGTAAAAGTGACATCAAATTCAAATTAAGCGAATTAGTGAAATAAGGAATATACGTAAAAGGGGTGATTATTTATAGTGAACAAAAGAACAATCAGTGATTTATAATTTCAAGTTGATTTTAATGATTCTTGTCGAATTGTAAATGTTAACCTAAACGTATATACACACTATATAAATTCATTGTGACTTTTATATGCGTTTTCACTGTTTTCTTTGATTAATACTGTCAAATAATAGTGCTTTATTATATAATTATTTATTAATTAACCGTAATATAAAGGAAACAAAATTAATATATCTACATTTAACATACTCTGTGCGACGCACAATGTAGAATGTTGCTATATGACCGTAAACACTGTACAACTCTTAAATTTTAAAGAGCAGATGCACATATACCTGTAAAATCGTGGCGAATCGCAACGAAATTTCGTGACATATTCGTCGCGAAATCTCGCGCTGGGGCCGTCCGCCATATTTCGCGAATCGTCGCGAACTTTCGTGACGTCGCTTCGCGAATATTGATCGAAGGCTTGTCACGACAGCGCGAATTCTGCGGGTTTCGCGTGGCACGTACTGTATGTCCGTTTAACGTATTGAATACAACACGGGACATAAGGGTATAACCAACCATAACAAACATTGGTGTCATGATTAAGCGACAGAAATGCCGATTCAAGTTCACGTACAGCGGGCTATGGAACAATTTATCATAGTACTTTTATTCAAATAAGGCAAACTAGTAGGTTAAGTTAAGCTGAAAACTGCATGAAACACATCATATAAACACCAATATTTAACGCCAAAACAACCGGGAATATCGCACGTTTCCTAAATTGCACTTATTTCGCACTGTTTAATACAGCGTGTGTGTTGTTTTAACTTTTATGTATTTTGGTGAATTCTGTATAGTTTTTGGCAATTGGTCACTTCCATAAATAAAGGACCTCGTGCTGCCAATAAGAGTTCTCTCCTGCGGACGCAGCTGGAGTTTCACTGTGTTTATATTTAAACACCTTTGAGCTAAAATCTCAAGTTATTTGCTTCCTGGAATCGTATCATACGATGCTATGAATATATATTTCTTAACACAAACACCAACAATTATCATTTTCCATAACTCTATTATGAGTGGTTTTGTACATATATGTCATGTTTTTATATTGTTATAGTCCTTGTTCTATGTACAAAAGGGAGACGTTAATAAACTATTCTGTCTGTCTGTCTTTTCCATACAGGCGTTAATTTCTCAGACAATACATACACAAGTGTTTACAAAATAAGTTTTTTGCTTCCTCAATGTGATCGAATACAATTTATATACCGGTACAAGCACTTAACGTCCTGACGTGCAATGGCAGCTGGTTTATATACCGGCACAAGCACCTAACGTCCGGACGTGCAATGGCAGCTGGTTTATATACCGGCACAAACACTTAACGTCCGGACGTGCAATGGCTGATAGTTTATATACCGGCACAAGCACCTAACGTCCGGACGCGCAATGGCAGCTGGATTATATACCGGCATAAGCACGAGACATCCGGACGTGCAATGACAGCAGGTTTATATACCGGCACAAGCACTTAATGTTCGGACGAGCAATGGCAGCTGGTTCAACACAGGCTTTAAGACCTACTTGACAGCACAGCGTATAGCATACAGTCGGACACGTCTTAATGAACACGTAATATATACAGATATACCAAACAACATATTTGCACGTTCTACATGGCGTTTATATAATAAACGTTTAATTAAAATACTCAGACATCTTAAAAATTAATTTATGTTAAAATTATCGAAGCCTTACAAGTCATTTAGAGTAATGTACCCTCTAGTCGATATTAAGAACCGATAGATGTTCAGTCATTCTTAACAGTAGCGACCACCATGATCCGCAATGGGATTTATAGCAAAGCCTAATTATGTTAAACTCCGACAAGCGCCGTTGACAGTATAAGAATGTTTTTAAAAGACATTTTCGTATAAAAGTCCTAGCTTTCCGAATGGATAAACATAGTGTCAATCAAATACCGTCGTACGGACAATTGTACTCGTAAACGAACTACCCGGTATACAAATGTACTGGCGATTACATTCAAAGGCCAGTAATAAACCTGGCGAATGCATTCAAATGTCAGTTACAAACCTGGTGTTCTATGTCTTTTTCTTTTATCACAAGAGGAAGGCTGGCGGTGTTCGCGAGGTCAGCGTTGCTAAGCGACGTGGGAAGTGCGTCACGCGAGCTATTCCTGGAATGTTAACAAGGTGTTTTTACAGCACAGACAAACAACTTTTCTGGGGCACAAAGAAACTTTTGTCGAAAATATCCGACAGATGTTCCATATAATATACAAATATGACAAGATTTGAAATACACCAACAACGACACATATTTGTTATGGAGAGGAATTCAATAATTCCTGCCATACTGGTCTCTCATAGACACCGTTCAATTTAAAAGGTTGGTGATTGTTTCGCCCGCTTCAACCAAAGACTGTATTTTCAGGCTATTGCGAAACGTGAAACATAGAAATCAGTTTTCAATGAGGTTACAATAGCGTCCATAACCGTTACGCAAGCCTGTTATTGAAGCAGTAAATACACCTCTGATTCCGGTATGAGTATGATCTACCTACTATTTCATGAAGTATTCATTTCAGAAGGACCGTCATATTGCGACTGGCCTTGTAACTAAGTTGCAGTGTGTCACTGGGGCTGAAACTTGCATTATTTATATAATAAGTAATTCAAAAAGAACCTGAAGGATCAAGACTATTTTATACGGCATTTCCTTCAATTCCAGTGGCAAACGTCAATTGTTGTTGCAAAATGCAATGCCTTAAGTCTGAAGGAGACTGTTTTGCCCTATTTATAAAATAGACAAGGTTTTATTGTAAATATTGGATAATCATAGTTTTTATTCAGTGTACGTTTTATGTGAAATCTTAAACACTGCTTTCTAATCATACTATTAACCATAGCATGTGTTGTAAGTTTTATCAACGTATAAATATTTTATCAGATTTATATGTCTCTCATAACTCAATCTGAGTGGTTTTGTACGTGTGTTTTATTCTTACCATATTTTATATATGTATATGAAATCTCATGTACGAAAGTGAGACGTTAAAAAAATATCTGTCTGTCTGTCTTTATATGAGGCGCGTCGTGGGAAAACCGGGCTTAATGCATGTGCATGCACTTTCCGCTTTTATGGTATTTTCTGTTTCAAGGAAGTCTCTTCTAAACATAAATTCTAGGTCACAATACACTAAATAAATAAGAGATGTAGGGCTGTACTCTCTAAATAAATCAACAAGTTTAACTCGAAGACATGTTTTTAGGTTTAGACACTTGCTTTGATATTCTTTTTTGGAGGTGTTGGTACGGTAAGCACTGGTATGCACAAATAAATCACTGATATGTTTTAAGATTAGAGACTACAGTATGACACTTGCGCTGAGGCGGGTTACACACTCTGGGTACACAGGCGATTCTAAAAATAAATCGCCTCTGGTACATCATGCGACATTTTTGGACTACCTTCAATCACATGATCATCAAAAATGGCTGCGCCTGTAAGCTACAGTATTGAACTTTCGGTCAACAAAATGCACACGAAAATGTTGAAAATTATTGGGAATTATTATAAATAAAGTGGTCGGAGTTTATAATTACTCAAAAATAACAGTACGGTAAATAATATGATGCCATTCAGCTGTGGAATAATGATATATTCAGCTCAATTTGAAGCCAACTGGAGTCTGGAAATATGCTGAGTAATCTTCAGCATCATTTCTGTGGAACACTGAAACATAGGTACTAGTGTTTCATAGTTACGGTGCTTTTGACATAATTCACTCAACACCTTGATCGTCATGTTACTTGTCCACAGGTAAAGATGTTTTAAGTTTATGCAGAATGTGTAACTGTTATTTTGCTTTCTTTTTCTTAATAAATGTAGTATACACTACCAAATTTTGCTTTTGTCAAATATACTGATTGATGAATCTGTAATATTAAAGTTGTATCAATACTTATTTATCAACTGTCCTGCACATTTAAATGTAAAATAAACCTGCCATTTCTGCATGAAATTGTGTGTTGAAAATTAGCTCATATACTGGTATAATATGACTTAAATTTTTGGATTTGCTTAATGACATTAATAACATGCTCCTGATAATATTAATCAAATGTATTATAAGAAAGCCACTCACTTTGATACTATTATGGACACCCAGTCTCGGATAGGGATTTCAATTGATGCCAAATCCTGCTTTTTGATGCAAGCAAATTGCAATTTTCTCATTTCTGACTCAAGCAAATATTGTGCCTTGCATCATATTGATCCAGTTGTTTTCAATAGCCAACTTCAAAAGCACTAAAAAAAAAAATATTTTTATAACACTCATATTTTGTTTTAATTGAAAAAAATGATCACAAAACAACTTTGGAACACCGCTTTTTCAAGTAAAAAAAAAAAGAAAAAAAGTACGGAAACACGTCTTGTGGATCTTGCAGCACACTAAATCATGCTAAAACCAAAAATGAACACGTTTTATACAATATTGATCTCTGTTGCATTAAAGTATGTAAACATATGCTAGTATTTTGACTGATTTCTATGAATTAAGTACACAATTTGACTCAGGAACCCCATATAATCAAAGCACTGAAAACGCAAGCCAGATTGCTTATCAGGCATCATTCTCAAATGCGTTTTCAAGCATTACATAAGGATTGGAGTTAGTATATTGTAACCTGAATCCACTGTAGGCGGAAAGTGCCGTCCTGGATAATCCGGGACGACACTTTACGCACATGCATTAGACCCGGTTTTCCCACGACGCGCCTAATATCATAAAATACCTGAAGTTTGTCTCTATGCATAGGATTTCTTGGAAGTGTTGACGTGATCATAGCCTAGATCTAACTCATTCTAGTCATACGAAGATCGGCGACAGAATTCAGTGATTAATTTCCTCACGTGAACATATAATGAACGAGTTTCAATATCAATTTACAACTTTTATGTAAGACTGCAATGCACTTGTGTTTGGTTTTACCTCACAGGGATAGTCAATAAACAAGTTCCAATGCCACAACACTTATTTGACTGAAATACACATGTTATAAAAGAATTATCAGGGTTTATGAACCTCAATAGTGTTCACTGAATGTACATATTTTCAACCTTGAAAAGTTTTATATATGTGCCTCTTGTAAATACTTAGACACATAAATGACGACATCTTATTTTTGAGGATGATAAACATCAAGATGTTACCAATTAATAAAAGCTGCTATCGAGTTGCATTACTGTCCAGACGTTTTCATGTTTGATTGGTGATTTGAACACGTACATGTATCTAAGACAACAAACATGCAAACCCATATATTGGCCAACATTGTTCAGTTGTGAATTAATAACTTACTCATTTTCAAGAAGAGGATAGTACGCCTTTTCCTCTATGTCCGCCAGCCTCTGAAATTTTAAACATTGAATAGTATTACATCACGTCCACCATCAATGTGTACAAACAAATATACACGTCGATTATCTAGTATCTATCTGAAATAATACGTTGAATTAGTTAAAAATACTCTAAACGTTCCCAAACCCGGGATTGAGGAATTTGACAATTTCTAAGTTTCGATTAGTTTAATAACTGATGGGATTTGTTCTGTCCTTTGACTAAAATGAGCAAAAAAGATGTTCAAATACGGAAAACTAACCTACATTTTATGTAAAAAACGAAACTGTTTATATATTAAATAACAAACATGTCGCCAACTTTCAAACCGTAGACGTATCTAGTCAATACTTTAAATCCGATAACAAAATCAGGGTACATGTTTTGCAATGGCATTCATGCATGACATACTAGTGTAAGGTTTAAATATTATTTATTATTATTATTTAGGTTTCGGCATTCAAATCAGTAATCTACAATGCTTCGCAAGCAATTTGGTTGTCAGAAACCTTACATGTACGATTATACAAATTGAGCGAACATTTCACGTTTCTCTAACTGATGCCCAGGGAATGTTAGGAGCAGTGCAATAAAGAATCCATTGTGACACATTGGAATTATCTTCAAGGCGTTAGCCCTTCTCTTATACAAAATATCTCAAGAGACGTCGCCTGTGATTACTGTATGAGAATATCCATTTCCTACGAGAGTCATTTGTCATCATTTAGCCATCTTATAAAATCCTGCTAACGATACAAAATACTGCGCAATTCACCTACATTAAAGCCACAAACACTATGAGATATATGACATGTATAAATTACATGTGAGGCGCGTCGTGGGAAACCCGGTCTTAATGCATGTGCACAGGCTAATCCAGGACGACACTTTCCGCTTTTATGATATTTTCTGTTTCAAGGAAGTCTCTTGTAAACATAAATCCACTGTATGCGGAAAGTGCCGGCCTGGATTAGCCTGTGCGGACTGCACAGGCTAATCCGGGACGACACTTCGCACATTCATTAAGCCCGGTTCCCCACGACACGACTCATATATATTTTTGCTATTATCTGTGTTAACTAATCAATGATGGTAACACTGAACCAAAATCAAACACCAAAGCCAGCAAAACTTAAAGTCAACAACAAATCCGATTTGTCTTATGATGTATGTGTAATGATGACATGAAACAGACGTAACTATCATTTAAGTCATTTTAGGAATAAGCTGTAAGTCAGCTTTAGTAACTTCCGGTGCGGATATACTAGAAAATAAATTATAAACAAGAAGGCCGATAAAAGAAGCAACGGAAGATTAATTCACTACAAATGAACAATATAATAAAACACCAAACTCTGTTCCAGCAGCATTTGTACAATAACATTAAAACCTGTTTATGTTGTTATAATGTGTTCTTATCTTAAGGAAAATACTTTAAGGTTAGCGGATTTGTTTCTACCACAATAAAACAATTTGATAAGCAAATAATTGATTTACTTTCCTGAAAATCTTACGTACTTGGTCGAGGAACATAGACTTTTGTATGGAAGGAAAATATGTAAATATTAAGTACGTGCCGTAGTTGGTCGAGGGATACAGACGTTTGAATGCATGGAAAATGAGTACATATGAAAACATGTCATAGCTGGGCGATGGACACAGACTTTTGTATGAAGACAGCGAGTACATATGTGTACCTGCCGTAGTTGTTCGAGGCACAGAGACTTTTGTATGGAGAAGAAACGAGTACAAGTATGTACCTGTCGTAGCTGGTCGAGGGAGAGCAGAACCACCCTGGTGTCCCAGAGCTCCGCCTGATCCCGCCCCTCCCCCAGGACGTCCCCGCTCTCCAGGGTCAGGCTGAAAGTACAGCGGCACGTCTGGGCCAAACGTCTTAAAAATCCTAAGTAAATTGCTTAAGTACGTTAGTTTCTCTTAACAGGAATACAGACATGCATATGAGCACAGTTTATACTAAAGTATAAGTATATTAAACTTCATGCTTATTATGTTATCATTTCAAAGGCTCTATATTGTATGTTTATAAGAATAAGCTATATTTTGGTGGTAATAAATGGTAGGCAGATCTAGAGCTCAGAACCCCTTGTAGAAAAAAAAACGCATTAAACAAAAGTCCAATTTGTTTTTTCTAATTATTCGCTAAATCAGCCTGTAACAGCTATGTATTATGTGTACACATGTTTTTGTTTCAATACATTTGCAGGATGTATGAACATTGTATAAAGTGTTTATCATGACATTGGCAGGATAATTGTTATGTACGTGTACTTGTTTCTCGGATTGGCACGGTGCAACAACATTGTATGTATTGGTTTCTCACATTGGCAGAAATCATGAACATTTTATGCATTAGTTTCTCATTGCATGTCATTTATATGTTCTATTTTTTCACATTGGCAGGATATGAACATTGCATAATCGTATATTAGTTTTCTCACACTGACAGGATTTATGAACATCGTATACTCGTATATCAGTTTTCTCAGATTTGCATGATGCGTCAACATTGTATGTATTAGATTTCTCACATTGGATTTATGAACATCGTATATAGTGATTCTCACATTGGCAGAATGCAAATCATTTATATGTTTTAGATTCCTTACATAGGAAGGATGGTTACGGGCGGTTTAGTCTTGATCATGCCGACTTTCTTGAGGACCGCCCCCAGGTCCCCGCCTGCCAGTTTCCACAGATAGTAGACCTCCTCCATGCTGCGCTCCGACAGGTAGTCCACGACTTCATCTGTTATGTTACATTAAAATTGCTTTCAAAAATATATAAGTATAAAACAAAATAAATAAAAAATATATAATTATACATATTTTATCTTAAGCACTAAAGAGGGTGACATTTTTCTGACAATGGGGTTTGTTGATAATGATCAACATGTGTTAATAGAGAGAAGATATAGATTCAATAATATTTACACAAAATGATCAAAATGTCCTTGACAAAACACGCCAGTATGGGGAACGATTAACAATTAACAATACCAATGTCAGTGTCAATAAACACTTAGAATATCGTTACAAAACTCATACACACGTGCACCGTGTTTCCGCATCGCCCACTATATATATAACAACGTAAATTGTAACCACGTATAACCAAGTAAAATATTCAATTAAATTGTACTATATTATTCAAATCATTACAACATGAAAGATAACTGAATACTAGTCATGCGTAATATACACTTAAAGTACTGTCCGTACCACAACTTGAGAAAAAAGCATTATTAATATGTTATTATTACAATGCATTTTAAAATACATGTATAAACGACGATACTCAATTAATTTGGGCATTTCTATACAATAAATTTAATGTCATCTGTCAAATCGGCAAAACAATGAAGCTAAATTTCATTGCTCCCAACATTTATTTAGTTCTAACAAGATATATTTGTATCTGTTTTACCTAAAATGACAAGTCGCTCTTGTTACCGATCAATGGTTCTCAGAGTAACGAACATGATTTCATGGATAATTGTTTTCAACCACCGAGTACCAGACTTTCAGAAAGGATTCTTTTTTGTCAAAACTATGTTCAGAGATTTTGAAAATACCTAGTTTTTGTCCGTTTGTCGCACAAAAAAACGGAAGGACATTCATTTTGATAAATGGGAAATAAATGTCAAAGCTATTAAAGGCAATTATATTTTAAATATTTTGCAAAGTGCATTCAAAATGCTGACTAATGGTTTACGTCAAGACATGTACAATATTTCTATGGAAAAAAAAACTCAATTACAAGGCGCGGATACATGATATAAGAGCGAAAATATTTGGAATACAACCTTCATTTTGAGCCAATTTAATGACTGGATCTCACCTATTCCATGAAACAGGATTTGTTTATCTGGCTTTTGATTGGATATTTAGAACCTCGCCTTCTCAACAAATGTAGTAAACATTAGCATATGGATATCTATCATGCACATGGTTCAAGGACGTACATGTGCACGAGCAATCAAAATGTAGGTTACATTCTAATCAAGTTAATGCATCCATTTCATTGGATCAAAATATATGTTATATTCTAATTTACAGTTAGAGGGGGCGGAAACATTCAGTACTTTCCAACCTACAGATGCATATAAATTTTATTGAATTTGCAAAACAATGACAGTTGAATTGCGCGATATCATAGTTTTACTTCGTGAAGAGATGCTAGACGTCCACAAATGTGCCTCCGTCACTAAAATCAAATACTGACATTGTACGACCGGCGCAAGCCGCTCCCGCCCCGCATTCTAAATCCGCCTATGATTACGTGACGTATACTTAAAAAAATTGCTTTCCGTTGTATTAAGGTGGTTCCGTTACGACAATAGCTTATATATTTAAGTTTTTCGGCATAGCTGTCTAATATTCCTTTTGACATAGATTTCTTGCGATAATTCTATGCAGCTGGAAAACTGAATGCCAATAGAATTGGGCAAATTTCGTAATTTTAGGGAATGCAAACTTACAACAATGGTTTGATGTCTACCAATAACTGCTGCATATTTCTGGGGATTAAAGTGTACTTAATTGTTTACATAAGCGGTTAAAATAAAGTTATAGACATATCTTCGACATATACTCTAGAACTGAACACAAGTATGAACAATTTTACTCATTTTATGTCATGAACAGAATGTAATATTCATTCACATAATGAAATAACTATTTTGCTTAACCTACATCAGCGGCACGTTCTATAAATAGCAATTACAATGTTTCCATTGGTTGACCGATATCTGTGCTCTGAAACGTTTCGGAGCCATACGTAACAAATATACGTTCATCAATTAGCGTCCGGAGAATCATAGACCCGAGAATTTCAATAATGGGGAATTTATATTTATAAACTTACTGTGCATATTATTTTATATTTGTATTGCGGTTGTGTTTTATTAAGAATTATTTATCATTGCACCTTTTTATCAACTTCTCCAGTAGTTGTTATTCAATCTCTACAAATAGTTAACAGCTTTCTAAAAAATAAAATGTGGTAAAAGAAGTCTCCTAATACGTCGAAATGTAGTTCAATTTACTTTTACTTTATTTGGGTAGCATGAATACACTGTTTGCAAAACTAATGATACGTATGGTATATTATTTAAGATAACTATGTAGCAATAATGTACACTCGTCTGATATATAATAATGTTCATTCATTCCCGCAATTATTTTTTGACAATGCCAAGTTGTTAAATGTGCCTGACAATTTCATGTAACAATTATAGTAACGTAAATTACTAGCATATAGGTTATTCATATATCACCGGTGAAATCATGGAAGGTATGATTTATGGTTTATTCACGGTACACATATTAATAATGTTTGAGTTTATCTCAAATGAATTTTGGGTCCGATAAGTTTTCTTATGGTGTCCGAAAAATCTACATTCCAAAAAGTCTCCTTAGTGGGGACCAAACAAGCTGGGATCCGAGAAGTCATCTTGTCCCTCTTTAATTACGTTTCGGGTAAAAAATGACATCTCAATATGAATTTAAATTTAATAACACGTAAGTTCACGAGTCATAAATAAATCCATCAATCCATCAGTCTATGACCGAGTAGTGATTCTTGTCCTACACATGTGTCTCATTATACGGAATAGGTATACATCTGGAAGCTATAGTTTCAACAGTTTTCAATAACAGTGGACCTAAACGAAACACTTAACCAAGAAAAATGATTTTTTTTAGACGGAAATGGGGCCATAAATCAATCAAAATCGGATCTTTTCCTACAAACTAACCTCATCCTACTGAAAAGTATACCAATTCTGAAGTCTCTAAGTTTAATTGTTTTCAAGAGAAGTGGACCTCAGCGAAAACGTAGAAAAATTGACATGAATTAATCAAAAACTTAACCTAATAGTCAAAGTCGATACCAACACCGACGACGCTCAAGTGACGACAATAGCTCTTTAAAAAAAGACGAGCTAAAATGACATTACTGTTCTCAATTTGGCATGTAACAATCGTAACAATACGTTATATATACAAATGAAGTGCTCAAACAAACAGGCACGGATTCAGGACCCGGTTTTGGGGCTCTAGCCCCCCCCCCCAAGCTGAGCCCGGCGGTATCATTTCCAGACTGGGCTGTGATCTTATACAAGTTGTAAAGGGCTGACGTGTCAATAAGTATCCGTATATTGCCTTATTTTATGACCGTCGGGATTGGGCTTTGATCTTACACAAACAGTAAACAGCTGGCGTGTCACTTTGTGTACCGTATATTGCCTTATCTATCACTGTATCTGGACATTTAATCTGGAAGCTGGGTGGTACCATTTCATTTCACATTTATTCGCTCAATTTCATGCAAAACATGAACAAATTGAGGTCTTACAAAGATATTTACAATAAGAGGCTCTCTATAAATTATCAGTTACTGAAGAATAAGCGGTTGAGATGTTAGCAGTGCATGTTAGTCACAAGGAGAGTCATACGTACATAAACTTTGATGTAGCAAGTATGACAATTTATGAAAGCATACATAGCAGACATGTATAAATTTGTAAATAATAATTGCAATTAGCAACATTTTGTAATCTCAACACATAAAATATATAACCAATATTTCTATGACAAATTCATATGCTAAACGTGCGGTATATTTTTGTCTAGCTTTTAATATAATAATGTCACGCGTTATAGTCCGGTGTTTATTAAAATGTGTTTTATAAATTTACTAAGTTTTATAAGCTCTATGGTATTTTTTGTCTGGAAGAGTTCGTTTAGTTTTAATATATTTGGATGTGTGTAGTAGTGTTTTAGGTATGCACGGCGCTCCTCGACAAATTGGCGACATTCGAGCAGGTAATGGTATTCGTCACCAAGATTATTTTCGCAAAAGTTACAGTGCCTTTCGTTGAGCGGGGTGCCGTTCCAATTTCCGACTTCAATAGGTAATCTGTGATTTCTTGTGCGGAATTTTGCCAAATAGTGCAAAAGGGATTTTGGTAGCTTAGTCAGGTAGTGTTCAAGTCCGAAAACAGGCTTTATTAATTTATAAAATGAGCCGCTGGAAGAGTTTTCGACTAGAGAATACCATTCAGTAAGAAAAACATCTTCGAGTTTTTGTTTTATTGTGAGTTTAAGCCATTTATCATTAAGTTCTTCCTGTGTGTCCCAGACATTCATCAAACCACATTTAATAATGATTTGTTTAAGTTTTGCAAACCATGGGAATTTTTTGGCTAATGTATTATCGTTTGGAAGTTGGGAAATGACATACTTATAAATATTTGCGGACAATCTATTCGAGTTAAAGTTGTTGATGATTTTTGACCAGAATGTTATCATTTTCATTTCTATATCTAAAACGATCGGTTTTGTCCCAGATTCGCCGTAAACCATATAGTTAGGCGTTGATTTTTTTAACTTAAGAACATATTTAAGGTATTTTAGTTGCACTCGTTCTATAATATCTAAATTTCCTGGACCCCATATGTCGCTACCGTAGAGCAAAATAGGTTTGATGGTTTTGTTAAAAATATCTATTTGAAGATCAATCGGGAGATTAAGGCGATTTGAATTTCTTAGTAAACTAAACATAGCCTTTGTGGCTTGTGAAGCAATATGTAATTTGTTTTTATAGAATGAACCGCTTCTACTAAAATATACACCTAGGTATTTGTATTCGGTAACTATTTCTAGGTTTTGCATTTTATAATGAAAGTTATAGTTCGGTCGTCTCCCTTTCGAAAACACAACAATTTTGGATTTTTCTATATTAACTGTCAATTTCCAAGTATTACAGTATTCTTCATATAGATTTAACGCGTTCTGTAAAGCGGATTCTGTGTCCGCTAGTATAACAGTGTCGTCTGCGTATAGCAAAATACAGATTTTTAGGTAATTAAATAATTCATTTTGTGCTCGTTCGTGCAAGTGTATTCCATTATAATTTTCATTACGGGTGAGGAAGTCGTTGAGATCATTAAGGAAAAGAGAGAAGAGCAGAGGTGAGAGATTTTCCCCTTGCCTGACCCCAACTTTGCAGGGGAAATAATCGGAAAATTCTGTAACTTTGGATCCGCAATGATTTGATTTTTTCATGACACAGGATTTTATATTTGAGTACATGTTTTTAATAAGTTCGAAACATTTTCCATCGATATTTGATTTAATAAGTTTTTCTAGTAACCCCCCTCTCCATACTGTGTCGAAATCTTGTTTTAGATCTATGAATGCACAAAATAGCTTTTTTCTGTTGTTGTTTACGATCTGTATAAGATTATGGAGAATAAACATATTGTCTGATGTTGAAAACGATTTCCGAAACCCCGATTGACATGAATCAAGAACACTATTATTTTCGATATAACTAGTCAAACGATTATTAATTATGCGCGTGAATAATTTACCCAGGCAGCTTAAAAGTGTGATAGGTCGGTAATTTTCCGGATTTGTGGGGTCGCCCTTGTTTTTGTATATTGAATTAATGATTCCAATTGACCACGCTTCCGGTATAATTCCTGTATCAAGGACAACATTAAATAATTTAACATACACTTGTTTCATGAGACTAAATGACGATTTAATTTGTTCATTTAATATTTTATCCATTCCACATGCTTTATAATTTTTCAAAGAATTCATTGCCTTTTGGATCTCATTTTCTGTAATAGGAGCATTGATTTCATCATTATTACTGTCATTTTGGTATACGGGATCAGGACCAGCGTTTTCTTCTACATTTACTGATTTAAAAAATTCAAACAGTTCAGGTAATTCAGCTTCCACGTTGTTTGATTTCTTGCCGTTAATTATTTTCCAGTATGCCCTTGGCTCTGCGTCTTTTAAAGATCTAAGCTTAGTTATATTGCTGTTGGTGTACCTGGAATCATATTTATTAAGTGTATGTTTATACTCTTTACTTACTCTCCTAAGATTTGCCTTATTCGTTTCGTTTTTATTTGTTTTGTATAAATATTTCGCTTTATGAAAACATTTACGCGCACGTTTGCAGTCGGGGCCAAACCATTTGGAAAATTCTGATCGAGGGAGTTTGTTTGAGACACATTTCAACCCGAACGTGTCCTCGGCAGTGCTTAAGAATAAATGCGAGATATACGACACTATATCATTTATACTGTTTTGGCTTATATCATTATTGCTTATAATCTGCTCTAACCTTTCATTTATTTCATTAATTGTATTTCTGCATAAATTTTCATTGAATGCATGACTTTTCTTGGGGTCCCAAAGTTTAATTTCTGGGACATTTTCTTTGGGTTCTTCGACATGTGGTTTATTGTTAGCAGTTAAGCTTAGTGTTATAGGATTATGTGCGTCCGAGTAGAGCGAGTTAAATTCCAACACGTTAAGAGTGTTCACGTAATTAAACAAACTCGAATCGCATATGAAATAATCCACCGTACTCGATCCCTTACACGTTGTTTCCCCCGATGTATCTCCGTTCACTCGACCGTTTAAAATATAGAGATTGTTGTACTGCAGAAATTCGATAAACCGATATCCATAGTTATTTGTACTTCGATCCAAACTGTTTCGATTACGATACACGTTTTTACACTTATCAAATGCCGACATTTCTTTTTGGTATTCATCGAAAATATCCGTTAAATGGTTTAGGTTTAAAAAATCTCGATCGGCAGCAATATAATCCGAAATAAGTTTAACTCTCGAATTAAAATCCCCAAAAAGAAAGAAGTGGGTGTACTTTTGTGTTAAAGTATTGAAATCTAACTGTAAACTTAAGAACGGGTCTTCATGTGCATATCCTGATTATTCGGGAGGTATGTAAACTATGCCACACAACAGGTCAGCTTCAGTGCGTACAAGCAATTTTGATATACTAAACCACAGAATTAAATTACAATCGGTATCAATAGTAGTTATATGTTTAGATAAATGCTTTTTGACAGCTAGACCGATACCGCCCGATTTTTTATTAGACATACCCTTTCTATTTTTTAAAAATACATCGTAATCAGGTATATCAACGTGATCTGTATCATCCGTTTTAGTTTCTTGGAATCCAATTATATCATACAAATGTATGAGTTCTGAAAATTCTGGGCATTTTAGCTTAGATCGGATGCCGCAGACATTAATTGATAATAATTTAATTTCATTTATTGTACTACTGTTAAGTTTTGAAGCTCGTGCGACACCTGCCAGGTTAGTACTTTCTCCTTCGATTATGCCACGATTATGGCAATGAGATTTAGTAAATGTTTGTTTAATATTTTGGCCGTTTTCTTCGACTAAATTTTGCAAAAGTGGGTTTCGTTCATTCATGTCGTATTTCGGTCCCATCGGGGTTGCACGATTCTGTGTGTTAGTAGGAGTGGTGGTAGTTAGTAAAGTAACAGGTGTATTATAAGTATTGTGCATGTGTTTTAAATGTTGTACATATAAGCGAGTGTAGTATATGCGTCGATAGTAGTTGCATACTGTGTTAATCAATGCAATGAATGTACGCAAGATACTATCACAGTACATTTCATGTGTTAGCCAGCAGCGGGCACTATTATTGTAACTATCGCACTGTTCACGAGGAACACAGTTTTGCAAGTAATCATTGTCCGGGATTTGCGTGGAGGTCGACTCTCCTTGTCTGTCCTAGTTACCAGTCAGAGGTTCGGCTGCAGTCAAATGTTGCACAGTCATCGGGTTGTCCGGCTGAGTGTCATGAGGTGGGATTGACACCGGAAGCTGTGGAGCTGGCGTCGGTTCGCGGGTGTCACGTTTCGCCGAGTCTCTGGGATCGACGCGCTTAGGGGCCAGTTCGTAATCGAGCGGCGAACGTGCTTTGCGTTTTTGGGTGTTACCAGGGTCGTCTAACGTGGCCAGCGACGTAAAGCGATTTGGAGTTTCGAACCCAACACCATTTCGAGTTTTGTTAATTTGTGACTGTGTGGAGCGGCTTGTATAACTAGGAGGTTCGGTCAGTCTCTGTCTGTAAGGTGTGCCATAGTCTGGGGCTGCATTTCTGAGAGAGGATACTTCTGATGGGCGCCCTCTCCCAAGTGTGTTTGTGGCAGCATCGTACGGGATGTTGTTAACGTAAAGTTTGTCTTTTACTATGGTCACTTTGCAGTTTTGATTAGCGTACTGTCTTGCTATCGGGTACAGTGTTTTTCTCCTTTCTTCTATTTCACGGGGGAAATGTTCATAAATTTTGTAAACTTTTTGGACTTTGTTGAAGTTTATTCCTGCTCGGCGAACAAGTTCTCTATCAGAGTATCTTTGGAATCGCGCAACGATGGGCCTAGGTCTGCCGTTTTGTGTTGGTCTGTGCGGGTTTCCGAGTCGATGCACTTTATCAAATTTGATTCTATCCACATCTATAGGGTATTCTACATCTATGTTTGAACTTTCCTTTAACTTATTTTTTAGAAACTCACGAAGAACCAGTTCTGTATTTTCACGCACAGCTTTCTCTTGCCTGCTGTTTTCATTATTTGTGTGATCCATTGTTTCAGGACGGGCCTCATCGACACCGAATATTATCAAGTTGTTCTCCATTGAACGTGTTTGTAAATCAAGGCATTTATCTTTTAATGTTGTGTTCTCTTTCTGTAGACATTCGATGTTACAGGACATCGTGGATTTAAGTTTTGTGAATTCATCCTGGATGTTACGTTTATTAGTGATAAAATCATCAGCAATGTCACTGAATGTTTGGCAAAATGTCTCAACTTCAGTGATTCTGTTGGATAGCAGTTTGTTTGCGTTTTGGATATCACTCATCTGGCATTTTAGAGACGACACGTCATTTTCGATTGGTAAGATTTTTCCTACATTTGATTCAATTGTCTTAAGACGAATGTTCATTTCTTGCATGAGTTCAACAAAAGAGTGTTCCATTACGTGTCCAGGGAATAATCCACATGTAGATCCTTGGCCGCTAGGGAGGAACGACGGGTATGACCCGGGTCCAGGGAAAGGGGGTGCGTAACCAACCTGGCTGTACCCCGCTGAGCATACACCAGGCCAATCATGGTGTTCGAGTGGCTGGAAACAATTTAATTGGTAGAATATTTGTCACGGGCTCGACGTCGTTAATTAACCATGGTCGGAAGAACCCTAATTGTAATTAAGAGAGTTACTTAGGCGTAAAAAATGTTTGTTGCAGGTTACCCGACCTACCCTAAAAAATGTCCCGAACCTAGAGCATTTTATTGAGTTTGTCAGATATTTTTTGTTTTATTTACTTTTTCCAATAATTAAATGTTTTTTTTTTATAAATAAGGGTTTTGTTTTGATAGCATCCACTTAAAACAATGTTAAAAGATCATACCCATATGTTTTGAATATTCATTTAGTTTTAGAATCTTAAAGTTGACCATTTACCAAATAAAAAAGTTATAATAAAAAAAAAAATTATAACTATCTACCTACCTAATTTGTTTTGGGCATGTAACAGCATATGTTTACGCCTTATTCATACTATCTGGTTCAGGTAGAGGTACTGAATCCGAAAGATTTCAGTAAAAAAAATCTACCACAATACATTTGGTTTGTACAGAGTATCGATACAATAATGATATACTATTAACTGTACTTTATACAATGCAATAAGAGGCACCTGTTTTGATGATGTGCTAACAAATGATACTTTTGTAAACCTGACATTGAAAAAATAGCATTTCTTGTGAGCAAGAACACAAGGAAATTAGCAAAATACATTCTAAAAGCCTTCACCAAAAGACGAAACCGTTTGTTTTCATAAAGCATCAACTTAACATTTAAATACGTAATATATTTTAAATATATATATTTATAATTACGATTTCATAATGGCAAACACGTTCCTCGTGACTGTTAACTCTTTCGATTGATGTATATAAATTTAATGCACGTGTTATATACTCATTTTGTAATGTTTTATATTATTATACGAATTTAATTTTGTATTGATAGCGAGGTCAATTACAGGCCCGGTAGGCCGGTTGTATTCATGTATCATGTTTTGATGTTTATATTTCGTTACTGGTACACAGGTCACAATAATAAACAACTTACTCACTAACTATTACTATTGTTACTGTATATAATACGAATACACCCGTAGATACGGAAACAATCCATGTGAAAGTCAAGTTAGGGTGAAAAGCTCGTGATTTAAAATTTGCAAAAATATGGCTACATATGGTCCCTGCCATATGTAGCCATATTTTTATAGTATATAGTACAAGCTTATAGCCTATTTTGTTATAGGGTATAATAAATCACAAATGTATAACTGGAGTTCTATTTAGTCCAAAGATATGTACTTTGTCGAATTTTATGTACCACACTTGAAACAGTCCTATTAACATAAAATGAAAAAAAACAACGAACAAAACTAGTAAAAGCCATCACAAATTACCAAAACAAGCTTGTTGTCTTTTTCTGCTTTTTTTAATTTGCAAGGTCTTTCAAGGTTCATAATTGTGTGATTGATTTAATAATCTGCGATTTATATTTTAAAAAGCTACTTTTCCTACTACACCTCAACTACTGCTGCTGCTGATTCGAATACTGCTGCTGCTGCTAATGCTACTGCTACTACTACTAAAGCTGCTGCTGCTATTCCTACTACTGGTGCTGTTGCTACCACAGCCACTACAACAACTGCTGCTGCTGTTGCAACTGCTGTTAAATTACTGTCACTACCAATTCTACATCATCTTAGTCCAGCCCCGCCCCCCGGCCAAGCATGGTCTGCCCCCCCGGCCCTGAACCAAGTCCAATAACTCCATAAATTTATTAAAGACTAAGTTCAGCTGGTCATTGTTATGCACACAACACTAGCTTCTTATCCGTACCAATTGTATATATGCACAGACGTAGATATTATTAAATCTTCATGAATCTTGTGAATCAATACAATATTCGATGCAATCAATATAGCTTCAACCCCACAGTGTACGAACGCAACTGCATAAATTCCGGAAGTCGGTGCCGAATAGGCATACAGTTGTTTATGTTTTTGATTTACTTGATCGATATTGGATATTGTTGCAAGTCATTTCTCTCAAAATCAAAAGGATAGGTATGTGTAAAGTTTTTTAATTTACCCAGCATAGTTTCAATTACATGTGGTTTTCATAAATAGACATTCCCTTTAGAGAATTATTGAAAAATCATAAAACAATGCAGAAAGTCGGCAGGCCCGTTACTTCACAAACATCCAAAAGTATATCTATCGGTTGCATTATCAAACAAAAAATGCCAGAAATGTTACTTCTAGATTAATTTATTGATATATGAACTACAGCCGCATTTTACAGTAGGTAGATGTGCTCGTGGATCTTTATATTTGGCTATAAATGAACATGTCGAAAATCGTATACTGTATGCCTAACTGCACAGCACATTATTTTGAACTGTACGTTATTCGCACTTTGACTGTATCCTAATCGCAACTTTAGTAATATGGCACACATTCGTTAAAATATGTCAGAAATGCTTTTTTCAGATATGGTAATTGCATATGCATTACGGTTACATTTTACAGTAGAGAGATATATTCATAAATCTTTATATCCAATGGCTACAAATGAACATTTTTCAAATCGTGTACTCTATCCCTAATTGCACAACACATTTTAACTGTATGTTAGTCGCATCTGACTATACCCTAAATGCAACTTCAGTAATATGGTATATACTCGTTTTAACGTGATTTAAGTGTACTGAAGTAATACTTGAATTGTAAGCAATCAATGTTATTTACATTTTACAAAAATCTTCATAATGATATTTAATAATTAGTCCCGTATCTGTAAAATGTTTGAGGTTCTTATTACGGTTGTCTCCCTTTGTGAAATGGCTGCACATTTATTTTGCTCTGCGTTTTGCAATGGGTGTCGGCATTTCACTGGATCGTGCTAGAATTGGATTATTTGTGATGCCGGCTAAAGTGAGATTTAAAGTGGATAAACTAGTGCTAAATGCCAAGTGTGTAAGTGGTGTTTTGAAGCTGGCAGTGTTTTTCGCTATGCTAATCACACTGGGTGGGGATGTAGAAGTCAACCCTGGACCTCCACGTGCAGCGACAACTAGGCAGTTATCGTTTGTTGAAGCCACAAGTATGCATAGGGACACCCCTTCCAGTGGTAGAGCTGAATCTCGGAGTCAAAAAGCAAGTCGGGATGGAGAAATAATGGGTTTCCTAAGGGAAATGAAATCGGACAAGGTACGGGATTTTGATTCAATAAATATCAAGATGGATGATATTAAAAATTCTATTAGCATATTAAAAGCAGAAAATGAGAGCCTAAAGGAGGAAAATCGGAGTATAAGGCAGGAGCTTTATATAATCACAAACAAGCTAGATAAGTTGGAAGGTCACTCGCGCAGGAACAATTTGAGATTCTTGGGCATTTCCGGTCGATCTACAGAAAAATGGGAGGACATTGAGCAAAAGGTTCGTAATTTTATAAGAATGGATTTTTTATATGCCGGAACTGGAAAATGTTGACATTGAGCGAGCTCATAGGGTGGGTGGTAAGCATTCGGATAAGTGTCCCATTGTCGTTAAATTTTCACGTTATAATGATCGCAAGGCAGTCAGGCAAAAGGCCGGTCTAACATTTAATAAAGATTCGCAGTACAGTGTGCGCGAAGACTTCACCGAACGGGTGCAGGTCCACAGGCAAGAGTTGGGCAAAAAAGTTGCAGGAAGCCAGGAGAAGGGGGCAGTATGCATCGATGCGCTATGACAAGCTTGTCACGGATGATGGTGTGTATAGGTACAATGATAATACCAGTATGATCGAGCGGATCGGAACAGCTCCGGTGCGCTCTCATCGCGCAAAAAATGGTTCTGCTTCCGGTGCTACTGATACCGGTGCTGCTCGATTACAACAGAGTGTCGCAACAAGGAGCGTTACTTCATCCGGGGCAGTCAGCCAAATGGCGAGAAGTGTATCAGGGGGCGATGCGGTCAACCGAACGGACAGCGAGAGCGAGGCCGAGGAGGAGCAGAGTGACTCTGTGGTGGACTAGGGTAGTGGTCACGGCTCATGTATTAGCATTTGTACATGGAATATATGTGGACTTAAGAAGTATACACACAATAAACAGTGTTATAAGCTATTTAAGTCAATTTGACGTCATCGGATTAGTTGAGACATGGGGAGACGCAATTGGGGAGTTCAATAACTTTTTACATGATTTTATATGTTTTGAATGTGTACGAATGAAAGGGATTAACTCTATTCGAAATAGCGGGGGTATAGCTGTTTTTGTTAAACAAACATTAACGGATAATTGATTTATTTCACGTGTTTTTCATGATATTGCTGATGGCATAGTATTGTATATGAAAACGAGTATGATATCAGATGGCCTAGATACTCTTTTATATATTGCGTATGTTTCACCAGAAGGGTCTAATATTTACAGGGATAGAGAAATTGATGGAATCAGTTCTTTAGATGAAAATTTAAGACTTGTATTGAGATCATACCCTCACTGCAATTTATATATAGCAGGTCACTTTAATGCTCGCACATCTAACTTACTTGATTATATCCCATCAGACAGCCTCGATTTTGTCTTTAATACTTCTACAGCTGATTATGAATCAGATTATTTTGATCTCTCACGGAATAACAAGGACGTAAAGTACAATACGTTTGGTAAAACAGTTATCGACCTCTTAGATAAATTTAAATGGAAAGAAGTTTATCGAAAAGATTTTCTCGATAGATTTATGTCATTAATTAATAAATTTTGAGAGGAAATAACTCTATCTTTACAATCAAATGTTAACGAGGCAGTAAATAAAATATTGTATGTTTACCAAAATGCGGCAATCAAAATGAAATGCGCTCGAAGTAGGACAGTATCTGAACCACACAGATATCGTAACAAGCCGTGGTGGGATAGGGAGTGCAATTATGTCAAACACCATAAATACTCCCTACTAAGGCGATTCCGATGGACCAGCTTATCCGCTGATTTCAAGTTATATTTACTAGCACGAAATGAATTTAAACGTATTTGTGATTCAAAGCGTACACAACATCAAGAGTCTATGCGAAACAAACTAATTAATGCTAGAAATAGCGCATCCGCATTTTGGAGAACTATTAAGCTAAGTAAGCAGTTTAATAAGTCAGAAAATTCGTCACATATTTCTCCTGATAAGTGGGTAGAATACTTCACAGATTTACTACATAGGCCAAATTTGCCATCGCCTTTAATTGATAATTCTATGGAACAATCAAATACCGAACAACAAGGTAATAATATATTAAATTCTGCTATTTTATTATCCGAGGTACAAAGAAGCATACAAAAGCTTAAATCGGGCAAGTCTCAAGGCACTGACGGAATAAGTGCCGAATTTTACAAAAATTCATGTACGATTATTTCACCAACATTATGTGATCTTTTTAACGCTATTCTAAATACTGGCGTCTTTCCCGATAGCCGTTGCGAAAGCGTTATTGTCACGGTACATAAATCCGGTCAAAAGCGGAGCCTTCCAACTATAGAGGAATCTCTCTGACAAACATTATGTATAAATCGTTTTCAAATATCATTTATTCTAGGTTATGCCTATGGGCAGAGACATTAAAATAAAATCGAAGAATCGCAGGCCGGTTTTCGGCCTGGGTATTCTACAGTAGATAATATGTTCATGTTACAAAGTATGATTCAAAAATATATCTCAAAGTCTGGTGGTAGATTTTATGTTCTATATATGTAACCCAGCTGAAAAAATCCCAAGCCACAATGGGAATCGAACCAGGGACCTCCCGGTTACTAGGCAAACGCTCTACCGCGTCGCTATAAAAGCTAGCTCATATAGCAAGGCAGTATAAGTGTCCCTCATACATCACCCTACTACATACTGGTGTGCTTGTGCAATTACTTTTTGCAATGTCTGTCAAAACCGGTGTTACACTTTTGAGTCCAGGTTGGGCGCCAGTATGTAGTAGGGTGATGTATGAGGGACACTTATACTGCCTTGCTATATGAGCTAGCTTTTATAGCGACGCGGTAGAGCGTTTGCCTAGGAACCGGGAGGTCCCGGGTTCAATTCCCATTGAGACTTGGGGATTTTTTCAGCTGGGTTACATTGGCGCCCAACGTAAATAACCCACTGTGGTCTGTACGACATCCCACAGATGTCAAGGCAGAAGGAAATTCGTGGAAGAATTTCATACACGGAGGGAGAGTATGTAGTAGGGTGATGTATGAGGGACACTTATACTGCCTTGCTATATGAGCTAGCTTTTATAGCGACGCGGTAGAGCGTTTGCCTAGGAACCGGGAGGTCCCGGGTTCAATTCCCATTGAGACTTGGGGATTTTTTCAGATGGGTTACATATATAGACTTCAAACGGGCCTTCGATGGGCTTATGCACCATAAATTGTTTAAAATTCTGTATAAAATAGGTATACGGGGTAAATTTTACAATGTAATTGTAGCATGTACACAGACTTATTCGCCCGTGTCCGTATATCTCAAAATACAGCGGGCAAACCTTTAAGTGTAGTATTGGAACCAAACAAGGGGACGCAAGCAGCACGTAAATTTTTAATTTATTTATAAACGAGTTGTCTCTCTTTTTGAGGGAAAAGGGTCATAGGGGTATTTTCATCAGGCAAGATATTTCTGATATCATATGTATTTTGTATGCAGACGATGTAGCGAATTGTGCTGATACAGCAGTAGAACTACAGTCGCAGCTTAACAGCATCTCTGAATTCTGTGCAAGTACAGGGATGACTATAACTCAAAAGAAAACGGAAATCATTGTTTTCAGAAATGGTGGTCCTCTTCGTTCTTATGAACGCTGGTTATACAATGGCGAGGCTGTAAATGTTACATCCATGTATAAATATATGGGTTTACTCTTCACTCCCACTCTCTCATGGACAAAAGCTAAACAAAAACTAGCTGGCACAGGCTAAAAAGTCAATAAAAATGTTTCAGATGTCTTTCGGTAGCTTCCATAGAGAAGAATTTTTCAAACTATTTGACTCAATGGTGAAGCCTATACTGACGTACGGAGCTCAAATCTGGGGTTTTGAATTTTCAGAAATAATCGAACGTGTTCAAATACAATGTGGGAAAAATTTTCTAGGCGTTAATATTTCTGTTAATAATTGTATGGCGCTGGGAGAGTGTGGGCGATTTCCGCTTTGTGTTGACTATTTCACAATCTGTATACAATATTGGTGATTAAAGAGTGTATGTACGATTTGTGATATCGTTTTCTTTGTTCAAGATAAGAGAGTGAAAACGACTAAGCGACTAAATCACATAGAAAACACAAACGACAAACGATGTAATTAATGGCGTTTGTGTAGACTAAATCAACTATCGGTCAAGTTTACATGCATGTATTGAAGTTTTTATGGAATTTTCTTCCAAAATGAACTGAATTTACTATACAGGGGGTAGATCGTACGTTACTAACTAGTGTAGTTGCGGTAAGTGGGAGTACGGTGCTCCCCATATGTGAAATGTAACAAGGGGTTACATTTCGAATTTCGACGCTTATATGTGTGAGCCCATGAGATTTTTGGCCCAAATGCGGTATCTGCGCGAAAATGAGTAACTGGCAGTTTTGAATACACTGATATGTGTAGAAACTGGAAATGGCTTCCTTTTTTTCGCAATCTTGTTTTTTGAGCAAGAATGAGCAGTTTAAGTAACACCACCATAACGACAAATTTTAACATTTCACACAGATTTTAGTGTTTGACATGCATACAATACAGAACCAAGCATAATGCGGACAAGTAATTTAAAGAATGTATATTAACTGTATATTAACTGGACTGCCTATCCCAATAACAAACTTTGAATGTACAAATGTTTCGGACAAAAATAATAATAATACAGAGATGGCAACCAAACAAGAAATCTTAGCAAAAAATACAATATTTATACAAATAACCCAATAAATAATATTTTTCGTTGACAGTTTAAATATTTAAACAATTATTTGAAATATCTTAATCATTATCCTGACTTTCTCATAAAAATCACGTGACGCAACTTTGACGTCAGTTTTCTCGAAACGAGGCAGGCCGCAATTGCTTGTACAGGGTTCAAGAGCTTTTTGAGTTCTCCTTGGTACAAATCTGCTTATAAAACTTTATAAATTGCCAAAAAGGCAGAAATAATAAGCCGTTCAATTAGTAAACAACCAAGCAATTGCGTATAAACTGTTCGATAACATTTTTTATTCCTAAAAGTACAGCTACACAATTTATATAGAGGGTAAACGAATAACTGTAGACCATCCTGCGCATAATAATTAAG
The DNA here is from genome assembly GCA_027627225.1 of Congeria kusceri. Classification (NCBI taxonomy): domain Eukaryota; kingdom Metazoa; phylum Mollusca; class Bivalvia; order Myida; family Dreissenidae; genus Congeria; species Congeria kusceri. Next base: position 57,990,279 of record CM051036.1, on the reverse strand, counting down.
TCAAATCTATAATATTTATATATCAACCTTCCACAAATCCTGTATAAAACATTAAAAAATCAGCGGAAATCTGCCATTGTTGGTACCAGTTAGGTTTTTCCTCACTTACATAATACAAGTTAGCAACGTAGGATCTACCCCGTGACTATATAGTATCTAACTTATTGTTTTATGCATGCAGCGTGATTAGGCATTCAGACACATGTAAAATAACGGCGTGATTAGGCATACAGTTCTGACGATTAGGCATACAGTTCTGACGATTAGGCATACAGTTTTCAATAAGAAAATTGCGATTAGGGTACGGTCAATATGCAATTGGCATACAGTCCCAAAGAATCAGTCGTCCCCCAAAAAATCAATTTTAAATACATCTCAAACAAACATGGGACAAAATGGTGAACTATATGCGTAAATGAGATACTGCTGTACCGAATTATAAATGTTAAATTACATTTATTTAATGTTACGAAGTACAAATTAACAGAAAATTAGGAAAAAAGCCTATCTTTGAAAACAGCGCCTCGATTTGATACAGTTTTTCAAACAAAGTACGATTTTATAGTAACAATTATTGTTCACAATCATGCATAAACAACCCTACATTACATGGAAAATATATCCATTTACATTTGGTGTGTAAATGTATGAATAATTCAACGTTTTTTTTTATGACAGTTCCAACCAAGAAACAGATGCGTTCGTACACTGTGAACCCGCTGAGCCGATAGTGTGTGTGTGTGTATTTCGAAGTTTATGAGGTCCTTCCGCGCCCGAGTCTGCATTATGTGAGGACCCCGAGTGTGTCCCAGCACTGCTACCTAATTAACCTACTAGAGACTCACGAAAGTTGGGACGAATTTTGAATCAAAGCTGCAATTTCCAGCTATTTATTTTTCACTGAAAGATATTTTAATTTTGGTGAGGTCTTGTGCTGTGGGGGGAAACCGGAGTACCCGGAGAAAACCCCACCTGTCCGGTATGGTGACTACCAACCAAACTCACTTGCGCCGGGAGTGGGAAGCGAACCCGGGACGCCTAGGTGAGAAGCGAGTGTACCAACCACTGCCCTAGCCGGATACCGACAACGCTCGATATATATCGGCAGTACAGTATATGTCTATTTTTAGAAAGGGAAACGCGTGTAGCTTAAGACGCACTTCGGTGAGAACGATAAAAACACAGAAGCTAACATCGCTTATACTCGTCAAGGTGTATACAAGTTAGAGAGTTGCACGGCATAAAGGTATGTGTCACTAATTGTTTGGAGTATATAATAAATAACTGAGGTGTAAACATTCGTATGAGAGTGTTATTTTCATACAAAATGAACATTTTACTGTATAATACACGTACACTGACGACTGAACACACAAACCAAGCTTGAACCAGTTTCATATTTATGGTCAAGTTATTTTATTGGATTAATACAATCTATTTACATGTATTTGTGGCTTTATCGACTGCCTAGGGCTCGTATATGGCTCGCTATCCACCAACACATGTATCAACCACCTGAATAGGCGCTGAAAATGTAGGCAACTCTTTATGAATGTGCGATGCGAATTGATCAAATATATGCTGACATAGAACGAAAAAAGTGGAGTAATTGTAGTAACCCAAAACAAAATAATTAAATAATTATATCAAGTACCATTGTCAACTACTTAACCAAACAAATTAATGATTATAACTACATGTACACATATTTTATATCAAACTTGTTGTTGAAAGTAGCATAAACGTATGGAATCGTACATCGATTTTGTTGTAACGAGATATCTAGAATTTTCGGTATTTTCACGTGCGTTCAGGTGCTATGATTACCCTTTACATGTATACTACTTTGACATTATATACATGAAGTTACGAATTCAACCACGCACTCTTCAGCTGTCGCATTAATATCACCATTATATTTTGTTATTTTTTAGCTCGACTATTCGAAGAATAGGTGAGCTTTCCTACAACCCCCGGCGTCGGCGTCCGCGTCCACGTCTGAATTTGGTTAAAGTTTTTATTCAAACGTTTTGTAACTTCAAAACTACATAAGTTATTCACTTGAAACTTTGAGTATATCTTTGTCATCAACTCCAGTGTCAGGGGCAATATTCCCCATAACTCTGTTTTGTATTTTGACAGAGTTATGCCCCTTTTTCACTTAGAATTTCTGGTTAGTTTATATTCACAAGTTTTGTAACTTCAAAAGTACATAAGTTATTCACTTGAAACTTGTAACTAACCTTTGTCATCAACTCCAGTATCAAGGGCAACATTCCCTATAACTCTGTTTTGTATTTTGACAGAGTTGTGCCCCTTTTCACATAGATTTTCTGGTTAAAGTTTATATTCAAAAGTTTTGTAACTTCAAAACTACATAAGTGATTCACTTGAAACTTGGAACTAACCTTTGTCATCAACTCCAGTGTCAGGGTCAACATTCCCCATAACTCTGTTTTGTATTTTGACAGATTTATGCCCCTCTATTTCACTTAGATTTTCTGGTTAAAGTTTATATTCAAAAGTTTTGTAACATCAAAACTACATAAGTTATTCACTTGAAACTTGGAACTAACCTTTGTCATCAACTCCAGTATCAAGGGCAACATTCCCCATAACCCTGTTTTGTATTTGACAGAGTTATGCCCCTTTTTCACTTAGATTGTCTGGTTAAAGTTAATATTCAAAAGTTTTGTAACTTCAATACTACAGAAGCTTTTCACTTGAAACTTGGAATATACCTTTGTCATCAACTCCAGTATCAGGGTGAACATTCCCCATGACTCTATTTTGTATTTTGATAGAGTTATGTCCCTTTTTCACATAGATTGTCTGTTTAAAGTTTATATTCAAAAGTTTTGTAACTTCTAAACTACATAAGTTATTGACTTGAAACTTGGAACTAACCTTTATCACCAACTTTAGTACCGGAGGCAACATTAACCATAACTCTATTTTGTATTTTGACAGAGTTATGCCCCCTTTTCACTTAGATTTTCAGTTTAAAGTTTATATTCAAAAGTTTGGTAACTTCATAACTACACAAGTTATTCACTTGAAACTTGGAACTAACCTTTGTCATCAACTCTAGTATCAGGGGCAACATTACCCATAACTCTGTTTCGTATTTTGACAGAGTTATGCCCCTTTTTCACATAGATTTTCTGGTTAAAGTTTATATTCAAAAGTTTTGTAACTTCAAAACTACATAAGTTATTCACTTGAAACTTGGAACTAATTTTTCATCAACTCTAGTATCAGGGGCAACATTACCCATAACTCTGTTTTGTATTTTGACAGAGTTAGCCCACTTTTTACATAGACCTTGTGGTTAAAGTTTTTGTTCCAAAAACTTATAAACTATACAAGGCTTCACTTAAAAATATTGTATTTTAACAAATTTATGCCCCTTTCACTATCCAAAGTATGTACCAACTGAAATACTTCGAATAGTCGAGCCCGCTTTCCTCTGACAGCTCTTGTTACGATTTGTGTTCGATTCGATTCTTATCGGTTATAAGCACGATCTCACGCAGGCTTGTTTCACATGTCGGGCCCGAAATGCCTTCGAAGCAGTTAGCCGTTTGTCGACATGCTTTATAAATATCGCTGATATGCCTTAATTTTCAGTGCGACCACCCTTAATCCGTATATCTAACTATCCTACATACTTTGAATGCATTTAACATATAACTTACAAGTTGTATACATTCAAAATATGTAGGTTAATATCAAACATACATACGTCAAGTAAAGGCACGATGACGCGGAAAGTATTAAAAGAAAATGGAGATTTGACAAATACATGAAATATTGCACTTTAGGAAAATAACACTATTAAAATTCCCTTAAAATAAATCTAACTTCAAGAGTTCTGTTTAAAGCTTAGTTTATTGACATTTTGCAATACGACAACCTAACCGAAGTTCTGATGTAATACGACAACCTAACCGAAGTTTTCATGCAATACGACAACCTTACCTTAGCTGTTGTGTGTTATTATTGACGTCATTCAAAAACATGTTATACATTTTATCATGTTAAATATTCATGAATGTACACTATATGACGTTTAAATTTATTTCTTGAACATATCATGTATGTGTTATATACATGTACTTGTTCAGCTCATTTAAGTTCCTTTGTACGTATTTAGCTTAAATTACTGCACTCATCTAAGATCGGCTTCCTGCTCTTAGAACTTCGGTAACGATAAAAATTCGGGTTTAATCTGAATCATTAATTTTCTGAGGCATGTAAAATATGGCAAATGTTTATAACGTTTGCTTACATGTACACAATTTTATTTTGATATAAACTGGTTTTAATCAACCCGTGTGTTTCCTGGCATAGCTTATATACCCGACACATACTAATATGTAAATTTTCTCTTGTTTTGTTTTTCATTTCTGGAATTTGACTACTTAAGCCATTTTAGTTGCTTTAATTCATTACTTAGGTATGCATCTGTTTGTACTTACATGTACCTACAAGTGCTATGGATCAAATGCATAAAGCGGAAAAATGTTATCATCATTCATTATTAACAGATTTTTGCTCGAGAATGGCGAACTCCTATTTCGACCCAAACACTCCAGATGTTGCAATAATGAGCCTGTTTAAAAAGTACGACACCGACAACAGCGGCTGTATCGGAAGGGCAGAGCTCACTAGTTTGCTGGAAGACGACCTCGGACTGACCATTGATCAAGCGGAAGTGTATGTCCACCTACTGGACAAAGATGGCAGCGCCAAAATCAGCCCAGACGAATTCTGCGCCTGGCTTCGAAGCAACGAGCGCTTCAGTATGGTGAACGATTCGTCACGCTACTACGTTGTAAGCAAGGCACTGGAGATGTTTCAAAAATACGACACGGACGGAAGCCAGTGTATCAGTTGTGAAGAGTTTAAAGGTTTGTTGACCGAACTGGGTCATAACATTGACGTTAAAGCCGCATTCCAAGCCATTGATAAAGACGGAAATGGAAAAATAGCGTTTCCGGAGTTTTTAAAGTGGCTTAATTGGGCACCGTTAGATTGACAATTTCTGTCATATTCAACTGTATCGTGATATATGTGTTAAAGGCCTAGTTTCATCCTTCTTTATTTGACCCCACTCCCCCGCCCCAAAAAAAAATATATAAAAAATTATAAAAAAATTGGTATTGTACCCCTGTGCATTGACACCCTGCTGTGGTCACAGTGTGGACACAGTACGTGTGGCGACCCTTATCAGCTGACATAAATACACTGCTGCAGTGGTAGAGATGAATTTAAAGAGTGCACTCCGCCATGCTCAGTCAGCTGAGAGAAAGGATTGCATATAATGATAAGAGATTTTATGGTTGACCAATGCACAGAGTTGAATACCCCATGGAGAGGCCAATCATTCCTTAAACTTGGCCATTAAGCATAAAATATATGTATACATATATACATGTATTTCCGCAGATGTTATCATTAGGTCCTATTGTGTAATATTGATGTACAGCTCCACGCACTTTCACATGTATAGGCCTACCAACTTTCATACGTATACGCCTACCAAAATGTTAAACATTCTTATTAAACTAACCAAACCACTGTTTTTCGGGCTGGTCATTTTCATACTACCACGCAAAACTTGATCTGATCTGTTTCGACCAAGTGGCAGTTTTATTTGTATTATCAACAGTAGCAACAAACGAAGCGACATGCGATACACGCCGTTTGTATACTAGAACAATTGACTGAAGGAAACTACCAGAAGAATGTTGCATTTGTAATTTACTTTGCAGACATTAATATCCTATAATTATGTTGTTATGTAGATACATTGACACGGGTGCGGTTATTATTCAGTAAAAGTGTAAAACACACACTATCATTGTATTAAAAAGTAACAAATATAAGAAACGAATAATACGACATGATGATGATGAAGATGATGATGATGATGATAAAAGTGGTGGTGATTATGATGATGACGATGATGTTGATGACGAAGATATTGATGGTGGTGGTGATGATGATGACGATGATGACGAATACCATCAAGATGGTGATGATGGCTAAAAAAATTACAATGACAATGATGATGTTGATAAAGATTGTAATGATGATTATGATGGCGATGAAAAGAAGAATGAAGGATGATGAAAATGACAATGAGTATGCTGATGATGACAATGACAAAGAAGATGACAATGAGTATGATGATGACTATGATGATGACTATGATGATGATGATAATGATGAGGATGAGGATAACAAGAATGATAATAAACAGAAGCTGTAATAGAGGTTGCATACCTTTATCATCGTCTGACAATACAGGCAGTTCTAGATGGCGGCATCTCAACTCGGTGGAAAACATGTGGTATCCATTCTTTGGCATCTCCTATTCATTTAATGATTTATATGTCATAAATATGTATTAGCAGATAATATTTACAATATGCAATATCGTCACTTGACAGCCAGCAGGTGTCATCAGTATTTGTGATCAGTATATTTGCAAAGAAGGCTGCTACCATCTTCTGACCTCTCAAGGGACAAAGTGCAAACCATGGACAAGTTCATTAACAAAATGTACATAAGGGCAAAATGCACGTGCGTAAAGTGTTGTCCCAGATCAGCTTGTGCAGTCCGCAAAGGCTAATCCGGGACGACACTTTCCGTCTACAGTGGATTTATGTTTCAAAAACACTTCCTTGAAACAGAAAATACCATAAAAGTGTAAAGTGTCGTCTGGATTAGCCTGTGTGGACTGCACAGGTTGTTCCGGGACGACACTTTATGCACATGCATTAAGCCCGCTTTTCCCATGACAAGCCTCATATATATTTTAAGAAAACTTCTTAAAAATACAAATGTGTGACTTTAAACCCTGTGTCAAGGTCAGTGAATCTTGCTCTTTACAATTACATGGCATTTATATAGCGCAAAAATTATAAAATATTCTATTGCGCTTCACATTTACATAGCACACATTTGATAAATAAAATGAATACATATTACGCATGACAATATTATACTACATAATTATATACACACGAAAGAACCTAAACATTCAATATTCAAACAGGATTCTAGAACTTAGATTCAGACATATGGATATCAATATTGTTTTATATCACTACAGATGTTTTGTTTTTAAAATAGCACACTCAGAGCATACTCGTTGTTCGTGACACTGACTATACAAATGTGTTTTCAGTTTTGATCTAAAGCTGGCTTCTGACTAAATATTTTTCAGATAGCTCGGTAGATCATTCCACCATTTAGGACCAACGACAGCCAAAGATCTGTCTGCTAATTGTGTTCGCCGTATAGGGATTTTGAAGCTAGTATCAATTTGTGATCGCAGACTGTACCGCCCTCGATTGGAACAAACATTTCCCTCAGATACACTGGAGCTGTACCACTGATGACACGGAACACTATTACTAGGACTTTGAACATAACTCTAGCTTTAACTGGAAGCCAGTGTAATTCTTTCAGAAGTTCAGAACTAGACTGTTCATAAGAAGCATTCTATTAATGTAATATCAGGGTAATATTAGTACGTAAAGGTCAATTAAGTAATATAAAAGTAAAATATTGTTTGCAGTCTTAAAAGCACATACATGTAAATTTATTATTAACGTTCTAATTTAACAATTTGTTTTTAAAGGCCTAGTTTAATCCTTCTTTATTTGACTCCCACCCCCCCAAATCTGGGGTATTATAACCCTGTGTATTGGCACCCTACTGTGGTCACAGTGTGGCGACCCGTATCAGCAGAGATAATACACTGCCGTAGAGGTAGAGATATGTTAAAGCAGTGCACACAGCCATTGAGAAACGATTGCAGATTATGATAAGGGATTTTATGGTGGACCAATACACTGAGTGGAGTATCCCATGGAGTGGACCAATACACTGAGTGGAGTATCCCATGGAGTGGACCAATACACTGAGTGGAGTATCCCATGGAGTGGCTGACATTCCTTAAACTAGGCCTTTAATCGTGAGATCTTCTGTCATTTATTCACCCAAAATAATGTTCAGGGGGATGTTAAACATTATCACCAAATCTCAATAATTAACTATAAATTGAGTACACCTTTTAATAACACAATAAGTAGTTAGTATTTGAGAATACAAGACAGGATGGATATACATGATCTGATCATCAAATTTGCAGACCCTCCAATGTTATCAATAAGAAATTCTTGTTTTTGTAGCCGAATTTTCTGCATTTTTTTTTTATTTGTCATTCTGATGTACATTCCACAGAAAATAGGTCAAATATGCATCAGTTTAAAATATTTCAGAACCTTGAGTAACCATTGGCTAGATGCCTATTGGTTACACCAACATTGATTCTCTAACAGCCAGTTTTACATATCAACCTTGATTCTCAGATTTACGTATTGATGTCTTAGTGCAAAACTGCATTTAAGTGTTTATATTTCGTTTTGCATGGAGACAATGATATGTATCTTCAAATTGCTTCATATGGTGCAAATCTTACCTGTTTCAGATTACACTGCACGAAAGACTCGTGCCGCAACAACTCACAGGGGTTTGGCCTGAAAATATAACTTCTGTTTCAACAGCTTGTAAATATGTGCCTAGCCAAATGATCATTTCACATAATCTAACAAATTTGACTATTCCATTTCACATAATCTAACAAATTTGACTATTCCATTTCACATAATCTAATAAATTTTACTATTCCATTTCACATAATCTAACAAATTTGACTATTCCATTTCACATAATCTTACAAATTTGACTAGTTCATTTCACACAATCTAACAAACTTGACTATTCCAGTGCTGTTATCCTTTGTATGCTTCTCATTAAGGTTTGTAAACATTGCCATTTCATTTGTAAATAAATAAGTAAAGCCCCGGTCACACTGTCACGAATTAGCTACGATTGCCCACGATTTGCAAAATCTTGATGAAGCGTGGTAAAGCGTGAACACATATGTACTGTGTGAATCTTGAAGAATCTTGGGGGATCCTTATCGATTGGGAAGCGCTACAACAGTTTTGAACATGTTCAAAACATTCGTGGCTCATCGTAGCGTTGCCACGATTTTTTCCAAAAAGTAGGACAATCCTAGTGCCATCGTTTCTCAATCTGGCTTATTCCTACAGCCATCATAGAGGCATTCGTGGCCTTTTGTGTTTAATTGTGATAAATCGTGACTGATTTGATGACATATATATGGTAAGACTGAAGTATGTTATGGTTCGTTTTGCTACATATATGGTACGGATTTCTACGCTTGCCCTACGGTTCAGTTACGATCCCAGTACGATCTTTAGCGAAAACTATCATGACTACTCACGAACAAACACGATGGACCACGACAACACCACGATTGGGTCGAGTTGCCTTTTCATTAAAACCAACTGTGCCATTTATCATTTTTACTTTATTTATAAACTGTGTTCATGTATGCATTGACACAGTTCAATTTTTGTGTGAAAAATTTGTAAATGCAAACAAGTATACAGTTTTGTGGTAAAATAAATTATACTGATGCTGTTATATATGCAGATGTCTATTGCACTAATTACTCTGCACAATTCTTAAATTACAAATGGTAAACTGCAGATAAAACATTGCTGTAATAAAACAGTTTATTCTATGTTTGATGTCTTATTCTAACTTCACATAATAGAGTGTTAGGTTAACAATCGTCTGTAATCGTCTGATATCGTAGCGTATACCTGACTCAAGCAACCGTAACAGATCTTATCATATCTCGGTTAAACCGTGGTGAATCGGCTGTGGAAACCTACAAGTGTCGTTCATATTGTAGTCTCATCCTACAACAACCGTAGGTATACGTAGGAAGATACAATCGGGACACTTTGCACCCCGACTCATCAAGATTAACATGTCCACGATCAATCGTGGGCTATCGTAGCCCAAATCATGACAGTGTGACCGGGGCTTAAGTTATCAAGTCAGTCAGTAAATTGTTTATTACTGTGACATGTGCATAGCATTTTATAAATAGTATAATAGTAACATAATATTACAGTACATCCGGCCCTTTGGGTCTACAGGTCACCTTAACATAAACAGTTATTAAAGTCTATATAAATAAGTATAAAGTGTGATATAAGCATTATATGTGTACATGTATGTTACAGTACAGATGTGAGTTGAAGTTTTCTGTCATAAAATATAAAAAGCAATTACATGTATATAATTAAATATTTGCAAAATTACAACAAGTGTCATGATACATGACGAATATTCTCTGTTGACCAGCCAAGAAGAGCAGATGGGGCTTTGGGGTGGGCCCTAAAAAGGTGCCAGGTTAAGTACACAGCTATTTCACTTTGGATCTCTCCCTAGGTCAATGCACACACCAGCACCTATAACTCCCCGCCTTTAAATGACTTCAATATTTTGATATACATGTTGTTTATGTCACAAAACCAGAAACAAACTGTTTTGACATTAAGTATAATAAGCATCTTATTATAATATTCAATTATAATTATTTTGTCATAGTATTTCTGTGCAACTTATTGAAAACAATATTTGCTTCCTCATGTCCTGGATTATACACACTGCCCAATTAAAATAATTAAATAGCTTTAACTTACATTTAAGCCAGGTTAGTAGATCAATAAAATATTCAAACTAGATGCCCATTGGCAAGATGTCAAGCCCATAGTCAAGAAAGCAACTTATATTGTAATTATTTTTAAATCACATTGGAAACAAGCTGTATAATGGCCATATGTGACCTTGAACCATAATCGACCTCTAAGTGTGACCTTGACCTTTGAGCTAGGAACATGTGTCTTGCATGCAACATGGTGTCGCCATCTGGTGTGTACAAACCACGAATGAAAATAGTCTGGTCTGAACATGCCCATATTTTACCTTTGCCTTCTAAATGTGACCTTGACGTTTGAACTAAGAACACGGGTCTTGCGTGCGCCATGCTGTCTCTATGTGGTGAACATTTGTGGTGAAATACTTTAAACTTCCCTGATTTATGCTGAATTACAGTCCAGACAAGCTGTATTTTGCCCATATTTGACCTATAAGTATGACCTCTACCTTTGAGCTGGGGACACAGGTCTTGCATGCGACATGCCATCTTCACATGGTGAACATTTGTGGCAAGTTAATTGAAAATTCATTGATGAAAGATTAAGTTGCAGTCCGGTCAAGACTGGACGGACCGACAAACACACTTAAGGACGCACTCACGCACATACACCCAACTGCCATTGTGAAAACCAAGTCTAGCTGAACGCAAGCAGGCTCAACAGAAATTAATCCTTTCAACAAGGTAATACTATAATATGAGTTACCTTTTTTCTGGATTGATTGTTAAACAAAGTCTCAGCAGTTGTATAGTTGATTCTTTTAAAACCTGCAAATTAAAAAAAATGTATTTGTAATAATTTTCTACATAACTTCACTATATACCTCGACTTCAATGAACTTGGAGAGCACAGACTTCTGCCAAAGCAGCTATTTTCCCCCATGTATCAAGCAATAAATGAGTTAATTGTGGCATTTTCCCTGTCTCCCAATAATAAAAGATCCCTTTAAAACAGTCCTGGATCCAGACAGTGATCCGGATCACCACCACAATATTTTGCATAATGTTGCTAACAGACGGAAAATCTAACACCAGCAAAAATATTACTGCTTTGGCGGAAGTAATAATGTCAGCAACACATGCATGGTGCAAAACGGGTATTATCACACTTGTAAACATTACCCCCTGCAAATATCTTGCTTTAATTTTCACCTTTTTTACAATTTAAGTGAAGAAATTTCTAAAAACATACATAAAAATAAGTCAAAAGGCATATGAACACAATAACACATGTCAAGAACATAGCATATGAACAAGGCATATGAACACAATAACACATGTCAAGAGCATGAATTCCTCAAATTAATCCCAAAATGCAGTGATCAAAGCACAATAAGCCCTGCACCGGTAAATTCTGAACCCCGCTTGTTCAGGAGCCGTATTCCAGAAACATCTTAAGTAATATCTTATCTTAACCTTAAAATCAACATTTTATTTCACTGTTTATTGTCTTTGTTCAGTGCATTGTGCTAAGTGTTAACCTTTATAGTTTTAATGTTTGTATATATAAATATAAAAAGATTTATAACAAATTTATAAGTAAGCTTTAAAACATAACATTTTGAAATTTTCAACTTAAGTGGAAATATTTTAAGATACACTTTTTCTGGTATATGAACCCTGATTCTTAGTTTAAGGGCGGGCTTGTAATATTTTCTTGCTGACAAGTAATAAGGTATGAATTCTGGCTTGCTTGGGCAAATCATGAAATGAGGCGTGTCGTGGGAAAACCGGACTTAATGCATGTGCGTAGTGTCGTCCCGGATCAGCCTGTGCAGTCCACACAGGCTAATCCAGGATGGCACTTTCCGCTTTCATGGTATTTTCTGTTTCAAGGAAGTCTCTTCTAAACATAAATCCACTGTAGGCGGAAAGTGCCGTCCTGGATTAGCCTGTGCAGACTGCACAGGCTAATCCGGGACGACACTTTACGCACATGCATTAAGTCCGGTTTTCCCACGACGAACCTCAAATAGTTAATTTTGATGACTAAAAATGTCAACCCAACCAAATATTTATCCACATGAACAGGATTTCTATCTACCGTTATAAAAGTCGCTTACCTACCGGTATTTGTTCTTCTACATGTATAGTGAATCATACAAAAAATATAATAAAATAGCTAATATACAAGTAACCTTATGATATACTAGAAAATACGCATGTTTTCAGCAGAAATGAATACTGCCAAAACGAATACTGCCAAAATGAAACTAAACTTTGAAACAACAGTAAAATGTATATATTTCTATGTTATGGTATTATTCTCGGTCTTTTGTTAACCTTTGGGTTCTTAGTTCAATAAACAAACAAAACAATAATTATTAGCATCTGTGCTCCTCTTGACAAAGAAACATCATTATTAATGCACTGATTGTCAGTACATTTGTGTTGATTCTCTTGAAAGTTTTGCCCGGAAAACATTTCACAAAATGATTAACAGATCACATTTGGAGACTTAAATTTATCGGCTTCAGACGGGTTTGATTTGGAAGAATCGACGATTGCCCCTCCAGTGACGTTTAGAAATGCCTTTTCGTGCAATTTGTTTCTTTAAGTTCATGCAGTAGCTTACATCATGAGCAATTAACAGGTCATTTATATAAGAAAATGTATACACACATTCAACTCGCCATTCTGTTCTCACCGTTTAAGCAAAGATTTGATTATATTTTTTATCCTCCGCATTTTTGTATTACGCACATGCATATTGTGCGTATAGGGCGCTATGCCATTGTGGGTAGTGTGTTAATAAATACAGAAATATATTACAAGAACGATATGAAAAAGATGCAATCTTCTCTTTCAAATCAACAAATGTGTGAACAATATTCGACACATATGTATTTATTAGAAAGATGTGAAAGAAAAGGAGTGTGTTTCAGATATAAAACATACACATGTACACAACTGTAGCAACAAGTTTAATACAAATGTATAATCAAGCCAGATGTGCAGAATTTTTCAAGTTTTCACAAAATTTGTGTCAATTTTCATTGATGTTTAAAAGCCAAAAGCATGTACGAGGCCATTGTCAAAGTTTCTATGTTAGTGTAGACTAAAAATAAAAAGTAAAGATATTGCAAAAATGCAATATCAAAAAACTATTTTTATTTATTAGCTTCAAACTAGAGCTGGCCATTGTTATTGACTCTATCAAAAACATAAATGCTGACATATCATGCATCTATCAATATTTTCCCCCGGGGGTGGGGGGGGGGATGAGCGGGCATATGCAGGACTTTAGACTAAAAGGGATTCCAGACAGCCAGGAATTTGAAATGACGAATGATTCCGGGTCCTGGAAAATAGACTGGTCGGATTTTAGATCCTGTTCATATTGCCGCCCACTAGGCTATTTGATACAGTCCAAGCATCTCCCATGGTGGGGATAAAGACAAAAATGCTTTGCTCTAGAGTGGGGAATTAGATCCCAAAAAATAAATTTAGTCAAATTCCCCTGGGTCAGCCAGACGCTCCCCGTCCTGGGGGATTAGACCCCAAAAAATAAATTTAGTCAAATTCCCCTGGGTCAGCCCGCCACTCCCCACTCCTGGGGGGAAATATTGATAGGTGAATCATGGAGGCAAATGAAAAATATAAATTTATAACTTTTCTTAAACAGAACCTAAAAAAGTTTAGCATGTTTTTTTAGGGATTTCAGCATGTTTTCTAAAAAATTAATAATTTATTGAAGAACTAGACTTGTGTCCAAGGACACAGGTTCCGCTGCAGTTGTCAAGAAAAAGAATTGTCAATTATTCTCATATCAATAACTATCAATATTCTCAGATCAATACTATCAATATGAAGTTGCTTTTTTAATAAGTGTTATTTAGGTTTTGGTTCTTACCATAAAAATGAGTTATTTTTTTACTGAAATGGGTTCGTGTAACAATACCAATGTATTTGCGCTTTGTGGATATGTCTATGTAATTTAAGAAATAGGCCATTACTGTGATCAGCTAAATTTAAAGAAGTATAACAGAGATGATCTAATCAAGGAGCAAATATATTTAACCCGGGGGTTTTCACACAAATTGATGATTATGCATATGCTAATGATAACTACCAGTTACCTTTATTTCATTTTCACAGTGCAGTTCTTGTGCAAAGAAGTTGAAAGCATCATCTTCTGAAAAAGATAAAGATATGGGTACATATATGGAGTCCATAGTTATACTTTAAAATACGCATGTTCGGACATGCACCATTTTCAGACACACAAAATTCGGATACGCCTTGAGTGTGATCGGCGAACCTCAGTACAGATTGACTTTCTAGAAAAATATGACCCTGGTATGGACAACTAAATAACACCCACATAACCAAATGTAAAAGATTTTAAAACTCTATTTTCTCAACAGGTTGCATCTTAATGTGGTTGTATCTGAAGTCCAGGATTTATGACTGAACTTGGGACCAGTATATACCAGTTTAGGAAGGTGGTGGTAAGTTTCAGCTTGCAGCTAATATTTTATACGGTCTTACAACTGATGTACAACCCAATCTCATGTACAACCAAATCTCACATACGCCTGAATCTCACACATGACTGAATCTCACACATGACCAAATCTCACATACGAACGAATCTCACACATGACCAAATCTCACATATGACAGAATCTCACACATGACCGAATCTCACACATGACCAAATCTCACAAATTACAGTATCTCACATATGACTGAAATCTCACATATGACCGACTCTCACACATGACCGAATCTCACACACATGACCGAATCTCACATATGACCGAATCTAAAAAATAGCCGTATCTCACATATGACCAATATCTCACATATGACCAATTCTCACACATGACCGAATCTCACACACGACATAATCTCACATATGACCAATTCTCACATATGACCAATTCCCACATATGACCTAATCTCACATATGACCTAATCTCACATATGACCAATTCTCACATATGACCAAATCTCAAGTACACACCGACTCTCATATACAACCAATTCTTATGTATGACTGCCCTAAGACTGGTTGATGAAACTGCCTCTAACTGCATCAGCAGTTGACCAAACTGCCTCTAACTGCATCAGCAGTTGACCAAACTGCCTCTAACTGCATCAGCAGTTGACCAAACTCCCATTAATGACTCAATGTCCTTTTTTTTAAACCAAAACACCAGTTACCCATACAACACAGAACCCACAACATTGATTACAAGTGAGGCATTGGAGTGGTTAATACAATATACTGGGCTTTAAAAGAATTTATTTCAGCCAAGAAT
This sequence comes from Congeria kusceri, assembly GCA_027627225.1. Taxonomy (NCBI): domain Eukaryota; kingdom Metazoa; phylum Mollusca; class Bivalvia; order Myida; family Dreissenidae; genus Congeria; species Congeria kusceri. Next base: position 57,974,394 of record CM051036.1, on the reverse strand, counting down.
GATACTTACATGTTCAAACAGAGAGACTTTGAACTAAATAATTCTACATACATGTATAAAGCAGATGTGTCTTTAAAAAAACACATTATTTTACATATGTAGTTGTTGTTGCTGTTGTTGTTGTCCTTTTCTGTTCAGTGTTAAAAGGTTATTAATGTTGCAGAACTGTAGACCTAATTGAAAACTGAGATTATTTGTAAATAGTTAAAATAAAATGAACCACTAACAGAGCAATTGCAACCTTTTGTAGTGACTGATGAATTATTTTACATATGTAGTTGTTGTTGCTGTTTTCCTTTTCTGTTCAGTGTTAAAAGGTTATTAATGTTGCAGAACTGTAGACCTAATTGAAAACTGAGATTATTTGTAAATATTTAAAATAAAATGAACCACTAACAGAGCAATTGCAACCTTTTGTACTGACTGATGAATTAGAGGCCCATTGTTTCAGCATCTGTACGTGTAAGCAGAGCTTCAGGGTATTTGTGTAAATACCCTTTAAAATATTGCAAATACACTTTAGAAATTGTAAGTAGAGGGTACTAGTACCCTTCAGAAAATTGAATTGGGGTTACTGGTCAACATTGAAAACCCTGCCAAAAACTTATTTTGAAAAAAACAACAACAACACATTTTTGTTCTGCAAACAAGTTTCTTAATTATCTAATTAAACACTACTAGTACTTTCCAATATTTACATGGCAGATTTATATCCTTCACACTTAATTTCATGGGTTGAAATACTCTTTTAAGCCCACTCCTATCTAAAGCTCTGAAAATACCCTTTAAAATTCTCTAATATCCTTTAAAGCCGATGGTCAGGGGGTAAAATACCCTCTCCGATGGTCAGGGGTTAAATACCCTTTGACAGAAGAGGTCAGTGGGTACAGTACTATTTAGTGTAAAACCTTATCTGGAGCCTCGCATGCAAGTGGTGCTCACTGACAAAACCAACACGTGTTAGGATATCTGAGCTAGTCTGCAATCAGAAACATTTCAAGTTGTGACGCACCATTTGGTCCAACGATTCTTTGTAAGGTGTTCAACATCTTTTCATGAATGTAAAAAAAGAAATTCGAGAGGACATTTTGTGCTATTTATACACTTATCAATATTTTCACCCTGGGAGGGGCAGCAGCGGGTATATACGGGACTTCAGACTGAAAATGATTCCAGGCTGGTGGGAATTTGACACCCAGAATGATTCGTGGTCGTGGAAAATTAAACTTTGGTCAAATTATCGATACCGGTAATACTGGGCACCAGCCGGGCCATTTGATACACCAAGCATTTCCCAATGTGGGGATTTAGACAAAAATGCTTGGCTCTAGGGTGCGGAATTTCGGGGGGAAAATATTGATAGGTGCATTACCTAGTATCATAACTGAGCCTCAAAACAGAAACAAAGCTCAAACATTTTTTTCTTTTAGCGTTTTATGTTTGCATGGAATAGGTAACTGGAATACATAATATATAAATACCTGACTTGGCAAGTTCAGAAACTTTCTTTATAATATGTTGTAAATTACAGTCTTCCAACAGTTGCTTCCCCTGAAAAGCAAAAGAACAAATTATTACTGATACAACAAAATATTAAATATGTCTTTGACGAAACCGCTTACAGGTTCAAATAAAATAAAAATGACTGAAAACTTACTTGAGATGAGATAAGAATTTGATAGAAGTAGTTCCATGTCATAAACATTCTTAAAACCTACAACAGCAACAACTGGATATAAGTTTTTGCAGGTTATAAGTTTAAGCCCCTGCTGAGGCTTTTTAAAAATCTTTTTATTTTGATATTATTCCTTATTTAATATTTTGTTTTTGGTTAGTCCAGATGCTTTAGATTTTGCAGTTTACATTTTAATGTTGTTGTTTCTTTTCAGAAATGTTAAATTATGTGAATAGGTCACTTTAAGGAGTTTTCACTAAGGATATGGGCCCTGGGCCCATATCCACAAAGCTCCTTAGGGAAATTTTAAGTAAATTTCTTAAAGTTATAAAATTCCTTAAGTCTTTGGCTGTTTCATTTAAACTTTATTTTGTGTTAAATTGTTTAATTCTGGTAAAGAATCAACTGATGCTTCTAATGGTACCATATTTACATAAGAAAATAAAGATTTTACATAGAAAATGGTGTTTGAAAGTTTGACTTAAGTATAACTTAAGTTAAGATTTTCCTTAGGAGCTTTGTGGATATGGGCCCAGGGGTCGTATTCCAGAAACATCTTAAGTGAAATCTTATCCTTAGCCTTAAAATCGTCATTTTTCTTAAGCATTTTATTACATGTTTGCATGAAATTCTGCAAAATGTTCACTAATTATCAGCTTATTATCAACTACCATTTACTTAACTGTAATTGGATTCATTAATTTATATCTAGTTTTAAAAATATTACCTTACAAAAATTGGAACTTAAATGAAAATATTTGAGGCGCGTCGTGGGAAAACCGGTCTTAATGCATGTGCGTAAAGATTCGTCCGCACAGTCTAATCCGGGACGGCACTTTCCGCTTTTATGGTATTTTCTGTTTCAATGAAGCGTCTTCTAACCATAAATCCACTTCAGGCCGGAAGTGTCCTCCCGGATTAGCCTGTGCGGACTGCACAGGCTAATCCGGGATGACACTTTACGCACATGCATTAAGTCCGGTTTTCCCACGACGCGGCACATTTTAAGATAAACTTAAGATGTTTCTGAAATATAGCCCCTGGAGTCTCTCCCCCCAACCATTGAGAAACAGCCCTAAAACAAAAGCCTATTGTGGGATCCACTCACTGCAACAAGCTCCAGTAAGATGCATCCTAGAGACCACACATCCACTTTCGGACTGGAGGGGGGCAGGGTAGACAACTCTGTGTCATCGTTGATCTTCACCGGACCAAAGCTGAACACCTCTGGGCTCATGTACTGCATCTTTCTGGAACATATTACTTCATCTTACCTGTAATGTTCTTGATAAATTTCACTTAGTTTTAGAATGGTCCTTGCATAAACATTTGCGAAAAAATACTATTATTAATTAATATTATATTCTAGATCAAACACTCTTAAATTTGTTAAATTATTCACAGAATACTGTAATGGCTGTTCCAGGAAAAAAGGTTACGTAACACCGATGTATTAAAATTTGGTGGATCGGGGTGATACAGGGGATAAAACGGATTATCAATGACTTAAAAAAAAAATAAGTTGTGTTGGCGGTACCCCATTTTTGGACTGGCGTTCTGTCCCCCCCATCACCTTTTTTCCTGGAACAGCTCTAATTAAAAGCAATCTTTCAAAGGGGTGGCAAACTCTCATATTGCGTACTTGTCCATTTTTGACAAATGGTATTTGCTGTTTGTACGTGCAGTACAAGTAATTATATAGTAAATTTTGGCAGTATTCCACTTGTCCATACATGTTCTGGGCCAAGCTGGGCAATATGGACAATTGATTATGCCATCCCTGCAATTCAGTTTATGTTTACGATGCAATGAAAATAGGTGACGAGTATAAAACATATCCTGTTATCAGTATGCTCCTTCTGTATGATCTAGTCAAACCTGTGTATGATCTAGTCAAACCTGTGTATGATCTAGTCAAACCTGTTTGACAATTAAACATAAATTGATATATTGTATTAATATAATGATGTTTGTTTGTTTCTTTCTTTTGTATGGTAAGAGTGTTAGTTTATTAAATGTCAGTTATTATTATATACTGTCCCAAATAGTAACCTTTAAATTACAGAATAGGCATAGTATATAAATATTGACTTCCTTGAGGGTGACAGTGCGTATTGTCAACCCGAGGCAAAAGGGTTGACGAGATGCACTGTTACCCTCAAGGAAGTCAATGTTTATTTTATTATACCAAACAATCCCGTATCATTTGTGTACCAGGCGACATAGCGGTAGCGGGCGACATTGCCGGGCGACAAATTGTTGCCCGCTGCAGCTTATACGCATTATATAGAGAAATAATCAAGTGAGGTATAATAATATAAAATGTCAGCAAAATCACTCACCCTATCGGAAAACGAACAGTAGCACCATAGTCTGTCATGTAATACACTCCACTTGCGGAGAGCCTGACCTTGTCCTGGAAAAGCAATTCACAAAATAATAACCAAACTTGGTAAATAGGTTAAGAAGGAACCTTAAAATCTTAATATATTTCATTTTAATACATGTTTTACATGTATTAAAAGTATGTTATCAACTATAAAGTATCTTTGTAAAACTGCGTCATTTAAACATTACATATCTATAAGTATTTTACAAAAAGTGATAGTGTTGCAATCACCACAGAGAGTAATAAAATGACGGGCGTCGTGAGAAAACCGGTCTTAATGCATGTGCGTAAAGTGTCGTCCTGAATTAGCCTGTGCAGTCCACACAAGGTAATACGGGACGGCACTTTCTGCTTTTATGGTATTTGCTGTTTCAAGGAAGTCTCTTCTAACCCTAAATCCACTTTAGGCGGAAAGTGCCATCCTGGATCAGCCTGTGCGTACTGCACAGGCTTATCCGGGACAACACTTTACGCACATGCATTAAGACCGGTTTTCCCACGACATGCCTCAAATTTCCCCCAATGTTTCCCCAATTACTTCACATTGAGTTTTTTCACAGCTTTGGGAATGGGTCAAGTAAATCATCAGATTTGGAATTTTGTGTCATTAAATCTTGCTAACTGAGAAATATTATAGAATGTAATATATTAAATAAGGGGAAAAAAAAGAATGTAATTTATTAAATAATTACCAAAACAAATGGTACAAATTTTGAACTCAGTTTTATTATGGGTTTTATCCATTAAGTCATTTAATGATTTACCACTAGTATTCAAATTTGGGAAATTTTCATTCTAATTGCAGTGTGTTTTTTTTCACCTTTGGGGAAAGGTGGCGGGGCCATTCAGATGGAGAATTTTATGGCAAAAGGGGACTTTTTTTTAGAAAAGCATTATTACATGTTTAGATTCTATTTTATTACAAAACATTAATTAATTGTTTTTCTACAAATGATAACTAAGTTAATGCACAAACTTGGTTTGATGTAAAATTGCTGGGATTGTTGGAAAATTCCTCTATCTTAGTCAATTTTTGTCCGATTTTAATCGAGTTTTGTTTTCAAAATAAAGCTTTACACTCAGAGGGGAATTTCAAGGTAAATATAGGGGAAAATTATATACTATTTAAGCAGGGAAATGGGGTCGAATTTTGGCCCCAAATTGGCCCTAAAAAAAACACTGAATGGTGAAAAAAAATCATATTTGAGATTGGGAATGAGTCCTTTCTCCAGACCCTGTCCAGGAAAAAAATCACTGCTTTAAAAGATTACCTCGCTGTCAAAGAGGATATTGTTACAGGAAAGGTTCCTATGAGTGATGCCATGTCGGTTCAGGTACGCCAGACCCTGAAGAACCTCAAACCCGACTCGAAGCAGATTTTCCTCCCTGTAGGCATAAAATATAACAACATGTTATCAAAATATTACTAATAAACAAGGCTCTAGGTAAACAAAAAGTTAAAGGTTCATAGTTCTCCCTTAACATAACTATAAAGAGTATTAACCAGTACACAATAATAGGCACAACAAAAAGTAAAATTTTAAAAGTTTCAATATGTATAAATATTGAAGTAACAATTGCTAACTAATTAATGCATAATATTTTTCCATCAATATATTTTGCAGGCATAACAGTAAACACTAAAAATCTTTACAGAAACCATGACTGAGTCTGTATTTGGAACATTTACAAAGAAAGTACCGGGGTATACATGTGTTGTTTCAAACACAATCATGGTTTCTGTAAAAATGTTCAATGTTTTCTGGTACCCTGTTTTTATATTCCAGAAATGTTATATGTTTCCAAATTGTTAATGAGTATTTACTCACATACTCCTTTTATCTAAAGCACGGTTTTGGAAGCATTTCCCATACAAAACAGACAAGGATTTTAAAGGGACTTGTTCACAGATTTTTGTATTTTTGAATTATGCAATTAAATGTCTTAATATGACATCTGAACTTAAGAGCTCAAGTACTATAACAAGAAAAGCATACAAAAAAAGTTGCTCACACCAGGGTTCGAACCTGAGATCTCCGGATCAAAAGTGTAAAGCGCTATCCTCTCGGCCATTCTGACTTACACACTAACCGTGTATTTTTTGCTTTATGCTTAATGATTCACTTATTTTCAACAATTTCACCGAAAACAACAGAAACACTCCGAATTTTTCCATCATTTAGCTGTACAAAACGCTTTATAATTTTATCAATTTCAATTGATGATTTTTCATTAACGAAACAATATTTTCTATGTCTGTAGTGTTATTTCGCTCCTTTATATACACTATCATTTTATTTTTGGAATCTGTGATAAAAAGTTTGAAAATTGTCAATTCTTAAATCTATGAACAGGTCCCTTTAATAGATGAAATAATAAAAACCATGTATTTCAATGTGTTTACCTTTGGTATTTTCCTGACTTTCTAGCAATCTCCAGATTATTTGGGTAGTGCTCTTGTACGACCATAAGCCTTTCTACCAACAAGCAAACAAACTTATGAGTTACTACAAAATGATGCGAGAAAAAAATGTTGACATTTGCAAACAAAATATTCCTTCCATCTTCTGTTAAAACCTGGCCAAAGGGAGATAACTTGCTACTGAGTCTACACTGCCAGAATGATCTACTTGGTTACATATCTACATAATTTGACAATTCGTACATAAAACCCAAAACTATTAATGTGAATTCACATCATAATAGAAAACAGAAAGAAACCATTGAATATTTAATAAAACTCATTTCAGGGCTCACTCTGCCATTCGCCAAATGAGCCAATGGCTACAAATTGAAATATTTGGCTAAATAATTTTTCATTTGGCTACAAATTTTTCTTTATAAAACCCCATAAAATACTCAAAATGAGAAGAATTTTAATAAAGTAAGGCCAATTTGGCTAAAGAAAATTTTGAGCCCGGGGGGGAGCCCTGCATTTAAAAGCATTTTATTTAGGGTAAAAATAAATGAATGGTTAACATATTTCAGAAGAAGCAAGCTAGCATAGTTTTCCCAAATTGCAAGTTTTTACGTCGCAAAATTCCCATTTTGATGGGTACCGGACCCATTCCCAAAACAGTGAAAAAAATGGCTGAAGCTAGCATACCATGCTTCCCTCTCACACAGTCCAAGTACTTGCAGACATTTGGGTGATTGAGTGTCTTCAAGTGCTGAAATCTTCCGACAATCTTGATGGAGTTTGGCGTCAGTGGAAGGCCATTGGCTCCGCATTTGTCGTTTGAGTGACTGGATGCAAAGAATGTTGAAACCCCGAACTGAGCTTTTCCTAATGCCATTGTGCCCTTTTTTGTTCTTCAAATAGCTGAAAGATAAAACCACTTCTGGTTTAAAATTTGTTATTTGTTCACAACACATTAGTGGGTTAATTATACGATCAGTTTGTTCGACTGCTTTACCGCAAAAGTCTCAAAAAAAATTTGAAATCCATAACTAGCAACGAGGTCTGGTGATCCTATAATGATTACTGGCCCAAACTCCACATATTGACCCCTCAAAAAGTGTTTGCTTGCACCAGTTTTATTGGCTTTGTCCGAGGTCTGACAGACTTTCCCGAAGACTGTCATAAATTATGTATTGTACATGGAAATAAAACACTTGTTCAGCAAATTCCAACGCTTCCAGGGAAACCTTCTGCATCCTCCCAGCTCTTGTATAATACTATTAGCCAAGCATTTTTAGTGAATTGCATCAGCTAAAATTTTACAAGAGAAGCTTTCAAACAAACTGTATTATTACATTTTAAAATAAATAAAATTAGTCTATGTCTGCAATAAGGATGGAAAGCTTTTATTTGTGATGGGATGCATATACATGTTATTGACAAAAGCAACGACTAACCTCAGCTTCCTCAAATAAGTAAAAGGAGTACTTATTTTAGTAATAATTAAAAGGACCTGTTCACAGATTGACGAATTGACAATTATCAATTATTTTTGCCACTGATTCCAAACTAATAGTGTATATATTAAAAGGAGCGAAATAATACTACTGACATAGAAACGTACTGTAAATACCGTTTCATAAACGAGTAATTATCGGTTGAAATGGATACATTATAAAGCTTTTTTAACCCCAAACGATGGAATAATTTGGAGTGTTTCTGTTGTTTTCATTGAAATTGTTGAAAACATGAGACTCACTTTCATAAAGTAAAAAATACACTGACAACTATAAAAATTGGGATGGCCAAGAGGTTAGCGTATTAGAATTTTGATCCGGAGGTCTGAGGTTCGAAACCCGGCGGGAGCATTTTAAAAATGTTTTTCTTGTTAAAATACCTGAGCTTTTAAGTGCAAAAGTTTTAAAGTGTCGAGTTATGATGTTTAATGGCATATTTAAAAAAATACAAACATTTGTGAACAAGTCCCTTTAAATTATCAATGATTCAATCTATTGTCACTCACTCGTTTCCATAATACAATGAAAATAAGAGTTTTACTAAGTAAATTGTATTTATCAAACATCTTTCGATTTTTAAGATCGACATGTAACGTTTCGATGCAGAAATGTTTGTTGTTATAAAATTTTATAAAAAAATATTCTTTATTTTGTCACTTTAGAACAAAACATTTTCTATTCAGAAATTACACACCTACTTTGTGTAGCACAAAATATCAGTGTATTTTAGCCTCTATATTTACTTCCGGTTTCGGTTTTGACGTGAGCTATCGTTGTTATATTCGGATTCACGTTTAATTGATTTATTAACATTGTATTAGTAATAATATTTTTGTATATTTTAATCTTATAATTTATAATGATATCAATATAATTTTTTTCGATGAATAATAACAATACGTATGTTCGGATTGAATGTACGGAGTTGACAAATGATCGAAAAATGGATCTCCCAAACGAGTTTGACGTAGTTGTTTTGGGCACAGGTTGTATCAGTAGAAACACGGTGATTTAGATATTTTTACGTTCACAGTGCTTAAGTAGTAACGTAACCTATACTGGTCCGATAAATAGTTACGTTTTACATCGGCAGTAGCACATACAGCAATTTGGCACTTGACAAATCTCAAGCTACTAGTTTAATCAGCATTATTTGGATGATGCACATAAGCATTGAATACGGAGTCATGTTTGTTTAAGTCATATTATGAAATATACAAGACCAATGTACAAGACCACGAAGATACAACAACACAAAAATTTACTTTGCATCATGTACACATGAAATTTTGGAATCAAGGTCAACTCGGCCCAAATACTAACACTGCCAAATTCGGCCCGGTCTAATTCTGCCCACTTTTTAAAAATATGTTACATAATGGATTCATCTATATAATTTGTATTGATATAGTTTATGTAACAGGATTTAATTGAATTGCCAGGGATCTCGGAAACGCAAAATCAAGCGTATTTGGACGCATATTTTTTCAAAAGGACGCATGTCAAACCCATGCCAGGAGTCCTTGGGACACATGCTTTTTGGCTTACTGCATATACCCTGTTACTTAACACATACATGAGTGCCTGCAGTAAACTCGGCAGTAGTCGCGATAAAATCAATATCGGCCCCAGTACACACTGCAGCTGTCAAAGTCTAGTCTTTAAGCTCTGCCCACAGCAGTCTCTTAGCTCCGCCCACACCACTCCAGACATTTACTGTTAATTTTCATTGGTAAATTACATTTGTCACTCATTGCTGTGCTTTAATGCACACGTCAATTAGAATGTGCGAAATCGCCGAAATGTGACAAAAGGCATCCTTAATTAAGAACAGTTTTGAACATATTTGACAACTTAAAACAAACAACATTGTTAAAATGAGTGAAAAACAGCTTCAGCTGATTTCATTTATTTATATTGCCAATCCTATTTCATGAATAACAACTAAATCTCAGTAATACGGTGATAGGAATTTTTGTTTAGTCAGAAATTATATACGAAAATCTAGGGCTGAATTTGATCAGGAATATAAAAGCATCGATCAATAATTATACATAAAGGAACTTTCTAGTATATAACACCTATGACAAGACATAAATTAACAATACTGGCGGTAATTGAAGTACACAATTGTGCGACGTCACATATTTTCGCGACCTCGCGAAAATTTTCGTCGCCGATTTTACAGGTCACAAACATGTGTAAAATGCATGCAAACACATACTTTGGTGTTTAATATCACCAATAATTGCTCCTTTTTTCATTTTTGTGTTGTTAGCCTGATTCACAATAACTCTACTTGACAGTAACTTATGCTTTACTGTAATCACTGCATCATAACTTTTTACACATTACAAATAAGTCAACAAGTTTAGACCATCAATTGCTAATTGTCCAGAATTTACCTGTTATAAAATTAATAATTGGTACAAAATATTGCTTTATAAGACATGATTAAGTATTATATATTATCATTATAATTGCATAAACCAATAAAAATAATATAAAGAATAATAATATTATAAAGAATATTAATAATAATTATTATTATCATGATTATTATTTTATTTGTAACTGTCATATATTGTATAAATGAATAAATTGTAAAAATTCCATTCACTTTCGCGTGTCACAAACATAAATTTTATTTCTTTTCTACTTGGGACTCCTACTTTTTAGGGGGAAGGAGTCCCAGGACTCCTATTTTAAAATCCTAGTGAGATCCCTGATTGCAATGAAAAATGTGTGTTGAGTAAAATGTTATAAACGGAACTGAAAATGGATTGTTTCTATTTCGGTGGCATACCTAAGTACCAATGCATTCAAAACATTTTACACCCTTTGTGCAGTTTATACGCCTTCTAAACTTGTGAAAAACACTCTCGTTTTCATCTTATAGGAATAGTGAGCCGAGTTGGACCGGTCCGAATAGGACTGGGCAGAGTTAGTATTTGAGCCGAGTTGACCCGATACCAAATTTTGACATTAATTATTGCATCTGAAAATTTTCTAAGTTTGTGTCTCTAGAGAGACCAAAGTGAAAAAATCTACAGAGAAAAAATGACAATGAATTCCCAATATACTCGGGTTTATTTTACATATGTCTGTTCTAGGCATGCCTGAGAGCATTGTGGCTGCAGCATTCTCAAGGATTGGACAAACAGTCTTGCATTTGGATAAGTATGTTATCTTGTGTAGTTTCTTCACTACTGGTTTATCTGGATGTTTAGGCAGTGTGATATTGTTTTGTTTTAAAGTATAGTTTTATCAAGGTATTTAGGCAATGTGCATGGTACCGTTCATCTCACAAGCATTATTGAATTTATTCTGAAAGAATGTATAGATAGGTGTATTAAAAATAGTTATTTCTGGAAACTTAAGTATAAAATATACAGAAAATGACAAAACATTTTTAGCTTGACTATTCAATGAAAAGTTACGCTTTCCTACTCGCGTCGGCGTCTGCGTCTGATGGTTAAAGTTTATATTCAAAAGTCTTGTAACTTCAAAGTTATTCATTTGAAACTTGGAATATACCTTTGTCATCAACTCCAGCAGTAGGTGCAACATTCCTATGTTTTATTTTTTGTTTGTTTGGATATTTCGCCGTTTTTAACAATATTTCAGTCATATCACGGCGGTCAGTTAACCTACTCACACTTTTCCTGGGCAAGCTTAGCCGATCTAAGCAAATTACCAGTACTAAGTGCACATAGTTATGCCAGTAACTGACAACTGCCCTACTTGAATCAGAGATAGGGGAAGAATGGCCGTAGAAATAATTTCATGACTAATCTCCACACAAGTTGTGTGGCGGGGCTGGGGTTCGAACTCACGATCCTCGGATTGACAGTCCAGCGCTCTACCAACTGAGCAGGCTGGGCCTGGCAACTAACTTTTATGTATTTTAACAGAGTTATGCTCCTTTTTAACAGATTGTCTGGTTTAATATTATATTCAAAATTCTTGTAACTTCAAAACTACACATGTTATTCACTTTAAACTTGAAATGTACCTGTGTTATTAACTCCAGCATCAGGTGCAACATTCCTCATAACGTTATTTTGTATTTTGACAGAGTTATGCCCCTTTTTACATAGATTATCTGGGTAAAGTTTATGTTCAAAAGTCTTATAAATTGAAAACTACATGAGTTATTCACTTCATAAACTTGCATTGTACTTTGTCATCAACTCCAACATCAAGTGCAACATTCCCCATAACTCTGTTTGTTTTTTGACAGAGTTATGTCCCTTTTTCACATAGATTTTCTGGTTAAAGTTTATATTCAACAGTCTTGTACCTTCAAAACTAAACAAGTTATTCACTTGAAACTTGGAATGTACCTTTGTCATCAACTCCAACATCAAGTGCAACATTTCCATTAACTCTGATTGTATTTTGACAGAGTTATGCCCCTTTTTCACATAGATTTTCTGGTTAAAGTTTATATTCAAAAGTCTTGTAACTTCAAAACTGCACAAGTTATTCACTTGAAACTTGGAATGTACCTTTGTTATCAAATCCAACATCAAGTGCAACATTCCCCATAACTCTGTTTTGTATTTTGACAGAGAAATGCCCCTTTTTGTTTTGTATTTTGACAGTGTTATGCCCCTTTTTAGCTCACCTGAGCACAAAGTGCTCTGTGAGCTATTAGTATAGGGGACCTCTCCTGCGTTGTCAACAATTGGGTTCGTATTCACGCTGGAGACTTCACTTTTTATCCAATCTTAACCAAACTTGCACAGTTTGTGTATGACCATAACATCTTGGATGGGATTGTTATTGGGTCAGATCACACCAGTAACACTAGAGTTATTGCCCCTTTTTCATGCAAACAAAGTGCAAAAATGCCTTTTTCCAACATATAGACTTTATTTTCCATCCAATCTAAACCAAACTTTCACAGTTTGTGTATAACCATCAGATCTCAGCAGACGCCAAAAATGGGCCAGATCATGTTTCAAACACCAGAGTTATTGCACTTTGTTTATTAAAAAATACACAAAAATGGACATTATTCAGGATAGAGATTTCATTTTTCATCCAATCTTCACCAATCTTGCACAGTTTGTCTATTACCATGAGATTACAGTTGAAGTCGAATATAAGCAAGATTGGACCAGAAACACCGGAGTAATTGCCCTTTGTTTGTGAAAAAAATATGCTGAAATGGACATTATACAGGATAGAGACTTCATTTTTCATCCAATCTTGCACAGTTTGTCTGTGACCATAAGATTAAAAGTGAAGTCGAATATAAGCAAAATCGGACAAGAAACACCTGATTCATTGCCCTTTGTTTGTAACTACAGGTGAAGTCAAATATAAGCATGATCAGGCCAGAAACACCGGAGTTATTGCCCTTTGTATTTGGAACAAAAACATCATCAAGTTATCAATGATTGGCTTGCACACACGATTTTTAGTCAATGTTGACCAAACTTAAACAGTTTGCTTAAAACCATAAAAATTGATTGCTAAAATTTGATTTCCAACAGTTGCAGACCTTGCATGCAGTTATTTGTATGTGCAACATTAATAGCTTCAGAGCCTGCATTAACATCATTTATTATCTTTGGACAGAAAATTATTAAAGAAAAAGCAAAACTTGACCTTATAGCACAGCCATTGCAATTATCGCATTGCACTTAGTTCTCCAAAACTGTCTGCGAAAAAGACATCAAAATCTACTGTTTCTGCATTTTCCAGAATTGTCACTGACTTAATGAAAAAGGGTCAGGTAAAAATATGGAGATAAATTATTTGAGAACCATTAGCTAAAACACTGCACATCCACTACCCAACTCATATTCTAGTTAGCCCATTGCACTAACCGGTGTTTTAAATCAAAATTGATCCTATCCCCCTCTGCATATTGTTCAGATACCTTAATTTTCAAACCTGTCACAGTATGGTCTTCATCTGTACCAGTTCTCAGGTGAGCGCATTGGGCCATCTTGGCCCTCTTGTTTGCATAGATTTTCTAGTTAATGTTTATTATTCAAAAGTGTTGATAACTTCAAAAAACCATAGGTTATGAATTAAAACTTGACATATACCTTTGTCATTAACTACAGCATCAGGTGCCACAATCCACATAATCCTGTTTCGTATTTTGACAGAGTTATGCCCCCTATTCACATAGATTTTCTGTGTTAAGAGTTTATTCACAAGCCTTATTATTTCTAAATTACATCAACTACAAATTTTGGTCAGTTAATTTCGTATATAAATATATGTACACAGTCTGGACAAAAAGTGCTGTTGTAATTGTTTGTAGATACGGACATTATTATAACACAGATTCAAACAGGGCTTCTCCTGGCCAAGAAATGTCCTTAGCCAAATTTACCTTACTCCATTTAAAACATGCTAATTTTTGAAACTGTTCTAGCCAAACAGAATTTTCTTCAGCCAAATATTCAAAGTAGTAGTAATTTGCTAATTAGCCAAATGGTGGCGAGAGCCTTGAAAAACAACTGAGGTGCGTCGTGGGAAAACGGCTCTTAATGCATGTGCGTAAAGTGTCGTCCCGGATCAGCCTGTGCAGTCCACACAGGCTAATCCGGGACGGCACTTTCCGCTTTAATGGTATTTTCTGTTTCAAGAAAGTCTCGTCCTGCCTGATCCGGGACGACACTTTACGCACATGCATTAAGACCGGTTTTCCCATGACGCGCCTCAAATGTAAAGTGAATAATGTTTGTGTTATTTTGTGTTGTATCCTGCAGAAATGATCACTACAGTGGAGACTGGGCATCGTTCAACCTCAAAAGCCTGGAGGAGTGGATGGACATACATGCTGTAAGAACACACTGGAGACATTGGGCTTTTTAAAGGGGATTTACTAAAATGAGAAAATATACCTCATTTTCGAATAATTTCAGTAGTAGCCTTTGTTGGTTTTGGCTACTGGTAATGCTTATATATGAGGCGCGTTGTGGGAAAACCGGGCTTAATGCATGTGCGTAAAGTGTCATCCCGTATTAGCCTGTGCAGTCCGCACAGGCTAATCCAGGACGGCCCTTTCCGATTTTATGGTATTTTCTTCTTCAAGGAAGTCTCTTCTAAACATAAATCCACTGCAAGCGGAAAGTGCCGTCCCAGATCAACCTGTGCTGATTGCACAGGCTGATCGGGACGACTCTTTACGCACATGCGTTAAGCCCGGTTCTCCCACCACACGCCTCCTATATTGTTTATTAAAGCAATTGATGGTACGATGTGGGATTTATAACACATCTATTTAGGTCAAACACTTACAAACACCATTGACATTTTACAAATCTTTTTACAAAACATTTCCATCAAGCAGTCAAGTCCTCACTTTCTTAATGGCTATGTACGTTGTCAATAAAATCTTGTCATAGGGCCAATTGTCATTGAGGGTAATTTCTACAAATGTAGACTGGCTAAGCATTGGTTATTATTGTTTTGGGAAAATGTTTATATAAGGACTATGTGCAGTATCATGGCATGAGTTTGGTTTCATTCAGTCCTTTCCCTCAAGACTGAGTCTGCCATGAAAGCAGTTTCTTATTGATTTTATTACATGGAAAGTATCATTTCTGGTAATGGAACCCATGGGTAATAATTCAGGTTGCACAAGAAAATGCATACATGTCATAAAACTTATAAAATCATACGTTTTTGCCGGCTTTTTGTGTCAGTGTTCTAGTGACTGCAAATCAGTGTCATCTCAGGAAGGATCCATGCATGTTGACTGCATCCCCCGACCAACTGTGAATGAAGTTGAGATTTTAGAAGCTCATGAAAGTCTTGTACAGATGCCCTTGAACAAAACCTCCTTCTCCGATGCTGTTATTGAGTATTTTGTCAGGTGAGCAAATGTTTTGCCTTTTGAACATTTCCCTGAAATGTCAATCATGCTCAAATAGGAAGACTAGGCTATCCAATTTTGAACTCAGTTTGAACTTGATTAATTTGCTATCTTGTTTACACGAAAAAGCACATTTATATGGTCCTTTAACTGATACTAATTCTTCACTGTAGCTTTTTTAGTGGCAACACTTAAACATTTTGGTCTTTATTGAAGACACCGGTCTATATCTGAATCATATCTATGATCATTCAGGGTCATCTGGTATAATAAAATAACAATTGTTGTTAGTGATAAATGCTTTGTCTTTTACTTTATTGTATTCCCTGATCATTTTAGCTGTCACATGTTACATGTATATTATTTGACAGTATGTTGTAAACAACTGACTCTATAGTGCTTACAGCAAATGTTTGATGTTTCAGCCTTCAAATGCTCGCTTGATGTATTTACAGTTTCTTGTGACCAGTGTTACAAACAGGTACTGATACGTATACTTTCGTTACGTGTCATAGAAGTGGCCTGAATTGTTATTTCAGTGACACAGAGGAAGATAATGAAAACATTGAGGCCAATCAACCACAAGCTGACAAAGAACGCCCTGGCATTCCCGAACATTTAGAGCCAAGAGTTGAAACAGGGGAAAGTGAGGAGCAGGGAACGACAAAAGAAACCAAAGATAAAGATGATATTACACCATCAGATTTTGAGAAGCAGACTGACCAATCAGAATCAGCTGGTGTTACAGATCAAACTGAAAGTCTTGCAGCAGTGGAAGTCGCTGAAGAGAAAGCCACCGATGCAGAAGGGGTCAATAATGCCGCTGTAGAGACATCAGATCATCCTCAGAGTCCTGAAGCAGACTGTGGTGCTAAGCAACAAAACTCGAAGGCTAAACCTTGGACAGTCGGTAGAATAAAATCTGAATGGAGAAAATTTAACCTAGACCTGTCACCAAAGGTGAATTGAGTATTTGTAGTATATGTTTTCACAAAGATGTCATTATCACTTTTATTTGATTGGTCATAGTGACATTTATTCATATACCAGGGTATAGTGTTGACCTAATGTTAATTATTGAAACATGATTGGATAAATTTTTTTTTTTTATTAAGGCAGAGTCTTTAATATGTGTTTCATTATTTATTAAATACCACAAAATCTGATTTTGCCTAACTTGTCCATTTTTGACAAATTCTGTTTGCTGCATGTCTGCACAGTAATTTAATAGTTAATTCTGTCAAAATTTCACTTGTCCACACATGCTTCGGGACAAACTGGGTAGTATGGACAATTGATTTTGCCTTCCCTGACTATAAGATTAAACAATTATATTTGTTTGGTGGTTATGTTTCATATTGAAATGCAATTTGAATACTCTTCGTACCGTTGCTTTCAGGTTCTGTTCTCAGTGGGTGACATGGTGGAGTTGCTGATACAGTCTGACATTGCCAAGTACTGCGAGTTTAAAACTGTCACACAAATACTCACAGTCATGAACAGCAATGCAGAAAAGGTACGAATTAGAGATCATCATGTAGAAAAGGTACAAATTAGAGATCATCATGTATAATGTCTTTTGAACTATGTTAGTCAATATGATTAAATAATATTTTATGCTTTCGGGTGGTTTATAGGGAAATATCATTGAAATAGAATTGGTATTTCACTGTTTTAAAACGGGAAAATATAACTACTTCTTCATCGGGAAGTCGGAAAATGCCCAAATAACACATTTTTATGCTTAAAATAAACAGAAAATGTGTTGATTTCAGTAGAAATGATCATTGAAAATATATTTTTTCACTCATATATTTTCACTATATTTCTATGATCACTTCGTGTGAGTTCAAATCCAACCGAAACCAACAAATATCCTCTTTATATTAGAAAACAATAAATCACTAAAAAGAACATTACAAATCAAAATTACCAAACAGAGTTCAAGTATTATGATTATTTTATGGTGATTCTTATGAATGAGCAAGATGAGCAAACAATACACCAAATCTTATTTCTCGTGTGTTGTTAACAGATATCATTATTGAAAATAGTTTTCCTTATTTTTTAATTTTATATAGCAATAAAAGACCCATGGGTCTCTTGTGAATACAATGGACACTAAACAAGCCGCATAATCATGCCCCTGGTCTGTCTGTATGTCTGTTTGTACAGGTGCCGTGCTCGAGAGCGGACGTGTTCAGCAGCCAGTCAGTCAGCATGCTGGAGAAACGCATGCTCATGAAGTTCATACAGTTCTGTCTCGACTACGAAAACAAAATGGAGGAGCTGGGAGGTTGGCAGCAAATATCATGGACATTTGTTGTTGATTATGAAAGTTCTTAATCTTATTATTAGGCAAAAAAAATAAATTGTGTGTTTTGGGCAACAGTCTCAAAAAAGTTAGGTACAGTCAGGATTGAGGTTTTTTATGCCCTTGGCATCTTGATGCGGGAGGCATGTAGTGATTTTCCGTCGTCTGTCCGTCCATCCTTCTGTCCATGGCAAGGTTAAGTAGATTTTACCGTTCCGTCTAGCACCAACACCGCTTACTACAACACTAGGATACTTAAACAGTTGTTGCTTATGACCATTCCCTATCCACCCATATCAACCAACCTCACTTTGACCTTGACCTAATTTGGACTTATAATAATTCAAAAGTGCCATTTCTTGGTTAACTAGATTTTACCGTTTCGTCTAGCACCTACACCGCTTACTACAACACTTGGATATTTACACAGTTTTTACTTATGACTATCCCCAATCCACCCATATCACCCAACCTCACCTTGACCTTGACTTTGACCTTGACTTAATTTGGACGAAGAAATTGGCTACCCAGCACCAACCGGGGGCATTTTAAAAGGTACTTTTCAGTAAAAACGTTGAAAACTATCTTAAATCTGATGAATACGGATTTCACTGAAAACAATCGTTGCTAAAAACTTTAGGGTGGGGGGGGTTTTCGCTAGGAATTGTCGGGTTGCCCGAAACACAGAATATTTTTTTTTGGCCCTAGTCTTAACTTGGAATCAGGGCTCACACTTCCGTTCATCACACTGCTATAAATCCATGCTTTTATTAACAGTAATTTTTCTGAGGCACATGCCCATTGGCAGACACCAACAACTTTCAACTTGTCTGAATCCATTTTTACCAAAAAGGTGCTGTGTGTTATATTTTTAAGATCTTTAATAGCATCATGTTTATGATTTCTTATGGAGAACTAATTATTAGCAATGGCATCTTCTTAGAAAAAGTTTTAACCAGGTCTTTTCACATATCAGGCCTGATGAGCTTTTATGTCGGGCAGACACGTTAGAATTTGAACTTGTCGCATTGGGTAAGTGGGCTATTTTGAAGACTGTAAAAAACGAAAGTAATGGAAATTTGGCTAACGATAGCTCTTAGAATATGAGAATGTTAACCTTTGTAATTCAAATTGATTTGCAACAACCAGTTTTATTGGTTTATCTTTAAATTTAAAACTAAGTTTGAGATTGAGATGTTTTATAGTCGCAGGGTAGGAATTCTTCAGGAGTGTAAAATATTGTTATGTGATTTGTCCATTCTCTGTGCCAATTTTGCTAACAAGACAATATGAGGTTAGTCGTGGGAAAACCAGGCTTAATGCGTGTGCGTAAAGTGTCGTCCCGGATAAGCCTGTGCAGCCCGCACAGGCTAATCCTGGACGGCACTTTCTGCTTTTATGGTATTTTCTATTTCAAGGAAGTCTCTTCTAAACATAACTCCACTGTCGTCCCGGATTAGCCTGTGTGGACTGCACAGGCTGATTTGGGACGACACTTGACACACATGCATTAAGACCAGTTTTCCCACGACGCGCCTCATATGTAATAATTTCATAACTGGCATCTTTTGTTGTGATGCTTATATACAGCTGAACTTCATTGTATCAAACTCCCTTTAGTCGAAGTTCCAGATAAGTAAAAACGGAAACTAATTCCTAGCATTCATCCCTGTTTTATATAAAATAAATTATGTTATCATAATTTTTTAACTTTGAATTGAGTAAATAATCCATGGTTTACAATACAGTATATGCATCTACTACTGCTATTTTATAGTATCAACTATGATTTATCATTCATGTGGACCCAGTTGTTTTGTCTCTATTCAGATAAGTCGAACTTTATATCAAAATCATTTCAAATTCCATGCGACTTTTGGGTAAAGAATTTCAGCTGTATAATCTTTGACCTTTTTAGACCATCAACAATAGTTTCAGAAATAGATGTTGCTTGCTTGCTTGCTATGATAATAGCATGTTAATGTGGCTGTTTAATGAGAAAGCTTTTGCAACCCATTTAAAATACGCTGAATAATATTTGCCAAGAACTAAAAATCATTATGATCAATTAAGTCTGCTTAGTTGAAACTCAACAAAATGGTTTTGTTATGAACCCATTTATTTGTTTGTAGACACACTAGATGCACCATTCAGTGAATTTTTGGCTTCAAGAAAATTGACGCCAACAATACAACACTATGTTCAACATGCAATTGCCATGGCAACGGAATCTATGACAACCAAACAGGTAGTATTGGATGTCTTTGTCAGTGTTTAAATGACTTAAACATTTGAGTTGCTTTATTATGAGTCATTTACAAAATATAGACATACATGCAGAATTCTGTTTCAGCCTGTACAAGACGTCGATGGTGCGACAAGACGACATTTTAATTTTTATTTTGTGCAGATCTTTGACTTTGAAACTTTGAAAAACGTGGTAACACGAACGTAACACGAACTTTGGACAATAATTAATTTTGCATTATTTCTGCAAAATTTATAACAAGTTAGTTTCAGTTGATGAAGAAAGTTGTTTTTAAAGTTGTAATTACCTGTGGGTATTTTCTGTTTGTGGAACAATATCTCAAACCGATGTGTAGATAGAAATGGTGTACATATATATTTTAAAGCGGTTTTCTTATGATAGAGTTCTTAGTCTGTCACACAGTCACGTTGTTTAGAATGGACCTAAAGGACAAATGAGGCGCGTCGTGGGAAAACCGGGTTTAATGTATGTGCGTAAAGTGTCGTCCCGGATCAGCCTGTGCAATCCGCTCAGGCTAATCTGGGACGGCACTTTCCGACTACAGTGAATTAATGTTTGGAAGAGACATCTTGAAACAGAAAATACCATAAAAGCGTAAAGTGACGTCCTGGATTAGCCTGTGCGGACTGCACAGGCTAATCCGGGATGACACTTTACGCACATGCATTAAGACCGGTTTTCCCACGACGTGCCTCAAATGCATTAGCCTTACTTTTCATGGTTGAATACGATTTCAGGGTTTGCTGCAGATGAAGAGGTTTTTGAAGAGCCTTGGTCGCTATGGAAACACACCCTTCCTGTGGTCCCTGTACGGCAGTGGTGAATTGCCACAGAGTTTCTGCAGGTTGTGTACATGGCATTGATATTCTTAAGAAGCAGCGGGTTTAATACCATAAGTTGAAACATATTCAAATTATTGTTAACATAGTGTAGCTGTGTCAAGTTGGGTGCTATGAAATAGAAACTAGTAGCTGACTTGTTTTGATTTTGGTTAAAACTACCTGTCATTTAAAAATAGTTTTACCAAAAAACGTGCCTCAAGGGGGCAATTTCTTTTTAAAATCTGAAATTAAGATATTATTACTGGCATATAATATCCATTAAAATGGGGCATATATAATGGGAAACGAGTGTACGGATTCTGAGATAAAAATCAATTTATAATATGGGTTGTGTTTGTTTGGCCCTTTTCCTGTTTACATTTTGACGTCAGAATTGTGAGCATTTTGTATAACCATAGTTTACAAACGACTCCTTACCGAGCAGAATAGAGCAGTTGGTTAAAGCACTGTCATTTCTTCGTAAGTCGTGAGTTTTATACCCGCATGGGGTTTTAATTTATTCAGGCTGTTTTGCTAATTTGTTTTTATCAAATATCTTATTGTGTGTTGTATTATTTTTATTTATTTAATGCACATGTCTTAGTAAAGCGCATTTCTATCAAATAATATAATTTATAGTGAGATGCGAAGCCAATTTTTCGTTGACATAGAGACTTTAAGTGATTTCAAATAGCTGTAGAAATCTTTGTAGCGATTGACTATTTTGTCAACTGGTAAAGCTGACAGTAACACTTCAGTGACAGAACAATTTAGTATGGTCACTGATCATTGATTATTCATTTGCCTATTATATATTATATGACCATACAATTTTGGACGCAATTCAAATATTAACACTGGTCACAGACGCGGATGGGATTTAGAGTTAGAGGAGGCGGAAGTATTCAGTAAATGAAAAAAACAGCCAAATTGTCAACAAACGGCTTTAGTCCCTTTTACATGTTGGGATAGATATCTGAAAGGTGCGATATTGACAGTAAGGCGCAATTTAATGAAAATACTGAGGAATGGGATTGTTTATTACAAAAATCACATCAATGGTAATAAACGTATATGTTTTAATATACTGTGAGTTGTTTTAATCAAATGTTGGACAATTTTAAAATCGAATGTTGGGAATTTTTTGGCTGCTTCTGCCCCCCTCTAAATCCACCTTTGGGTAATCTTGTACATCAGAACATAACATGTTACTTAAGGTTACAAGAATGCATTATGGATGCTTGTTTCAGAAACATTAAATGGCTGTTAATATATTCTGATATAACGACACATGGATTTTTGTCTACTGTTGAACTAGAATATGTTGCTGATTTTTTGCCATTTTCCTGTGTAACACACCACATTTGGTACTGTGAAATCATTTTCCTGTGTAACACACCACATTTGGTACTGTGAAATCATTTTATTTCTCGATGGTCTAATTTTCACATATTTTGTGGCCCAAACACAGCACAAGACCCTGCATAAATTTATCGGCATTATTGTAACAAATCATATGTAGATAGAATGAATAATGCACATACGCTGCAAAATAAAATGATTGTTCAGTATTTCGACATCTTATACTTTTAGCCTACAATGCCTTTCTGTTGTTTCCAAGTTGTTGGGATGATAGTGCTGCATAAACATTTGAGGCGTGTCGTGGGAAAATCGGGCTTAATGCATGTGCGAAAAGTGTCCTAGACGACACTTTCCGCCTACAGTGGATTTATGTTTACAAGATACTTCCTTGAAACAGAAAATACCATACAAGCGGAAAGTGTAATCACAGGCTAATCGGACTGCACAGGCTAATCGGGAATAACACTTGATGCACATGCATGAAGCCCAGTTTTCCCAAGACACTCCTCATTTGTTTGTTTTAATTACTTGTGATGTTATTGTTCCTGTTACTCATCCCAGGATGTGCGCGGTGTTTGGCGGAGTCTACTGTCTGCGGACCACGGCTTCTGCCATCACTCTCGATGATGCGAATAGGTATGACCATAAAACAGCTTGAGGTTATCAAATTTTCTTTGTATCAGTCCCATATAACATATTACAAGTGTTTTATCCAGACCTAAGCAGTGCGGCGCCATGCCACACCCCTTTGTTGATCCGCTACCCTGCCCTTTCAAATTTACATTGACAAAAATTGCTTGGACACTACATAAAAGCTGCTAATGTATGTTGCGGAAATAATACACCATATCCAAAAACATTGAGTGCCTTCTATGAAATGATCATATCAATCGAATATGATCTGAGTTAAGATTGCATTCATATTGTTCAGTCATGTCCTAGTGTCGAAGTTTTAAGTTGTTTGTCACTACTGGCCACACATTTTCAGTAGTCGAAGTTAACTTTTTCATTCAAATCTTACTCATTTTAAAAGCAAAGATGTATCCAGTTAGAATTTCTTTTAAACAATTAATTTTTCAGCTAGACTAGTAAATGACATGATAGGCTCTCTGTAGAAAATTAGGAAACGGATATTTCATTATGGTTTATATGTAAACGTATATTTGATTTACATTTACATTTAGATGCACAGGGATTGTGACAACAGAAGGGAAGAAGATAAAATGCAAGTATGTTGATGATTGTTATGCCCCCCATTGAAGTTTGCTAATGTCGGTCGGTCGGTCAGTCTGTCAGTTGGTATAACACTTTCGTTTCCGCCCTCTTACTCCAATAGTTTTCAGCCGATATTAACCAAACTTCATGAAAATGTTTATTGGCATAATATCTCGGCCAAGTTCGATAATCAGCCAAATCGCTCCAGGAGTTATGGCCCTTGAATTTTCTCAAATTAGCCTTTTTAGCCATTTCTGCTGTCTAAGTCCAACAGTTTTTATCCGATCTTACCAGACTTGCTGAAAATGTTTTGGGGCATAATATCTTGGCCAAGTCAGGCAATCAGCCAAAATCGCCCTAGGCAATGTGGAGTTATTGCCCTTGAATTATCGAAAATTGGCCATTTTAGCGGTTTCCGCTCTCTTAAGTCCAATAGCTTTCATCTAATCTTTACCAAATTTGATGAAAATGTTTGAAGCTATTATATCTTCGCCAAGTTTGATGATCAACCAAAACACCCCAGGAACTGCAGAGTTATGGCCCTTGGTTTATCTAAACTTGGCCTTTTTAGCCGTTTCCGCTCCTTATGCCCAACAGTTCTCATCCGATCATCACCAACTTGATATTTTAAGATTGTTTTTAACCTAGAGGGGGCATAACTATTTAACAAATAGCCCTTGTTTGATTAATTGTTATATCTTTGTGGAAAAAAAAAGACAAATAGAAAATGTGTTGATCAGTGTAATATCATGGTCATGTTTTCTTTAACCACTCATCATAGTACAAATCATCAAGTATTCATTATTCTTGGATATTCCAGATGTATCTTATTAGTAGATCTTAATATATAC
This sequence comes from Congeria kusceri, assembly GCA_027627225.1. NCBI lineage: Eukaryota > Metazoa > Mollusca > Bivalvia > Myida > Dreissenidae > Congeria > Congeria kusceri. Next base: position 57,949,734 of record CM051036.1, on the reverse strand, counting down.
ATGCAAACATACATCTGTATTATATAATGGTTCATCCGAATAAAATGTATCTAAAGTGAAATGAGGCATGTTGTGGGAAAACCAGTCATAATGCAAGTGCGTAAAGTGTCGTCCCAGATAAGCCTGTGCAGTCCGCACAGGCTTATCCAGGACCGGTTTTCCCACGACGCGCCTCAAATGATTTACATCTACAGGTGGTTAATAATGGCATCAAGTTATGCACCAGACCAGTTTCTTTCTACTGTGGACAGAAGGTAAGTGCTTTCCTGCTTTGCAGTGTTTACCTATATTAAACCGCTCAAATGATACATGTAGTTTGGTTCATAGTTAATTAACTTGAATATAAATCTTGGCACACAGTAAACTGACTAGCGTAAGCCTAGAGGACTTTTCATTTATCTGAAACATGCCTGTGGTACTATGCACTTGTGAAATATACCAACAAGAACTTGTGACGAGTTAGGATATGTCTCTGGTTAACTTACGGTACCAGGGCCTATTTTTTCAAAGCTTCTTGGTAAAACTTCAAACTTAAAAATTTCGTAAATTTATAAAATTCCTGAAGTCTGTGGCTGTTTCATATAGAAATCTGGTTACTTAAAGATGTTTTAATTGAGTTAATATTGCTAAGATGTTTCATATTTTACCCTTTTGTACTGGTAATTACAAATCATTGGATTTCATATAGAAAATGTTGTCTGAGTACAATTAAAGTTAAGATTTCCATTAAAAACTTAATGAACAGTGCCCCTTTAATGTCTTCAGTGTGAAACAGCTGATAGTTTTTATGGCCATTATGTATAAAAAATGGTTCTATTTGTTCTGTATCGATGTTATTTTTCAGTATGACTCATTGTATGCATTTTTCTGACAGATCAATTTCTCGTGGAGTTCTGATGACAGAAAAACCACTGTTAACTACTGGGCAACAAGAGGTTCGAGTTTTCAAAATAACATAACTCTGGTAACCTGTACACATAGGAATTATATTTGTCAGTCCTGAAAATTGGAAAATTCAGTACATGTTTATTTTGTACTACAATTCATCAACAATACATGTACATACTGAAAAAGTTAAGTCATGGAACAGCATCATATTGCGCCTCTTTTTTAGTTCACCTGAGAACGAAGTCTGTCTTCGTCGTCAACAATTTACTTAAAAAATCTCCTCTGAAACTGCTTGTTAGAAATTAACCAAACTTGGAATAAATGCTCCTTGGATTTTCCTCTACCAAAGTACTTCAAATTATTTTGAGATGTTTAAAAACATGGCCACCAGGGGGCGGGATCTTTTTCCATATATGGCTATATTGAAATCTTTAAAAATCTTCTTATCAGGAACCACTGGTTGGATTTCAAAAATTTCACAGAAATGCTCATTCGGTCACCCTCTACTAAAATAATTCAAATTATTTTGATATGTTAAAAAAATGGCCCCCAGGGGGTGGGGCCTTTTTCCTTGTATGTCTTTATTGAAAACATTATAAATCTTCTTGTCAGTAACCACTAGTTGGATTTTTAAATAATTTCACTCAAAAATGTTTCATGGGTGACTATAATCTATAAATGCCTTCAAACTATTTGGATATGCTAAAAACATGGCTGTCCGTGGTTCATCACTGATGTAAATTGTCAACTTTTGCTTCACCTCCTAACATGCAGTATGATTCATTAAACTCAGCTGAGTGACCCAGGCCACTTTGGCCTTCTTGTTGGTTAGGGCATTGAAATGAACTGAATGGGAAAGTAGTTTTGTTAATGTGTAGAAAACATGTGAAGCATTTTGTTGAAGACATTAATGTCTGCCATGCCATGTACTGAGTGTTTGTACCCTGACACTTCTTGCAGCATCATTGACATGTTTGACACGAATATATACATTCAGATCAGTCTCTGCACTTGCTTCTTTACCAAATAACATCTTACATGTACATTGTATTGCCTTGTCAGAGTTGTGTAAATCCAGCAAAATCCATAAATTTACTGCAGATCAAAGATCAATAGAATAACATTTTGTTATGATCGAAGACAAAGAAAATATGTTTTTGATTTTCATTTTACTGGCCCGAACTCCAGTTATGGAAAACAATACTTTCATGTAACTTATTTTAATTGTAACACGAAGACAAACAATGTTATGTGTTTGATAAGCACACATGCCCCCGGTTGGTGCTGGAAAGCCCATTTCTTAGTCCAAATTAGGTCAAGGTCAAAGTGAGGTTGGGTGATATGGGTGGATTGGGGATAGTCATAAGCAACAACTGTGTAAATATCCAAGTGTTGTTGCAAGCAGTGTTGGCGCTAGACGAAATGGTAAAATCTAGAGTGCAAATTAGGTCATGGTCAAGGTGAAGTTGGGTGATATGGGTGGATAGGTCATAAGCAACAACTGTGTAAGTATCGAAGTGTTGTAGTAAGCGGTGTTGGTGCTAAATGAAACGGTAGAATCTACTTAACCTTGTCGCAGAAGGAAGGACGGACTGACGGATGGAAAGACGGACAGACAGGACAAGCACTATATGCCTCCCGCATAAAGATGCCAGGGGCATAAAAACTAGAAACTAATTCACCAGCCAGTGCCATTTATGCAGGGCAAGTTCAATTACTACATTTAAATGAGTTTTAAATAACTACAAAAAAATTCCCTGACTCCTGCAATGTTCTTGTTTTCAGCAGTTGTCGATGCTGTGTCTGCCCTGCCCTGACGACGGAGACAGACCAATCCACGTCCTGGAGTTACCTCCCTTCAGCATGTCTGCGCCGCCTGGACTGTGTGAGTGGAACACTGGTCTAGAAATACCAGGGCCTATATTCCAGAAACATCTTCAGTTTATCTTAAAGTATTTTCACTTATGATCCAATTTTTGTAATCAAATATTTTAAAAACTACATATGTTATGCGTCGTGAGAAAACTGGTCTTAATGCATGGGCGTAGTGTCGTCCCGGATTAGCCTGTGCAGTCCGCACAGGCTTATCCAGGACGGCACTTTCTGCTTTTATGGTATTTTGTGTTTCAAGGAAGTCTCTTTTAAACATAAATACACTGTAGGCGGAAAGTGTCGTCCCGGATTAGCCTGTGCGGACTGCACAGGCTTATCCGGGACGACACTTTAGGCACATGCATTAAGTCCGGTTTTCACACGACGCGCCTCATATAAATTTGAGAAACTCTTTACCATTATGTAAATAATAGCTAATAATAATTTGATGATAAATACACACTCAGCACAATGCCCTTTAAATATGAAATAAAATGTTAATAAACAAATAATGATTTAAAGGTCAACGATAAGATTTCACTTAATGTTTCTGGAATACAGCCCCCAGGGCCCATATCCACTAAGCCTGTTAGTGAAAACTTCAGTAAATTTCTTAAAATCATAAAATTTCTTTAGCCTCAGTAAATTTCTTATAATCATAAAATTTCTTTAGTCTGTGGCTGGTTTGTTTAAAATTCATTTTGGTTTTAATTTTGTAAAGAATTAACAGATGCTTCTCATTTTACCTTTTTTCAAAATAAAAAAATCGATTTTCAAAAGGAACATTTTATTAAAATTTTTCACTTAAATATAACTTAAGATTAATAACGTAAGATTTTCCTTAGAAGCTTTGTGGATATGACACTAGTAGTTGTGCCAGTTTGGGCCCCATACAAGAAAAGGCATAATTATTTTACGCTGGATTTCTTAGCATATGGCTTCAACTGGTGTTATCAAAGAAATGCAATTTACGAGTACTGGTATGGCATCTGTGAGCTCGTAAACATATTCTTAACTTATGGATTGTCACAAAGCTCAAATTGGACACAATTAAATTTGTGTTGCTTTCCATAAAAACAAATTTACTGTAAAGTATTGTAATAGTCAATGTATTTTCCAGTATTTTGTTACAGATGTGTACCACTTAACCCGACTGAGCAAGAAAGATGTGAAACCAAAGGATGATTTGAAGTATGCAGTAGAAACTCTGTTTAGCACAGGTCAGTTTGCTTCCAATATGTCTCCATCTGCACCATTTAAATACCCTTTAAATACCCCTTTCATGTTTTTTTTATACCCCCGGCATCTTGATGCGGGAGGCATATAGGGATTGTCCTGTCCGTCCGTCCATCCTTCCGTCCCTGACAAGGTTAAGTAGATTTTACCGTTTTGTCTAGCACCAACACTGCTTACTACAATATTGGATACTTAAACAGTTGTTGCTTACAACCATTCCATATCCACAAATATCAACCGACCTCACTTTGACCTTAACCTTGAAATAATTTGCACTTAGAATAATTCAAATGGGCTGTTTCTTGGTTAAAACTAGATTTTACCGTTTCGCCTAGCACCAACACGGCTTGCAACAGAACAGCACTTGGATATTTACACAGTTGTTACTTATAACCGTTCCCAATCCACCCAACCTTTCTTTGACCTTGACCTAATTTGCACTTAGAATAATTCAAATGGGCTGTTTCTTGGTTAACTAGATTTTACCGTTTCGTCTAGCACCAACACAGCTTACAACAACACTTGGATACTTACACAGTTGTTACTTGTAACCGTTCCCAATCCACCCATATCACCCAACCTCACTTTGAACTTGACCTAATTTGGACTAAGAAATTGGCTATCCAGCACCAACCGGGGGCATGTGTGATTATCAAACACAGAAACTTGTTTCAAGATATATACCAACATTATACATACGCATGTATCAGTTATCAGTCTTTGAATGTCTATACATTTCTTTTCAATGACAATTTAATATGTGATTAATAATAACTAACTTATATGTAAGACCTTTTAAGGAATAGCCAGTATATTAAACATTAATTCACTGTTAGCTGTGAAACTGCTATGTAAACTAGAGAACTGCTTGATTGTTGTGTATTTTCTTTTATCCCATCTTCACAGTGACATTGACAAAACACCCCGTGGAATAAATTTAGCTGTAATCCACACTGTTGAATACAGCAAACACGCGCTATAACGACGTCATTTTGTTGTTTATCGTGATGTCATTTTATGTTTTTCGTGTTATTTAGTGTATTTTTCTTTAGTACATTTTGAAAAAAAAAGGTAGAAAATGACGGAAATGATGGCTCGCGCTTCCGGTGTTCTAAGCCTCGCAAGATAAACTTCTCTATATTCAACACTAATCTAGTATTCTCTATATTGTCAGAAGAATGTGACGAGAGTAAGCCAAGAGTCTTGTGGTCTCTATTCTTCACCCAGACCGACATGTCAGAGGTGTCCCCTAGTGCAAGTGTACCGGAGAATGTGGTCCTGATGTCGGGGCCTGGGGTCGAGATAGACATTGACAGACCCGTCAGTGAGGTATCCTAAATGTTAGAAGCATAGAATATTTAATCTATGTTTTCAGACACTTGAAAACAAAAGTCAGTCCCTGAATAATTAGTCACAAAAAATAATTAATAAAAATCTGTTCGAAAATATAGCATCAGCAATATTGTCATAAAACACCGCAAATATTGCTCGATATTATTGTTATATGCGATAATGGTCTTTCATTCGTTTGTTGAAAGTGTCTGAAAACATACTGACAGAAAAAATTGTTATTTTGGACAATTTTGAGGGTGTTGGGCAATATAAGTGTCCGGAAACATAACTTTTAATGATGAATTTCATAAATTAGTATTATGTGCAAAATAATGCCCAGTGAGTAAACTATTATTAATAGTCATGGTGAGGTACAGAGTGTCAGAATGTCAGACATTTTTAAATGTACATAGCATTTTAACATAAAATAATAGTGCCTGTTAATGTCTTCGCCAGTGCTTCTATTATAGTCTTCCTTGCTTTGATTAAACAATGTTATATCAACAAAATGACATGCAAGTTAAAATATGTATATGGAGCATTGTGAGAAAACCGGTCTTAATGCATGTGCATAAAGTGTCGTCCCGGATTAGCCTGTGCAGTCTGCACAGGCTAATGGGGGACAGCACTTTCCGCTTTTATGGTATTTTCTGTTTCAAGGTCTCTTCTAAACATAAATCCACTGTAGGCAGAAAGTGCTGTCCCGGATTAGCTTGTACTGACTGCACAGGCTAATCCGGGACGACACTTTATGCACATGCATTAAGTCCAGGTTTCCCACGACACACCACGTATATATTTATACAAATTTGTTCAATGTACAGATTACAAACGTACTTTGTATATTCTGCCATTGGCAGGCTAGAGAAGTGTTTAAAAGGATACTCCCTGATGAAGAGTTTCTGCCTAAAGCTCCCAACCCCGAGGACATTATTTATGTGGATGACACAGAGGCGCAAGCTGCATCAGGTAATAGCCAATCAGAATTTGAGGAAAAAAGCGGCGGCCAATCAGAATTGAGCCAGGTGGAAGGTGCAGAAGAATCAAAGGAGCAGTCAGGTGATCTGTTAGGTGAAGAAAAGCCAACTAATGGTGGGGCTGTTAATACTGAACAAGCATGAGATGTTGATTAATCGAGTGATTAAAGAGACTGATTTTAGTTTAACTAATTTGTATTATTTTGTGTGTGAAATAATGACATATTTAACTTTCGAATTAAATTCCAATGTTGCAAATGATCAACACTCATAATTATGCTGATTGTTAACATTAGAATGAAGTTAAATGACTCAAAACAGGTTTTATTTTTATTAAACAAGTGAAGCAAGTGGAAGGGGCATAAATTTGTTAAAATACAAAACTTTTAAGTGAAGCCTTGTATAGTTTATAAATTTTTGGAACATAAACTTTAACCACTAAGTCTGTGTAAAAAGTGGGCTTACTCTGTCAAAATACGAAACAGAGTTATGGGTAATGTTGCCCCTGATACTAGAGTTGATGAGAAAGGTTAGTTCCAAGTTTTAAGTGAATAACTTATGTAGTTTTGAAGTTACAAAACTTTTGAATATAAACTTTAACCAGAAAATCTATGTGAAAAAGGGGCATATCTCTGTCAAAATACAAAACAGAGTTATAGGGAATGTTGCCCTTGATACTGGAGTTGATGACAAAGGTTAGTTCCAAGTTTTAAGTGAATAACTTCAAATAGTCGTGCTAAAAAATAAAGACCAGGATCAAGAAGTTTCCAGATTTATAAAGTATAGCGTCCTTGTTACCAAGATCGTCATGAAGTGAGATGTGTAAAGTGGAAACAATTTGATGTTATCTAAAAATGCTATTCAAGATTTCAGTTTTTTTAGACACAATATTTTCATTGAAGGTTAATGTATAACATTGTATCATGTATTACATGTATTGTAAATGCTTGTAACTGCTTACGTGTGGTTTATATGTAAACCGGTTGTTTGTGTACATGTGTATTTCCAATGCTCTGTCAATGACTTACACAGTCGTGCAATAAAATCTGATGGTTCTCTTTGACTTTTTCCGGTTATTATTTTATGTTAATTGGTGGTAAGCTACATTTTAAATCAGTGCACAGCTGGCATACAAGTCACTTTACATTTGTGACCAGAATCTGTCTAGCTTTTGGGTATTCTAAGAAAAACACAAGATGGCAAGTATTTCCATTCGTATCGTAAACCAAGAGCTTCAAAGTCATTCTTAGAACTACAAAACAAAGTAGACACAATAACAAATATCCTTAACAAATGTATGTTTGTGATAAAAAACACTAAGATATAATCAAGAATTAAGAAGCCTGGGCTTGGTGGGCCCGTACAGAGTACATGTGCGCTCAACACAAACCACACACATTATTTATAGCTTGAACCACAGTTACAAAAGTTAGTTTTATTTCGTGTCACAAACTCGAGTGTTTGACCAGACCTACTTAATCTACTTCGTTATTTTGGGGGAATATTCCAAACTGTGTGAAAGGGGAGGAAAATAAAGTGGCATATGAAAGTTTAAAGAAAAAATATATGAGGAGAATTTAAGATACACATGGTCTCGTCTAGAAATCATAACAAAAATGCATTCTTCTTCTTATGTTAAGATGAGAGATCATATTGTACATAATTAAGCAGGAGATTGCTTACGACGCTGGGACAGAAATACGCAAGCTGTGAGTAAGAATCTAGATTTGGGAAGATATGTGTAGAACAAACATTGCCAATATGTGCAATAAAAACCTTTCCGTTATTAATGTTTTTTCAGATGTTTTATGTGGCTTCTTGATTATGAAGGCATAAATTTAGCTATTATAGAAAAACTTGTCATTCACTTTAACCAAAATATTAAAACATACATGTACATTATACAACACATAAAGGAAAACGATAGGCTATATTCTAAAATGTGCACCTTAACAATAACCTAGGGACAGTGAAGGACTAACATTCTCACAAAATGCAAACATTTTCATTGTAGAACATAATGCCTTCTAAATATATGTGAACATGTATATGTAAACAGGAATAGACAAGCCACATTATTGAATGGCCAAGGCTATCCACAGGGAAACATTCAACCCAGGACCCATGTTCACCAACCCATTCAGAGACATAATAAAGAACCGACTGACTCCAGAAAAAATACTTAGAAATCAGGGATTTCAATAGATGCAGAATCCTGCTTTTTGATGCAAGCAAATTTCAATTTATTCATTTTTGACTCAAGCAAATAATCTCCCTTGCATAATTTTGATACACTTGTTTTCCATTTGCCAACTTCAAAAGCACTTAAAAATAATATTTTTACCTATACTAAAGGTGTTTTTTGCAAAGTTCTTAACCTTTATGATCACAAATTGCCATTAACAGAGCATTTACCAAATATGCAGAGAAAAAATCCTGTGATTTCAGTATTTTGACCCCTGAAGTTTTTATTTTAACCCCTCTAAATATCAACCCAGGGGCCATTTGACTCCTGGTTTTCTAATTCTACTGAAAAATCCCTGTAGAAATGTTTCAAGCATATTCTTTATTCACAAAGTCTAAGAATGGGTTGGCGAATAGTGATAACAGGTTCATGACTCGCGCTTCTATACACCCATTAGACACTCACAGTGGCTACATATTAGAATATTTGGCTACTGAAAAATATTGTAAGCTACAACTTTTCATACAGACCTTGAAAACAATTAAATTAAGTGAAATTTCATGAAAGTAAGACAAACAAAGCTAAAAATAAATATAAGACATACATCATTATCAAATAAAACAATAGCTGTTTGTAAAACAGTTATGCCTCCTCTAGGTTAAAACAGCTAAAAAGGCTAATTGTTGAGGGCTAACTCCACAGTAACTGAGAGGATTTTGTTGATTATCGCACTTGACTAAGATATTATGCCCCAAACATGTTCATGAAGTTTGGTGAAGATTGGATGAGCATTGTCGGACTTCAAGAGCGGAAACGGCTAAAAAGGAGTAAGATTAATATTCTTTTCATGCATATCAAGTTTGGTGAAGATCGGCTATGAACTGTTGAACTTAAAAAATGGACATGGATTAGAAGGCCAAATTAAGATAATTCAAGGGCCATAATGCCACAATTCCTGCGGCGATTTGGCTGATTATCAAACTTGGCCGGGATATTATGCCCACAAACATGTTAATGAAGATTGGATGATTATTGTTGGACTTAGTGAGCGGAAACTGATTACAATAGACAATTTCTGATAATGTAAGGGCAGTAACTCCACAATTCCTGGGGTGATTTAAATGGTTATTGGATATTGTTATTACAAACATTTTGATTTTCATGAAGTTTGGTGAAAATCGGATGAAAAATGTTGGACTTAATGGAACGAAAGTGGTCTACCGACTGACAGACCGACCAATATTAGCAAACCAATATACCCCGCAATCTTCAATGGGGGGCATAATTATCATTAAAGAAAACAACCTTAAAATATGAAGACTTTAGTGTCTGGTTGAATTATGAATTCTTAATCAATTGATTAAAAAGTTCGGCTTAACAAGCAACTATTTCTATGTAAGTACATATAAATACCTTCATTCAGTATAAAACAGTGGTCATTATACATATATGTAGTGTCTTCCAATTTCACATTAGAAACTCAACTTGACATGTGCAAAACCACCCAACACTGAAGTGAAATCCCTGAGGAAAAGCCCAATACTAAAATGACTCAAAAAGTTATTAGTTTTAAAACATAACAAACTTGCATTTCAAAAACAGTATAAATATCAATTGAACAAAAAGACATTCTCAGCTTTTTACATTCATTACAATGTACATGGATTGTGAATAAAGTGACAAAGAAATAATAATTTTTATTAACATGAGGGTTATGAAATTTTCAACAGTGACTTCCCCGTCTATGACAAATATTTTCAAACTTTGTACTGCTCCACACGTTATATTCAAAGTTTAACTGGAATCCGGACAATGTTTAAATGCGGTTTTCATTGCATACATTTCTAAATAAATGTCGTAAATATATCACTCATGTATACTGGTAATTAACAAAATGATACAGCACAGTAACCAGATCCACAACAGCTCTCAATATTGATTCTCCCCTATCCATCCTTTCAATTTTTTTGGCAATGGCAAATGCTGAATGTGGTCATAACGTGTGTATTGGCGTATAACAAACCGGCACAAATATTGCAAAGACCTAACCTGCGTAAAACGTGAAACAGGTTTTGTGAGTCTAACTGGGTAAATAGGGGGACTCGGTGATCCACGTCTAGAGTAACTACAGATTCCAGTTTGAGGATCATTCATTGAATTTTCAATAAGGTCCACAATGGATGGGTAACCTTCTGTATCTGGCTGTGCATCAAAAATGAATTTGCCATTACAATGTTCAATTCTGGTATGAAGAGTTTTTCCGTACGATCTAAAACTAAGACTTAACAAGTATCGTTCATCCGAACTGTCACGAACTAAGAAAGCACCATCAGGTTGTCCGTTGAGTTTCCTCTCAGCTTCTCGACGCGTGATTGGACCCCAGTACCATCCAAAGTTGGACAACCTGAATAGTTCATGTGTGAGACTCCATGTTTTAGGCCCTTCGGAGATTATAGCACCTTCATGTATTGATGTGTGATAGCTGTGAATGCTTATTGTGGGGTTGGAACCGCGGATCCCATTAGCATGGCAGACTGCTTTGATCTGAAACTGATTTGATGAAATGGTATTAGGTGACTTGTTGGTTATTTTACGAGAGTCTCTGTTTTCAGTTGACAAACCACATGAACAAATGTTACTCGATGACTGAAACACAGAGATGTCTTTAGACTTGCAACTGGCTTTCTCTACACCTGATGCAGTATCTTTTCTATCTCTGTTATACCACATGTTCTCATCTGCTAGTTTCTTCTGTAACAAATTCAGATCCAAACTTTCAGCACTTTGCGATGAATTGGAATTTGACGGTTTTGAACACAAATTAATCCTGCACTTTTTTGTCTGTTTTTGTTTCTTATTCGGTGATTTCGGTTTCATATTAGCGATGTGAGGTGTCCGGTTTTCTTCAAGTGATTTTCTGTTGAAATTTGACTGAAACCGCCTGCGCAGCTTCCGAAACAAACCAATCTTTTCTTTCTTCTTGTCAGAATCATTTTGCTCACTTCCCAGCTCCTGTGAACAACTCAACTGCGAAATTGCCAGTGACTCACTTCTCATGTTTGACATTTTAGCAAAAAATGCCCTCTCATCAAGACAAAACTGATTATGTCAAACGATATATAAATGAAAAAGACATGACAACATCACCTCTGAACAGACCAGATATAACACTGTCCACACGACAAAGATAATGTCACTGAAGTTCTCATTTTCTAATCAATCCTTGGAAAAATAACATTATTGCAAATTTCTGTTCATCACAAATTCTTAACTTAACGCGCATGCGTAATTGCTCTATTTACTTCCGGAAATGTGCGACAAATATTTTGTGATGAAAAATTACTAAGAAATCTTTGGAATAAAAATATGTTCATATGTTTGAATGTGTTTAAATTGTAAAGAAATATTGTATGTGTGTTACGTGCGTAAAATCAAATTATATGGATATTGTTTCATTTAAAAAATAAAGTTTATTTTTAACTAACTAGCGGTGGAATATCACTAAATTGAAAAGGTTTCTAGTCAACTAGTAACTTGTCAACCCTTACCCTTTTTGTCAACTCGTACCCCAGGTCAACTCGTAACCTACCGCTTTCTTTCTGTCCATTTTTCATCATATTATCGGTATGCATTTCAATATGCAATAAGCCATTGTTAGTTAATAAACACCCCATAATGTCACACGTGAATAAGCGTAGATGTTGAGCGCATGTTTGAAAAACAGTATGTTTGTGATCAGCTTCAACTCCCGTAGATAAGTAAATGCCATAAATGCTAGCTTAAATTAATGTTGTTATAATTGACTTGAGTAAAATAAAGTTAAAGTCCCAGCATGTTATAAAAACGGGCTTATATCTTCTGTAAAATGGACTCAAACACACAACCTAACATTTTAAACAATTTAGAACATTTATTGTAAACAGGGAGATTGTGGTTTTCTCTTTATAAACACGCTGCAATCGTCTGCATTTATTAATCGTCTAAATTGCCTATATGGACGCGTCCATGTTTGTAATGGTTCTTAATTGCATATTTACAGACTGTGAATCAGTCAAATTGTAAATACAGACGATATTGTAGTGTGTTTATTAACAGAAAATCACGAATCCCTCTATTTTCAGTAAATGGTTTATTCCCTCATTTATTATCAATAACATTAAAACCAACTTGCAAGTTGTCGTTTTATTTTCGCTGTATTTTGTTATTACAATCAAATTATGGTTGATTAGGTAGCATTTCACGTGATAATCCGAGGATATGTCAGAATTGGAATCACTGTTTGTTATTATGTTGTCTTTTTATATTGCTATTACACTGTGTTTGTGTATTATTGACAACATGCTTCAATCACGTGAGGGATCACGCGCTGATACAAATTAGCATATTAAGTCGCCAGTCTGGCGAGTTAGTGCTTCCGATGGGGTTCTCCAAGATTTCTCTGATTTGAAGTAATAGCTCGCGGAAAACGGACCGAATTAGGTAGTCTGGATACATTTTGGTTTCAATTAAGGGTTTCTATGTGTTAAGCTTATATAACATGACCGTAAAACGTTTGTGATCTTTAATGCAGATATCTTGCAATGCATTGCTCCTAATGTTAGAGGCACATAGTTTCGCCATTAAAGCAGTATGCACATTTTCTGTTCTGTCGACATTGAATTTAAGTGTGGGTTAAACATTCGTGTATGCGGGGTACACGTTTATTTTGACGAATGTCATATTATGTGGGGCCCCATCCGATTGTAATATTTGCCGTAAAGGTCCGCTTCGTCCCGCACTGGAGGAACGTGCAATTGCGTTTCCGGACAAAGAGTTCATTCACAGAGATAACAGGAAATTGTCAGGAATGTTCCGTTTTCGTCCGATATGGTGATTGTGTAGGGTTGTGGAGAATGCTTCTGGTAAATCTTGTTTACCAATAGCAGTCTTAAATTCTGACTTCCACCAATATCACACCAAAGATGCTAGGATGTCAGAGATAATGGAAGATTAATAGAAAATATGGACTGGACGTTTAGTAATTTTGGACCCGGGTACACGGTCATCAGTTACCTATATTAATAATTATTAATATCGATATTAATTATTAATATCGATTAAGTTTTGATTTAAGTAACTTACTTAAATCAAAATTAAAAGCGATATTAATAATTTAAATTCACAAACTGTATTATGTGACCGCAATTTTTTCTTGACATACATGAGAAGTTACGATTTCCGCAAGACAATATTTAGTGTTCTGACCGCACGCTGACCGCAGGGCGACCACGTGCTTTGTATATATACCTTGTATTATTTTGCAAACTTTTCGAACTATCTTGTCATTTTCCAAATTAACTATTTGTTTAATGTCTGTTATAATTAATATCTTTAACGTTTAAGTAGCTACGGTACTTTGAACAAAAGTAATTATTTAATTACTAAAATTAAATACATGATATACATGTCAAGTTAAAGTCGTTAATGACATTCATATCTGTATGATATTTTGCCAAAAATGTATTTTATTGCTGCCGTATACCACTTGTGGTCACCTTGTGATAACCATGCCTTGGCCGTGCAGCAACATTAAAAGTAATGAATCGCAGACACAGTTGCTGAAAACAAACGGCAAACGTGCGGTGGCCGCGCTATGCCTGTGCGAACACCACGCGGTTTTACAAACTCATGCGTTTGTCCTGCGACCACAAAACCGTGCAGTAGATCCGTCGTCCGTGGCGACCGTGAGTTGTGATCGATGCTTTAAATTAATAGTTTAAAGGCCTAGTTTAATCCTTCTATATTTGACCCCCCCCCCCCTAAATCTGGGGTATTATACCTCAGTGTATTGGCACCCTACTGTGGTCACAGAGTGGGGACCCTTATCAGCTGAGATAATACACTGCTGTAGATGTAGAGATATGTTGAAACAGTGTACAAAGCCATTGCTCAGTCAGCTGAGAGAAACGATTGCAGATTATGAAAAGAGATTTGATGGTGGACAAATACACTGAGTGGAGTATCCCGTGTAGTGGCCAGACATTCCTTAAACTAGGCCTTTAAGGAATGTCTGGCTTCTCGTTGGGGTATTCAACTATGTGTCTTGGTCCACCATAAACTCATTTATCATTTCTCTCAGCTGACTGAACAATGGCTGAGTGCACTGTTTCAATTTATCTCTAACACTGCAGCAGTGTATTGATGCCAGCTGATAATGGTCGCCACACTGTGTCTACACTGTGGCCACAGCAGGGTGTCAATACACCGGAGTACATTACACCAGATTGGAGGCTGGGGGGGGGAGGGGTTAATAAAGAAGGATTACAATAGGCCTATAAGTTGACCGCTCGAACAACATGAGGTGACCGTGCGATAACCATGCAGTGGCCGTGCCGCAACCTTGTAGACGTGTTTCACAGCCGCACGGTTCCCGAACCACAAGCGACCGCAGTGGAGACCAATGGGTTCAATGACCGATTACGGCTTGTAAGGTGAAATTAAAGTGATCTATATTTTACTGGATTTAAATCATTTGTTTCAACATATCAAGTCCATTTCATAATTGAGTGTTTTCTTTGCTATATTCTGTGTTCCAAAATGAATATAGTCGCTTGTTGCAAATTAATAATGTAAAATATTTCTGTTCTCCACCGTTGCTGCTCGAGAACTCATTACCGGTTTGTTATGTTTTTAGTGTTGTGTAACCAACATCTTCGGTGTTGCTCAACCAATCAAATGCAAATATTTATTTAATGCAATTTTCAAGATGGAGACCGATGACAGTTCTTGGGGAAATTTTCGTGACAATAAACAGAATTCTCTGATACTCAGCCTTTTGAATGAGCAAAGATCAGTTCCGAAGCTGTGCGATGTGATAATAAAAATATTCGACTTTCAATTTTACGCACACGCGTGTGTTTTGGCATCTGCAAGTCCATATTTTGATAAATTATTTTGTGATGTAGACTTGCCAAGAGAATATTGTGAGAAGAATCCACAGATTATTGAGATTCATATAGACACGGAAGTTTCTGGCTACCATGCATATTCAACTGCTATTGATAAAATCATCAATTTCATGTATACAAGCTACATCACTCTTGAAGATGACATTGTTTCAGAGGTCACAGAAATTGCCAAGATAATGCAGCTAAATAGCATTATTGGTAAGTACTGATGGATACCACAGAATCTGCTCACTCCAAAAAGTGCGTAACACGGTATCCGTACAAACCCCCCAGGGACATAATCCCTTCCTTTTAATTTTACGTACCCAGATAAAATCCCTCCCGTTGTTTTTACAACCCGGACATAATCCCCCCAACATCATTTAAAAACCGTGTTTTTATTTTATTAAAAAATAATTGTTGAAAAAATGAATATTTATCTCATATTCAGTATTAAAATAAAGCACACTAAATATACTAAGTATGTGGAAATCGTATGCCTGGTCTGTTGGTAGCGGGTCATTTTACTGTTGAACAAGTAAAGATTTCCTTTCTACATGTCCATGGACAAGTATAATTTCAGGGTGTGAATATGATGTAAAAGTTGGAAGTTAATTATCATATTATTATATTCTTATGCATTTGAATAATAAATAGTGTTTTATTTTTCATTTAATGAAAACATATAAGGAAGGCCTGGATGAAAACATTTTATTTGGACAAGTGACTGTTGCATGTAGACAAGTAGATTTTTGCAATGAACTCCTGGATATACGTCTGCTTATTTAACAGACACAAACCGTCAAACGTCAGCTTTATTGCCTCTTTAATTAACAATTAATTTTTCAAGAAAATGTGTACTGTTTATGTTATCACTTTTAATTCCATTTTATAATATAATTTAAACAAATACATATGAATGCTCGAAATATCTGTGGTTTTAATGGGGGGGGGTGTTCAGTTATAGGGAGGGATTATGTCCGGGTATACACAAATTAGCAGGAGGGATTTTGTCCGGGATAATTATGTCCGGGATTCGCTGAAGACTGTTAGACATCATCAGTCAGTTGGACATCACTGACAGTTAAGTTCTTGTAGAAAGTGAACAAAATAAAACTTCATCCTATTGTTCTGATTTAAAAATAATGTTCATTGTGCTATTTACTTACTACTCTTCAGTTACACACTGGTCTTTCAGGAGCAGAAGTATGAAAACACATTTTCTATTTTCTCTGGTTTTAATGATTATTTTTCTTTGAAATTTGGCACACAAGTAAATTAACAGATAAGCTTTTGGCATATTAAAAATGAATGCTGTAAAACACCATTTACCCTTGTTTTCAAATAAAATATTTTGTTGTCTGCTAGAAAATTCAAACTTTCCTGGAAAATATAGTCCCACTCACAAAAAGGTCATGAACTTTACACAGCCAGTAGAAAGCTGCTGACTCAGTGCAGTGTTTACATCCTTTGTCTCATCTGATAGATGGCAGGAGAAGAAAGTTGCATACTTTTTACTGCTCTCTAGTTCAAACATGTGTCTGTTTACAAACTGACTGCTGTTATCACCAATCACTGTCTGATAAGCTCAGCCCACTCTCCGAATGTAGGTTTATTGCTTTACCCACTCTAAATCAGAGAAGTGGACCCCGGGCGTTTAAGTCTACAGTTTATTTGGTGTACTTTTTACAATCGTAGAACAGAGGGAATATGCCTTTGTACTTTTCGGAATAAAACTATTCCATACCTTTCTCGTTTTTCAGATATTCCATGAAAATCAATATTAAGCCATACGAAGCAATATGCCAACTGTAAAATCATAATATGTCAACATTGGAATGCTCCGCATTCAGTGCCACCCTTGAATATTACCTGGCACAAAATTTCTCCGTAAGGACCCGAGTGTCACTAAGCACACACGTCTGAACACTAAGGGGGAAGATTTCAATGATGTGTCAGATGTAATACATGTATAGCAGCTTAGTGGTCTATAGGAATCCCAACAAAATCACTCCTGCACAATTTTGCATACCCAGACAAAATCCCTTCCAATAATTTAACACCCGGGACAAAATCCCCTCTAATTGAAAACATTGACATTTATTGCTCTGTCTCGTATGTTTTTGTTTAAATTATATCATGAAATAACTAATGCCAGCAGTACCCTTTCTTATGAAAAATTTATTGCTTATTATGCTCCCCGAAAAATTTTGGTGTAGCATATAGTTGGCGCCTTGCCCTTACGTCAGTCCTTCCGTCCCACTTTCTTGTCCGGGCTATTTCTCAGCAACTAATAGCAGGAATTCAACAAAACTTTATGGGTAGCTTTATTACCAAGAGGAGGTGTGCATATTACCAGGACGTTCCGCTTCATTGATTTTTCTCAGAGTTATGGGCCTTTGAAGATTTCTGAAATATGTATATAGTGAACAATTCTTGACTTCTTTGTCCGGGCTATTTCTCAGCAACTACTGGCCGGAATTCAACAAAACTTATATGGGAAGCTTCATTACCAAGAGGTGTGCATATTACCAGGATGTTCCGCTTCAATGATTTTTCTCAGAGTTATGGGACTTTCAATGAAGATTTCTGAAATTAGTATAAAGTGCACAATTCTTGACTTTCTTGTCCAGGCTTTTTCTCAGCATCTACTGGCTGGAATTCAACAAAACTTCATTGGAAGCTTCATTACCAAGAGGAGGTGTGCACATTACCATGATGTTCCGCTTCAGTGATTTTTCTCAGAGTTACGGGACTTTGAAGATTTATAAAATTAGAATATAGTGCACAATTCTTGTCCGGGCTTTTTCTCAGCAACTACTGGACAGATTTCATTGAAACTTTATGGAACTCTTCATTACCAAGAGGAGTTGTGCATATTACCAGGATGTTCCGCTTCAATGATTTTTAGCTCGACTTTTCGAAGAAAAGGCAAGCTATTATACTCGCCCTGGCGTCAGCGTCCGAGCTTGGTTAAAGGTCTTCGGTAAGCTAGTTTTTCAGGAATGTCTTGAGGGATTTCATTCACACTTAAAATATTTATTCCCCACATTAAAATGAACCTATAGGCCAAGTTTGGTAACTCTAGTTTGAAATTTGACAAAATTATGGGCCTTTTTACACTTAGAAATTTTACATAAGCTATATGGACATGTTAAAGTTTTTCGGTAAGCTGGTTTCTCAGTAATGGCTTAAGGGATTTCATTCAAACTTAGAATACTTATTCTCTATATTAAAATGAACTCATGGGCCAATTTTGATAACTCTAGTTTGAAATTTGTCAAAATTATGGGCATGCAAACATAGATACCTTATAGCGAGACCTCGATAGGGATTGCGTCCACTCAATAACTTTAGAACAAATTGAGATATTTTAATAACAATTAATACATAGATACCTTATATCAAGACCTCACTTGGGTTTGCATATGGGGTGGGTGGGGTCAAGGTCACTGTTACTATAAATAGAAATCGGTTTCCGATCAATAAATTGAGAAAGCATTGAGATATTTTAATGAAACTTAATACATAGATACCATATATCGAGACCTCACTTGGAATTGCATATGGGGTGGGTGGGGTCAAGGTCACTGTGACTAAAAATAGAAAAACGGTTTCCGCTCAATAACTTAAGAAAGCATTGAGATATTTTAATGAAACTTTATGCATGCATACCTTATATCGAGACCTTGCTTGGGATTGCATATGGGGTGGGTGGGGTTAAGGTCACTGTTACTAAAAATAGATAAATGGTTTCCACTCAGTAACTTAAGAACGCATTGAGATATTTTAATGAAACTTTATACATGCATACCTTATATCAAGACCTCGCTTGGGATTGCATATGGGGTGAGTGGGGTCAAGGTCAATGTTACTAAAAATATAAAAACGGTTTCCGCTCAATAACTTGAGAACGAATCAAGATATATTAATGAAACTTAATACATACACACCTTATATCGAGACCTCTCTTGGGATTGCATATAGGGTCAAGGTCACTGTTACTAAAATAGAAAAATGGTTTCTGCTCAATAATAGATATTTTAATGAAACTTCATTCATAGATACCTTATATCAAGACCTTGCTTGGGATTGCATATGGGATGGATGGGGTCAAAGTCACTGTTACTAAAAACTAGAAAAACTGTTTCCAATCAATAACTTGTTACTAAAAATATATAAACGGTTTCCGATCAATAACTTGAGAATGCATTGATATATTTTAATGAAACTTCATACATAAATACCTAATATCGAGACCTCGCTTGGGATTGCATATGGGGTGGGTGGGGTCAAGGTCACTTTTACTAAAAAATTTATTGATGTGCTCACTGTAATGCATTTCGTTCGAAAAATTTGGTTTTCATGGAATTTACATATTTTTTGTTTTAGAAAAAAAAAGCCAGTAACTCTGACAAGCACAAGAAAAGTTGAGCGTGCTGTCCTTCGACAGCTCTTGTTATCGAAGTTATGGGACTTTGAAGATTTCTGAAATTAGTTTATAGTGCACAGTTTTTGTATGGGATTTTTCTCAGCAACTACTGGTCAGATTTCAATAAAATTATACGGGAAGCTTCATTGCCAAGAGGAGGTATGCATATTACCAGGATGTTCCGCTTCAATGATTTTCTCGGAGTAATGGGACTTGGAAGATTTCTGAAATTAGTACATAGTGCAAAATTTTTGTCGGGGCTTTTTCTCAGCAACTACTGGACATATTTCATTGAAACTTAATGGAACTGTTCATTACCAAGCAAAGTTGTGCATATTACCAGGATGTTCCACTTCAATGATTTTTCTCGGAGTTATTGGACTTTGAAGATTTCTGAAATTAGTATATAGTGCACAATTCTTGTCCGGGCTTTTTCTCAGCAGCTACTGGACAGATTTCATTGAAACTTAATGGAACTGTTCATTACCAAGAAAAGATGTGCATATTACCAGGATGTTCCACTTCAATGATTTTTCTCGGAGTTATTGGACTTTGAAGATTTCTGAAATTAGTATATAGTGCACAATTCTTGTCCGGGCTTTTTCTCAGCAGCTACTGGACAGATTTCATTGAAACTTAATGGAACTGTTCATTACCAAGAAAAGATGTGCATATTACCAGGATGTTCCACTTCAATGATTTTTCTCGGAGTTATTGGACTTTGAAGATTTCTGAAATTAGTATATAGTGCACAATTCTTGTCCGGGCTTTTTCTCAGCAACTACTGGACAGATTTCATTGAAACTTAATGGAACTCTTCATTACCAAGAGGAATTGTGCATATTACCAGGATGTTCGGCTTCAATGGTTGTTCTCAGAGTTATGGTACTTTGAATATGTCAGTTGTGTCATATCTATTACTAAGGAACTGCTCTATGAATAAAATGATGCTTGATGGAAAACTAAATAACTAGGAATTGAAATAACCATACCGGTATTACAGTAATGATCCATCACTTAGATTTATTTTATTTTAATTTTATTTTTACAATTTTACTGCATGTTTATATTGTATTTATGTGGTACTGGTATTCTTACATACAGTTTTGATGTCATATTTGGTCTTGCAGTTCTAGTGATTTTTAGTCATTTTAATGTATCTGCCCTTCTTATTGCATTTATATTGCTTGACAAAGCGCATTGGGGAGCATCCATCAGTTTTACTGATATCATTGTTGAAGTGGCAATAACATGGACGTTTGACAGTTTGTGCCAGTTTTAACACCTATATTCCAGCAACAAAGTGTTAAGTCAAAAGCGATTACATTGAATTATTACATAAAATAACGTCAGCTTTGGGTAAATACCTAAAAAATCAGCAGACATATATCTATACGATTGTCCTAATGCACCTATCATTATTTTCCCACAGTTGGGAGGGAGCGGCAGGCATATACAGGACTTTAAACTGAAAGCAATTCCCGACTGGCGGGAATTTGACACACCGAATGATTCGGGAATATCGGGAAATAGACGTTTGGAATTTAGATCCTGGTAATATTGATACACCAATTAAGCATCCCCCGTTTAGGGGTTAAGACAAAAATGCTTGGCTCTAGGGTGGGGGGAATTAGATCCCTAAAAATACAATTAGTCACACACCCCCCCCCCCCCCCGAGGAAAATATTGATGCATAATATTGATGCTGAATATGGTATAAATATTTAGATTTTCAACTATTATTTTTATATAGAGTACAAGCATGCTTTATAATGTTCATAGGGCCAGTCCTTTTTTATTTTCTGGTTTACTAAATTTTTTGGGGAACATGTCCACTGGCAGGTCGAAAAAAAAAGAAAAGTGTTCAAATCTTAACACAACGAACGATTTCCCATTAGCAATTTATAATTAATAACAATATCAACATTAAAACACACTATTATGTGAAGTTAGAATAAGACGTCAAACATGGTATAAACCAGTTTTATTACACGAATGTTTTATATGCAGTTTAACCATTTGTATTTATGAATTTTACAGAGTAAATAAGTGTAATAGATGCATATATTTTAATGGCATCATTAAAATTGATTTTACCACAAAGTTGTATACTTGTATGGATTTACAAATTGTAAAGTGAGATGCCTTTTTAAAAGAAGACCTGTGCAGGACTGGAATCCACAACTGCCCGAACACAGACCTTGCAAAACGAGCTTAATCTAACCACACAACGCAAATTTCGAAAATAATTGCTGTGAGGTCTCGAAAAACATATTAAATTTAACTATATCAAGAGAAAAGTCCAAATAATATGACGTTAATTGTCTGGATTCTTATTAAGTCTGAATTCTTATTAAAAATGAGAAACCAGTTTTAACATATTTCTTTTTTAAATATTCAACTCTGTGTAAATGCTAAATCTTCATGTATATATGAAATTTATCAGATATAAACTGAACTGCTAGTGTTTGTTAAATTATTGCATTACAATTGTGACAGAAACAAAATACAAGGCAAATAAGAAATTCTCATTGTGTCGCGAAAATATATATCCGACAAAATGCAACCGTGACTCTCTTTTAAGCTGTCTGTCCCCACATCCTCGTTTCGATGTGCCCCAAGAAGATCTTGTTACTAATGATATTATTTGTTACAAATGCCACCTGAAAATATACATCCAGTGCCTTCCACAGGATTTTTTTTGGCGTCCCTGTCTCGAGAGGGGTGGGTTAGGGAGGGGTATCCCCTCCGTACGTCAATTGTTTTTTTCGGCATGTGTCAAATGACGTTATCTGGTGCGTTTTAGCTGTTAAATTTAAGGCTAAGATGTTTTCATTTTTTTTTATAAGTTTAAACGAAATGAAATAAACGAAACATCACCGTTTGAACGGCATACCTCTAGCCTTTTAAAAGCAAAAGCATCATTGTTGTTGCGAAACTGAAAGTAATGATTTTTCCGGATGTTTATGTCCAGTGCGCATCACATCCGCAGTGACGTCGTGTCCAAACCCACTATTCTCGTCGTTCTCGAATCTTTAGGTTACACTCGAACTACTGATGGAGACTTTTTTATTCGATTAATTATGTTCATATGGGCATGTATTTAGTGTTTTAACACGGTTTTAATCGTTACAGCTGTTGAACATAGTACTGACTGGATAATGGTGAATTGTAAAGATCTTGATTAAAATATATTTATATTATATACATGCTTTGTTCTTGCAAAAACGGCGGGAAATTTTCATCGTGCACATCGTGCCTGCGCGTCAAATGTTAAAGACAAATGTCGCTCTATTGTTAAAAACAGTGTTGATTTCTCATGTTTCATTCTTTCCATGAATAACTGTACTTCTAACGGTAATATTAACTGTCATCAAATGGACAAATCATTAGAAGTTTACAATATATAATAAAATCAACAATTTACGAACTAAAAATCACTTGCTAATTTTTTGTCCACCAATAAGTAAATTTGCATGGAAAAACCACGCCAATTTGTTTATAATTTACCTATTTTTTCTCCATTTGCTGTACCAATCTTTTTGTTCAATTTTGGATACTAGTACAGATTTATGAGACGACCCTCAAACTTGAAACACTTCACTGACCACAATAACGGGATTTCTTCCTTCAAAAATCATGCATGGGATAACATTCCTTTGACGGGAAACCAGGACACCCAATGTCCTTAAAGACCTGTATTTAGTAAAGCACATGATCGGTACACGCACGCTTTCCATGCGTGGAACGTGACGTCGTGTTTCAGCAGACATTTCGCACTATTTTGTAGAAAACACGGGTTTTACATGGCATACATGTACATAAACAACGGCGGACGCCTTGCTTAAAAAAATTGTACGTGAAATTCCGGAACAATTTGTTGATCTCGATCGGCAATCATCGTGTGATAACGTCAAAAACAAAAAGCAGTTTCACGGAAGCAAACGGACTTACCGAGCAATTATTATATTCGTACTCAAAATATTTCGAAAATTTGAACGTTTCGTCCCCCATCGTTAAAAAAAAAATCGTATTTATATAAAAAAAAAATTCACTTTCGGAAAATTTATGTTCGCCGGTTTTGTAAACCGTAAAATCAAAAAGTCCTGGCCTAGGGGGGATTATGTCCGGGTTGTAAAAACAAAAATGCTTGGGATGGATTTTGTCCGGGTACAGGTATGTAAAATGGGGCGGGAGGGATTATGTCTAGTGGATATTGTCCAGATACTGGTCCATAGTGGGCTGTAACTTTCAAATAAACATTGCTGGCAACAATCCTTTGAGGAGACTTTGTTTTCCTGTCTGTAAAAAAAAACAGTTTAGTTGTTGACTGCAAAAACCATGTTTTTAAATTCCTTACTCTTATGTAGAGGTGCCGCAATAGTTGTTTAGCCTTATAAAGATTTCCTGCCTTCTTTTCCAGGTTTCTGTGATTTTTACCGGCAAGGCTTTGGTATGACCACCAGCAGCGAAACATTTGATGCGTCAACTCAAACGGGTGATCAGACTGCTGATGAGCCACACAAGTCCGGCAAGAAAAGGGGCAGGCCCAGGAAACAGCCGGTTGAAGACGTGGACGAGGGTTCCAGCAATGGCGGAAATAGTGAAAAAGAAAATGTAAATTTTGGTGAGAATAGTGTTGTAGAAGTCTGCAAAATACCGGTAGAGACTAATGCAGTGGTAAGTGACACTCCAGTTCGGGTTAGTAAAAGGGGTAGAGTAATAAAACCTAGAAAGTTTGAGGATGAAGTAATAGATTGGATAAAGGCAGAAAAAGACACAATAGAGAATGAAAATGACAATACTGAGTGTTACAATGATGGGAATGAGATTGATGTGAATGATCCAATTTATGAACTACATAAAGCAGTTTTTAAGGATGCTAAGAATCTCAAATATGTTTGTGAGCATTGTTGCTACACAGCTAATAAACTCTCAGAATTTAATGACCATGAACTGGAGCACATGATTATTGAAGGGGTGTGCTCACATTGTTACTGGAAGTGTCCTGAGACCGATCAACATCAAACAAGCTTGGACAGTTTAGTTCAGCATGTGAAGACTCACAACACATCTACAGAATTCGTGTGCAACTTTTGTTCGTCTAAATTCGACTCCAAAGCGAAGTTGTACCAGCATCTTCCAAAGCATTCTCAACATAGACCTTTTGTGTGTAACTTGTGTAAGTCTAGTTTCAAATGGAAACATGCTCTTAAGACTCATTTAGCTGTCCACAAATCTTCCAAGGACTACATCTGTAACGTCTGTGGCTATGCTACCGTGCACAAGAACCAGCTTAAAGAACACTTCCTTCTGCATACTGGAGACATGTTCAGGTGCTCGGAGCCAGGTTGTGATTACCAGACAAACAAAAAGGGCAATCTGAAGTTCCATGTGATGGTGCATACTAAGGAGAAACCCCATGTTTGTGGATCATGTGGGGTTAAATTTTCCCTGGAAAAGAATTTGAAACGCCACATGTTGCTGCACAATGGCAATAGGCCTTATAGATGTACCTTGTGTTCATTTAATAGTACACGCTTTGACAAACTGAAAGAACACTATTATAAAACTCATAACATTGGGCAGAAGCCGGCTAAAAAGTTTAGATTAACGGATTATTTAAATAGTTCAGATGTGCAAGAAGGACAAGTAGTGGATGAAGAACCTGTTGTACAGATGGAAATGTTAGAGCTACAAGTGCCAGAGTGTGAGGAGGGCACGACACAAATCATGAATGTGACCTCCTCCACAGGGGAAACTGTCCCCATTGCTATCACTAACAATGGCACAGAGATTTCATATACAATACAGCATTTCCCTCTTCAGATTGTTTCTCAGGAAATCGTTGCTGAATAAGATACTCAAATTGTCTATTTATATTTTAATTTTGAATGATTGATATTCCTGGTAAATGGAAGTTTTAAAAATCTGGTGTTGTTAAAGTTAATTTGTTTATGAACAGAAATCCAATTACCATGATTTCATTATTGTACTGTTATAAGTATATAATGCTGAAGTAAGTATTTTACAATGTCAAATACATGTAGAAAATTAAAGAATCTAATAAAAAAAGCTGGTGCCTTCTTTGTCTTGTATGCATGCCATGTTTTATGGGTTTAGGTGAAACTTCTTTGAAAGCCCTGCAAGTGTGAATTTTAGCATACAATAACACATAGTAATTGAAAGGCCATTTTATGCTACATTGTCTGTGAAACAATACACAACAGAATACCCAATAAAAAGTTGTGAAATTCAGGGTGTTCGTTTGGCCCGAGTTCCTGGGGTTTTAACCCGTGATTTTCATGGAAATCATGACATTGATGCATGATAAAATCCCCCAAAGAGTCATATTGACCCTTGGTAAAGGTCTGGATTGTGTCATCACTTCCTTTACAACTAAAGCCAGTCAAGACACTGTCTGTTATTAATACATTAGGCCTACCTTAACTTAATCCATTTTGCATTTACTGATAAGATCTTCCATGCCAGGAAGTTATCAGTGTATGTATTTGACCCTTCCACCAGTGAATTTTGACCCTTGACAATTTTGGTCAAAGGGTGAATGACCCTTGAAATGTACAGTCTACTGAACACCCTGGAAATTGAAAGTATTAGAAGAAAAAGCCACACTGTTAATGTTTATAACATTTTATTCTTGACCATGTTTAAAATACTTCCGTTCAGGGTTTGGAGTTAGGCTCGCATACATGTACTCGCAAAATGCGAGTATGTTTCGGAAATTGCAAGTACATTTTCCCCAAGCTCGCACAAAAGTGCGAGTTCCGTAAAAGACCGTGTATAACGTGCACCCGATTTTTGAAGTAAACTGAGAAGAATTTGGAGTAGTTTTGTCAATGTCTTTTGGATATTATATTCCCATTTTTTTCCATATTTGTCGTTGTTCTGTAATATTGTTCTAAATTTACATTCATAAAATAAATATAAAGTAAATTTCAAATACTCACACATAGATTCTAATTACCTTTGGCTCGAAACACAGATGACAATTCTCATTGAATGTAAATAGTAATGTTAATATTTTATGTTATATTTTCGAGTTAATTTCGCATTTTGCGAGAAAGCTCAAAAGCCACTCCCAATTTTTTGCGAGTGGCTTTGCTTCCTTTGACAGTGTGAACATGTATGTTTACTGTGATGTTCATATTGTTACAGGCAAAGTAGTGAATATAAAATTATATTGTAAGTACGTTTTTATGTTATTTAGTTTGCATCAAGACGATTTTATCTATATATTGCATAATGTATGTTGTATACTCGGAAGGTTGGATCTAAGAACTAAAAAATTGCATCAAATTGTTTAAAACTTTATTTTGAAATACATTCCCTCAGAAATTATAAAGATAAGCTACATTTTCAAATAATATCAGAAATTATAGTAGTCAATGGCTATTTTGGGTACTGGTAACGCTAACATAGATATACAAGTGGCGTGTCGTGGGAATCCCGGACTTCATGCATGTGCGTAAAGTGTTGTCCCGGATTACAATGTGGAGTCCGCGCAAGCTAATCTGGGATGGCACTTTCCACCTACAGTAGTTTTATGTTTAGAAGAGACTTCAAACAGAAAATACCATAAAAGCGGTCAGTGTCGTCCGGATTAGCCTGTGCTGACTGCACTGGCTAATCCGGGACGACACTTACATACATGCACTAAGTCCGGTTTTCCCACGACACGCCACACAAGTAGTGAATGTTTTGACTTCTGGTTTTGAAGACATTATAACTTACCAAGTATTCTAACGACACGCGCAGTTTTCTATAGACAAAGAAGAAATATTTCTGTTGTGAAATTGCCAATAAACAACTCAGAAAGTAGTTCCGAAACTGTAATAAATATAGTTCACATTGTCATTGTAGAATATGTTGTCAGGTCATGTTAGAATCAAAATAATTTCTCGTTATTGTTGTTTATCTGTAAATAAACGTTTTTTTGTTCTGATGTGCGTATATTAAATTATTAGGGCTAACTTCTTAATTAATGTTTAGCATACCAGTGCCTTCTTCAGGAATATTTTCAGGCGCCCCGGTCCAGATATGTGTGGGTTAGGGAGGGGTATCCCCTCCCTACCTCGAATTTTTATTTCGCGGCACGTGTCAAAGGTTTCTATTGGCTTACATTGATTTTACGGCGCTTTAAGGTGATGGATTGCAGCTTAAGAATAACGGTAAAGAGTTAAAATGTTCGGGGAACTGACACTCGCTTGGATCATTCACCGACTTTATTGAGTGGGTGTGCATGTTTCTGGAGTGAAAAACAGCCATTGTGACGTAAGAGATTAGCTTTCAAAGCAGGAATGGTCGGTCTGCTGCAGTCAACTCGGCTAATTAATTGATAAAATACACGAGCCCTGGCCATGTTTTTAAGCGCAACACCAATTTTAGGCGCCCCGAATATGTTCAAGTTAAAAATTAAGCGCCTAGGCACCGGGGGCGCTAAAACGGCCTGGGAAAGGCCCTGCATACATTTTGTACTGAATAGTACATGTAATGTTTAGGAAAAGCATGAACAAATATTTTTTTTTTTTTTTCATTTTCATAAAAACAATGACACAGAACAGAAAATCAAAATTTTATTATTATGCTTTTACACTTATGCACACACACAACAGAACAGACTACACTCAGATTTACATGCTGACATACACACAAATGCTAAGAACAGACTACACTTAGATTTACATGCTGACATACACACAAATGCTAAGAACAGACTACACTTAGATTTACATGCTGACATACACACAAATGCTAAGAACAGACTACACTTAGATTTACATGCTGACATACACACAAATGCTAAGAACAGACTACACTTAGATTTACATGCTGACATACACACAAATGCTAAGAACAGACTACACTCAGATTTACATGCTGACATACACACAAATGCTAAGAACAGACTACACTTAGATTTACATGCTGACATACACACAAATGCTAAGAACAGACTACACTTAGATTTACATGCACACATGCTTATCAAATGAAGTAAAATAAAGTCTTGGTGCCAATTATTTGTATATAAAACATTTTACAAACACAACAGCATGGGTGCATATTTTAAAATAACCTAGATCAAAACAGATGGTTTATTTAGACTTGAACATAGTACATTGTCTTTGTTATAAAAAAAACATATATTATGAAGGTCATGTGATAGCAGGTTAGTGACACAGAATAGAGAAATACTACTATCTAATACATATGGAAAGTATAATAACTTAAGTCAGTAAACATACACATCTAGAAAGTAATGAGACAATCATAGTGAGGATGAACTAAAAAGTAATGAGACAATCATAGTGAGGATGAACTAAAAACACTAATGTAATCCCTCAACAACATACACAATTGTTTTTCGAAGACTAATTGCTTCTGTTATATATAATGAGAGTTTTAACGCTAAACAGTCTCGAGTACTCTACATTTAAACATACGAAAAACATATTAAACATTTGAACAACAGTTTGATTCCTTTAAGTACATAAGTTCATAATGGCACATGACAACATTCATGGCTGAATAGAAGTTAACAGTATTTTCCTTTTGTTTGAAACTAATATTGTAAAATGCTGACATGAACCTATTTGTTTGTGGCTGTACTTTTCGAACAGCAACAATGTTGCACACACAGACGCACACAATATATTTACAAACAACATGTTTTTCTTTCAGCTCCACTGGTATCAATTTAACTGACTAGGTACTTGAAACTTTTGAATGAGATATCACACACCATGATAGAGAATTAATATCTTATATTCAAAAGTTGACTTAGACAATAAACAATACATGATCGTTATTTAGTAAAAATATACAGTATCCATCTACTATTATCAGTTGTGTACAGCCATTATTCCAAGACAGATTGAATAATTGGAACTTGTTTACAAGGCGAAAAATCTAGAATATGATTTAGAAATTGATTTGGCATTGACCATTGTACATGAGCCTTGGAAGATATGCTACTAATCAAATGAACATAATTTGCCGCAATTTCTTACATCATTACAAAAAACACTATTATGTGATATTAGAATTGTGATACTAGAATAAAGCATGAAACATAGAATGGATCTGCTATGCTTCTGTCACATAACTCGGCAATTCATGCTATTTATGTTCGTTAAAATCTGAGAATACTAATGATTTTTGAGACATGTTGTGGGAAAGCCGGGTTAATGCATGTTAATGCAGTCCTCACAGGCTGATCCAGGACGGCACTTTCCGCCTACTGTGGATTTATGTTAAAAAGAGACTTCCTTGAAACAGAAAACACCATAAAGCGGCTGATCTGGGATGACCTTTTACGCATGTGCATTAAGTCCGGTTTTCCCGCGACATGCTACATTTACATTTTAACACTTCTCTTTCTTTATAACAATAATGTTCACAGACCTGAAAAACTGTCTATGGATAGTCCTCTTTTATTGTGAAAATGCATATGACTGCTGTGATAATTACCGGTACTTTGCAAAACCTTTTAATAAAATAGTATTGTAGTAAACTGCATATAAAACAAGGATGTGATAAAACAGTTGGTGGACATCATTTTGGCTTTAAAAAAAATATCAGTTATAGTGATTGAGACTGTTACTACCTTCTACCCAAACCTCAGCCCCTTCTCTGTTACTTTACGGAAAGATCTAGGATCAATAAAGGTACAGGGTGCTGCTAAAAAGGAGCAGGGTGGAAAACCTGACCAGTTTGTTGAAATTTTCTAATAATTTGCTAAATCCAGGGGCTTCATGAGTCTACTGCTTCTGATTAAGGTTTAAAGCATAATCTATCCATTTGTCATTGAATAGTTGCAAAATTATGTTGAATTACAAAAGATATTCAACATTTCTGTGTTGACCAGCCCAGAGGGGCAGTATGGGAAACCAAAAGGGAGCAGTGTGCAGCACCCTGCTATTTTTGCTCTGGATCTTTCCATAATTACTTATAACACATTACATTCTATGTACATGTACATGTAGCTTACAAATTACAAATGCCCCTTTTGCCTCTACTTAAAAAATTATCGTCTAATTTACATAAAAACTACAACACTCGCTAGTAAAATAAAAATTAAATATTTTAAAAACTTATGGTAGGACATGTGCACATACAAATTAATCTTGTGGAGTAGCTAGATCTGTATTCAGTGAAGGGTAAACTGCTACTGATTAAAAATCGGTAAAATTCCAAGATGTATGAATGAGCTTCACCTAGCCAAGTTAATTCATTTAAAAGTTTGCTGCCTCAGTATTCATGGGGCACTATTAAGTCTTTTATCTGGTGTGGAAGAATGATAGATTGACTCTTGTCCCAAAGCTAAACATCAAAATTATGGCAAACAAGTATCAAAGCAATGAAGCTTCTGATTATTTAGTAGGTTTCGACAAATTAAATCTATTTACTGATTGAGGTTCGTCATCCGCCACCAATACTTTTGATTATAAATAAAACATTGCTACAGTGCACATAAAGTATACAACACACACACAATCAAGGGTGGTAGGCAATTACAACTATTATTATGATTTCCATAAATTAAACATTTAACTCTGTAGATAAAATGTGTTGGTAATTCTTTAAAGCCAAAGCACTTACTAAAATTAAAGTAAGAATCACAGACTAAAATACTGCTAAAACGAGAGCTGTTCGTAATACAGGTATGCCCCCTTTAGCTTAAAGGTAATCTTTAACATATCAAGTTAAGAGAAGATCGGATGAACAAAGTTGGTCTTAAAGAGCCGAAACTGCTAAAACGGAAAATTGTAGACAAATCAAGAGCGATAACTCTGAAGTTCCTGAGGCGATTTAGTTGATCATCGAACTTAGCTGAGATATTTTGCCCTCAAACATTTGCATCAAATTTGGTGAAGATAGGATGAAAACTGTTGGACTCACAGAGCGGATACCGCTTAAAAGGATAATTTTAGATTATTCAAGGGCCATAACTCCACAGTTCCTGGGGCGATTTGGTAGGTCGGATGAAAACTTGTACTTGAACAGTGGAAACAGCTAAAAGGCCAATTTAAGATTATTCAGGGGCCATGACGCCATAATTCATGTGGCGATTTGGCTTATTATCGAACTAAGTGTTGATAGTGTACCATTGTACTAAGTGTTGATAGTGTACCATCGTACTAAGTGTTGATAGTGTACCATCGTACTAAGTGTTGATAGTGTACCATCGTACTAAGTGTTGATAGTGTACCATCGTACTAAGTGTTGATAGTGTACCATCGTACTAAGTGTTGATAGTGTACCATCGTACTAAGTGTTGATAGTGTACCATCGTACTAAGTGTTGATAGTGTACCATCGTACTAAGTGTTGATAGTGTACCAACAAACATTTTCCTGAAGTTTGGTGAAGATTCAATAAAAACTGTTTAATAGCAGAAACAAAATTGGTCTACCAACCGACAGACCAACCAACCGACATAAGCAAACCAATACACCCCGCCATCTTTGATGGGGGGCATAGATATAAATCTATTATCTTAGTATCAACAATCTTTACATGTGCCACTTATTTAGTAAACCCACAATCTTTATATTGTACTAACAATGTTTGTTGGCAACATATACATACGAAGAAACAACTGTGCAGATTCCAGCGTGAATCAATACTGCTTAAGAATTGCTGACATTTTACAGATTAGCCATAATGCATATACACGTAACTATGACAACAGCCATCATTAAGAAGGTACAATTATTCTTGTGATCGCTGTTATTAACAAAATAATGTACACACATTTCATTACACACCTGTAACAAGAACATTAAGATTTGTTGATAAAACAAACATAAAATCACAGAGTGTTAGGTGTGCATTTTATGGTTACAATTTAACAAAGTAAGAAAAAGGAAGTATTTTTAATAGCAAAAAGACGTTGAGAATCATTGTAGACATGCAAGCATATTTTCTCATAAAGCTACCATAAATTTAAACAGTACATTTGATCAATAAACATTAAATACTATACTTCATTTGTTGTCAATACAAGTAATTTTTTTAAAATAATATAACAGTATTAGTGAAATAATTCACCATAAATAGTGAATAATAAATGAATCACCATCAATTCAGCAACTTGTTAATTGCATTTAATGCTCAGTTAATGCAAAATAATCACACACAGTCACACATAAAACACGGCCAAATGAGCAGAAAATAATGAGGATTAGCATAAAGGCAGGTTAATTATTACTGTAAACGTATAGAAATTTGTTGGTACGAAATTTCGTGGTTTCATTAAAAATGACAATTTTGTTCGTACTTGATTTCATGGATTTCAAAATTTGAAGAAAAACATGCATACACTAAACAGTACTTTTCCTAAATTAAATATACAAAACTTATCACGTAGTAATTCGCAGTGCTCCGATAATCTCCGCTGAAGACGTGTCAATAAGTCACATGTGTATAGGGGTACTATAGGATGTCTATGTAGCAGATAATTGTTCGATCAGAGCAATTAAACTGTGTCCTGAATTTACCCCCCAACCATAAATTGCCATTTAATTGACATGTGTGTTGTTATAACAATATTTGCAAACTGTTACTCTTGTGGTCCCATTCAAGAGATGACAATGCGTAATAAGGGCATTAAACACTGAGATGTGGAAAAATTACGCTGTCCCTTATTTGCATCTGAACGTTATTTGACATTAATTGGCACTTGTGATAAATCTGCAAACTGTTACTATGGCCGCTCCAATCAAGAGATAAAAGTTTATTAAGTACTTTATTATCATGATTTCTTTAAAACATGTATTTATTCATAGCGATTCAATTCAATGCCTGTTCTCCATGAACTGATTCTCCATGATTGGTCATGTTACGAATTATATTTAGTAATAAGCATGTTTGGATGATGGTAACATTCTGATGCTGAATGTATGAAATTTTGCTTGGGACTTGAATTGGTTTGGTTTAACCACGAAATCCACGAAAATTCGTACCCCACGAATAATAATGGTTTTACAGTATATAGTTTTGATACAAAATGGAAGGCTAGTGCAATGCTGGAAAATGCAGATAGGCAACCCATGCAATATTAAATTTATGAAGAAATTACAGTTTAAAGGTGTGTTATACCACAATGTTCTGTGATGTTAGCAAAGCATAACTTCATTTTCTGCTCTTTATGCCTTTGTCTTAGGTAGCAATTATTGGGGCAGTATCATCACAGTGTAGCTCATTGTGTGAAACTATTAAAGCATAAAAAACCAATGTTTACAAAATAGTGTAAAGAATGTACAAGTAGGGATGGCAACGAATACCAAAATGGTATTCGAATATTCAAAATCAATATTCAAATAATATTCGAATATTCGTTCGTTTTATAAATGTCCGAGTCTTTGTTTATATATTGGTATAATTTTGATATTGACACAATAGTTTACCCGTATGCAAAATTGAACTATATTTAAAGATATATATATGATAGCTATATATCTAGTAACTTACAAGATATATAGCTATCATATATATCTTTAAATATAGTTACATTTTATATAAACTATTGTGTCAATAAGAAAATTATACCTGTATTAAAACGAAGTATACTCGCAGAGTTAAATTTCCATAAAAAACAATTGTTGAAAATTATAGTTAAACAATGATATAAAACTCAAAACAGATTTGTTTGACCTACTTTTGCTGTTGTTTGTATATTGTTGTATATTGGATCATATCAACTTACACAAAGTCAAAAACACATTTTTAACAGCCAAACAATTATAGCAGCAAGATACATTTAATTAAATGTTCAACTTGTCAATATGGTCTGGGACAAGTCCAAAAAACAGGGACAGTTAATTGTGTGACCTTCTGTAAATCTTTAAAAACACTCAGTATGGAGAATGTTATGAAAGGCACAGGTTAATGACACCATAGTTTCTAGTAAGTATTGAAAATGCAGTTTGAAATATGTTATATGGTTATTGCACAAAATCATCAGAAAGGTGGCTAGCTACCATGCTGTTCATATTGCCAGTGTATACTATGTTTAAGCCAATTCAATTTTATGTCATAAAATTCTAAATGACGTAGACTGTCATGAACTGAACAGAAAACTAACGAATCAAAATACAGTACATTTTTACAAAAGAAAGTTTGAATGAAAATGCATTTTAAAATATTGTTTTCCATAAAATACGGAAATAAACGTCAATCTCACAAACATGCCTCAATTTTACTAGCTATTGGCTGTTTTATCTACTAGTGACACCTACCCGGTACATAGCACAAATGGCAAATTATAAGCAAACTAATCTAGTGTCTTATCCAGTCATTGAGCTTAAATATCACAAAATAAAAAGTAGTGAAAGCTGGGCGGGGCTAGCTCAGTTGGTAGAGCGCTGGGCTGTCAATCCAGGGATCGTGAGCTTGAACCCCAGCCCAGCCACATAACTTGTGTTGGGATTGGTCATGAAATTATTTCTATGGCCATTCTCTCCTACCTCTGATTCAAGTAGGGCAGTTGTCAGTTACTGGCATAGGTATGTGCACTTAGTACTGGTAAACTGCTTAGATTGGCTAAGCTTGCACAGGAAAAGTGTGAGTAGGTTAACTGACTGCCATGATATGACTGAAATACTGTTTAAAATGGCAAAAAATCCAAACAAAACAAACAAAAAAGCAGCAAAGCTTAGTGAATGGAAATTATTCTGTGAACACAAGCTGGGAAGGAGTTTCAGTTGAAATGTTTGTGGCAGAAACTGGAAAGGACTATTGTCACCAGTATTTATAAAAGTTCCATTAGACATCAAGGAAGTATTCCGCGTGGGAAAGATGGTTCTACATACATGTATTCACCATTCCAAGATCCCCAAGTATCTGCAACGTGAGGTTCAATGTGCAAAACAATTACAATATAAGCATACACCAGGCTCCTGGCCTCAAAAGATCATTATCATAAAATTAGTCTTAACTTAAAATATTTTAACCAATAAAAATGGTTGTTACATAACAGCCTTGAATTTGAATTTGATTGGCTATTTTAAGTCTAGGCTAAGTTTGAGATTGGGAACTTTCACAGTCGCGAGGGTTGGTACTTTAAACTAGATGCCTGTTGGCAACATGTCCAGCCTGTTGTCAAGAAAGCAACTTGTATTGTTTTAAAATCTCATTTCCTATTAAGCAGATCTTCTGCTTTGACCTCTAAGTGTGACCTTGACCTTTGAGCTAGGGACACAGGTCTTGCACGTGACAGGCTTTCTCCACAGGGTGAACATTTGCGGCAAATTATTTTAAAATTGCCTGATGAATGATGAATTAACAGCCCGGAAAAGCTGTATTATGCCCACATTTGACATATGACCTCTTAGTGTGACCTTGACCTTTCAGTTAGGGACACAGGTCTTGCGTGCAACATGCCGTCTCTACATAGTGAACATCTGTGGCAAGTTAATTTAAAATTCCCAGATCAATGATGAAGTTACAGTCCGAACTATAAGCCCATATTTGACCTTTGACCTCTAAGTGTGACCTTGACCTTTGAGCTAGGGACACAGGTCTTGCCTGCAACACGCCGTCCCCACATGGTGAACATTTGTTTCAAGTTATTTTGAAGTTACAGTCTGGACAAGCTGTATTATGCCCAAATGACATTTAACCTCTAGGTGTGACCTTGACCTTTGAGCTAGTGACATAGGCCTTGCGTGCGACACGCCGTCTCCACAGGGTGAACATTTGTGGCATGTTATTTTTAATTTGCCTGATGAATGAGGAAGTTACATATCGGAGACAAGACCGGACTAACGCACGCACGGAAGCACGCACGTAGACCAAACCGCCATTGTGACAACTAGGTCGAGCTGACCGCAGGCGGGCTCGACAAAAAGCATCACTGATTAAAGCCACTGAGGTTAAAATGGCTCAATTCAGAATAAACAACACCATCATTTTATAGCTGGCAAAAGCGTTCTTGTATGTTTAAGGTGAAACATATGGCAGAAGTCATTTGAGTTTTATATATTCTTCAACGCAAAATCAATGTCTGTCCAAATAAACTGTTTATGAACTTTAGATTAATTTATATGCCGAAACTGTGATGCAGATTTAATCATTAAATGTACTGATAACTTTTGGCAAGCTGCACAATATTCTAAGCAAGAGGGCCACTATGGCCCTAGGTCGCAGACCTGATATCTATGTATGAAGTTTCATTAAAATATCTCAATAGGTTTTAAAGTTATTGAGCGAAAACTTTTTTTCTATTTTTTAGTAACAGTGAACTTGACCTTGACCCCACCCACCACATACGTAAAGCAAGGTCTCAATATAAGGTATCTGCTTATGAAATTTCATTAAAATATCTCAATGCGTTCTAAAGTTATTGAGCGTAAACCGTTTTTCTAATTTTAATAACAGTGACCATAACCCCACCCATCTCAATGCGTTCTCAAGATATTGAACAGAAACCGTTTTTCTATTTTTAGTAACAGTGACCTTGACCTTGATCCCTCCCACCCCATATGCAATCCGATGTGAGGTGTCAATATAAGGTATCTATGGTATTTATGTATTAAGTTTCATTAAAATATCTCAATGCGTTCTTAAGTTATAGAGCGGAAACCGTTTTTCTATGTTAAGTAACAGTGACATTGACCTTGACCCCACCCATCCCATATGCAATCCCAATCGAGGTTTTGATATGATGTTTTAACCAAATATTAAACCTCTGGGCCTTGTGGTTTCAGAGTAGAATTTTTATATCATTTTGCCATTTACGTCTATATAAATCATGTTCTTAAGTTATAGAGCGGAAACCGTTTTTCTATGTTAAGTAACAGTGACATTGACCTTGACCCCACCCATCCCATATGCAATCCCAATCGAGGTTTTGATATGATGTTTTAACCAAATATTAAACCTCTGGGCCTTGTGGTTTCAGAGTAGAATTTTTATATCATTTTGCCATTTACGTCTATATAAATCATGTGACCCCCGGGGTGTGCTCAGCTTTGACTCCAGGGGCATCATTTGAAAAATCTGTATAGATGTTACATACCAAATATAAAACCTCTAGGCCTTGAACTTTCAGAGGAGAATTTTTTTTTTAAGTCATTTTGCTCTTTAAGTCTATATAAACCATGTGACCCCGGGGTGTGGCTAGTTTTGACCTCAGGGGCATCACTTGAACAATCTTTGTAGAGGACCACTATACAATGTTACATACCAAATATGAAACCTCTGGGCCTTGCAGTTTCAGAGGAGATTTTTTAAGTCATTTTGCTATTCAAGTCTATATAAACCATGTGACCCCGGCGGTGTGGCCAGTTTTGACCCCAGGGGCATCATTTGAACAATCTTTGTAGAGGACCACTAAACAATGTTGCATACCAAATATGACACATCTGGGCCTTGCGGTTTCAGAGGAGATTTTTAAAATCATTTTGCTATTCACTTCTCTATAAACCATGTGACCCCGGGGTTTGGCCAGTTTTGACCCCAGGGGCATCATTTGAACAATCTTTGTAGAGGACCACTAAACAATGTTAAATACCAAATATGAAACATCTGGGCCTTGCGGTTTCAGACAAGATTTTTTAAGTCATTTTGCTATTCAAGTCTGTATGAACCATGTGACACCCGGGCTGTGGCCAGTTTTGACCCCAGGGGCATCATTTGAACAATATTTGTAGAGGACCACTTTAAAATGTTATATACCAAATATAAAACCTCTAGGCCTTGCAGTTTCAGAAGAGAAGATTTTTTAAGTCATTTTGCTATACAAGTCTAAATAAACCATGTGACCCCCGGGGCGTGGCCAGTTTTGATCCCAGGTGCATCCTTTGAACAACATTTGTAGAGGACCACTAGAGGATGTCAAATATCAAATATGAAAGCTCCAAACCTTGTGGTTTCTGAGAAGAAGATTTTTAAAGTTTTCAGTTTTTAAATCTATTTTTAGCTCTGATGACCTACATATGCAGCGGACGGGAACGGTTTGAACAATTTTAAAAGAGGGTCACCCAAGGATCATTGCTGTGAAGTTTGGTTAAAATCTGCCCAGCAGTTTAGGAGGAGATGTTCTTTGAATGTAAATGTTGACACACGACGCAAGACGGACAAAAGGCGATCCTAAAAGCTCACCATGAGCACAACTAGGTGAGCTAAAAATAATAAAATTTTGTCAATTTCATTATATTGTAAACTTACCATGTTTTGCTCATGTTGTTTTGCTCATAATGCATTACAATGCATTATGTTACAAGTGGGTCATTTCGGAATCTAGAATAAAACAAGAGGGCCATTAGGCCCAAGGTCGCTCACCTGAGCGGCTAAGAAACTACTGTTCTGAGCAAGTTTCATGAAGATTCGGCTAAAAATGTCGCCTACGGAGCGTTCACAAGCTTTTGTTTTTTATTTGGCCTGGTGACATAGTTTTTGACCCCATGTGACTTTGTTTCGAATGTGTCCCAGATATCATTTGGACAAATGGGCTATAAATGTGGCATCTCGAGTATTCACTTTTTTTTTTCGATTTGTCCTGGTGACCTAGTTTTTGACCCGACATGAGCTAGTTACGAACTCGTCCGAGATATCATTGAAACAAATGTTCTGAGCAAGTTTCAAGAATATTGGGCAAAAAATGTGATTTCTAGTGTTATCAAGCTTTTTCTTCAATTTGCCCTAGTGACTAGGTCAGTTTTGAACTTGTCCGAGATATCATTAGAACAAATGTTCTGGGCAAGTTTCATGAAGAGTGGGCAATAAATGTGGTCTATAGAGTGTTCACAAGCTTTTTAAAGTTTTAAATACAGCCATATGAGGAAAACTATGCTGCCCCCTGGCGGCCATGTTTTTCAGCGGAGCAGAACCGTTTTCAAACTCGGTCAAGATGTCATAAAAACAAATGTTCAGAGCAAGTTTCATGTTGGTTGGGCAAAAAATGTGACTTCTAGAGTGTTCACAACCTTTTTCTACAGCCATTTAAGGAAAACAGCACCGCCCCCTGGTGGTCATGTTTTTTAGTGGAACGGAACCATTTTCGAACACAGCCGAGATATCGTTAGAACAAATGTTCAGAGCAAGTTTCATGTTGATTGGGCAAAAAATGTGACTTCTATAGTGTTCACAGGCTTTTTCTTCAATTTGACCAAGTGACCTAGTTTTTGGCCTCACATGACCCAGTTTCTAACTCTTCCGAGATATCACTGGGCAAATGTTCTGAGCAAGTTTCATAAATATTGGGCAACAAATGTAGCCTCTAGAGTGTTCACAAGGTAAATGTTGACGATGAATGATTCACGACGCACGACGGACAAAAGGCGTCACAAAAGCTCACCATGAGCAGACATAAATCCACTGTAGACGGACTGCACAGGCTCATCCGGGATGACACGAACATGCATTTAGCCCAGTTTTCACACGACACGCCTCATATAATACTAAAAAGCACCTGGAAAGTGCAGACCTCTGCCAAGATAGGTTACCTACTGACAATTAAATAAACCACTGATTAGCTTATCTCACAATAATACAGAATTCTGAAAAAAAATACTTGATCCAGATGGTGATCTGGATCACCACCAAAATCATTTGTTTATTAACTATCCATTTCCAACCTTCCCAGAAAATTCATGCAAATTTGTTTATTACTTTTGGTGTTAAGTTTTAAACAGACATACAAACAAACAAACAAACAAACAGTAACTATAACATTAATACCTCCTTGGTGGAGGTAATTCTAACATGACATGCACAAGTTTCCTATAGACATAGAACAAAATTCACCATTGTTAAACTACCAATAAACAACCCCCTCCCCAACAAAAAAAAAAAAAATAGTTCCGAAGCTGTAAAATAAATTTCAGTTAGTAATTGCAGAAAATGTTGTCAGGTCATGATAGAATCAAAATAAGTTTTGCCTTAACGTTGTTTATCGACTTACAAACACCAATTTGTCATACTGATGCAGTTATATTAGCACCCTCGTGGTTTAATTCATAAGCATCAGAACTCCAAATCATTGTTTAATAGCTGATAAACAACTCTAAAGCGAAAATTATTTCTGATGTAAATACAATTGTCACATGAGTGACGGATACACCCAAGCAATATGGCCTTGTCACAAAACTATTGCATCCATTCGAAAGAACTGGAGAGAGAGAATGCTTTACTTTGTGAACGGTCAACAATGTACTTGGAAAAATTTAATTTCAATAGGAGCCATAACTCTGTCAACATTTGGTGGTTTGCAACCAAAGTTGAACTTGATCTGTATTTTATAACGTTAAACATATGTACCGAAAATAATTTAAATATATGAAGCCTTTCATAAGTTATTGTCCATGTTTTTCTGGAATTTAAGTCAAAAAGGGGCCATAACTGTGTCAAAATTTAGTGGTTTGCAACCAAAGTTGAACTTGACCTGTAATTTATGATGCTACACATGTGTACCAAAAATTATTTATATATATCAAGTTATTGTTCAGTTATCGTCAAGAAACCATGTTTTGGGGGAATGTAAGTCAAATAATGGGCCATAACTCTGTCAAAATTTAGTGGTTTGTAACCGAAGTTGAACTTCACGTGTATTTTAAGATGCTACACATGATACCAAGAATTAAATGAATATGTCAAGCCATTCTCGAGTTATCGTCCGGAAATCAAGTTTTCAGGGAATTTTAAGTCGAAAAGGGGCCA
The DNA here is from genome assembly GCA_027627225.1 of Congeria kusceri. Lineage (NCBI taxonomy): Eukaryota > Metazoa > Mollusca > Bivalvia > Myida > Dreissenidae > Congeria > Congeria kusceri. The sequence continues at coordinate 57,908,203 of CM051036.1, read as the reverse complement.
TAACTCTGTCAAAATTTAGTGGTTTATAACCAACATCGAACTTGACCTGTATTCTATGATGTTACACATGTGTACCAAAAATTATTTGAATATGTCAAGCCTTTCTTGAGTTATCATCCGGAAACAAAAAATCAACAGACCGACGGACCGACAAGCTCACTCCTATATACCCCCCTAAACTTCGTTTGTGGTTGTAAAAATATGGTAATATGTGTAGTATTTTAAGTTTAAGTCTGACTACCATACATGTTTTGATGTTATACTGTAATCGCACAAAAACTTTTAAAGATTGGCAAGCTACTGTGTTCTTCACAATGTAAATATATTCCAAGTTAAAAAAAAATTGTGTGAACTTTCCCATACTTTTCAAATATGGGACCTGTTATTTAACAAGACCCACAAATGCCCCCCGTTAGTGCTGGACAGCCCATTTGAATTATTATATAATTGGTCCAAATTAGGTCAAGGTCAAGGTGAGGTTGGGTGATATGGGTGGCTTGGGGATGGTCATATGCAACAACTGTGTAAGTATCCAAGTGTTGTAGCAAGCGGTGTTGGTGCCAGATGAAACGATAAAATCTAGTTAACCAAGAAATGGAACATTTGAATTAATACAAGTCAAAATTAGGTCAAGGTCAAACTGAGGTTGGGTGATATGGATGGATAAGGAATGGTCATAAGCAACAACTGAATAAGTGTCCAAGTGTTGTAGTAAGCGGTGTTGGTGCTAGACGAAACGGTAAAATCTACTTAACCTTGTCACGGGACAGATGGAAGGACGGACAGGACAACCACTATATGCCTCCCGCATCAAGATGCCAGGGACATAATAAAAAACATACCACATGTTACAAGCAGAAGCAACTACTGAAAGAAAATCTAACTACATGTAGTGTTTGGTTTAAAACACTTGGTAATGTAAATGCATATTATTCTACATGAATCAGCTGCAATCGTAAAGCATAAAACAGTTCAATGAATATGTTACTCACACCAGAAATGGTAGAAGCATCACCTTAGAGGGTAGTAGCAGTTTACAATACCATTAGTATTTTCAGAAATGTTCTTTTCACCACGACTAATTGAAGGCTAGTATTGGGAAGTTTTGTTGTTGGTTGTTTGTAAAACTAACTGATCAAACATATTTGTTTCTCTATTTTAAAAAATTGTTTTGGATTGAAATAAAATCCTCACTTGAAATCACTAGACTGTAGTTGATATGTTTTTTTTAATAATAAATCAACAATATTCTCTAAAATAAATAGTACATTAATAATATAATGGCTTACTCCCACTATTCCCCGACCACAAAAAATGTTTCAGTAAATCAGTAAAAATATCAGTTATTCTTTTTAGTCCAAAAGTGGGGTCTTTTCAACAGATTGTTCCGACTCACATTGTGCTTCATCTTCGTTTGGTGTAGTAGAACATGGGTCATTTGACTTCTCGACAACTTTCATGAACAGCGATTCAACCCTATCTTCCCCTACTACCCACGTTTCTCCGATATTTATAGAAATGAACTCTTTGCAGTCCCGTTCCGCTTTTACCATTTTTTCCTTTACTTTCACTGGGGGCTCGAGAAAGGGCTGAAATAAATCATACAGAGACGTCCTTATCAGATAGCAAAATCATTGATATAGATACACAGCATATGATGTACAAATAAATACAGGTAGTTGATGTTCTACCAGTAAATGATTCAATTTAATTTTCTTTGATTATTATCATATTATGATGCTGTTATTTTTAATGTTAATGGATCAAAATTAAAAAAATACATGTACATCATATAAAATGTACTCAGAACTGTATCTTCAAGATATGGAGAATGCACTTGTTTAAAAACAGCAACATTAACAAAACATGTAAATGCAAAACAAAAATTATGTGTATGCAAAAATAAAGGAAAACAATTATCACAGGGAGGGTTTAATACAAAAAGTTAGTAATAATGATAACAACAACAGCTGTCTCACGACAGCCCGCTGGGCCTTGGTCAGTGACCTTACACAATGAGTCAGAAGACCTGTGAAGTTTCAATTGAATTTCTAAGTACACAAATGGGCATAATTCTGCTCAAATGCTGGTCACAGTTATCAGCCTTAGCCATTGACCATATATAATGACCCTGAAGACATGTGTGAAGTTTTAATTGAATGCCTGTAGTAGATATAGAGATATGGAGTTGTTGCATGCAAACTTTAGGCCACAACAAATTTATCAGACGTTTGTCGGATTTGCCACACCTTAAAATCGTAAATCGGAAAAAAAAATATTGTTCTCTTTTTTTTTGCGCCCGCACCTACAATTTTGATCCCCACCCGATTTTTTTTTAATGAAGTTTTCATCAACGAGTCTCATTTTACGTTAAACACCGACTTTGTGGTGTCCCCAAATCATAACAAGCAATAGGTACTGATATAGACGTGAATAAGGCGCTTTGCTGCGACTGGTTTATGTACAGAGCATATAATTTATTACCCAAACCTTTACTCTCAGATAGCCAGTCTGGCACAGCTGCCATGTGTATTTCGACTCGGCAATTTCTTATCATGTTTTATCAAAGTTGTGAAAACACAACGAGCTGTTTGTCAGCATTCATAGCCTAATTAAAGATGACTGCTAGCAAGCTCTCGTAATATCAGCAGACACAACAGTTGTTTTTGACATTTTATAAATTCGACGTATCTGTTTGGTGTACATTTTGTTGAGCTTTTATATATTAAGGTACATTTAACAGGGCAAGCCAATTAATTATGTTAGTTATTAATTTCAATTTATTTTTGGATATATTTTGTTCACATCTTGTAGATATTTTAAGAGTGTATGTTTAAATAAAAATAATAATTATCCAAGTTTACTGCAATGAACAATTAACAAAAATGTTAATATAAAAATCTAAATATACTAATGCTCAAGAAATTGGCTCAACAAAAATAAAAACCAGTGTGAGCCCTGGTTTACGTTTTAAAAAATGGTGGCCTCCAGTTGTTTCATCGTGTCATTTAAAGATACAGAACTTATACTAGTCATTCCTAAATTGTTTTGTGTTTATTGTAGGGCATTTCATATTCATGTTATTAAACTGTTGGTAGTGAATGACTTCGTGTATCAAATGTCTATTTTGATAATGACAATTACCTTGTATAGGGTCTACTTTCTTATAGTTAAGATATGGCTATTTAGTATTTACTGCCGGGTGTTAATTTAATAGCAGAATCACTATTGAAGACTTGTTGCACAAAACCCTTTGCAGGACATGGTCGAAAAAGGAATGGAGAAATTAGTTGCTTAGTTTATTACATATATATTGATTTTGACAACAATTTATGGACCAGAGCAGATGAAGAGGAACTTATTGACAAGATATAAAGCTATGATGGCGTTTGGCAGTAATTTTTAATCACTATGGGCAAGATAGGATTATTTTTTATTTTGTGCTTTTCGCTCACCTCCGATTTTATCGAAAATGGAAAAAAAATAATTTTGTATTTTATTTCGCTCGCTCGCTCCAATTTTTGTTGGACAAAAAAGAACAACTGATCACTTTGTTGTGGCCTTAACCTGGATTTCTAAGTACAAAAAGGGGCATAATTCTGCTTAATTGCAGGTCAGAGTCATGGGCCTTGGTCAGTGACCTAACATCAATCATAATGGCCCCAAAGACATGTGGGAAGTTTTAATTGAATATCTGTAGTAGATATAGAGAAATGAAGTTGTAAGGCCCCATTTTTCCCCAACCTTACTTTTGACACAACCTATTTTGTTTTCAACAAAACTGTTTTCAGATACAGTAGATGCATTTTTATAAAGAGCTGCACAATATTATTACAAGTAACAAGTTACTATATGCTCAACGATTCTGTCTAATTCCAGAACAAACACATTACCCTTCCCTAACCATCAATGGGCTTAGCCAGCCAAAACACTACTAGAAGCCGTTCTATGCATTCAGGTGTAAAAAAAATATGCTTGTTTCAGGTTACCCCACCTACCCTAAAAAATGCCCAGACCCTGGAACATTTTATTGGGGTTGTCAGATATTTTGTTTGTTTTATTTATGTTTTTCAATAATTAAATATTTTTTTGGTTATATAAGTGTTTAGTTTCGATAGAATCCACTTTAAAACAATGTTTAAAGTTATTACAGATATGTTTTGAATACATGTTTAAGAATTTTGAAGTTGACCATTTACTAAATAAAACAATCCCTACCTATCTACCCTAATTTTGTTGGTCATGTAACCTGAAACAAACACTCTTTTTTTTTACACCTCATAACAAAAGGCAAAAAGGCCCTAAGGTGCGCACCTGAGTATGAAGATCAGGGCTTTGCAGTTTCAAGGGAAGATATTTGAAGTCAATTTGCTATTTAAGTCTACATAAACCATGTGACCCCCAGGGCATGGCCACTTTTTACCCCAGGGGCATAATTTGATCAATCTTTGTAGCGGACCACTATACAATGTTACATACCAAATATGAAACCTCTGGGCTTTGCGGTTTCATAAGTCATTTTGCTATTAAGTGTATATTAACCATGTGACGTGGGATTGAGGCCATGTTTGACCCCAGTGGCATAATTGAAACAATCTTTGTAGAGGACCACTATACAATCTAACATACCAAATACAGGGTTTCCCCCAGGAATATTTTCAGGGACGTCAGGCCGAGACTGGGTGAGCTTGGGAGGGGTGTCCCCTCTTTACGTTGTTAGAAAATTTTACATGTGAGTAACGTTATTGGTGCAATTTGGCGAATAGTTAAAGGTGTGTACACTAATATATTGCAAAACAATAATTTACGCTGCCTTGACTGTGTTCTTGGTGACGTCGGGTCTAACTTTGGTGTGTCAGTGTGCACTAGTGTACATACTTTCTTCGAAAAAAACGAATCTAAAGGACCTGTATCTACTGCCTTTCGTTTCGACATTTTACCGATTAATGAAAATCATAAAAAGCAAAATTTGCTCGAATCCCATGATAGATGGGACTTACAAAAATAATTATTCTAATTTAAAAGGTGAGATATAATTAATGTAATGAAAAGAAAAAAAATCATATAAACATTTTATTAATGTCGCTAATTTTATAAACTACAAACGTTTTGTTTTCACAGTTTTCAGAAAAAAAGAGATGCATACAGTATGTGCTAATTAAAGTGCATTCAAGTATCGATTAACGTTCCACTTGCTATCTTACCTACCTGGTAATTTAGTCGATTAACTCTGGCAATCAAGAACTGCCTCCTCTAATCGATGATCTTTGACAGGCGAGCCACACGTGTAGATATTAAACAATGTTTTCACAGTTTATTGGTTTATATTTATGACATGTCGGGCGGCTGATTAAAGCATGTCACTGCAATTAAGGGATGTCGGAAGACCACCCCAGATTATGAAGGGATGTCGCTAGCGACACGCCATATTGGCCTGGGGGAAACCTTGCAAATACAAGACTTCTGGCCTCGTGGTTTCAGAGGAGAAGATTGTTAAAGTCGACTTGCCATATAAGTTTATATAAACCATGTCGGCATGGTCAGTTTCAACCCCAGGGGAATAATTTGAACAAAACTTTGTAGATGACCTCTAGAGGATGTCACATATCAAAGATGAAAGTCCTAAGCCGTGCGGTTTCAGAGATCTTTGACAATTTTCACTTTTTAGCTCACCTGAACACAACATGCTCAAAGTTTGTGCTCAAGGTGAGCTTTTGTGATCACCTTTTGTCCATCATGCGTCGTGCGTCAACATTTTCATTCAAACAACAGCTCCTAAACCGCTGAGCAATTTACACCAAACTTCACAGGAATGATCCTTGGGTGACCCTCTTTCAAAATTGTTCAAATTGTTCGGTCCGCTGCATATGTAGGTCGCAAGAGCTACATGTAAAAATAGATTTAAAAAGTGAAAACTTTAAAAATCTTCTTCTCTGACACTGCATGGCTGAGAGCTTTCATATTTGGTATTTCGCATCCTCTAGTGGTCCTCTACAAAGATTGTTTACATGATGCCCCTGGGGTCAAAACTTGCCACGCCCCGGGGATCACATGGTTGATATAGACTTACATGTAAAAATAGATCTAAAAAGTGAAAGTTTAAAAATCTTCTTCTCTAAAACAGCATGGCCGAGAGCTTTCATATTTGGTATTTCGCATCCTCTAGTGGTCCTCTACAAAGATAGTTCAAATGCTGCCCCAGGGGTCAAAACTTGCCATGCCCCGGGGGTCACATGGTTTATATAGATTTACATAGCAAAATGACTTAAACAATCTTCTCCTCTGAAACCGCAAGGCCCAGAGGTTTCATATTTGGTATGTAAGATTGCATAGTAGTCCTCTACAAAGATTGTTCAAATGATGCCCCTGGGGTCGAAACTGGCCACGCCACGAGGGTCACATGGTTTATATAGGCTTAAATAGCTAAATGACTTTAAAAATCTTCTTCTCTGAAACCGCAAGGCCTAGAGGTTTGGTATTTGGTTGGTAACATTGTATAGTGGTCCTCTACAAAGATTGTTCAAATGATGCCCCTGTGGTCAAAACTGGCCACGCCCCAGGGGTGACATTGTTTATATAGACCTAAATAGCAAAATTACTTAAAAAATCTTCTCCTCTGAAACCGCAAGGGCCAGTGGTTTCATTATTGGTATGTAGCATCCTCTAGTGATCCTCTACAAAGATTTTTCAAATGATGCCCCTGGGGTCAAAACTGGCCACGCCCTGGGGATTACATTGTTAATATAGACTAAAATAGCAAAATGACTTTAATAATCTTCTCCTCTGAAACCACAAGGCCCAGAGGTTTCATATTTGGTATGTAACATTGCATAGTGGTCCTCTACAAAATTATTCAAATGATGCCCCTGGGGTCAAAACTGGCCACGCCCCGGAGGTCACATGGTTTATGTAGACTCAAATAGCAAAATGACTAAAAAATCTTCTCCTTTGAAACCACAAGGCCCAAAGGTTTCATATTTGGTATGTAAGATTGCATAGTAGTCCTCTACAAAGATTGTTCAAATGATGCCCCTGGCGTTAAAACTAGTAACGTCCCGATGGTCACATGGTTTGTATAGACTTAAATAGCTAATTGACTTAGAAAATCTTCTCCGAAACCGCAAGGCCCAGAGGTTTGGTATTTGGTTGGTAACACTGTATAGCCTGCCTCTACAAAGAGTGTTCAAATGATACCCCTGGGGTCAAAACTGGCCACGCCCCGGGGGTCACATTGTTTACATAGACTTATATAGCAAAATGACTTTAAAAATCTTCTCCTCTGAAACCGCAAGGCCCAGAGGTTTTATATTTGGTATGTAACATTGCATAGTGGTCCTCTACAAAGATTGTTCAAATGATGCCCCTGGTGTTTAAACTTGCCCCGCTCGGTGGTCACATGGTTTATAGACTAAAATAGCTAAATGACTTGCAAATCTTCTCTGAAAACCGCAAGGCCCAGAGGTTTGGTATTTGGTTGATAATTGTATAGGGGTCCTCTACAAAGATTGTTCAAATGATACCCCTGGGGTTAAAACTGTCCAATGACTTTAAAAATCTTCTCTGAAACCGCAAGGCCCAGAGGTTTCATATTTGGTATGTAAGATTGCATAGTGGTCCTCTACAAAGATTGTTCAAATGATGCCCCTGGGGTCAAAACTGGCCACGCCCCAGGGGTCACATGGTTTATATAGACTTAAATAGCTAAATGACTTCGAAAATTTTCTTCTCTCAAACCGCAAGGCCCAGAGGTTTGTTATTTGGTTGGTAACATTGTATAGCGGTCCTCTACAAAGATTGTTCAAATGATGCCCTGGGGTCAAAACTGGCCATGCCCGTGGGTCACATTGCTTGTATAGACTTAAATAGCAAAATTAGAATTTTCTCCTCTGAAACCGCAAGGCCCAGTGGTTTCATATTTGGTATGTAACATTGCATACCGGTCTTCTACAAAGATTGTTCAAATGATGCCCCTGGGGTCAAAACTGGGATGCCTTAAACTCAGGTGAGCGACCTAGGGCCATCGTGGCCCTCTTGTTAAATATATTTTTAGCTCTGGCTGGTGACCTACATATGCAGAGGACCGGAACGATTTGAACATTCCTGTGAAGTTTTGTCAAAATCTGCTAAGCAGTTTAGGAAGAAATGTTGTTTAAATGAAAAGTTGATGACGCACGCACACACAGACGACTGACAATGGGCGATCACAAAAGCTCACCATGAGCACTTTGTGGTCAGGTGAGCTAAAAATGTGTGCATCTAATTATTATAGGTTACAGTGTGATAAGTGAAGAACATGTTCAGAATACACTTAGTTACAAGAGTGCCATGATGGCCTTGTATCAATCACCTTTTTTCAGAAGCATGGTGATTCCTTATTTGGTCTTGATCTACATTTAATTTTGGCAAGCTGATTAGGTGCAAAAAAGCTTCCAGGGTGAAAAAGGTTATCCAAGACCTATTTTGTAACTAGACATAAGTCAGTAGAAAACGGATGCCCCTACATTCCGCTGGTTGTCACAAAACTCTGCTGTGCCGGATAAAAATGCCCCAAAATTCCCAGGTGCTCAAGTTCACATGCTGATGAATATGTTCAAGTTCACATGCTGATGAATATGTTCATAAAGTTTTATCAGTCTAGCAGTTACACTTTTTGAGTTACACGAGACACAAATCCAAAAATGTCATATTTTGTCATAACTCCACTGATGGCGGAAAAAACTGAACCAAAATATCCAGGCGCACAAGTTCACATGCTTATTAATATGTATATAAAGTTGCATCACTCTAGCAGTAATACTTTTTGAGTTACCGCACGACACAAGTAAAAAAAAAAATCACTTTTTGCTAAAAAAGGGCCATAACTCTGCTGATGTCGGAAAAAAACACACAAAGATACCAAGGTGCACAGCCCAGATGCCGATGAATATGCTTATAAAGTTCCATCACTCTAGCAGTTATACTTTCTGAGTTATTCATGACACAAACATCTGACTGACAGACGGGACGGATGGATGGCCAAGGGCAAATCTATATACCCCACCTCTAAAGTGGGGGCATAAAAACCAGTACATACAATTGCAGCAAGAACTATCTGCCATGAAAACTGACTCAGTTAAACACATTTTATTTTGCAAGATGTGCCCTCAATATTATACCAATTTCAACTAGAGCTTTGTCACAGGAGTGGCAGCGGGCCCCGCATGTTTGAAGGTGAGGAACTGTTTTTCTATTTTTAGTAACGGTGACCTTGACCTTGATCCCACCCACCCCCTATGCAATCCCAAGCGATGTCTTGATAAAAGGTATCTATGTATAAAGTTGAATTAAAATAGCTCAATTCGTTCTAGAGTAATTGAGCAGAAACCGTTTTTCTATTGTTTGTAACAGTGACTTTGACGGTGACCCCATCCACCCCCTATGTAATCCCAAGCCAGGTCTCGATATAAGGTACCTATGGATGAAGTTTCATTAACATATTTCAATTCGTTCTCAAGTTAGAGAGCTGAAACCAAAAGTTGACTCCGCCTGAAAATGAAAAATTAACAAAAGGCAATAACTCCAGAATTATGAAAAGCAGTGTAACGGTTCTTGTGCATTGCACTTCTCCTCAATGAGATCTATCCACCTATGAAGTTTCAAGTTATACCTCTTATAGTCTAACAGTTATGCTCCAGGCAAAAACAAGTATAAAAAATTAACAAAGGGCAATAACTCCAGAACCATGAAGTGCAGAGTAATGGTTCTTGTGCACTGCACTTCTGCTTAATGAGATCTATCCACCCATGAAGTTTAAAATTAATAGCTGAAACGGTTTCGAAGTTATGAAAGAAAAACATTAAAAATGTGGATGGACGGACGGACAGACAGGGTGATTACTATAAGGCACCCGCAAAAATTTGCAAGGGCCTAATTAAAACATTTACAAGCATGCTGGTGTATACCTCATTGGTCAACTCAAAAGCTCCCCAGTGAATGCCAATGGACATTTTACTGTTAATGTCAGCATGTAACTGTACAGCCTGTTTGGGATTCACATGCTGGTACTTGGTTATGTATCTGAAAATAACTCAAAATAAATACTTGCAAACTGTTATAAACTGTTTCAAGCTCCTGAAGAATGTTGTATAACACAATGCAAACTTTTCTTGCCAAAGATATGGTTCGCAAATGATATAGTCGGCACCTACTCTCACTAAAACCGTCTGGTGCATGCGCATATTTATAAAAATATATAATTATGTCAAATGTTGTTTTGCATACTGTTTTATGTAGTTAGCAACAAACATAACAAATAATCAACATACCATTTTGGTTATCAGATTTTTACTTGACTGGCTTACAGTTTTGTGAGAAGTCTGCATGATGTCTTACAAAATCTCTTCAGGACCCTCAAATAACTACAACATGCATGTACCTCGCAGGACATGGTTTTAAATGTTCCCCAGTGGATGCCTACTGAACAAAGAGATTTAATATCCATGTGAATTTTCACGGCTTCGGCAGGGTCCACATGTTGGTAGGACAAGGCATACCTGGAAATGCAGGCACCAATGTCAAACATTTGAGACAATGATAATACTCAGTTAGTTCTCCGCTCAAGACCTTCAGAACAGCTATTTCAACAGCAATTTTCTACAGTTAAAACTTTGCAATTCATATAAAACAAATAGCTGAGTGAAGTTTTTGGTCTGTAAGAAGCTAACATTACAGGGGCCTTAGCATCATGTTTATTACCAACTTAGATACCATAATTATTTAGATTGTTCATCATTCATGTTCTACACAACAATACATTAGTCTCAACAAAGTAGATCTCTTTGAAGATACGTGCTTCTATGTCCTTTGACACATTACTGTTATGACTGATGGTCTGGTCAAAGAAAATAACAGATAACAGTACACATCAAACATCAAGCAAACCTAGGTATGTACGCCCCAATGGGTATCCCTGCCAGATCAAACGGTCCATACTTCTGGCCAATCTTCTGAAAAAGTTCATCAAAGTATCCCGTGTCGCCTGCGAAGTAGAAGGAATGCTTCAGTCCTTTCACCACCCAGCTGCACCACAAGCACTGAAATGTGTGATGCAGTATAGAGTTCCATAAATAAACTTTTAAACATATTAAACTTTGAGAAGTGAGTATGAAATATGAAGCATGCTTAATACTTAGTTTCCCACAAGGCCCTCTAAGCAAATATGAATTATACCTAACATCATTTAACAAATGTTTATACATTAACAAAAAAAATCTTCATACATATATGTGTATTTTGTACAGATATTTTTGTATTAATTACCATGTTGATGTCGAAGACAGACCTCTGGCACCAATGCTGGCTTGGAGTACAAATGAATTGTACGCCGTTGAATTCTATTCCTTCCCACCAATCCAGTTCAGTCACATTTTTATCTGTACAGCCAGTACTTAGGAACCAGTCCTTGGTCCCCCCGGCAACAAACCAGTGCACCTTTGGGAACTTTGCATTGATTTCTCTCACTGCCTTGGTCTCCAGGTGGTCATAGTGGTTGTGACTGATGAGCACAGCGTCCAGGTGGGGTATGTCCTTCACCTGACAGGCAGCATTACGGTGTCGCTTGTAGCCGAACAGCCTGATTGGCCCGCAGAATGTGTCCAAAACTGGGTCGGTGAGAATCGTCAGGCCTTCCATCTGAACCAGCATTGTGGCATGACCTATCCATGTGACCTGTATTCCATTCTCAGGAGGCTTACTGATTTTAGACACATCTAATGGCAAGACTGGAAGTAGCTTATCCAGATTCTGAAAGAAAGAAATAAAGAGCATTATCCAATACAGTCCAATTTATATCAAACTGAAAACAAACTGACATTTATACTGAAGTGCATCATATTGAATCCTCGATACATGTATATAATAATGTAGATACCATTAGCATTAATATATTGAAAGAATGTGTTCAATTATATTAACATAATGAATATAGAAGCATGTAGTGTCTCAAGACAATTAAATCTTGCATGTATCCAAGTGTGAAACACAGTCATGTACTGACTCGTCGAGCATTATGTCAGACTTATGCAGTAAATTGCATTCTGTTGCCAATTTAAAATGAAATTAATTTCAGCATGTTCTGTGCCAGCACAATCATAACTGACCAACCTTTGTGCCAAGCACAATCATAACTAACCAACCCTTTGTGCCAAGCACAATTATAAATGACCAACCCTTTGTGCCAAGCACAATCATAACTGACCAACCGTTTGTGCCAAGCACAATCATAACTGACCAACCCTTTGTGCCAAGCACAATTATAAATGACCTACCCTTTGTGCCAAGCACAATTATAAATGACCAACCCTTTGTGCCAAGCACAATCATAACTGACCAACCCTTTGTGCCAAGCACAATCATAACTAACAAACCCTTTGTGCCAAGCACAATTATAAATGACCAACCCTTTGTGCCAAGCACAATAATAACTGACCAACCATTTGTGCCAAGCACAATCATAACTGACCAACCCTTTGTGCCTAGCACAATAATAACTGACCAACCCTTTGTGCCAAGCACAATAATAACTGACCAACTCTGGTAGAGATGCCAGCAAGAAAGCTTACCTACATTTTGACCTACTAATCTACCGGTAGTTTCTGCATCATACAAAATTAATCAGCAATTTTTAAATAATTAACACAAATACCTCATTGCTTGGGATGGGATGAGTTGGTTCACAAATCTTCCACCTAAGAAGAGCACATACCCCTGGCTTTTTAAATGCTTCCCATTGACAAACATAGTAATTGCCGCAGCACCACTGCAACTTTTTTGATCTCAATTTTTTTGGAATATCATCAGGTATTGGTATTTTTTTATTACTGTCGCATTGTGACTCCGTGGGAGTGTCTTCGCCACTTTTGGTAGCCTTATTACTGTCACCCTGTGACTCTGTGGAAGTGCCTTCTACACATTCGGAATCCGCGGGTTTATCATCTGAATTAATAACAGACAGACTAGGTCCAACTACATCGCCCTGTGACGCTGCGGGAGTGACTTCTACACATTCGGAATCCGCGGGTATATCATCTGAATTGTTAACAGATGGACGATGTTCAATTACATTGCCTTGTGTTACACTGGCTGTGTTCAAGGCACCACCTTTGGAAGCTGTTGCCAAATCCCCTGTTGTTTTGTCAGTTGCACTTTCTTTTTCCCCTATTTCACTGCCTAGTGGAACATTTTCTTCTGCTGATTTGGGGGGATATTGTTTCCTTTCATCAGAAATAGTTTCTTGTTCTGCCATGTTAATTGCTGAAAGGCAAAAAATAAACACAATTATAACACTGTCAAATGAGGTATTATCCGAAGCACAATTCAGACCATCCGCATTGTTGCATGATAGAGGAGCATAAGAAAAAAAGAATAAAATATATTTAAAATGCCTTGTGCCTTTAATTCAAAATACTAGTTATTTGCATTTGTATAACTTCTGCCTCTTTAAGATAAATGGATACTAGAGAAATACTAATACCAGAATTAAACATTAGTATCATAGGCGGATTTAGAGCGGGGTGGGGGGGGGGGTGTATGACCCTTCTTAAATTGTCCAACATTCTGTTGGTAAAACTCAAAATATATTAAAGTATGTGCATTTTGATGCCATTGAAGTGTTCTTCATTCAATTTATTGTCATAACAAAACCCATCCTTTAGTATTTTCATTAAATTTTTCCTTTCTGTCCACAGTGAACCTTTCCGATACAGTCGTTAACAGGTGAAAGGGACGAAAAGTAATTCTCAGTCAAGAGGCTCAAGAAGACCTGAAACACTTTAATAACTTAATTGAGGTGAGTGAAATGGAAAAGAACCAGAATCAGTTGAACAACTTTGGCAGAGGACCAACTAAGAAACATTTTTGTGAAATTTCATCAAAGTTGGCTAAGTGGTTTAACAGATGTTGCACACACAACAGAGAAATATTTCTATGTCGACCTCTAGCTGCCATGCAATGCAATAGACCAGAACAATTTGGGCAACATTGGTAGAGAACTTTGAATTGTACAGTGTTTTTTTCTGTTCTTTGTGAATAGGGCCCTTTATACAGCTGCAATTAGTCATCGCTTGATTTGAATCGATTTCGATTTCAAATACCATTTAGTTGAATATTTCCATTCGAATCATGCTTCCTGTAAACAGGCTTCTTTTTGTGTATTTATAAGTCACCATTTGCAAAAAAAAAAGACTAACAGACGGAGCTATCAATCGATTGTAATGACAATTCATCAATTTATATGAAACGGAATCGATTCAAAACTTGTTGGATTAGTATAGAAAACTGAATAGGGTTCTTTACAAACTATTGATTGATTAATCAAAACAATTGTTGCAGCTCTAGTCCTTTGAATTGTGAAAATGATTGCTGCAATACCATATTTTGTGATATTAACATTTCCACCTATTATGTATGAAGTTATTCTAACAGGATTAAATTACAAAATGTTTTACTAATTTAAATTTGAAGTTGTACATATTATATGCCTTTTCAAATGGTATCGCGTATAGCGATAGAGCGCATATAATGAAGCCGAATGCAAGGTCCTGGCCAGATCACTATATAATTATTTCAACTGAAATAACATCGCTTGTAACGATATCACATATAATGAAGTTTCGGGTATAACTATGTTATTTTCACAGCCCAGATTGTTTCCCCTTTTGTTACGATATTTGGCGGCTGTAACAGGAGTGAAAACTATTTAATCCAGATAAACAGATACTGGCGTCTTGATTTAATTTTCAGTGTTGTGGTAACTGAATAAAATTGGTGTTGGTTGTGAATGTTCCTATAACTGTCCTGTTAAAAATGAAGATGTGAATTATGATTCAATAACAAACAGTCGGTAGTTCTTGCAGTATTTAGTGACGTCAACATGATTACACTGCAGATCCGTTATATCGCGATTCGCGGGGTCCATGGATCGCAATATAGCTGGATCCCGATATAATGTTGTATTAAAACGTTATATTTGTGTACACAGGCTGTGAAAATGAAGTGATCTTTGATAATTATATTGAGTTTTTATTAAACTGTCAAACATCGATTGCATTTCTTAATGTTCTTTCATTATACATAGTTCTACAGTAAATGTGTGTATGTAATTTGTAAAATAATCGTTGTTGCGTCTCTTTTTTAAACTTGTATGTCTCCTGCTTATTTAGGGATGTAAAGATATTCGTATATGGCAATATAAATTATGTGGTCTGCTTAATATCGTTACAAGCCAAGTTTACTGTTCATAGAACAACAAGAGCTGTCAGAGGACATCGCCCTCAACTTTTCTTGTGCTTGTCAGAGTTACTGGCATTTAAAAAAAAAAAAAAAAAAAAACATGGAAATTCCAGCACATCAATAATTTTTTTTAGTAAAAGTGACCTTGACCATGACCCCTCCCACCCCATATGCAATCCCAAGCGAGGTCTCGATATAAGGTATCTATGTATTAAGTTTAATTTAAATATCTCAATGCATTATCAAGATATTGATCGGAAACCATTGTTCTATTTATAGTAACAGTGACCTTGACCTTGATTTCACCCACCACATACGCCATCCAAAGCGAGGTCTTGATAAAAGGTATCTATGTATAAAGTTTCATTAAAATATCTCAATGCAGTCTCAAGTTATTGAGCAGAAACCGTTTTTCTATTTTAGTAACAGTGACCTTGACCCTATATGCAATGCCAAGAGAGGTCTCGATATAAGGTATGTATGTATTAAGTTTCATTAAAATATCTCAATGCGTTCTCAAGTTATTGAGCGAAAACCGTTTTTCAATTTTTAGTAACAGTGACCTTTACCCCACCCACCCCATATGCAATCCAAGCGAGGTCTCGCTATAAGGTATCTATGTTTGCAGTTTCATTTCAATCGTTTAATCTATTCTCGAGTTAGCGAGTGCAAACGAAAAGTTGAGAAACTAGCTTACCAAAAAACTTTAACCTGTCCATATAGCTTACATGTACAATTTCTAAGTGTAAAAAGGCCCATAATTTTGACAAATTTCAAACTAGAGATATCAAAATTGGCCCATGAGTTCATTTTGATATAGGGAATAAGTGTTCTAAGTTTGAATGAAATCCCTTAAGCCATTCCTGAGAAACCAGCTTACCAAAAAACTTTAACCTGTCCATATAGCTAATGTAAAAAAAAAATTAAGTGTAAAAAGGCCCATAATTTTGACAAATTTAAAACTAGAGTTACCCGAACTTGGCCTATTGGTTCATTTTAATGTGGGGAATAAATGTTTTAAGTTTGAATGAAATCCGTCAAGCCATTCCTGAGAAACTAGTTTACCAAAAAACTTCAACCAAGCTCGGATGCTGACGCCAAAGAGTAGAATAGCTTGCCTTTTCTTCCAAAAGTCGACCTAAAAATGAAGTAAATGTGAATTTTTGTGAAAAAACACTATTAAAGTAGGATTAATTTTGTGTGCAATTATTTAAAACCCTACACAGGGTTTTTGGAGATGTCATTTAAAGATTGTTCTGTGTTTAGCATTTGAGCAACTTTGGCAGACGACCACCTTTGGGCAATTCTGTCATTTAAAAATCATGCTAGATATTACCAGGCAACTATTTGAATAGTAACCTTGACCATTGATAGACAAGAATTTTATGCTCTAGACAAATATTTACCTTTGACCTTAAATTGTTACCTTGACTGTTGACAAACAAGCATGGTTGGTGTACATGACACATCATCTGGTCATGGGGAGAAAGAGTGAAGTAATATCAAAATCCTTCCAGACATTTAAAGGTCCTCCGACCTTGAATTGTGACTGTCCACAGACAAACACTGGTGATGTCAGCGACCTATCATCCAATCATGGGAAACAATAATCTGAAGTAATACTAAATTCTATCCAGGCATTTAGAAGTTATTGAGCGGAATTGAAAATCCTCGACTTTTACCTTTAATTGTGACCTTGACCTTCGACAGACAATCATGGGTGATGTATAGGACACATCTTCGGTGAATGTAACCAATTGTTTAAAACATACATATATAGGAACTTTACCTGTTTCTAATGCCGATAAAATCTTAACAGACAAAGACAATATTTCCTCACATCAATGTTAAGTGAAAAATAAAGCTTTTGGATAAATATCTTGGTTTTAAGCAAAGTACTAGTTTCACATGCAATTTAAACTTAAAGACCGATGCATAGTCTTACAATTGCAAATGGATAAATGTAATGCCTGTCAACAGCAGGAGAAAGATGGCTATACTCAGCTCCATAGGCGGATTTTGAGGGGAGCAAAAGCGGCATATGCCCCCTTTAAATTTGTCAAAAATATGATTTTTAAATAACTTGGATATTTCGCCATTGTTAACAGTATTTCAGTCATATCAGGGCGGTTAGTTTACCTACTACACTTTTCCTGGGCAAGCTTAACTGATCTAAGCGGGTTACCAGTACTAAGAGCACATGCCTATGCCAGTAACTCACAATTGCCCTACTTGAATGAGAGGTAGGGGGAGAATGGCCGCAGAAATAATTTCATGACCAATCCCCACACAAGTTATGTGGCCAGGCTGGGGTTCGAACTCACGATCCCCCGATTAACAGTCTAGCGCTCTACCAACTGAGCTAGCCAGGCCCGAAAAGTACTTTCTCATCAAAGTTTATCAGCTATTTTCGTGTTATTTTGCACACCTAAATGCAAAGTGTTCCCCATTGTTTGTGTGTGAATGTGTTTATTTATCCAAGAAGTTACATTATCCACGAACTTAGGCCATGCGACTATATATATGTTTGTTGTTGGTCAAACTGCCCAACTCTCCAACTTTGACCCTCACTTTATGCATATGTATACATAATTACACTTTGAATCCTCGCATTTGTTCCTAGAACAGCGTTTTATGAAAGTACCCAGGTAATGAGGTCAGATTTTCTAAGATTTTTTAAAATTATCTCCCTTGATTTGCATTGCCTTGGTTGTTGCTATCAGGAAGTTAATGCAGAGATCTATTAACAAACATTGTTTATTGATAGATCTTTGGTTAATGTCATTGTTATTTCCATAATTTATCTATCATGTTTTATATTGTAAAATGTTGTTTATCACAAACTAGGCATGATTACACTGACATAGTTTACATGCTTATTGTATCATATATATCTATTTAACCAACAATCACAGATTGTCCGAATTAGATTTACACAGTAGTCATTTATAGTTGAAATCGAACGTAGGAGTAGATCAAAGAAGTTTGCAGTAAATTGTTGTATGTACATACATATTAAAGTATATGCATGTACTTTAGATTTACATGCTTCGAGATGATTCATTTGTGATTTCACCCTTCCGTAACAAAATGCACATTTCCTTACCCAATGAGTAAATGCAAACTACAGAAGACTCCTCCTATCTCCCAAAATGTCGACCGGCAGATTGCGGAAATATTTAAATGCGGGCCAGTGTGCCCATTATGACGGTAGGCTAAATGGGCTGAGCGTAGTTTTTCTAGTCCAAATAAATAGAATTTCTTTATAATATTATATCAAATGTAATTAACATGCACCTATTTTTTTTAAATATAAACAATGCAGGAGTGCGCACAGAATAAATTCATCCATTTTGGCCGGCGTTATAGAGACCTATATAGCCTGCAGTTAAATGCTTCCCGACAATCCGAACACGTGGGTTGACTTCCTCTTTCGATTTGATTTTGTAGGTCTAGCTCTACATGTAGGTGATTGCAGAAATGGCAAATAAAAAGATAGGCATTTTAACCGAGTTTAACTATGAAGATATCGAACTTTGGTACCCATATTACAGACTGAAAGAAGAGGGCCACGAAACGTTTACAGTGGGGCCCGAGAAAGGGAAGACGTACAATTCCAAGAACGGATACCCGTGCAAGGCTGAGTACGGTGTCGACGAAATAAAGGTGTGTTACTATAAGATATATATGTGAGTAGCTATTTCTAGTCAATATTATCAGTGTAACTATGATGTGCTGTTGGTGTCTGCGTGTTATAGTTTAGCAGCTAGGCTAGTTGCAGCATTACAGCTCCCAACTATATGACCCGCCGGGTTTGCTCAAAGTACTCGGGAAGGACTAGCGTAGCAGCTTAGCCACTGTGTTCAAAACTGACTGAATGATTGTCGTATTCAGTTGGCCACTAACACGAAAGTGACTTTCAGTGTTTAGAGATGTTATAATTTTTATTGTCAACATGTACTACTTTCAAACCTAATTTACTTTAACTAAATTACTTGAAACCTTAGATAATCCTGCACATTTTGTTGGAAAATTCAACTTAATTATTGTTTTAAGAATCTGCCCACTGCACTTTTTCAATCTGGATTATTGGGAAATAAACCAACCAGCAAATCTGAAACTTCATAATTATTTGTAAATAAACCAAGCAGCAAATCTGAAACTTCATACTAATTTGTAAATAGCTGACTGAATAAGACATCCATTCATAAGAAATGTTCATTTCAAGGGACTTAGTTCACAGATATTCATACGTGTAAGAAATGTCTGAAAATGTCTTAACTTCAATTAAGTCTCTGTCCAACTGTAACGTTTTAGACAACGTTTCATGATCGAGGCATGAAAATTTTCTGAAACACATTGGCGTATGTTCAAAATGAACTAGGAAATCAATTGGCTGCGGCTTTGATTCCTCTAGGCCATATAGGCCGCGACCTACACATTTTTCTGAAAAATAAATAAATAAAATAAACATGCCATAGATCTATATACATTAATAAGCTAAAGTTTCTGGGGTGGGGTGCGGGGAAGTTTCTCAAACATAACGTTTCCAGATTAGAGCGGAATTTTAAAAATGATACTGTTGACAATCATAACTGTTTTGAAATCTATACAAGCGCATCAATTTGTTCTTCAGTGAACCGAAATAAATATACCAGGTTTGTTAAACTAACCCTAATCGATCCAAGTTTATGCAGATTGGTCAAATAATACAGCATGTATTATTTGACCCATTTAACGGTGTTCATGATAATATATCAAAATGATGTGATGCTACCAAATATAAACCCAAAATCATTTAAATCATCTTCAACACCTACCGATAAAAAGAAATGCCCGGGCAACCCAATCTCTCATACACCCGGGACAACGTATACAGTGGCCTGCACATATTTATGGACTAAGCTACACCCCTGATTGGAAACCTCCTTTCCATAACGTTTTTTTAACGAGTTAAACGAATACACAACATTTGTTTAAAGTATGAGTAACTTATTCATAACTTGTCCATATTTTTTTAGGTAACTCATACAAAAGGCTGTCAAATACGCTACATGCTAGTTTTGAACACGTATTTAACACGGTAAGCAATTCAAAGATCGTCAGACATAAAGTTAAGTACTTCAAAATACGCTGTCGAAAGATTATGTATGCTTTAATATATAATTAATAAGTTAACAATGCGTTTTGCATAGATAAGAGAAACGTTTCACAAACGGTGCACAATCGGCAAGTTGATAGCCGACGTATTTCATGGATGCCAAGTTATATGTAACTTACTTGTAGCGTGTGTTAACGCGCGCATAACGAGCCTATCACGTACCCACGGCCACCAAACGCTCCTGCGTGCCACCGTTTTGAAAATCTTACATCCTTTTTCGTGACCCATGGTCGATAGGGAACGAAGCAAAATAACGAAAAACAACACCTATACTCAAAATATAAGTTCCATACATGCCCCACAGCTCATTTGCAACATTGTTCAAGCAATTAACAACAGCTAAAAAGTTATGACCGAAAAGTACTGATGCCATTTTTTAAACGGAGAATTTCTGGACCCTACTTCGCATATATGTTCTTAATTCAATTTAAGGTCGAACGACTGTCTCCTGTTTTTCATAAAATGCCTTAAAACATGCATAAAAACAAAACTTACCTCGCTGTTGTGGTTTTGAAAACGAAAGCGGAAACGCTCATGCGAAATTTCTCCGAGCCACCGTCTGATGGCACGCAGGAGCGTTTGGTGGCCGTGGTACCTCTAACGCCTCCAACGTATGCTTAACTTATAAACAACACGTCGGCATAAGCTACAAATTGTATGCATGCATAACATTTTTCGCCGCCACCGGCGTACGACAGCCTATGCCAACGTATTTCGGCGTGCTAGTAACTTATGTAAAACTTATCCGTAACTTTTTCTGCCAAACCTAGCGTGTTTGCCACAATTCTCGGACGTCGGCGTACGCTGATGCTATACGTTGCAGTATATGACAGGGCCTTGATATTTTTTCGCCGCCACAGGCGTTAGAAACCTTTGTCAGCGTATTTCGGCGTGCAAGTAACTTGTATAAAACGTATCCTTAACCATTTTATCTCGTACGTTGGCATACGCTGATGCTAGACGTCGTAGTGTGACAATTCAGCAACTGGACTAACAAACAGATACCCACTGTGTAATAGATATGGTTGAAAAGAGAAAAAATCCTCTTTTGGAACTCGAACCCACGACATTAGGATAAAAAATCTAGGCTAAAGAGGCACATTTAGTTGTATTGTGTAATTTTAACGCTATGTTAATGAAAATATCGACGGAAGAAGTTACACACCCCTTATAGTTTAAATTTTGCCATTTTAATCGATGTCTATTCATTGTCGACGGTTTATTACATGTATATTTCTGTATTAAGCCTCAGTCGCACATTCCCGATTAGGGCTTCCGACAGCGCTACGATACAAATTATAAAAAAGTCGGGTATGTCGGGACACTGTCTGGAGGTGTCGGAACGCTGTCGGTACGCTGTCCTAAGAATCGGGAATTATCGGGACATGTTCGGCGTGATCGGCCAAGCACTCCCGACAGTTAAGGTTTTCCCTTAACATTCGGGAGACTCAGCCGAATGTGTATAGTCGGGATACTGTCGGGATAGATTCGGGTGTATCGGTTCAAATTCGGGACGGTGTCGGGACGTTATCGGGACAATGTATTGTGGAACGGGATTGATAATGCATTATAGATTGTATAGAAATATAACGTCTAGAGTATTGCGGCAGTCACAAATTCCCGATTATGGCTCCCGACAGCGTCCCGATAGCGCAACGATACAAATTATCAAGCAGTCGGGAATGTCGGAACGCTGTCGGGAAAGTGTCGGATCGCATTCCGGAGAATCGGGACGCTGTCGGGACTCTGTCAAAATGCTGTCTGGACGCTGTCGGGAAATATTCGATCTTGTGATCAAAATTAAATTTCGAGCCCCGAATCTCAGAATATTGTCCCGACTTTTGATATATTTGATTCGGGACGCTGTCGGCTCAAGAACTGCGGTGAAAATCGGGAATGTGTGACTGAGGCATTAGGAGTGTTTCGCTCCTATATATATATATATATATATATATATATATATATATATATATATATATATATATATATATATATATATATATATATATATATATATATATATATATATATATATATATATATATATATATATATGGTGTCGTATTCTTTTTGGAAGTTATCAGTCTGCCAATCTGTGAACTGGTCACTTTAAAGTGGTTTCTTACACTTCTTTCAGTCCGGCAAACTGCTCAGCATTATGAGGACAATTATACACATTCAGTACACTGTAAATCGTTATATTTATTATACACATTATACACATTCAGTAGACTGTAAATCGTTATAGTTATTATACACATTATACACATTCAGTAGACTGTAAATCGTTATACTTATTATACACATTATACATATTCAGTACACTGTAATTCGTTATACTTATTATACACATTATACACATTCAGTACACTGTAATTCGTTATACTTTGTTAAAATGCAAACTTTATCTTTATAGGCGACAGATCTAGACGCTCTGATCATTCCCGGAGGCTTTGCCCCTGACTACTGGCGTCGTGACGAGAGGATTCTCTCCCTTGTTCGAGACCTTGACGCCGCCGGAAAAGTCCTGGCGTCCATATGTCATGGCCCGTGGGTGTTAATATCCGCGAAGGTCATTAGGGGCCGGAACGTGACGTGCTTTTCCGCCATCAAAGACGACGTTGAGAACGCTGGGGCCAACTATTCGGACTGTCCAGTGGTTGTTGACCGCAACATGGTGACGTCACGACTGCCCAAAGATTTACCGGATTTTTGTAGGGAAATCATTAGATTACTCAAAAACTAGCATGTGATAGTATTTTCTGCGTCGGCTGAATGCAGTGTCTTCTGCTGGATTTGCGGCCTTTAAAACGCATTTGAAGAAATTATATTTTGGTCGTTTTGTCATGACAAAATGCTTAATTGTACTTCAGTTGATCAGTAGTTACTGAAAGTACATGTTCCCCAAATGAAGTCCCGAATTGTCTTGCATGTTGCTTAGTAATATCACTTACCTGCTAGGTAAATGCTTATTTAAATTGAAGTACACATGAACAATAAATTAATAAATTCATAAACACATTTATATTAGTTATTATTTGCTGACGTTTGCATACAAATCACACATCAAGTTATTCGAGCTAATCGATCTCCTTGCACTTAGTCCTAGCCTCGACAGTTGTATTTCCTCCTTACATATAGTCATTGAATAGCCTACATAGGTAAACTGTAGATACCATATGTGTTGTATTTAAAAGACATCGGATAATGTAACATGAAGTTATCAGAATATTCGTTGTTGTGTCGCCTGGAAAGGCGACATATAGCGGTTATTTATGGCGGCGGCGGCGTCCCCTTCAGTTTGTGCAGACAATTACTTGAGAAGTTTTAGCATAAAAGGAAGGTTACGTTCGATTTTCGGCATAATTACTTTTATCGTACTTGAGTTATGCCCCTTTAAAAATAGTTTAAACAAGGCTTGTGCAGACAATAACTTGATAAATGTTTGTGCAATCATTGTGCCACTTTAAGGAAGTGTAAGTAGGCATAAAAGGAAGGTTAAGTTTGATTTTCGTCATAGTTACTCCTTTCGTACTTCAGTTATGCCCCGTCAGGCGACACATCCGACACACGGAGTTCTAGTTTTTCCTAGCAAACGAAAAACGAGTAATTGTCCTTACGAATGGATATACAAACATATGACGTGCACGTGGATTGCACCAGCGTTTGTAACTTGATAAAGGGGTACCACATTATTATGCACGTTGGTACACATTGTACATAGGTACGTTATGCAGTTACCGTGTCTAGTTTTGTAAAGGGGAAAAGTTACTCCGATGATAGCAATTCATACATGAAGTATTAGATTTAGTAACCGACAACGTAATCATGTCCGCTGGCGACCTTAAATGCCGCCAACTTTGTATGTTGAGATTTTTTTTATAAAACAAACACTTATATAAAATACATTAATGAGAACGTGCAACGAATATAATAAATACTTTTAAGATAAATACCAGTAAACTGATTATATCATTAGTTCAGATGACTATATATGTTGCAAATGTGGCTTGCGATGAAGTAAATAGTTACAGTAATAACGCGTCGTCCATAGCTTTTATTAAATTAAAAATTAAACTGATCATGACATTTTACTAAAACGTACTCTACATACAAATAGTATCAACAAATAATACGCGACGCTAAGCGGCTGTTATTACAAACCTACCAGCTCGCTACGACCTACGTTATAAAATGTCTAGAGTTGCGTCATCTTTTAACGTATTACCCGCCAAGCTTAGCGTATGCAAGTATGGCACACACAATTAATTGGACATTAGAATACACAATAAAAACAATATGTATATATGTTTCCCCAAGCTACATTGCTTTATGATTAGCTTATTGTAGAAAAATGATTTGTATGGGGACAGTAAAAATTATCTATGATTAAAATTATCACACTGAGCACTACGCAATGTCTGCCACCGCTGTGTATGCTATGTCGCCTAAATGACCTGCGTATATATCCTGGATATGGAACCCTGTTCTCGTCATGGTGTCTGGTACGATACCAAACACTATTGGTAAGTTAAAAACCACAGGCGACATGATACACTGACCCAGCAATCATGTGTCGAGCAGCAATCATGTGGGTTAGTCAGTGTATGAACCTTTCATACATGTAGTTCAGACCCTGAACCTGGTACACCAGGTACGGAACCAAAGCCATGCTCTGGTACGATACTAACCCAGCAGTTAGGTATTGACCAGCCATCACGTGGGAAAGTCAGTGTTCGAACATTATATAGTTCAATACTTCACACATTGAACCTTGGTACGTAGTCTTGATTCTGTTTATATTATGGTGTACTAGCGACATGGGCTATTTAGGGGTAGGAATCTTGCTAACTTTTTGAAGTGAATGTCATTAATTAACTCACACGTTCACAGTCATGCTCGTCAATCGTCTTCAAATGCACTGTTGTTTTGTTATCAAAACGAACTAACGGACAGACAGACGAACAAAATATTGTGAAAGATACTCGTACGATTGCCTTGTGAACTAATACGGCAAGTGAAGCCGATTTTGTGTCAATTCCGCTGACATATCGTGCCAGAAAAAAAACATGAAATCGACATGACCCAACGTTGTGGACACCCCTCTTTATATTTTTCTTGAATGCATAAAACAATCTGAAATTTGGTTTGATTGCTAATGCGACATTGAAAAAGAAAGTTTGCCGATTTAGATTTTTGTGAACTATTTATGGAGACAAAACTGTTTTAACTGGAAAGTAGTTATTGATTTGACTTGAATTTCGACTTTAAATTTTATTTATTCGAAAAGTATTACTGCCGTTTATGCGGTATCTTGTGCCAACGGTTTATTGCATATGTCGTCTTTATATTATATATGAATTTATAAAAGAACACAATATCATCCACAAATAAAGGTATATATACCCATTGTGTATAGTTTATCGTTTTCGCTGAGCGTTGGTGTCGGTGCTACGGTGTACGTAAGAAATCTTAGGGAGCGGGCCAGGTTGGATATATTTTACTAAAGTTTATGAGTATCATTTAAAAAAAAATTAGCAAGCGAAGCGAGCGAAATTTTGTTAGAATATTTATCCAGTTATGTCCGTTTTATATATGCCGATATATGTATGGGGGGATGGGGGGTGAGCCGGGTTATTTACCTTTCTATTCTATCGAGATGTTAACCCTTCGCAGACTGGAGCAGCACTGACTTAATTCACTAACACTGGCCATTTTATACTATCCACTCTCCCGGGCAACTTAACTATAAAACTACTCATACACAGGGCTTTCACTTATCTACCGAAATGTTAAACAAGAGGGCCATAAGGCTCTAGATCGCTCACCTGAGGGGATAAGGAACTACTGTTCTGAGCAAGTTACATGACGAATCGGCTAAAAATATTGCCTCAAGAGTGTTCACAAGCTTTATTTCTTCAATTTGGCCTGGTGACCTAGTTTTTGACCCCATGTGACCTGGTTTCGAACGTGTCCCAGATATCATTTGGACAAATGGTCCGAGCAAGTTTCATGATGATTGGTCTATAAATGTGGCATCTTTTGTATCCACAAGCTTTTTTCTTCAATTGGTCCTGGTCACCTAGTCTTTGACCCGAAATACGCTAGTTTCAAACTCGTCCGATATATCATTGAAACAAATTGTCTGAGCAAGTTTCAAGAATATTGTACAAAAAATGTGACTTCTAGAGTGTTCACAAGGTTTTTCTTCAATTTGCCCTAGTGACCTAGTTTTTGACCCCACATGACGAAGTTTTGAACTCGCCTGAGATATTATTGGGACAAATGTTCTGAGAAAGTTTCTTGATGATTGGGCTATAAATCTGGCCTCTAGAGTGTTCTCAAGCTTTTTCTTCAATTAGACCTGGTGACCTTATTTTTAACCACACGTGACCCAGTTTCTTACTCGTTCGAGATGCTATTGAAAAAAATGTTCTGAGCGAGTTTTGAAAAAGATTGTGGGAAAATATGTGTTCAAGAGTGGTCACAAGCTTTAATTCAATTCGACCTAGTGACCTAGTTTTTGACCCCTCATGAAACAGTTTCAAACTCGTCCAAGATATCAATAGAACTAATATTCTGGGCAAGTTTCATGAAGAGTGGGCAATAAATGTGGCCTTTAGAGTGTTCACAAGCTTCTTTAACTTTTCTGTATAGCCATATAAGGAAAACTGCCCCGCCCCCTGGCAACCATGTTTGTTAATGTAGCTGAACCATTTTCGAACGCGGCTGAGATATCATAAACACAAATATTCTGAGCTAGTTTCATATTGATTGGTAAAAAAATGTGACTCCTAGAGTGTTCACCAGCTTTTTCTATAGCCATATAAGGAAAACTGCCCCGTCCCCTGGCGGCCTTGTTTTTCAACGGAGTGGAACCATTTTCGAACTCGACCGAGATATCATAAAAAAAATGTTCAGAGCAAGTTTCATGTTGATTGGACAAAAAATGTGACTTCTATAGTGTCCACAAGCTTTTTTTTTTCAATTTGACCAAGTGACCTAGTTTTTGGCCTCACATGACCCAGTTTCTAACTGTTCCGAGATATCACTGGGACAAATGTTCTGAGCAAGTTTCATAAATATTGGGCAACAAATCTAGCTTCTAGAGTGTTCACAAGGTAAATAATGACGACGAATGATTCACGACGCACGACGGACAAAAGGCGATCACAAAAGCTCAACATGAGCAGACATAAATCAACTGTAGACGGACTGCACAGGCTCATCCGGGATGACACGAACATGCATTTAGCCCAGTTTTCACACGACACGCCTCATATAATACTAGAAAGCACCTGGAAAGCGCAGACCTCTGCCAAGATAGGTTACCTATTGACAATTAAATAAATCACTGATTAGCTTATCTCACAACAATACAGAATTCTGAAACTAAACTTGATCCAGATGGTGATCTGGCTCACCACCAAAATCATTTGTTTATTAACAATCCATTTCCAACCTTCCCAGAAAATTCATGCAAATTAGTTTATTACTGTTGGTGTCAAGTTTTAAGCAGATATACAAACAAACAAACAAACAAACAGTAACCATAACATTAATACCTCCTTGGTGGAGGTAATTCTAACATGACATGCACAAGTTTCCTATAGACATAGAACAAAATTCACCATTGTTAAACTACCAATAAACAACCCCCTCCCCCAACACAAAAAAAAAGTTCCGAAACTGTAAAATAAATTTCAGTTAGTAATTGCAGAAAATGTTGTCAGGTCATCATAGAATCAAAATAAGTTTTGCCTTATCGTTGTTTATCGACTTACAAACACCAATTTGTCGTACTGATGCAGTTACATGTATATTAGCACCCTCGTGGTTTAATTCATAAGCATCAGAACTCCAAATCATTGTTTAATAGCTGATAAACAACTCTAAATCAAAAATTATTTCTGATGTAAATACAATTTTCACATGAGTGACGGATACACCCAAACAATATGGCCTTGTCACAAAACTATGGCATCCATTCGAAAGAACTGGAGAGAGAGAGAATGCTTTACTTTGTGAACGGTCAACAGTGTACTTGGAAAAATTTAATTTCAATAGGAGCCATAACTCTGTCAACATTTAGTGGTTTGTAACCAAATTTGAACTTGATCTGTATTTTATGACGTTACACCTATGTACCGAAAATAATTTAAATTATATGAAACCTTTCATAAGTTATTGTCCATGTTTTTCTGGAATTTAAGTCAAAAAGGGGCCATAACTGTGTCAAAATTTAGTGGTTTGTAACCAAAGTTGAACTTGACCTGTATTTTATGATGCTACACATGTGTACCAATAATTATTTAAATATATCAAGTTATTGTTGAGTTATCGTCAGGAAACCGTGTTTTGGGGGAATTTAAGTCAAATAAAGGGCCATAACTCTGTAAAAATTTAGTGGTTTGTAACCGAAGTTGAACTTCACGCGTATTTTAAGATGCTACACATGTATACCAAGAATTATTTGAATATAATTCAAGCCATTCTCGAGTTATCGTCCGGAAATCAAGTTTTCAGGGAAATTTGAGTCCAAAAGGGGCCATAACTCTGTCAAAATTTAGTGGTTTGTAACCAACATCGAACTTGACCTGTAGTCTATGATGTTACACGTGTGTACCAAAAATTATTTGAATATGTCAAGCCTTTCTTGAGTTATCATGCGGAAACAAAAAAATCAACAGACCGACGGGCCGACAAGCTCACTCCTATATACCCCCCCCCCCCCCCCGTAAACTTCGTTTGTGCTGGTAAAATACGGTAATATGTGTAGCATTTTAAGTTTAAGTCTTACTACCATACAGTTTTGATGTTAAACTGTAATCGCACAAAAACTTTTAAAGATTGGCAAGCTACTGTGTTCTTCACAATGTAAATATATTACAAGTTAAAAAAAATTGTGTGAACTTTCCCATACTTTTCAAATATGGAACCTGTTATTTAACAAGACCAACACATGCCCCCCCCCCCCCTCCCGTTAGTGCTGGACAGTCCATTTGAATTATTATATAATTAGTCCAAATTAGGTCAAGGTCAAAGTGAGGTTGGGTGATATCGGTGGCTTGGTGATAAGCGGTGTTGGTGCCAGATGAAACGATAAAATCTAGTTAACCAAGAAATGGAACATCTGAATTAATATAAGTCAAAATTAGGTCAAGGTCACACTGAGGTTGGGTGATATGGATGGATAAGGAATGGTCATAAGCAACAACTGAATAAGTGTCCAAGTGTTGTAGTAAGCGCTGTTGGTGCTAGACGAAACAGTAAAATCTACTTAACCTTATCACGGGACGGATGGAAGGACGGACAGGACAACCACTATATGCCTCCCGCATCAAGATGCCAGGGGCATAATAAAAAACAGACCACATGTTACAAGCAGAAGCAACTACTGAAAGAAATGCTAACTACATGTAGTGTTTGGTAAAAAACACTTGGTAATGTAAATGCATATTATTCTACATGAATCAGCTGCAATTGTAAAGCATACAACAGTTCAATTAATCTGTTACTCCCACCAGAAATGGTAGAAGCATCACCTTAGAGGGCAGTAGCAGTTTACAATACCATTAGTATTTTCAGAAATGTTCTTTTCACCACGACTAATTGAAGGCTAGTATTGGGAAGTTTTGTTGTTGGTTGTTTATAAAAAAAACTGATCAAATATATTTGTTTCTCTATTTAAAAAAATTGTTTTGGATTGAAATAAAATCCTCACTTGAAATCACTAGACTGTAGTTGATATGTTTTTTTAAATAATAAATCAACAATATTATCTAAAATAAATAGTACATTAATAATATAATGGCTTACTCCCACTCTTCCCCAACCAAAAACAAATGTTTCAGTAAATCAGTAAAAATATCAGTTATTCTTTTTTGTCCAAAAGTGGGGTCTTTTCATCAGATTGTTCCGACTCACATTGTGCTTCATCTTCGTTTGGTGTAGTAGAACATGGGTAATTTGACTTCTCCACATCTTTCATGAACAGCGATTCAACCCTATCTTCCCCTACTACCCACGTTTCTCCGATATTTATAGAAATGAACTCTTTGCAGTCCCGTTCCGCTTTTACCATTTTTTCCTTTACTTTCACTGGGGGCTCGAGAAAGGGCTGAAATAAATCATACAGAGACGTCCTTATCAGATAGCAAAATCATTGATATAGATATACAGCATATGATGTACAAATCAATACAGGCAGTTGATGTTCTACCAGTAAATGATTCAATTTAATTTTCTTTGATTATTATCATTTTATGATACTGTATTTTTAATGTTAATGGATCAAAATTAATACATGTACATCATATAAAATGTACTCAGAACTGTATCTTCAAGATATGGAGAATGCACTTGTTTAAAAACAGCAACATTAACAAAACATGTAAATGCAAAACAAAAATTATGTGTATGCAATAAAGGAAAACAATTATCACAGGGAGGGTTTAATACAAAAAGTTAGTAATAATGATAACAGGTTTACAGGTTTATTTGGCAAATCGGCATGAGCAATGCCTTTGGCCATTTACAAAACACATCATGAAAGATGGCCATTAGCAACATTACAAGTTCAAAATACATAATTCCAATTATACAAAATCAGCCTTTATAAAAACATTGTACAAAAACATATCTATCTATAAAGTGGATTGATTAACTTATTTTATAAGTAGGTTAAGAAGCAACACTATCTAGGGTTTGGGAACGTCGTAACATCGCAAAGTACGTCAATTTTGAAAGTCGTCTTAACAAACCAATTTTTTCTGATGACATGAGATTAACAAATTTATTAATAGTACTAAAAGCATTTGAAATTTTATATTTTTGCCTTAAGTCATGATACAAGGGACAGCAGAGTACAAAGTGGAATTCTGACTCAACAACATTGTAATTGCATAGTTTACATAGTCTATTAATTCTATCCACATTATTGTATCTTCCTGTTTCAATCTCAAGAGAATGTGAACATAATCGTAACCTAGTCAATGCAATTCTATATTTATCCTGGTCAATAGCATCTAAATATGTTTCATACCTAAAAACAGTTTTGAATTTTTTATAATACTCTTATTTGTTTTGAGAATTCACAGTCTCCGACCATATCTGTATATATTGGTCACGCAACCTTTGCTTTAACATGGGTATATAGCAACAGTTAATATCAAACATATACCATAAGTAGCCATATCCAAGCATATCTAATGCATTATTAACCGCCTTTCCCCAGCTATTTTTGAAATTCAATGAATTAAAACTGTTATCTAAAATATGTTCTGTAAATATTTTGCCTGGAAGTGATTCCGGATTTTTCATAATTTTACACCAGTATTTTAAGGCTCTTTCCCTGCAAATGACCGAAAGTGGGAATCTACCTAATTCACCAAGGACGGCAACTGTGGATGTTTGGGTACGCACGCCAAGAATATGCTTACAGAATTTGATATGGATTTTGTCTACCTCCTTGAAGTCATATATGCCCCAAATCTCACTACCATACAAAATAATAGATGAAACAGTCGAATCAAACAGTAACAATTTTGTTTTAATATCTAAAGATACTCTAGTAAACAGTGATATAAGGCCATTATATGCCTTCAGAGCCTGTTCATTTAGTGCTTTTACAGCATTAGCAAGACTTCCGGTATAATAAAATTTCATCCCAAGGTAGCAGAAACTATCAACAATCTCAAGATTAATATTGTTTATACTCCATGTAAAATTATTTCTAGATTTTTTGCGTTCAAATATGCATATTTTTGTTTTAGCTACATTTATCTTGAGGCCCCATTTAGAAGAATATTGGTTTACACAATCTAGCTGGGCCTGCAAACTATTGGGATCAGTTGTAAACAAAGCAATATCATCTGCAAATAGTAACATATACAGTGATAATTTTTCAATATCATTTACAGACATTTTAGACACATCAATAAAATCCTTGATATCATTAATAAATAAGATAAACAGTAAAGGAGATAGAGGCTCTCCTTGTTTGACACCAAGTGTTATGTCAAACAGTTTAGAATACGGCATGTGTTCAGAATTTTTAACACAAGCTTTAACGTTTGAATATAGAGATTTAAGCATTTTTAACATTTTACAACTTACATGGGAATTAGCTAATTTTATCCACAATGCATCATGTATAACGGTGTCAAAAGCCTTTTCATAATCAATAAATACACAGTATAGTTTTAACTTATTAGCAAGAACTTTCTGTATTATAGTATGCAGGATGAATATACTATCAACAGTACTACGATTATCGCGAAAACCAAATTGAGCATCGTTTAACTTCTGCTCATTTTCGCACCACTTATTCATCCTATTTCTTAGCACAAGTGAGAATATTTTAGCGATTATATTTATTAATGTAATTCCTCTATAATTCGAGGGATTTGATTTACAACCCTTCTTATATATAGGTACAATTACACCTTTAGTCCATTCGACCGGATAAATACCACTATCAAATATATGATTAAAAATAGTCGTCAAATAGGGAGCAATGAAATCTTTTGCATCAATAAAGAAAGCAACATTGCCAGACATATCACAACTTTTATATCTGGACATGTTACCAGTAGTTTTACAAACCTCTTCTACACTAAATTGGCAGTCTAAACTATCAATATTTATATTCTCATACACATCATAATTGTTTGCATTATCATCTCTATAAGTGCTATTATTTGGATTATTTGACAAATTACGAAAATGATTGGCAAATTCTTCAAGAGAAATGTCAGGTGATCCAGACTTTTTATTACTTTTAAATTTATTAACATGTTTCCAAAATTTGCGTGAACCACTTTTACTTAACACATACAATTTCTGTTTTTCACTCCTGTAAAAAGATTGTTTAGCCTTACGTTTGATACATTTAAAAGCACTCCTTGCATTAAAAAAATTCAGTCTATTTACATCACTATAATTTGTTTTATACATGCGTTTACTTTGATTAAAAGTCGACTTAGCATTTCTACAGTCAATATTAAACCAAGGGGATTTCTTACCACTATTTCGATTGTTATTGACTTTAGTGCGAAATGTTTTACCATAAACCTTAAATGACAGATCAAAAATAGTACTTGACAAACTATTCAAGTAGGTATCAATATCTGTTAAACCATCTGAAAAACTTTTCAGCAATTCATCAAAAACTTGTTTATTTTCATACAACACGTTTTGCAATTCTTCATTTTTAATTGAGCTATCGTCCCACAATAATTTTTCAACACTAGCAGTATTAGCAATAGCTGCATTATTGACGCAATTTAATTGGAACTCAATTGGGCAATGATCCGAGAATTCAGTAATATCATGTACACATATACCGTTAAACCGCCCAAATATTTCATAATCACATATAACGTAATCGACTACACTAGCAGCAAATCTATTTCTGTTAAAATTATAACACGTAAAATTACCCGGCTCTAATCGCCCATTGACTATACATAAATTATTCTCTTTACACAATGACAATAATTTATTGCCATAAGTATTGGCAATTTCGTCAAAAGAACATCGTAACGGCAGTTTATCTACATCAGATGTTATTGTAGGCATAGTCACATATCTATCAAGGTTAATATTTTCTACCAAATCTGATCTCTACCAATGCGTGCATTTAGGTCACCGGTCAAAATAACATCACCTAGTAAAGAATAGCGAAGTAAATCATTTGAGATATTTTCAAAGAAATCAATTTCAAACAGAGGTGAACTTCTACATTTGTATACCTGTGAATCTTCTGGCGGAATGTAACAATGTATAAAGTAAAGGTCATTAGATGTACCAAAGAATGTCTTGCATAGCTTAATACACATATAGCCGTTAAGATTGATGTCCACTAATTCAATTTTGCCAGCGTACTTTTTATTAAAATAGACAATTAATCCACCACTATTACGTTTTGCTTTCTTGTTAGTTAGAGGTCTTGGACACGAAAAGCTATCAAAATTGTTTAAATTAACATTTGAACAATTTGAGTGCCAAGTTTCACAAAACAATAATACATCAAATTCATTAATATAATTTGTAAACTCATTATCATTTAATTTTGAGATAAGTCCTTGAACGTTCCATAACAGAAAACGTAGTTGCTTCTTCGGGAGTTCCTATTCAGCAGTACCGGATGTGTCGATGGCGCGGCCCTGGTGATCCGTCGGAGGGTTCAATGGTACAGACGGGGCGCTGTTTTCAGGCCCGCGTTGCTGGATTGGCACTGGTCGGCTTCCGTTTAGGGAGTTCGGCCCGCCGCGAGGCGGCAGATCCGGTGTAACTCGGCCCTGGTGATCCATTGGAGGGTTCCATGGTGCAGACGGGGCGCTGTTTATATAATTTCTAGATCCGCGTTGCTGGTTTGGTTTGACTCGGTGCGGTTTCCGTTCCGGAAGTTGGACCCGCCGCGAGGTGGCAGATCCGGGGGAGGACCAGGTGGAAGGCTGTCGGCGGTATAGAGTTTCCTGTCGATAAACAGCTTATCAACGCTCAGGGAAGCCTGCTTGTTTTGAGAACGCGCCTGCACTAGTACGGAATTAACTTCCGCCGACGTTCCTGAATCTCACGAGGATATTGGTCAGACACGTGATATGCAGAGTGTTTCAGCTTATCATAGGAGTTTTTGCTTCACTGTCAGCTTATCCTGATGGAAGTTGAATTTGGCGACAATAGGTCTCTTCAAACCTTGTTCGAACCGTCCAACACGATGAGCACGGTCGATCTTGATTACCCGCGCATCATTCATGCCAAGTTCATTTTCACAGAAAGAAAGAACTCTTGCCGTACAATCTTCATTTCTCCTATCATCAAACGAATTTTCCTCAGCGAAATTTAAAAAAAGGAGATTGTCGCGCATAGAATGGGCTTTCAGCTGGACAACATCATCAGCTAATGTGGAATTAAACTGCTTCAAGTCATTTAAATCTCTCGACAAAGCATCAGACTTAGATTTTTCAGAGTTCAAAGATTTTTCTAAAACAGAATGTTTACGACGCAAATCATCGCATTCACTACTATCGAAAGCCCGGCTAGTTTCAAGTTCAAGAAGTCGTGTTGTTACCTCAGAAAACTTCGTGTCAATGTCATTCATTCGGGCCTCCACAAGCGTTACATTTTTGGCTATTTTGGATACATCCATCTCAATAAGATCAAGTTTGGCGAGCCTGTTATCAATGCTTGACAACCTAGCAAATATCGCCTGTATCGAGCCCTGGTCCTGCGTGGCGCTAGGCACAGCTGCTGGTTGCGCTAAATGGATGCTAGCGGGGGATGGAGGATGCTGGAACATATATTGTAGATGGGGCGGATAGTATTGGCCGAACATCTGTTGATTTGGTGTGAGCATGACAGGGGAGTTTCCGGGGGCGCTGTTGAGAGGCGTGCACGGCATCCCTGGTCCTGCGGAAACTGCTGGTGGGGTCTTCTCGGACATGATTTGTATTTTATCAGGCTGTTCGCTAGATGAACCTGGTGATGCTTGTTCTTTTGTGCGCTTGTTTGTACGCTTGTTGTTACTTTTGGTCATGATACGCTATACATTTCGAGGGTCAGCAGCAATAGACTTGATCGTTGAACGGTGAACGGTGATCGAACTTTAATCATTAGACAGTTTTTTTCACAATATCTTGCGAAACCGGTTTTGTTACGTTTTTGTTATGGAGTAATACAATTTGAGGTATAATTGGCGAATTCTATGACTGGTCGCCTTTTATACTAATCCAATTAGGCGAACAATAGAAAACACAAGATTCGTTTGACAAGTGTTCAGTAAATCCCTGCGCAAATTTCAGTCCTGAAACGCGGCAACTTAAAATACATTTTACATTTCATGGAGAACAACACTTTTTCTCATTAAATTTCTCAATAAAAATCCACCGAAATCCACCAAAATCACAGATTGGCTATATAATACTGTCTTATCACTTATAATCCAATTTTCATGAAGAAATAACACTTTTGAAACTATGTAAATCGAACTTTTCCTCAGAGCCCTAAAATATACGTCTCACACTCTTGACCACCAAATTACACGTCCATTAGTAATAATGATAACAACAACAGCTGTTTCAGGACAGCCCACTGGGCCTTGGTAAGTGACCTTACACAATGAGTCAGAAGACCTGTGAAGTTTCAATTGAATTTCTAAGTACACAAATGGGCATAATTCTGCTCAAATGCTGGTCACAGTTATCAGCCTTAGCCATTGACCATATATAATGACCCTGAAGACATGTGTGAAGTTTTAATTGAATGCCTGTAGTAGA
Source organism: Congeria kusceri (assembly GCA_027627225.1). Classification (NCBI taxonomy): domain Eukaryota; kingdom Metazoa; phylum Mollusca; class Bivalvia; order Myida; family Dreissenidae; genus Congeria; species Congeria kusceri. The sequence continues at coordinate 57,871,495 of CM051036.1, read as the reverse complement.
TATACAGATATGGTGTTGTTGCATGCAAACTTTAGGCCACAACAAATTTATCAGATGTTTGTCGGATTTGCCACACCTTAAAATCGTAAATCGAAAAAAAATATATTGTTCTCTTTTTTTTTGCGCCCTCACCTACAATTTTTACCCGCATCCGATTTTTTTTTTTAATGAAGTTTTCATCAACGAGTCTCATTTTACGTTAAACATCGACTTTGTGGTGTCCCCAAATCATAACAAGCAATAGGTACTGATATAGACGTGAATAAGGCACTTTGCTGCGACTGGTTTATGTACAGAGCATAAAATTTATTACCCAAACCTTTACTCTCCGATAGCCAGTATGGCACAGCTGCCATGTGTATTTCGACTCGGCAATTTCTTATCATGTTTTATCAAAGTTGTGAAAACACAACGAGCCGTTTGTCAGCATTCATAGCCTAATTAAAGATGATTGCTAGCAAGCTCTCGTAATATCAGCAGACACAACAGTTGTTTTTGACATGTCCATTTTATAAATTCGATGTATCTGTTTCGTGTACATGTTGTTGAGCTTTTATATATTAAGGTACATTGAACAGGGCAAGCCAATTAATTATGTTAGTTATTAATTTCAATTTATTTTTGGATATATTTTGTTCACATCTTGTAGATATTTTAAGAGTGTATGTTTAAATAAATAATAATTATCCAAGTTTACTGCAATGAACAATTAACAAAAACGTTAATATAAAAATCTAAATATACTAATACTTTTGTTAATGCCATAATGCAATTAATATACAGCACAGATATAACCATTCCCTGACATGGAAACACGCAACGATGTAGCGAGTCGATTAAAAAATTGGCTCAAGAAAAATAAAAGCCAGTGTGAGCCCTGGTTTATGTTTTTAAAAATGGTGGCCTCCAGTTGTTTCATCGTGTCATTTAAAGATACAGAACTTATACTAGTCATTCCTCAATTGTTTTGTGTTTAGTGCATGGCATTTCATATTCATGTTATTAAACTGTTGGTAGTGAATGACTTGGTGTATCAAATGTCATTTTGATAATGACAATTACCTTGTATAGGGTCTACTTTCTTATAGTTAAGATATGGCTATTTAGTATTTACTGCCGGGTGTTAATTTAATAGCAGAATCACTATTGAAGACTTGTTGCACAAAGCCCTTTGCAGGACATGGTCGAAAAAGGAATGGAGAAATTAGTTGCTTAGTTTATTACATATATATTGATTTTGACAACAATTTATGGACCAGAGCAGATGAAGAGGAAGTTATTGACAAGATATCAAGTTATGATGGTGTTTGGCAGTAATTTTTAATCACTATGATCAAGATAGGATTATTTTTTATTTTGTGCTTTTCGCTCACCTCCGATTTTATCGAAAATGAATTTTTTTTTTTTATTATTTCGCTCGCTCGCTCCAATTTTTGTTGGACAAAATCCATAGGACAACTTATCAATTTGTTGTGGCCTTAACCTGGATTTTCTAAGTACAAAAAGGGGCATAATTTTGCTTAATTGCAGGTCAGAGTCATGGGCCTTGGTCAGTGACCTAACATAAATCATAATGGCCCCAAAGACATGTGGAAAGTTTTAATTAAATATCTGTAGTAGATATAGAGAAATGAAGTTGAAAGGCCCCATTTTTCACCAACCTTACTTTTGACACAACCTATTTTGTTTTCAACAAAACTGTTTTCAGATACAGTAGATGCATTTTTATAAAGAGCTGCACTATATTATTAGAAGTAACAAGTTACTGTATGCTCAAAAATTCTGTCTAATTCCCGAACAAACACATTACCCTTCCCTAACCATCAATGGGCTTAGCCAGCCAAAACACTACTAGAAGCCATTCTATGCATTCAGGTGTAAAAAAAATATGTTTGTTTCAGGTTACCCCACCTACCCTAAAAAATGCCCAGACCCTGGAACATTTTATTCGGGTTGTCAGATATTTTGTTTGTTTTATTTATGTTTTTCAATAATTAAATATATTTTTGGTTATATAAGTGTTTAGTATTGATAGAATCCACTTTAAAACAATGTTTAAAGGTATTACAGATATGTTTTGAATACATGTTTAAGAATTTTGAAGTTGACCAGTTACTAAATAAAAAAAATACCTACCTATCTATCCTAATTTTGGTGGTCATGTAACCTGAAACAAACATTCTTTTTTTTTACGCCTCATAACAAAAGGCAAAAACGCCCTAAGGTGCGCACCTGAGTATGAAGATCGGGGCTTTGCAGTTTCAAGGGAAGATATTTGAAGTCAATTTGCTATTTAAGTCTACATAAACCATGTGACCCCCAGGGCGTGGCCACTTTTTACCCCAGGGGCATAATTTGATCAATCTTTGTAGAGGACCACTATACAATGTTAAATTCCAAATATGAAACCTCTGGGCCTCTGGGCCTTGCGGTTTCATAAGTCATTGTGCTATTAAGTGTATATCAACCATGTGACCGTGGGGGTGAGGGCCATGTTTGACCCAGTGGCATAATTTAAACAATCTTTGTAGAGGACCACTATACAATCTAACATACCAAATACAGGGTTTCCCCCAGGAATATTTTAAGGGACGTCAGGCCGAGACTGGGTGAGCTTGGGAGGGGTGTCCCCTCTTTAGAAAATTTTACATTTGAGTAACGTTATTGGTGCAATTTGGCGAATAGTTAAAGGTGCGTACACTAATATATTGCAAAACAATAATTTACGCTGCCTTGACTGTGTTCTTGGTGACGTCGGGTCTAACTTTGGTGTGTCAGTGTGCACTTCTGTACATACTTTCTTCGAAAAAAACGAATCTAAAGGACCTGTATCTACTGCCTTTCGTTTCTACATTTTACCGATTAATGAAAATCATAAAAAGCAAAATTTGCTCGAATCCCATGATAGATGGGATTTACAAAAATAATTATTCTAATTTAAAAGGTGAGATAATAATTAATGTAATGAAGAAAAAAAATTATATAAACATTTTATTAATGTCGCTAATTTTAAAAACTACAAACGTTTTGTTTTCACAGTTTTCAGATAAAAAATAGATGTATACAGTATGTGCTAATTAAAGTGCATTCAAGTATCGATTAACGCTCCACTTGCTATCTTACCTACCTGGTAATTTAGTCGATTAACTCTGGCAATCAAGAACTGCCTCCTCTAATCGATGATCTTTGACAGACGAGCCACACGTGTAGATATTAAAACAATGTTTTCACAGTTTATTGGTTTATATTTATGACAAGTCGGGCGGCTGATTAAAGCATGTCACTGCAATTAAGGGATGTCGGAAGACCACCCCAGATTATGAAGGGATGTCGCTAGCGACACGCAATATTGGCCTGTGGGAAACCTTGCAAATACAAGACTCTGGGCCTCGTGGTTTCAGAGGAGAAGATTTTTAAAGTCGACTTGCCAAATAAGTTAATATAAACCATGTCGGCGTGGTCAGTTTCAACCCCAGGGGAATAATTTGAACAAAACTTTGTAGAGGACCTCTAGAGGATGTCACATATCAAAGATGAAAGTCCTAAGCCGTGCGGTTTCAGAGATCTTTGACAATTTTCACTTTTTAGCTCACCTGACTACAACATGCTCAAAGTTTGTGCTCAATGTGAGCTTTTGTGATCACCTTTTGTCCATCGTGCGTCGTGCGTCAACATTTTCATTCAAACAACATCTCCTAAACCGCTGAACAATTTACACCAAACTTCACAGGAATGATCCTTGGGTGACCCTCTTTCAAAATTGTTCAAATCGTTCGGTCCGCTGCATATGTAGGTCGCAAGAGCTACATGTAAAAATAGATTTAAAAAGTGAAAACTTTAAAAATCTTCTTCTCTGACACTGCATGGCTGAGAGCTTTCATATTTGGTATTTCGCATCCTCTAGTGGTCCTCTACAAAGATTGTTTACATGATGCCCCTGGGGTCAAAACTTGCCACGCCCCGGGATCACATGGTTTATATAGACTTACATGTAAAAATAGATCTAAAAAGTGAAAGTTTAAAAATCTTCTTCTCAAAAACAGCATGGCCGAGAGCTTTCATATTTGGTATTTCGCATCCTCTAGTGGTCCTCTACAAAGATAGTTCAAATGCTGCCCCAGGGGTCAAATCTTGCCATGCCCCGGTGGTCACATGGTTTATATAGATTTACATAGCAAAATGACTTAAACAATCTTCTCCTCTGAAACCGCAAGGCCCAGAGGTTTCATATTTGGCATGTAAGATTGCATAGTAGTCCTCTACAAAGATTGTTCAAATGATGCCCCTGGGGTCGAAACTGGCCATGCCCCGAAGGTCACATGGTTTGTATAGACTTAAATAGCTAAATGACTTTAAAAATCTTCTTCTCTGAAACCGCAAGGCCTAGAGGTTTGGTATTTGGTTGGTAACATTGTATAGTGGTTCTCTACAAAGATTGTTCAAATGATGCCCCTGTGGTCAAAACTGGCCACGCCCAAGGGGTGACATTGTTTATATAGACCTAAATAGCAAAATTACTTAAAAAATCTTCTCCTCTGAAACCGCAAGGGACAGTGGTTTCATTATTGGTATGTAGCATCCTCTAGTGATCCTCTACAAAGATTGTTCAAATGATGCCCCTGGTGTCAAAACTGGCCACGCCCTGGGGATTGCACAGTTAATATAGACTAAAATAGCAAAATGACTTTAAAAATCTTCTCCTCTGAAACCGCAAGGCCTAGAGGTTTGGTATTTGGTTGGTAACATTGTATAGTGGTCCTCTACAAAGATTGTTCAAATTATGCCCCTGTGGTCAAAACTGGCCACGCCCAAGGGGTGACATTGTTTATATAGACCTAAATAGCAAAATTACTTAAAAAATCTTCTCCTATGAAGCCGCAAGGCCAGTGGTTTCATTATTGGTATGTAGCATCCTCTAGTGATCCTCTACAAAGATTGTTCAAATGAAGCCGCTGGGGTCTAAACTGGCCACGCCCTTGGGATTACATTGTTAATATAGACTAACATAGCAAAATGACTTTAAAAATCTTCTCCTCTGAAACCGCTAGGCCCAGAGGTTTGGTATTTGGTTGGTAACATTGTATAGCCTGCCTCTACAAAGAGTGTTCAAATGATACCCCTGGGGTCAAAACTGGCCACGCCCCGGGGGTCACATTGTTTATATAGACTTAAATAGCAAAATGACTTTGAAAATCTTGTCCTCTGAAACCGCAAGGCCCAGAGGTTTTATATTTGGTATGTAACATTGCATAGTGGTCCTCTACAAAGATTGTTCAAATGATGCCCCTGGTGTTTAAACTTGACCCGCTCGGTGGTCACATGGTTTATAGACTAAAATAGCTAAATGACTTTCAAATCTTCTTCTCTGAAAACCGCAAGGCCCAGAGGTTTGGTATTTGGTTGATAATTGTATAGGGGTCCTCTACAAAGATTGTTCAAATGATACCCCTGGGGTTAAAACTGTCCACGACCCGGGGTCACATGGATTATATAGACTTAAATAGCAAATTGACTTTAAAAATCTTCTCTGAAACCGCAAGGCCCAGAGGTTTCATATTTGGTATGTAAGATTGCATAGTGGTCCTCTACAAAGATTGTTCAAATGATGCCCCTGGGGTCAAAACTGGCCACGCCCCAGGGGTCACATGGTTTATATAGACTTAAATAGCTAAATGACTTCGAAAATTTTCTTCTCTCAAACCGCAACGCCCAGAGGTTTGTTATTTGGTTGGTAACATTGTATAGCGGTCCTCTACAAAGATTGTTCAAATGATGCCCTTGGGTCAAAACTGGGATGCCTTAAACTCAGGTGAGCGACCTAGGGCCATCATGGCCCTCTTGTTGTTAAATATATTTTTAGCTCTGGCTGGTGACCTACATATGCAGAGGACCGGAACGATTTGAACATTCCTGTGAAGTTTTGTCAAAATCTGCTAAGCAGTTTAGGAAGAAATGTTGTTTAAATGAAAAGTTGATGACGCACTCACACACAGACGACGGACAATGGGCGATCACAAAAGCTCACCATGAGCACTTTGTGTTCAGGTGAGCTAAAATGTGTGCATCTAATGATTATAGGTTACATTATGATAAGTGAAGAACATGTTCAGAATACACTTAGTTACAAGAGTGCCATGATGGCCTTGTATCAATCACCTTTTTTCAGAAGCATGGTGATTCCTCATTTTAAGTCTTTATCTACTTTTAATTTTGGCAAGCTGATTAGGTGCAAAAATAGCTTCCAGTGTGAAAAAGGTTATCCAAGACCTATTTTGTAACTAGACATAAGTCAGTAGAAAAAGGATGCCCCTACATTCCGCTGGTTGTCACAAAACTCTGCTGTGTCGGATAAAAATGCCCCAAAATTCCCAGGTGCACAAGTTCACATGCTGATGAATATGTTCAAGTTCACATGCTGATGAATATGTCATAACGTTTTATCAGTCTAGCAGTTACACGTTTTGAGTAACACGAGACACAAATCCAAAAATGTCATATTTTGTCATAACTCCACTGATGGCGGAAAAAAACTGAACCAAAATATCCAGGCGCACAAGTTCACATGCTTATTAATATGTATATAAAGTTGCATTACTCTAGCAGTAATACTTTTTGAGTTACCGCACGACACAAGTAAAAAAATAACTTTTTGCTAAAAAAGGGCCATAACTCTGCTGATGTCGGAAAAAAACACACAAAGATACCATGGTGCACAGCCCCGATGCCGATGAATATGCTTATAAAGTTTCATCACTCTAGCAGTTATACTTTCTGAGTTATTCGCGACAAAACATCTGACTGACAGACGGGACGGATGGTTGGCCAAGGGCAAATCTATATACCCCACCTCTAAAATGGGGGCATAAAAACCAGTACATACAATTGCAGCAAGAACTATCTGCCATGAAAACTGACTCAGTTAAACACATTTTATTTTGCTAGATGTGCCCTCAATATTACACCAATTTCAACTAGAACTTTGTCACAGGAGTGGCAGCGGGCCCCGCATGTTTGAAGGTGAGGAACCATTTTTCTAATTTTAGTAACGGTGACCTTGACCTTGATCCCACCCACCCCCTATGCAATCCCAAGCGATGTCTTGATAAAAGGTATCTATGCATGAAGTTGAATTACAATAGCTCAATTCGTTCTAGAGTAATTGAGCGGAAACCGTTTGTCTATTGTTTGTAACAGTGACTTTGACAGTGACCCCATCCACCCCCTATGTAATCCCAAGCCAGGTCTCGATATAAGATACCTATGGATGAAGTTTCATTAAAATATTTAAATTCGTTCTCAAGTTAGAGAGCTGAAACCAAAAGTTGACTCCGCCTGAAAATGAAAAATTAACAAAAGGCAATAACTCCAGAATTATGAAAAGCAGTGTAACGGTTCTTGTGCATTGCACTTCTCCTCAATAAGATCTATCCACCTATGAAGTTTCAAGTTAATACCTCTTATAGTCTAAGAGTTATGCTCCAGGCAAAAACAAGTATAAAAAATTACCAAAGGGCAATAACTCCAGAACCATGAAGTGCAGAGTAATGGTTCTTGTACACTGCATTTCTGCTTAATGAGATCTATCCACCCATGAAGTTTCAAATTAATAGCTGAAACGGTTTCGAAGTTATGAAAGAAAAACATTAAAAATGTGGACGGACGGACGGACAGACAGGGTGATTACTATAAGGTACCCGCAAAAATTTGCAAGGGCCTAATTAAAACATTTACGAGCATGCTGGTGTATACCTCATTGGTCAACTCAAAAGCTCCCCAGTGAATGCCAATGGACATTTTACTGTTAATGTCAGCATGTAACTGTACAGCCTGTTTGGGATTCACATGCTGGTATTTGGTTCTGTATCTGAAAATGACTCAAAATAAATACGAGCAAACTGTTATAAACTGTTTCAAGCTCCTGAAGAATGTTGTATAACACAATGCAAACTTTTCTTGGCACCTACTCTCACTAAAACCGTCTGGTGCATGCGCATATTTATAAAAATATATAATTATGTCAAATGTTGATTTGCATACTGTTTTCTGTAGTTAGCAACACACATAACAAATAATCAACATACCATTTTGGTTATCAGATTTTTACTTGACTGGCTTACAGTTTTGTGAGAAGTCTGCATGATGTCTTACAAAATCTCTTCAGGACCCTCAAATAACTACAACATGCATGTACCTCGCAGGACATGGTTGATAATGTTCCGCAGTGGATGCCTACTGAACAAAGAGATTTAATATCCATGTGAATTTTTACGGCTTCGGCAGGGTCCACATGTTGGTAGGACAAGGCATACCAGGAAATGCAGGCACCAATGTCAAACATTTGAGACAATGATAATACTAAGTTGGTTCTCCGCTCAAGACCTTCAGAACAGCTATTTCAACAGCAATTTTCTACAGTTAAAACTTTGCTATTCACATAAAACAAATAGCTGAGTGACGTTTTTGGTCTGTAAGAAGCTAACATTACAGTTGCCTTAGCATCATGTTTATTACCAACTTAGATACCATAATTATTTAGATTGTTCATCATTTATGTTCTACACAAAAAAAACATTAGACTGAACAAAGTAGATCTCTTTGAAGACACGTGCTTCTATGTCCTTTGACACATTACTGTTATGACTGATGGTCTGGTCAAAGAAAATAACAGATAACAGTACACATCAAACATCAAGCAAACCTAGGTATGTACGCCCCAATGGGTATCCCTGCCAGATCAAACGGGCCATACTTCTGGCCAATCTTCTGAAAAAGTTCATCGAAGTATCCGGTGTCGCCTGCAAAGTAGAAGGAATGCTTCGGTCCTTGCACCACCCAGCTGCACCACAAGCACTGAAATGTGTGACGCAGTCTAGAGTTCCATAAATAAACTTTTAAACATATTAAACTTTGAGAAGTGAGTATGAAATATGAAGCATGCTTAATACTTAGTTTCCCACAAGGCCCTCTAAGCAAATGACTCAATCCCAGTTAACCTGGACAATTGGCATATCCAACACACAATTTTTTTTATCTCACTAAAATGATATGGTATGGGATTTATTTTGTCATGACAGGTGTTGGAAACCTAATTTCAAAACTTCACCACTTAAGATTTCACATTTTTTCAAAAACAGCATCGCTTGTTGAACCTTGAATAAAAAAGCAGCCGTATTAATTAGTAAGGGTCTACAAGTTAATATGCTCAAAGGATGGACGTAATTGAACTAATTGTTAAACAAAACATATTTTAAATCAAAATTAGGACATACCTGCAATAGAAAAACATGGTTTAGCTATCAATTCTTAAGCAATGTAGCAATAAAATAAAATCAAACAAGCAGAAAATCAAAAAGATTTTTTATTTTTTCAAAAACGGTAATTTCCGTTTCAAATTAAAGAAGCCACGAACAGTTCAAACGAGTGTAACAGTTTCAATTAACAATATTGAACAATTAAAGAAAAAAAGATTTACAAAATACCAATGAAAGTCATAAATAAGAGAAGCGGTTTTACAAAATGTAAATGTCCCGTAAATGACAACGTCATGTCCCGTATGTTACAAACTATCATAGTAATTATCTGTACTCGCATCAGTACTAAACCTCACAATAAAACATGGCTAAAACACATTTCTCTAAAGAATAAAACTGCGATCATTGTCTTTTGAACGTTAGTTTTAATTGACCAAAACTAGTTTATATAATATCGTTGCCTTGACGATTATGATATTAAAAGAAAATACAAATCTATATCGTTATTCTCTGGAATTTATTTCCTTGAAATACAAGATATATTTAATCAATTTTTATGTGTTAAAGCTTTTTATGAAACACACTATTTTGAACACTAAAACTATACGTCACAAATAAATTCGTGACGCACTGTCCCGTAAGTTATACTTGTATAACACTCTTATCATACGTCAGTTATTTCGAAATCATCTGAAGTATTTCGTCATCGAACGTAAACATTCGTCCTGATTTGCTTGTTGGGACTGGATGTTCGATCAATCGAACGATATCAGCTGTCTTCACCCAGACTTTATCTTCGGCTACTGGCCATTTGTATGTCCCCTTGCTTTTTCCGCACTCAGTCATAAACGAAATGTGTGTTGTTTTGTCTTCATCGCAGACCTCAATTACCTTTCCGATGTAGCACTTTGTATCATACATGGCAACAACAAGTTGATTTAAACCAATTTCCTTGTGTCTGCTGCCCTTTCTATCTTCAGATAACTGATCAGTTGCTGTACTTTCTGTTGCCACATTCTCGGCTGTTGCTGTTACTGTTTCATTGGATTGATCTTCCATCGTTTCAGATTCATTAGAATTTCGACCGTCTTTGTTTTGTCTGCTTTGCGTACTACGTACTATAGCACCTATCGATGTGCATTCTTTTGCTTCACTGTTGGTGTTAACTATTTCACATGCCTGATCTTCGATCCTTTCCGATCCATTGAATTTTCTACCTTCTTGTGGTTTGTCTCCTTTGACATCAAGTGTGCGCTCTTCCCATAAACACGCCGACTTAAGATTGAAGGATCCATTGAAGCAATCATTGCACGCACAGGAAGTATTTCTTACTGCTATCTTTCCATCTTCAGCCCCCACAACTGCATGTACTTTCATAGATCCTTTTACTGGTTTTATTTGGCTGTTTCGTTTGTCAACATTTATTTTAGTTATGTTGTAATCCTCTTCTGATACAAGTTCATAGCGAATTCCTTGTTGGTTCTGTGTTGCCCATGAATAAAAATCTGTAGCGTCTTGTATCAGAGCTTTCCCCTGTTTCACTGCATTGTCGGCATTTCGTTTTGTTGTCCCCCCAATTCCATCACAGGGGCCTTTTCCGTGGCCACTTTCAAAGTAATGCCACGATGCGTGTATTCCGTATTCAACAGGAAATCTGCTCACTAGGTCGAATATGGTCTTCTTCCTGTATTGAGATGATGGCGAGTCTGTCCAAAAATGAACAGCCTTCAGGTTTGGAAGAAGTGTCTTAACTATTTTCATCAGACTGTTTATGATGCATATCACCATTGTAGCATTGTGATTTAGAACTTCGGATACATGTACATAGCTTACATGTTTTAATTCTTCAGACTCCCCTCGGTAGTAAATAACGGCGGGATGAAGTGTAACCATGCTACTGTTCCAATACGCTGATTGGATTTCTTCAAGAGTATTGCAACTATAGTTTTCTGAAAAATCCATCTGGATTAATACCTGCTCCTTTGGTAGATTTTCTTTCATTTTACTGACTGCGCTGTACTGACTCTTCACTCTCTGTATATGGCCCTCAAACTCTTGAAAGGTTTCCAACATCATTTTAACAAACACAACTTTGGGTTTCTGAACTTCAACTACACGTTGTTTCTCTTTGCCATTCTGAAGCTTCACTCTTTTCCATTGTTGAAACTTAACGTCTTCGCCTTCGTTTGGTATCTTTTCAAGCATCTCATTCAATGAGGCTCTACTGTCTTTGTACATTTCTACAAACTTATCTGGATTTGTACAGCTTGTAACATTCAAGCATTTCAGTGATCTCAGTAAGAAGCAGAAGTTCTGGTGTTTAGAACAAAGACAAACACTTCGAGACGTGAAATTCACTGAGCTTATGTACTTAGGCCGTGCTTTATGGAATGTAGTTCTGGAAACCTTGATATCCGATTCTGCATTGAACTTTAAGTGCAAGTTGTACATGTAATCATTTAGCACTCTCTTTTGTATCTTCCCGCTGTCACCCTTTACTGCATCAGATTTCCCCGGTAGTTGTCTTGAATTGTCATCACGTTCTAGGAATCCAACTATCTTGTCGTTCACTCGCTTCCTAATGTCATCAAGTCTCTTCCTCTTCACATGTACCACATTCTTGTTCGAAACTGTTTTCCTTCTGTTAAGGGTAGTGACCTTTTCTAGTGTGCTTTTTAATCTATACTTCTTAATTACCTTTCCTGTAGCAACTCTATGAACAATCTGTGCTTTTTCAGAATTTCCTTCTTGAGCATTCTTAGCGGTCTTTATTTCTTCTGACAAACATTCACCCAGTATAAGCTTCTTTCGAACTTCAGGAACATCTTTCGGGTTAATTCCAGACCGTTTCAAGAGAGTGTCACTTTTGCTTTTTGGGGTGTTTGCAATGCCCACTCTATTTTCACACCGTTGAAGTCGTTTCTGGGCATTTTTGAGCTTTTTCTTCAACTCTTCAGTCTTATTCTGTAGAGTCTCTATGGTTCTATAAGACCTTGCTAAGGCTCTTGATGCTCTCTTTCTGCCACGTTCAGACGCTCTGCTCCTATTCACAAATGGCATTTTCACAGTCATCAATGCATCAGATGAACTTAAAACAGCATTGTCACTTGTCGATGGCTGTTCAGTATCATTGGATGAAGGATTTACATTATCAATACTTGCCTCCTGCTCTTGGTTCTGCCGTTTTCGCTTATTTCTGAATTTGGCCTGTCTTATTTTGTTGAGTTCTCTCTTCCTTTGTTGAGTTTCATCGTCCAAATCGGATATAGGAACAAAGTATTCCCTCACTCGTTCTTTCAGCCTTCAGCCATCTGTCTCCGAGCTGTTCTTTCTTTCTCTGTCGATATTCGCGCATGCGCTGTGACTTTGATTTCGCCATGCTGCATAATATGTTATGTGTGTATTAAAACAAAGCAAACCTGCTTAAATAATGGTTAATTAAAAGTAATCGTTTGTGAAAATCTGTGTTAACAACTTTGTTTCTTTCAATAACATACGGGACGAAACCGCATAACATACGGGACGCATATTAGAATGGTGTCTCTATAACTATACTTGTCTTTAATGCTTTGCTGATTTACAGGTTGCGTTTAATATATCATTGATAAAAATATTTCATCAACATTATAATATGATGCTTTTTTCATGGAGACATATTTGCAATCAAAATATTTTATATATGCAACTCAGAATATTTAGTAAACAGGCCAAACACTTTAGAGCGTATTATTCTTGTGTTAACGTACATATAAGTGTTTGTTGCTTCAATTCAGTGAAATAAACCCCCTGTTCACAAATAACGTATAATTAAAGCGTATCTAATTTATTAATTTGCTCATTCTTCGCAAATGAATCTTGCAAGTTTATAATATAACATACGGGACATTTTCGAATAACATACGGGACATGCCTTTATGACTAAACCATTTAATTTTGCGAAACAAGAAAAAGCATTTAAAATACTCCTTTTTAAATGCATTATAAACCTGCTTAAAAAAAACACATAAATTACGCACAAACATATTATAAACCAACCGATGCTTACCTTTCTGATGATCAATATTTAATTTTATTTTGCCCACGTGGTTATACGTTGAAAATATTACTTCAATGGCGGGCTTTAACTTTTGTTTTCATCCGGGTAAGTTGCCAGAGATGAATTTAACCTAAAGTGATAATTTATAGGAAACAAAATAACCGATTGTGCTCATTTCTAACATCTACATGCCCCGCACGTTATGTCTCGTACGTTACGACCAATGTTTTCTTCCGGCTTCATTCTGTTTCGGAAATTTACGCTATCCTACCTCAGTAAAATTTCTTCATTTAATGGTTTTTATAATTATCTGGAAATGTTCTGAAAGCAAATGTTTGCTTCTATACGCGATATTTAGTCTTCAAAACCACAACTAGAAAACGTCCCGTACGTTACCGGGTTAAAATTACGCTTCGATTTCCTATTTTGACATATGTCATTTATTAGTTTCATCTGAATGGCTTCAATAAAATGTTTTTTTAACAACTGGTGTAAATAGGACGGATAGATTTCATGAATATTTTCGTACCCTGAGTAAGTTTAAACTAAATATTTTGGTTATAAAACATTTGTCCCGTAAATTTATTGAAATTGGCGACATGTTATATCCAAAGCAAAAATGTTGCAGACAATCGTTTTATACTCGGAAACTTATACTGAAATGTATCACGGTGATTACTTATATTGTTATAACGATCTGAAGATGACCCATGAATGTGTTTATGAGATCTAACAACTCGTTTTATTTATTTATTCGGTTCCGGCGACACCCAGTTTTTGATATGCCTGCCATCATACAACACAATTTTCACATCCATTACGGTTAGAGGGCAAAAAATAGTGCTTGAAAATAATGAAAATTGCATCACTTTACAATAATACGATTATTTTATTGTCATAGAACAATGCAGTTTTCTACCGCCGTTCATCAAATTCCGGCGACACGAATTGTCCAGGGTAACTGGGATTGAGTCAAATATGAATTATACCTAACATCATTTAACAAATGTTTATACATTAACAAAAAAAATCTTCATACATATATGTGTGTATTGTGCAGATATTTTTGTATTAATTACCATGTTGAAGTCGAGGACAGACCTCTGGCACGAATGCTGGCTTGGAGTACAAATGAATTGTACGCCGTTGAATTCTATTCCTTCCCACCAATCCAGTTCAGTGACATTTTTATCTGTATAGCCCGTACTTAGGAACCACTCCTTGGTCCCACCGGCAACAAACCAGTGCACCTTTGGGAACTTTGCATTGATTTCTCTCACTGCCTTGGTCTCCAGGTGGTCATAGTGGTTGTGACTGATGAGCACAGCGTCCAGGTGGGGTATGTCCTTCACCTGACAGGCAGCGTTACGGTGTCTCTTGTAGCTGAACAGCCTGATTGGACCGCAGAATGTGTCCAAAACTGGGTCGGTGAGAATCGTCAGGCCTTCCATCTGAACCAGCATTGTGGCATGACCTATCCATGTGACCTGTATTCCGTTCTCAGGAGGCTGACTGATTTTAGGCACATCTAACGGCAAGACTGGAAGTAAGGTGTCAAGAACCTGGAACAATAAAGGATCATTATCCAATACAGTCCAATGTATATCAAGCTGAAAACAAACTGACATTTATATTGAAGTGCATTATATTGCATCTTCAGTATATAATAATAGAGATACCATTCGCATTACAATATTGAAAGAATGGATTCAATTCTATTAACATATTGAATATAGAAGCATGTAGTGTCTCAAGACAATTAAATCCAATTGTGAAACACATTCATGTACTGACTCGTCAAGCATTATGTCAGACTTATACAGTAAATTGCATTCTGTTGCCAATTTAAAATGAATTTAATTTCAGCATGTTCTGTGCCAAGCACCATCATAACTGACCAACCCTTTGTGACTAGCACAATCATAACTAACCAACCTTTTGTGCCAAGCACAAATAAAAATTACCAACCCTTTGTGCCAAGCACCATCATAACTGACCAACCCTTTGTGCCAAGCACAATCATTAACTGACCAACACTTTGTGCCAAGCACAATCATAACTGACCAACCCTTTGTGCCAAGCACAACCATAACTAACCAACCCTTTATGCTTAGCACAATAATAACTGACTAACCCTTTGTGTCAAGCACAATAATAACTGACCAACCCTTTGTGCCAAGCACCATCATAACTAACCAACCCTTTGTGCCTAGCACAATAATAACTGACCAACCCTTTGTGCCTAGCACAATCATAACTAACCATCCCTTTGTGCCAAGCACAATCATAACTAACCAACCCTTTGTGCCTAGCACAATAATAACTGACCAACCCTTTGTGCCAAGCACAATCATAAGTGACCAACCCTTTGTGCCAAGCACCATCATAACTGACCAACGCTTCGTGCCTAGCACAGTAATAAGTGACCAACACTTTGTGCCAAGCACCATCATAACTGACCAACCCTTTGTGCCTAGCACAATCATAACTAACCAACCCTTTGTGCCAAGCACAATTATAAATGACCAACCCTTTGTACCACGCACAATAATAACTGACCAACTCTGGTAGAGATGCCAGCAAGAAAGCTTACCTATCTTTTGACCTACTAATCTACCGGTAGTTTCTGCATCATACAAAATTATTCAGCATTTTTTAAATAATTAACACAAATACCTCATTGCTTGGGATGGGATGAGTTGGTTCACAAATCTTCCACCTAAGAAGATCATATACCCCTGGCTTTTTAAATGCTTCCCACTGACAAACATAGTAATTGCCGCAGCACCACGGCAACTTTCTTGATCTCAATTTTTCTGGAATATCATCAGGTATTGGTATTTTTGTATTACTGTCGCATTGTGACTCCGTGGGAGGGTCTTCGCCACTTTTGGTAGCCTTATTACTGTCACCCTGTGACTCCGTGGGAGGGTCTTCGCCACTTTTGGTAGCCTTATTACTGTCACCCTGTGACTCCGTGGGAGGGTCTTCGCCACTTTTGGTAGCCTTATTACTGTCACCCTGTGACTCCGTGGGAGGGTCTTCGCCACTTTTGGTAGCCTTATTACTGTCACCCTGTGACTCCGTGGGAGTGTCTTCGCCACTTTTGGTAGCCTTATTACTGTCACCCTGTGACTCCGTGGGAGGGTCTTCGCCACTTTTGGTAGCCTTATTACTGTCACCCTGTGACTCCGTGGGAGTGTCTTCGCCACTTTTGGTAGCCTTATTACTGTCACCCTGTGACTCCGTGGGAGGGTCTTCGCCACTTTTGGTAGCCTTATTACTGTCACCCTGTGACTCCGTGGGAGGGTCTTCGCCACTTTTGGTAGCCTTATTACTGTCACCCTGTGACTCCGTGGGAAGGTCTTCGCCACTTTTGGTAGCCTTATTACTGTCACCCTGTGACTCCGTGGGAGTGTCTTCGCCACTTTTGGTAGCCTCATTACTGTCACCCTGTGACTCCGTGGGAGGGTCTTCGCCACTTTTGGTAGCCTTATTACTGTCACCCTGTGACTCCGTGGGAGGGTCTTCGCCACTTTTGGTAGCCTTATTACTGTCACGCTGTGACTCCGTGGAAGTGCCTTCTTCACATTCGGAATCTGCGGGTATATCATCTGTATTAATAACATACAGACTAGGTCCAACTACATCGCCCTGTGACTGTGACCTCTGACCATCGGAATCCGCGGGTATATCATCTGAATTGTTAACAGATAGACGATGATGAATTACATTGCCTTCTGTTACACTGGCTGTGTTCAGGGCACCACCTTTGGAAGCTGTTGCCATATCACCTGTTGTTTTGTCAGTTGCACTTTCTTTTTCCCCTATTTCACTGCCTAGTGGAAGATTTTCTTTTGTTGATTTGGGGGGATATTGTTTGCTTTCATCAGAAATAGTTTCTTTTTCTGCCATGTTACTTGCTGAAAGGCAAAAGATAGACACAATTATAACGCTGTCAAATGAGGTATTGTCCGAAGCACAATTCAGACCATCCGCATTGTAGCTTTATAGAGGAGCACAAGGAAAAAGAATAAAATATATTTAAAATGCCTTGTGCCTTTTATTCAAAATATAAGTTATTTACATTTGTATAACTTTTGCCTCTTTAAGATAAATAGATACTAGAGAATACTAATACCAGAATTAAACATAAGTATCAAACGCGGATTTATAGCTGGGGGGGGTGGCGGGAAGCAGCTACGCCCCATCTTAAATAATCCAACATTCTGTTGGTTAAACTCAAAATATATTAAAGCATGTGCATTTTGATGCCATTGAAGTGTTCTTCATTCAATTTATTGTCATATCTAAACCCATTCTTTAGTATTTTCATTAAATATTTCCTTTCTGCCCACAGTGAACCTTTCCGATACAGTCGTTTACAGGTGAACGGGAAGAAAAGTAATTCTCAGTCAAGAGGCTCAAGAAGACCTGAAACACTGTAATTGCTTACTTTAGGTGAGTCAAACGGAAAAAAAACCGGAATCAGTTTAACAACTTTGGCAGAGGACCACCTAAGAAACATTTTTGTAAAATTTCATTAAAGTTGGCTAAGTGGTGAACAGGTGTTGCACACACAACAGAGAAATATGTCTATGTCGACCTCTAGCTGCCATGCAATGCAATAGACCAGAACAATTTGGGCAACACTGGTAGAGAACTTTGAATTGTTTAGTGTTTTTGTGTGTGTTCTTTGTGGAGGGGACCCTTTATACACCTGCAATTAGTCATCGCTTGATTTGACTCGATTTCGATTTCAAATACCATTTAGTTGAATATTTCCGTTCGAATCACGCTTCCTTTGAACAGGCTTCTTTTTGTGTATTTATAAGTCACCATTTGCAAAAAAATAGACTAACAGACGGTGCTATCAATCGATTGTAATGACAATTCATCAATTTATATTAAACAGAATCGAATCGAAACTTGTTGGAGTAGTATAAAAAAAACTGAATAGGGTTCTTTACTAACTATTGATTGATTAATCAAAACAAGTTGTTGCAGGTCTAGTCCTTTGAATTGTGAAAAATATTGCTGCAATACCATATTTTGTGATATTAACATTTCCACCTATTATGTATGAAGTTATTCTAACAGGATTAAATTACAAAATGTTTTACTAATTTAAATTTGAAGTTGTACATATTATATGCCTTTTCAAATGGTATTGCGCATAGCGACACAGCGCATATAATGAAGCCGAATGCAAGGTCCTGGCCAGATTACTATATAATTATTTCAACTGAAATAACATCGCTTGTAATGATATCACATATAATGAAGTTTCGGGTATAACTATGTTATTTTCACAGCCCAGAATGTTTCCCCTTTTGTTATGATATTTGGCGGCTGTAACAGGAGGGAAAACTATTTAATCCAGATAAACAGATATTGGCGTCTTGATTTAATTTTCAGTGTTGTGGCAACTGAATAAAATTGGTGTTGGTTGCGAATGTGCCAATAACTGTCCTGTTAAATGCAGATGCAAATTATTATTCAACAACAAGCAGTCTGTAGTTCTTGCAGTATTTAGTGACGTCAACATGATTACACGGAATATCCATTATATCGCGATTCGCGGCGTCCATGGATCGCAATATAGCTGGATCCAGATATAATATTGTATTAAAACGTTATATTTGTGTACAAAGGCTGTGAAAATGAAGTGATCTTTGATACTTATATTCACTTTTTATTAAACTGTCAAACGTTGATTGCATTTGTTAATGTTCTTTCTTTATGCATAGTTCTACAGTAAATGCGTGTATGTAATTTGTAAAATAAACGTTGTTGCGTCTCTTTTTTAAACTTGTATGTCTCCTGCTTATTTAGGGATGTCATGATATTCGTATATGGCGATAGAAATTATGTGGTTTGCTCAATATCGTTACAAGCCAAGTTTACTGTTCATAGAACAACAAGAGCTGTCGGAAGACGTCGCCCTCAACTTTTCTTGTGCTTGTCAGAGTTACTCTCATCTAAAAAAAAAACAACAAAAAAAAGGAAATTCCAGCACATCAATAATTTTTTTAGTAAAAGTGACCTTGACAATGACCCCACCCACTCCATATGCAATCCCAAGCGAGGTCTTGATATAAGGTATCTATGTATTTAGTTTCATGTAAATATCTCAATGCATTCTCAAGATTTTAATCGGACACCAATTTTCTATTTTTAGTAACAGTGACCTTGACCTTGATTTCACCCACCACATACGCAATCCAGGTCTTGATAAAAGGTATCTATGTATAAAGTTTCATTAAAATATCTCAATGCAGTCTCAAGTTATTGAGCAGAAACCGTTTTTCTATTTAAGTAACATTTAAACGTTGACCCTATAGG
Source organism: Congeria kusceri (assembly GCA_027627225.1). Lineage (NCBI taxonomy): Eukaryota > Metazoa > Mollusca > Bivalvia > Myida > Dreissenidae > Congeria > Congeria kusceri. The sequence goes on along the minus strand of CM051036.1, from coordinate 57,851,863 downwards.
CAATGCCAAGAGAGGTCTGGATATAAGGTATGTATGTTTTAAGTTTAATTAAAATATCTCAATGCGTTCTCAAGTTATTGAGCGAAAACCGTTTTTTTTAATTTTTAGCAATATTGACCTTGACCCCACCCACCCCATATGCAATCCAAGCGAGGTCTCGCTATAAGATACCTATGTTTGCAGTTTCATTTCAATAGCTTAATCTGTTCTCGAATTAGCGAGTGCAAACGGAAAGTTGAGAAACTAGCTTACCAAAAAACTTTAACCTGTCCATATAGCTTACATGTACAATTTCTAAGTGTAAAAAGGCCCATAATTTTGACAAATTTCAAACTAGAGATACCAAACTTGGCCAATTGGTTCATTTTAATGAGGGGAATAAATGTTTTAAGTTTGAATGAAATCCGTCAAGTTATTCCTGAGAAACTAGCTTACCGAAAAACTTTAACCTAGCTGGGATGCCGACCCCAACGCCCGGGCAAGTAGAATAGTTTGCCTTTTCTTCCAAAAGTCGACCAAAAAATGAAGTAAATGTGAATTTTGGTGAAAAAACACTATTAAAGTAGGATTAATTTTGTGTGCAATTATTTGTCACCCTACACAGGGTTATTGGAGATGTCATTTACAGATTGTTCCGTGCTTAGCATTTGAGCAACTGTGGCAGAGGACCACCGTTGGGATATTTCTGTCATTTAAAAATCATGCTAGATATTACCATGCAACTATATGAAAAGTAGCCTTGACCATTGATAGACAAGAATTTTATGCTCTAAACAAATATTTACCTTTGACCTTAAATTGTTACCTTGACTGTTGCCAAACAAGCATGGTTGGTGTACATGACACATCATCTGTCCATGGGGAGACAGAGTCAAGTAATATCAAAATCCTTCCAGACATTTAAAAGTTAGGGAGTGGAAACGAAATATTGATGGACGAGAATATGTCACCTTTGACTTTTAAAGTGTTACCCTGACCATTAAGTTACTGGCCTGGTTCCTGTGCACAACATACCATCTCATGAAGGTCATCATATTTGCCACAACATTGGAAAATCCCGTCATGCCAGATAATATAATGCTTGAGACAAAAATTTGAACTTAGTCCTCCAACCGTCAATTGTGACTGTCCACAGACAAACACTTGTGATGCCAACGACATATCATCCAATCATGGGATAAAATAATCTGAAGAAATACTAAATTCTATCCAGGCATTTAGAAGTTATTGAGCGGAAATGAAAATCCTCGACTTTTTACCTTTAATTGCGACCTTGACCTTCGACAAACAATCATGGGTGATGTTTGGGACACATCCTCGATGAATGTAACCAATTGTTTAAAACATACTTATATAGTAACTTTACCTGTTTCTAATGCCGATAAAATCTTAACAGACAAAGACAATATTTCCTCACATCAATGTTATGTGAAAAATAAAGCTTTTGAATAAATAGCTTGGTTTTAAGATAAGTACTAGTTTCACATGCAATTTAAACTTAAAGACCGATGCATAGTCTTAAAATTGCAAATGGATAAATGTAATGCCTGTCAACAGCAGGAGAAAGATGGCTATACTCAGCTCCATAGGCGGGTTTAGAGGGGAGCAAAAGTTAAAATAACTTGGATTTTTCGCCATTCTTTACAGTATTTCAGTCATATCAGGGCGGTTAGTTTACCTACTCACACTTTTCCTGGGCAAGCTTTCGATTTGATTTTGTAGGCCTACATGTAGGTGAATGCAGAAACCGAGTTTAACTATGAAGATATCGAACTTTGGTACCAATATTACAGACTGAAAGAAGAGGGCCACGAAACGTTTACAGTGGGGCCCGAGAAAGGGAAGACGTTCAATTCCAAGAACGGATACCCGTGCAAGGCTGAGTACGGCATCGACGAAATAAAGGTGTGTTACTGTAAGATATATATGTGATTTCTAGTTCAATATTATCAGTGTAACTATGATGTGCTGTTGTGTATGCGTATTATAGTTTAGCAGCTAGGTTAGTTGCAGCATTACAGCTCCCAGCTATATGACCCTCCGGGTTTGCTCAAAGTACTCGGGAAGAACTAGCAGCTAAGCCAATTTTGTGTTCAGTAGACAAAACTGACTAAATGATTGTCGTATTCAGTTGGCCACTAACACGAAAGTGACTTTCAGTGCTTAAATATGTTATAATTTTTATTGTCAACCTTTCAAACCTAATTTACTTGAACTAAATTACTTAAAAGGTTGGAAAATCCTGCACATTTTTTTGGAAAAATCAACTTAAGTATTGTTTTAAGAATCTGTCCACTGCACTTTTTCAATCTGGATTATTGGGAAATAAACCAAGCAGCAAATCTGAAACTTCATACTTATTTGTAAATAAACCAAGTAGCAAATCTGAAACTTCATACTAATTTGTAAATAGTTGACTGAATAAGACATCCATTCATAAGAAATGTTCATTTCAGGGGACTTATTTCACAGATATTCATACTTATAAGAAATGTCTGAAAATGTCTAAACTTCAATTAGTCCCTGTCCAACAGTAAAGTTTTAGACAACGTTTCATGATCAAGGCTTGAAAATTTTCTGAAACACATATGTGTATGTTCAAAATGAACTAGAAAGTCAATTCGCTGCGGCATAGATTCCTCTAGGCTATATAGGCCCCGACCTACACATTTTTATGAAAATTAAAAGGAAATAAAAATGCCACATATACAATAAAAAGCTTAAGTTTTCGGGGTGGGGTGCGGGGAAGTGTCTGAAACATAACTGTTCCAGATTAGAGCGGAGTTTTAAAAATGATGTTGACAATCGTTACTGTTTTGAAATCTATACATGCGCATCAATGTGTTCTTCAGTGAACCGAAATAAATATACTACGTTTGTTTATCTAATCGATCCAAGTTTATGCAGGTGGTTCAAATAATATAGCATGTGTTATTTGACCCATTTAACGGTGGTCATGATAATTTATCAAAATGATGTGATGCTACCAAATATACCCAAAATCATTTAAATCATCTTCAACACCTACCGATAAAAAAAATTGCCCGGGCAACCCAATCCCATATACACCCGGGACAACGTATTCAGTGGCCTACACATATTTAGGGACTAAGCTACACCCCTGATTGGAAACCTCCTTTCCATAACGTTTTGTTAACGAGTTAAATGAATACACAGCATTTGTTTAAAGTATGAGTAACTTATTTATAACTTGTCCATATTTTTCACGTCACGTATACCAAAGGCTGTCAAATACGCTATATACATGTTTGTTCCAAACACGATCAGTTAGTTTTGAACACGTATTTAACACGGTAAGCAATTCAAAGATCGTCAGACATAAAGTTTATTACTTCAGAATACGCTGTCGAAAGGTTAGATATACTTTAATGTATAATTAATAAGTTAACAATGCGTTTTGCATAGGTGAGAGTAACGTTTCACAAACGGTACAAAATCGACAAGCTGGTTGTCGACGTATTTCACGGATGCCAACTTGTGTGTATCTCACTTGTTGCGTGTGTTAACGAGCACATAACGAGCCTATCACGTACTTCTAACGCCTCTAACATACGCTTAACATTTAAACAAAACCTCGGCATCAGCTACAAATTGTATACATGCATAACATTTTTTGCCGCGACTGGCGTACGACAGCCTATGGCAGCGTATTTCGGCGTGCTAGTAACTTATGTAAAACTTATCCGTAGCTGTTTTGACGTACCCCAGCGTGTTTGCCAAAATTCGTACTCTGATGTTATACGTCGAAGTATGACAGGGCCTTGACATTTTTTTCGCTGCCACAGGCGTAAGAAACCTTTGTCAGCGTATTTCGGTATGTCAGCGTAACTTGTATAAAACGTACCCTGAATCCATTGGTCTCGTTCGTCGGCGTACGCTGATGTTATACGTCGTAGTATGACAGGTTCTTGACATTTTTTCGCTGCTAAAGGCGTTAGAAACCTTTGTCAGCGTATTTCGGCGTGCAAGTAACTTGTATAAAACGAACCCGTAACCAATTTGTCTCGTACGTTGGCCTACGCTGATGCTAGACGTCGTAGTACACCAGATACGGAACCAAAGCCATGCTCTGGTACGATACTAACCCAGCAGTTGGGTATTGACCAGCCATCATGCGTTAAAGTCAGTCTTCGAACATTATATAGTTCAATACTTCAGACATTGAACCCTGGAACGGAGTCTTGATTCTGTTTATATTATGGTGTACTAGCGACCCGGGCTATTTAGAGGTAGGAATCCTGCTAACATGGCCCATATGTCGTAAGAAGAGGATTGCCAGGCTCAGAGCACCCAAAATCCCTATTGTGTCACCAATAATATACCCGGGTTGGGGGGGGGGTCGTAAAGGTTTGATCGTGCAGTTATAACCCTTGTTTGTAAGTCTGCAGTGATCAGCAACAGATCCGTATGAACGATATAGTAAGTCTGTGCATCAGCATCATCATCATCATCATCATCGTCGTTATCATCATCATCATCATTTATTCATGAAATGTACTTTGATTCACTGAATAATTAAATACATCACCGTAGTATGTTATAAAGGACAAGATGGCTGATCTGTATGTTATGCTCCCGTTTTGGCAGTAAATTGTCCTTATTTGATGTGCCTGTCCACTAAATACTTATTTGACATTCAATGAACATCTTCAATCATGTAAAATCCATAGCACACTTCATTTAAACACACATACGTCGAAAATGTTTGGTATTATTCATTGACCGGAGCGTAATTGTCTCTTTTTGCAGTGAATGTTATTAAATAACTCACACTTTCACAGTCATGCTAGTCAATTGTCTTCAAATGCACTGTTGTTTTGTTATCAAAACGAATTAACGGACAGACAGACGAACAGGTTGTTAACACAAAATATTGTGAAAGATACTCGTACTATTGCCTTGTGAACTAATAAGGCAAGTGATGCCGACTTTGTGTCAATTTCGATGACATATCGTGCCTCAAAAAAACATGAAATCGACATCCGCTACTTTCTATTCTATCGAGATGTTAACCATTCGAAGACTGAAGCAGCACATACTTAATTCACTAACACTGGCCATTTCATACTACCCACTCTCACGGGCAACTTAACTATAAAACTACTCCAACGTTACAAACAGGGCTTTCACTTATCTACCCAAATCCTAAACAAGAGGGCCATAAGGCTCTAGAACGCTCTCCTGACGGGCTAAGGAACTACTGTTTTGAGCAAGTTTCATGAAGAATCGGCTAAAAATATTGCCTCTAGAGTGTTCACAAGCTTTATTTCTTCAATTTGGCCTGGTGACCTAGTTTTTGACCCCATGTGACATGGTTTCGAACGTGTCCCAGATATCATTTGGACAAATGGTCCGAGCAAGTTTCATGATGATTGGGCTATAAATATGGCATCTATAGTATTCACAAGCTTTTTTCTTCTTTGTCCTGGTCACCTAGTTTTTGACACGACATACGCTAGTTTCAAACTCGTCCGATATATCGTTGAAACAAATTGTCTGAGCAAGTTTCAAGAATATTGTACAAAAAATGTGACTTCTAGAGTGTTCACAAGCTTTTTCTTCAATTTGCCCTAGTGACCTAGTTTTTGACCCCACATGACGAAGTTTTGAACTCGCCTGAGATATCATTGGGACAAATATTCTGAGAAAGTTTCTTGATGATTGGGCTATAAATCTGGCCCCTAGAGTGTTCTCAAGCTTTTTCTTCAATTAGACCTGGTGACCTTATTTTTAACCACACGTGACCCAGTTTCTTACTCGTTCGAGATGCTATTGAAACAAATGTTCTGAGCGAGTTTTGAAAAAGATTGGGGAAAAATATGAGTTCAAGAGTGGTCACAAGCTTTTAATTCAATTTGACATAGTGACCTAGGTTTTGACCCCACATGAAACAGTTTCAAACTCGTCCAAGATATCATTAGAACAAATGTTCTGGGCAAGTTTTATGAAGAGTGGGCAATAAATGTGGCCTTTAGAGTTTTCACAAGCTTGTTTAAGTTTTCTGTATAGCCAAATCTGCCCCGCCCACTGGCAACCATGTTTGTTTATGTAGCGGAACCATTTTCGAACGCGGCTGAGATATTATAAGCACAAATAGTCTGAGCTAGTTTCATGTTGATTGTTAAGAAAATGTGACTCCTAGAGTGTTCACCAGCTTTTTCTATACCCATGTACGGAAAACTGCCCTGTCCCCTGGCGGCCTTGTTTTTCAACGGAGTGGATTCATTTACGAACTCGGCCAAGATATCATAAAAACAAATGTTCAGAGCAAGTTTCATGCTGAGTGGACAAAACATGTGACTTCTAGTGTGTTCACAAGCATTTTCTATAGCCATATAAGGAAAACTGCCCCGCCCCCCTGGCGGCTATGTTTTTCAACGGAACGAAACCATTTTCAAACTTGGCCGAGATATCATAAGATGTTACAATGTTGTAACCAACTTATAATTGAATTTGTACTTATTATATGCCTTTTGATATAACCAAAGTAACCAGTCTAGACAAAAATCGATGTGTGCCATAGACTTAAACTTTACAACAACTTTCATTGTTAATTTTTAACCGGAAGCAAGATTCCGAATCGGTTACACACAAATAACACAATTATATTGAAAACGAAAATGGTCAACAATTTTCTCTTCAAAACACGATGTATGAAACAAAATTAAAGCAGACTAAAGGTCATATTAATTTACTTGCAATTGTGAATTTTGGTGGAACAAACATAAGCAAAAAGATAGTTTTGTACTTTGTAAATGGGGCCAAAATTTAGACCTAAATCGCCTTAAATAAACACTGTGAGGGTTTGTGTGCAATTCTTGAAAATCTAGATTTATTAATTGTTTTTAACCATTTGGGCAACATCGGCAGAGGACCACCTTAAGAACATTTCATTCATTTTAAAATCCCACCATGTAAGTTTATATTATGCTACAGACAAATATTTGACATTTGACCATATATTGTAAACCTTCGATAGACAAACAGGGGTTATGTAAGCGACACATCATCTGATCAGTGGATTTATAATCTGAAGCAATGCTAAAATTCTTCCAGGCATTTAGTTATGCAGAGGAAACGAAAATCCTTCACGTCTGACCTTAAACTGTGACATTGACCTTTGATAGACAAACATGGGTGTGGTGCGCGACACATCATATGCTTATGGCTATTAATAATATGAAGTATTATTAAAATCCGTTAAAGTTGTGTAGCGAAAACAAATCTCACTGACCTTGACCATGAATTGTAAATTTGTGGAATCGCAGATGTCCAAGGTCAATAACAGTCATTTTTGTGTTGTCGCAAATAAACTTCTCAGGAAGAATTATCTGAAGGGCGGCTATGTCGATGTCGACCTCCAATCCCTTCAACTGTGCGCATGAGATATTTTAATACAAGAACATAAACGCTGTCATGCACATAATAACGAGTTGTAAAATTATATAAGTTAGCTATAACCCATTATGTATCAATGTTTGTAAGAGTAAGATAGCTATCCAACTTTGACTGGCAAACAATGCAATATTATACAAGCAAATCACTCAAACATTAAAGGCAGGGAATATAAGCATGGCCAATGCAACTAACATTTTAAACTCCTCCCTTACTAAATTGGATAATTTCCATTCATCAAGCTTCACAATATTTACCACTTTTTTTGTGTCACCAACTAAAGCATTTAAAGTGTGATATCAATGTGAAATGCCCTGATAAAAACTATATAGATTATTCTGCATAGTACCGACATTTATCCAAATGTCTGTTGTGTAAAGCAAAATTCATACTTCCATGTACAATATTTGTCTGTTAATTCCAAGCATTGCTGTAAGCTTTAACACTAATTTAATGACCCATACTGTCTCTGATTCCTCCAGCAGCGATGTGAAGGACTGTTCAATGTCAGTCCGTGATGGTCTCTTCAAAGTTTCGTTTTGGCGTCGTGCTTCAGCTGACATACATAAATAGAATGAAAATTATGCCAGTATACATCTCTGAAAGTTAATATCCAAAAATTATCTTAGCTAAACTTAATTTTTTAAATGGCAGACATTTAAGCAGATCTATGTCACAAAATTGATAAAATATATACACAATTTTAGTGTTATTGTCTCACAAATGCAAGCCATACATTTTGCCTTCAATGTTAGCAATGCCACTGACTTATATGGGTATCAGTATGTCGTAAACTTGAAAAATGCACATTTACATGTGTTTCAGAACAATAATCATTTTGACTTGCTCTATGTTACTGCGACGGACTCCAATGTACGACTTTAAGACTGTAACTAGGGAAAATCTACTTTGCAATAGAAGATTGTTTCTATACCAAATATAGATGAGGTGGATCTCTTCATCCCGTTTACATTCATGGAAGAGAATACATCCATGACACGCCCAAATGCAAGACAGTTGTACACAATATCCAGCGGCTCTGCGTGGATGCTGAATCTGCAACAATAGGATTTTATTTTTAAGTAAAAGTCCTGTTCATCAGAAATTAAAGCTTATCATAATTATTGAAAGTATTATACATGTATGTTCGTAACATTTTGAAGCAAATAAACAAAAATGAATAAAGTATTACTGTGAAGGACTTTTGTCTGGTTAATCTTGAAACTCTACCATTGATAGTTTTCAGATACTCATCTTTTGTACTTAATGTAGGATAAACGTATTACACATCGAACATGGGCAGTAGTTTTCCAACATCCAACGGCAGACCAGTAAAACTCAAAACTGGATAAACACACTCATAGCGTACGCACCCATTCTCCAATCATCGTGTATGAATTGACAAAATAAAACAAAGTTGAATAAACTTTATTTTATTTATTGTTATTTAGTATGTTTTCTTTCTTTCAGCTGTAATCAACATATCGACCGACAATGGTGAGATACATATAATATTAGGTAAAGTGTTGTTTGAAGGTAAGTTTATTCGCTCGAAAAGAAATACTTGAACCACTCACTAAGGCTCGTGGTTCAATTTTTAAGTCTAGCTAATAATCTTTTTTATTCAATACTAACCTAATTTACTCTAGTTGTGACCAGTTGTGTGTTAATGATCTACGATAAACATATATTCCTGGCAGAGATAATCATAAGCCTGTTAATAATTAGGTCATGAACATTGAACTGAACCCACCTTTTGTTCTGTTCCAACTTCAGCACAAGCAGTTTTTTATCATTGTCATCTTTCAATGGTACAAAATATGATGGTCTCTGATATTCCGTCTCTCTTTTCGGACCGTACCTCTCCTTAAAAAGTTGATTCGAATTACCACATATGTATACATGTATTAATAAAATATGTTTTAGAATTCTAAATGTATAAGCTTACTAACTTCGATTCTGCATTTAAACTTTAAGTCCACTTTGCAGTCACTATTAGCAATAGGTTTACACAAAACCATAAACTACGAAAAAGACATAAGTATTTTGATCAGCTTACACTTTCACGTTTATACTGTTTTGTCAAAGAAAGAGGACATAAACACTTTTATCTATTTGCTCACAAAAAACTGCCTACGTGTTTGAATCAACCATCACATAATATGTTTACATGTTTGCCGATGAAATTGCAATTTACCAAAATCACTATGAATTTACTTTAGTAAGTTCTGAAGCCCATATACCTTATTTTGGCATCCCACTATCACAGGAAACTTCGTACCCTCTGTTAGCTTGTCAAGCAGCTGTATGCCTTCCACGCTGAGCCCGACCGTGAGCTCCGAGTTTCGAGGCCGAGACTCGAACATCATCTCGATGGCCGAGCACTCGAGTTGCATGATGCTGTATGCAACCCTGTCACCTAATGGTAGAGACCAATCTCATTAAAATCTAATCCTAATGTTAACTCCATCAGTTGTCCCTGCCAGCGGATAGTATTACTATAGTATACTGTGTAGCCTCAGACTGGATATCATTTTTAATGAGATTGGATACGAGCATCGGGATGGAAACTTGAACTGATCAATTGTGTACAAATAAGATGACGTTGATATATTTTTGTTTTCTTCTATTGTATGATATTCACTATCGGAGAATAAGCCTTGAATCCTTGATTTTTGTTGCATATTTGCCGTGGGCCAATTTCAAGTTTTTAGTTAGCAACTGAATAATAAATTCAGCGTTCAGTACAAACACAATGAAAGACAGTTGAAATATCTGGTATATTCATTATTATAAAACCTCAGTAAAAATATACAGAACAACTCATACAAAAATTACATAGAAAAACGCTTAAGAAAGTGTTTATAAATAGGATACATTTAGGCTTATGATACATTAGACATAATATGCGCCGCAAGAGACACTTCCTATACTGAGAAATGTAACGAGAAAACATTTCTGTACATGTTCTAGTCCGGTACCCGGCTGTATCAAAACAGTACGTTAGACAAACATGATGGTGGCTCCCACAGAGGGAAAATTGTTAATGGCTAAAGCAGTGTGTATGTTTTTGAATTGGGATTAATTACAAATATATAATTAATATATTAGAGTATAACAAACAATCCGGTTTCACAGTAAACGGGGAATTCTCCGCTTACACATTCTTGTTTTAAGCAACCAGTTAACTAATGCGTAAATAATATTTTGACCATACTATTTTAACGCGCGAATGTTTACCATGGTATAATCCATTAAGAGCATATTCTTGACCCAATAACAGAGTGACAGTAAAAGGTAAACCAGAATAAACCTGTTCCGGAATCAGTCGAGTTTCCACTGATTTTGAAGACCCCTGTGTTAAGGATGAAGTTCAGCCTGGTAAACACTGCGTCTTGTTTCTCACCCTCATCAATCAACGGAATCGTGTCTTCATGCTCCTGGTCTGCAAGAGAAAAACAGCTGCATATTCATGAGTAGCGGGTCGCAGTGGTGTAACGGATATAGCGTCCTCCTTGTGTGAATCCGATCCCTACTCTTTGGGCTTTTGGAAGATATTTATATTTATTAAGCACAAAGAATTGTTGTTAGGAAACAGACTCAAAAGTGCCTCAGTACGATTTTGGTTTTCCACACAATCAAGCTGAAATAAATTGACTTAAACAAAACAAAGTATCCCATAAATAGTTTCTTTATGATTTGTTCATATAGTTTGGTGTACTTGTTATTATATAATGTGCTGGTAATTTACAAGTTATGGCTATATATGGCTCTAAATTCAAGCTGTGTCCACTTGTTCTTTACCACTCTGTACTTAATAAACTTCTTTAACATTAAATTACTATGAGCTGAAAGTACAGATGTAATTAACGGACACAGTCAGAAATTATGTAACGGAATTTTCATCAGCTTAGCGCTTGATCTCTTATTGTAAACGTTATTAGAATTAAGGTGACAATACGGATAAAGCCAATAAACAACCTTTCTTGGAAACTCTGAAAGATTGTTTATGCTATAAAAACTGTTTTACCAACTGGCCGCTTACTACACTTATTAATTAAATGACGATGATAACAGTTTTTTAGATAAGATACCTCATTATGTTAAGCTTTATAAGTTGTACAGGACAAGTATTTGGTACTTTTTACCTTTTTCAAATTTCCCAAACTCTCGTAACAAGAGAACAACACTGGTATACTGATCTTCACTGATAGAAAATGTCATGCTGAAATATATTAAAGACTAGGAATACATAATCAATTCAATAAACTTAGAGCAATTTGTATCAGTTTTTTCAGACCCAGAGCTTTGCTTTCAAAAAGTTCGTCTTTCTGTATCACACGAAGTCATGTAAAATATTAAAGTAACCACTAGTAATTTATTTGTATAATGAATAAGACTTAAAATGTAATAAATTTTATGTAAAAGATGTTTGCCAACATATTAACTTCCCAGTTTTTACATGCTGATAGAAAATTTGCAAATTAGAGGGCAAGCATTCTATGAAACTCTCTTCAACGCAAAATATCACTTTTATTCTTATGTTCTTAGAATTCAAATTGTTTCACTAAGTCTACTGTCTTTCAAGTATAAAGATCATAGTTTTCAAATATTAAACTCAAAACTAAACAATAATGGACTACACTTCATTTTAGATAACAACTGTACCTGTTCAAGGTCAAATTTATTGTGTTTCGAGGACTATCAGGGGTTCTCAAAGGCTGTGAAGTGGTATACCTCTTCATCCTGGCACTGACCGACACTGGGCAGAAGACATACTCATGTTCCTGAAACAGAACGTACACTTCCTAATGTATTGATTGTACTCGAAGTCACTGTCCTCACAAAACAGTGCAAATCAAATTTGGATTTTTGTTATTGTTAATTTTAGAAGTAAAAGTAACAATTTGTAAAACAAGAATACTCAGATATTTAGGGCATGTATTCTGCATGTGACTAGATTACAGCCATACAAATTTACAGCACTGGCCGTACATGAGGAAGAAAACTCAAACAATGCATTGCCATAAATGTCCTGAGTCCGCTATATCAAATCAATAATTGATATATTTGTAAATTGTTACTGGGTGTTCATTATTTCATTTTCATAATTCAAAACAATTGTTCTAACCCCTTGCATTTGTTCCTGGTTACACTACATAAATCTTCAAGAATGTCAATATTCCTATCATACATGTATACAAAAATAGATATTTTTTTCCAATTTAAGTTCTACACTGAGGCTGTTCACATTACCTTGAATTGTTTGGTGATTGATGATACATACATCGTACCCTGTAGGGAATTCTAAAAATGAGCATTTAAAGCATAAGATATTTATCAACGTATTTAAGTTTATTTTCTATTTCATCTAGCTATTCATAAAAAGTAACTTTACATAAAAAGTGACGTAAGATGCCTACGTCCGATGCTATCAGGGGCATATCTTGGAATATTTGAATATAAGAAAAGTTGAAGTTCGAACTTTAAGTTGCAAGCTTATTTAACAATTCAAAACTTCATAAACATCTGCTGAATAACCAAAATATAAAGTAGTTTTGATTCAAATAAACAAGCACCAGTGTGGACAATTAGATAGTGTTGATAATGTGTCCACGCGTTGACCTAGTCTTACATGATTTTCCTCGGTATTCGTTTATTATTTATAAACATGTGAGAACTGGAGTACATGAACCGAGTAATTCCCGAACATTATAACAGGTATTTAGTAATAAATAGCATTTCACAAGCCAATTGTTATGATTTATGTATCATGTTTGAGAACACAAATCGTTGCAATCCTATGACGAAGTGTACCCACGGTCATTTCGTTTAGTGGCAAATCCCCGACCAGTGTAGTGTTGGTGTCCACGTACAGGAAGAACTTTTCCATTGTAACCACCTTGTACAGAATTTCACGATCGTTGCAACTCACGACTGTGGGCTCCTTGAACAGGCCAAATAACAAAAATGTATTACCGGCAGTAAACTTCCAGCAGGAAATATGAAATACTAGTATAGGGCATTGCACACTCAATGTTTTAAGAAAACACTTATATAAATTGGTTAAATATAAAAGTTCGGCTCTCTTGAAAACATCTCCTAAGAAACATGTACCTTAGCATGCTAAATCCTATTCAGTTTAGGTATTTAGAATATTTCACAAACAATACGTTGAAGCAAAATCGAACGTTCTTTAACCGCATGCTCAAGAAATGTAGTTTGTTTACGCTCTTTCCAGTGATGATTAGATACTGAAACCTGAAACACTGCTGATCTCTTACATTTACTCTTTTCTGACATCTTAAACAAAGGTAAACAACGCCACCCGTTTGTCACTCACCCAGCTTGCGTCCTCGCTCTGCGCGCTCAGTGACGTGATCACAGCTCCGCAAGCAAACGGGCAACCTGGGTTTGTGTTGTCATCTTCATAACGGATATGGACATCACTGACATGCAACTGAAACAACAACATGGCAATAAACAAATACATATTTTATCCTCAGTCTTCCTTTGCAAATGTGAACAGTTCTTCGTTTTACAAATATTATTGAAATTATTTTATAGTGAATTCAGTACATCTGACATCTTTTTATCTATTAGTAAGGTTGCTAAGGGGTTTATGTACAACAGATATATTAACATAAATGAAAACAAAACAACCGATAAAGTTAATAACCATACTTCGATTTAAAATGAAAGAAAAGTTAACAAGAACCATTGTTGTAAAACGCATAATTGTCTACTTTTTAATCCCAAACAAGCTTTCGGTTAAACAACCGGAAAATCTAGTATATGTATATACAGTTGTTTCAGGTTACACACCACTTAATACACGATGCAAAAGTCGACACTCGTATTTATTGATATATTCGAGATCAATTTATGTGTTTCCTTTGTTATGTTTATATATCTGTTTTCAAATTATTTTGTAACTTCGCATGCTTATTTTGGAAATTAATGATATCAATGATTCACACTTTCAGGATTTACAACCAACTTTCTAGAACATATAACTCTGCTACATATATATTGAAAACTTCAACCTACCTGAAGATTTTCCAGAATGTTTGCTAGGTCATTGGAAAACCATAATGATTCTTCTTTGTTTGTCTTCTGAATCTTTAAATAGTTTAGATAATTCAAGCAATTGCAAACGAGGCATCATTGCAGAAATGTGCATTTCATTTTTAATAGTTCTCACACAAAAATGTTTGATAAGAAAGTTTAGATTTTCAGATTCTTTACATATATCAACAATAAGCTGAAATACTCAGACACATAAATTGGTATTTGATTTGGAACGAAACAGGATTAAGTGTAGACATTTTAATCTATAAACGCACTAATAATTAATGTACAAACTTTGCGAAATTATTATTATTATTATTACAATAAATTCATCTTTAAATGTCAGCCCCAGGTCCAAACATAAGAGTTGATAACTGTACAGCAACTATCTGCATGCGAACAGCATATCTATGTACACAGGTCACATGTACATGTATGTAACTCCTCGTGAGTTTAATTAGCTATTCGTGTTGCTTATACTAAATGAGTCACCAAGCAAACCACTTTGATGCATACTTTAAATTCCTGAAGAGGACCTGCCACTAGGTAAAGGCGTTCAATGGATATCACACAAGGCTCAGTGAGCGGTCTGAGAGGGATATGAAGTGTGATCGTCCTAATGCACCCTGGTGAATAAAAACAAACACACATATGATTTATGGTAGAAATACATGTGTTAATGGAATTTAAATGTATGAAAGGTCATTGTTATAAAACATAAACAAACATTAAAGTAAACAAGAGTCGTGAACATTCCACGAAAACCAATTGTTTCGAACAAAATATAGTAATTTGACCTTGATCTCACCAATCCCATATGCAATCCCAGCCGAGGTCTAGATATAAGGTATCTACATATGAAGTTTCACATGTGCAATCCCAAGTGAGGTCCAGATATAAGTTATCTATGCATAACGTTTCATTAAAATATCTTAATGTGTTCTCAAGCGATTGAACGGAACTCGTTTTTATACTTTTAGTCACGGTGGCCTTGACCTTGACCCCACACACGCAAAATGCAATCCCGAGCGCGGTCTCGATATAATGTATATATTTTTGAAGTTTGACCTTGAACCCACCCCCATACGCAATCCCAAGCGAGGTTTTTTATATAAAGCGTCAATGTTTGGTGTTTCATTGAAATATATCAATTGGTTCTCAAGTCAGTGAGACAAAACCATTTTTCTATTTTAAGTAGGGATTCCAACGAATATTCGAATAATGAAAACTATTCGAATGATATTTATGTATTCGAATAATAACCCGTGGATTAATAATAATTTTAAAAAAGCATATTTGTCAACGTCAGTCCCTAAAGATATTGCGTTTTCGTATCACCTTATCGTCTCTAGTATACAGGATATGTTCAAAATCTAACGATCACCGTATTGTTATGCAGACGACAGTTTGTTGTTATTACTAATCCCATTTTATCGACCAAGATCACTTATCAGTACACAAGCACTTCTTATAAATACGGGAAGCATGAGATTAAAGCGTATTCGGGTGCTAATTGGTGTTATTGCGTACATGTGCACTTGTGCTCTGAAACAAAACATCACCATTCCAGTTACGTCGTGGAAAGTGACAGCGATTTGTCAGCAAACATTGCATGTGTTAATTAAATGGTTTGAAGTCTTTCCCGTTAAATTGCCAAATAGTTCTTATATATAGATAAGAGTAAGTGTATTTGGGGCATTTTTCTCATCGTGGCTACAAACCATACAATTAAGTCGCATATTTCCATCAGTTTACCAGTATTGCATCCGACGATCAAATATTCGACTACTTCATTAATCGAATATTTGAATAACATTTTTGATATTCGTTGCCATCCCTTATTTTAGGTAACAGTGATATTGACCGTGAACCCACCCACCCCAAACGCAATCCCAAGCGATGTCTCAATATAAGGTATCTATGTATTAAGTTTCATCAAAATATCTCAATGCGTTTTTAAGTTATTGAGCGGAAAACGTTTTTCTGTATTTAGTAACAATGACCTTGACCCCACCTTGCCCATACGCAATAACAAACGAGGTCTTACTATAAGGTATTTATGAATTAAGTTTAATTAGAATATCTGATTTCGTTCTCAAGTTATTCAGCGGAAACCGTTTTCCTTTTTAGAATAACAGTGACCTTTACCTTGATCCACCCATCCGGTAGGTACTCTCAAGCGAGGTTTCGATATATAGGGTAGCTATGTAAAAAGTTTCATCTCAATGCGTTCTCAAGTTATTGAGCGGAAACCTTTGTTCTATGTTTTAGTAACAGTAACCGTGGCTTTGACACTGCCCTTCCCATACGCAACCCCAAACGAGGTTTCGCTATTATGTATCTATTTATGAAGTTTCAGTACAATAACTCAATCGGTTTTCAAGTAAGAGAGCGGAAACATAAAGTTGACGATCGCCAGAAACGACATACCCCAAATACGCCCGCCCGAAAACGACATACCGCAATCTAATAAATTTTGGAGTTCTATTTAATGTTTCAAACAAAGCTTTCAGGTATTCCATTTTTATCAATAAGCAAAACTTTAGCAACATGGTATTCGATAACTTTAAATGCATTTTCCGGTCCAGACATCTTAATTTACCGAGGTTCAATATAAACTCTACCAGGTTCTTTAAAAACCAACTGGTATGTAACACTGGCTGAAATGACTAACCTGATTTTACAGGCAATGGAAGCCGAAGCTTATTAAGTTCATCCTTCTTCAATTGAAGATTCTCTGGTTCTACAGTTGCTAGAATAAATTATGTCTCTTGTTGTGGAAACAAATATTGAAGAAGTAACACAACCTTAAAGACCAATTTGCTGCTCAATGACGTTACGATATAGTTTGATTCTTTATTTGTAATACTTCAGGCATTATCTGTATACATTGATCTAAAAAATTAAAACAATGCATTGCTCAATAGCATACAGGTTCACATACATAAACGTATATGTATAATGTCAATAACACGTGTATAAATTCACAGGGCAATATATTCTATAAATATTTTAATTTCAAACATAACTTTTTTCTGCAAATACTTACACATGGTATAAATATTCGTATTGGCAATGCAATATAAGTAAAGCGTTACATGATCTTTAAAATTGTTTGGGAGAGTAACTTCAATCGTAATGAAATTGAAAGGCCTTAAAAATATAAGTTGCAAGCCTTTTAACAGCAGATTCGTTTGTCGATGTGATTAGTTCAATGAGTTCAATATATTTGATCATACTGGCATTTGGTCAGAAGTATTTACCTATATATTGTTTATGAAAATCTATAAATACAAGACTAACTAAAAAAAAATCGAATTCGTCCTTCAGTACACGACAATGTTTACATTCATTGTATGGTATTATGTTCGGTTGATACCATCTGCCTGACTCAACATCTAGTCTATGAGCTGAAACTTTTAAACGTGTTAAGGCAATTCTTAACTTTGTTAAGTTTACATATTTGAAATATAACTGTAATTCGAAATTTCCGAATAAGGTATAATGTGGACCTCTAGTATTATTTAAAAGTTCCGCTGAACAATTTTGTTCATAAAAAGCAGAAATTCTTTGTTAAACCTTTGACATAAAGACATTAGCATCACCAACACCCTGAAAGTACCATTCTTCGCTAAAACCTAAACTATCTGATACATTTTTAACATTTTTACCCAATACAGATTTTTTGGGTACATTTTAAATTCATTTAATAACATCTTGTATACAACTACGACATATTTAACATCATTACACTGTATAATTGTTTTTTTCAATAGCTAATAACTTTAACATACCTATAATTTAATAAGCGGTTTTCGTCCGAGCTCCCCGTATATAAAATTATTTTGTGTCTGTTGTCATACTCCTAAGAAAGTTTTGAAAAAAACGCAACTGTATTCTTCTATGCATTTACTGTTATTTAAGCCCCATACATCACTTCCGTACTTTAGAATAGGTTCAATTCGTTTATCAAATAAATCTCAACAATGACTAACTTTAATATCCGGAAACTGAATTAAATTTGCTTTTAGCTCATAAATTGCCTGAAGGGCCTGACCTGCTAGTGCTTTATATATAACTTAAAATAATCCGCCTGTAAAAAAAAACTATCCCGAGGCATGTACATTGCACATTTGTTAACAATTGCAACTTCCTTTCCCTGATATAAAAACGTTATATTTCGTTTATTGTGCCCGCCTTGTTTGATAAATCATTATTTTTGTTTTATTTACATGACTGACAGTTTCCAGGTATTGCAATAATCTTCAAGTAAATTTAAACCATGTGGAAGTCCAGTTTTCGACTTTGCAGAAATAACAATATCGTCAGCATATAATACCAAAAACAATTTAAGTGTTCCTATTTCGACACCTTCATAGCTATTCAACAAAAAATGCTCTTCAATGTCAATTAAATAGATAGAATATAAAACAGGCGACATTAAATTCGCCTTGCCTAAATCACATCATGCATGCAAAATATTCATTACTTACTTCATTGTTCAATTTTAATTTCGATTGAACAGTATTATACATCGATTAATTTATATTCAAAATCTGCCCTCTTACTCTTTATTCAAATAGTTTATACCACATATTTTCTCTCACAACAAAATGATATGCCTTTGTAAAATCTATGAATTACGTATATAATTTCTTATTTTGGTTAAGTACATGAGTGATAAGACCATGTAATACATAGATGTTATCAACAGTACTCATATTTTTTTCTAAATCCCGCTTGCGCTTCAATATATTCATTGTACTTTTCACCCCAAAAATTTAATCAACTGTTAATTATTTTTCTGAACAATTTCCCAATAGTACTTAAAAGTGCTATTCCTCAATAATTTCCTGTGTCATCTAAATTACCCTTTTTGTATAGTGGAACAATGTAACATTGTCCCCCCCCCCACCCCATCAAGAATCTGGAAAATATTCGGTGGTTAACCCTTTGTTAAAAAGTGCATGTAATGCGTTCAGGAAGTTTTCATTATTAAGAAATTCGTTTATAATAAAATCCGCGGACTTATTACTTAACGGACATGGTCAGAAATTATGTAACATAATTTTCATCAGCTTAGTGCTTGAGCTCTTGTTTTACATTATTAGCATTAACGATTTGTTTTGGCTGCAATATCTGTTTTGGCAACTGACCCCTTACTAGATTTAGTAATTCAATGAAGATGATAACAGTTTTCGTTAATATGATACCTAATTCTGTTAGGCTCTCTAACGTGTACAGGAAAAGTTTGTGGTACTTTTTACCTTTCTCAGATTTCTCAAACTCTCGTAACAAGAGAACAACACTGGTATACTGATCTTCACTGAGAGAAAATGCCATGCTGAAATATATTAAAGAATAGGAATACATAATCAATTCAATAAACTTTTATAAGTGTACACGTTTATGGAGTATTTTATTCATTTTATCAGCTTTTTTCTAACCCATAGTTTTGTGTTTGAACATTTCGCCTTTCTGTATGACATAGAGTTGCAAATACTATTAAAGAAACCACTGGTAATTTAGTGAATATATGTTTAAAAATATTTTTCGTCAATTGCAATAAGTTGTACGGAAAAGCTGTTCGACCAAAAAATAAACGTTATAGTTTATAGAAAATGTGTAAATAAGACAGCAAGCATTCTATGAAGCACTTAAGAACATACTCTCTGCAAAGCCAATAATCACTTTACTTTAATGTGCTTACAAGTGAAATTGTTTCAATAAGCCTATTGTCTTTCAATTAATGAAGCTTTGTTTCAAATATTAAACTCCAAAGAAAGCAATTATAGACACTTCATTTTAGATAACAATTGTACCTGTTCAAAGTCAAATCCATTGTATTTCGAGGAGTATCAGGGCTTGTCCGAGGCTGTGTAGTGGTATACATCTTCATCCTGGCACTGGCTGACTCTAGGGACAGGATATACTCGTGTTCCTGAAACAGAACGTATACTTGCTAATGTAATAATTGTACTCGAAGGTATAGAACTCACAAAACGGTGTAAATCAACATTGGATTTTCGTTTTAATCTTAAATATAAAAGTAATTCAGATCTTTAGCGCAAGTATTCTGCATGTGGCTAGATTACAGCCTTACAAATTTACAGCACTGGCTGTACATGAATAAGAAAACTCAAACAATGCATCTTCAATGTCCCGAGTTCACTTATAAAGTTCAATGGACTAAATGAATGTGTTTTATTTGTAAATTCTTGCTAGTTTGCTTTATTACATTTTCATAACTCAAAACAATTGTTCTAATCCCTTGCCATTGTTTCTGGTTACAGTATATACATCCTCAAGTATGTCAATATTTCTATAATACATGTATAAGGTCGTAAACTGTTTTTCAATATAAGTTCTACACTAAGACTGTGCACATTACCTTGGATTGTTTGGTGATTGATGATACATACATCTTACCATGTAGGGATTTCTAAAAGAAACCATTTGAAGCATAAAATATATATCAACTTATTTTAGTTTATTTTCTGTGTCATCTAGCTATTCATCAAAAGTATTTCACGAATCTTACGTCCGAAATTCGAAGCTTAATAAACAGCTTCTGAATTACCAAAATAAAAAGTAATTTTAATTCAAATAAACAGCATCAGTGTGGACAATTAGATAATGCTCAGTATGTGTCCACGCTTTGACCCAGTCTTGCATATTTTTTCTACCACGTTATAACATTATGTTTCTATGTATTCGTTATGATTTAGAAACATGTGAGAACTGGAATACATGAACCTAGTAATTACCTCTCGTAATAAGAGGTATATACTAGTAGTAATAAATAGCATTTCACAAGCCAATTGTTATAATTTGTATATCATGTTTGAGAACACAAATCGTTGCAATCCTATGACGAAGTGTACCCACGGTCATTTCGTTTAGTGGCAAATCCCCGACCAGTGTAGTGTTGGTGTCCACGTACAGGAAGTACTTTTCCATTGTAACCACCTTGTACAGAATTTCACGATCGTTGCAACTCACGACTGTGGGCTCCTTGAACAGGCCAAATAACAAAAATGTATTACCGGCAGTAAACTTCCAGCAGGAAATATGAAATACTAGTATAGGGCATTGCACACTCAATGTTTTAAGAAAACACTTATATAAATTGGTTAAATATAAAAGTTCGGCTCTCTTGAAAACATCTCCTAAGAAACATGTACCTTAGCATGCTAAATCCTATTCAGTTTAGGTATTTAGAATATTTCACAAACAATACGTTGAAGCAAAATCGAACGTTCTTTAACCGCATGCTCAAGAAATGTAGTTTGTTTACGCTCTTTCCAGTGATGATTAGATACTGAAACCTGAAACACTGCTGATCTCTTACATTTACTCTTTTCTGACATCTTAAACAAAGGTAAACAACGCCACCCGTTTGTCACTCACCCAGCTTGCGTCCTCGCTCTGCGCGCTCAGTGACGTGATCACAGCTCCGCAAGCAAACGGGCAACCTGGGTTTGTGTTGTCATCTTCATAACGGATATGGACATCACTGACATGCAACTGAAACAACAACATGGCAATAAACAAATACATATTTTATCCTCAGTCTTCCTTTGCAAAGGTGAACAGTTCTTCGTTTTACAAATATTATTGAAATTATTTTATAGTGAATTCAGTACATCTGACATCTTTTTATCTATTAGTAAGGTTGCTAAGGGGTTTATGTACAACAGATATATTAACATAAATGAAAACAAAACAACCGATAAAGTTAATAACCATACATCGATTTAAAATGAAAGAAAAGTTAACAAGAACCATTGTTGTAAACGCATAATTGTCTATTTTTTAATCCCAAACAAGCTTTCTGTTAAACAACCGGAAAATCTAGTATATGTATATACAGTTGTTTCAGGTTACACACCACTTAATACACGATGCAAAAGTCGACACTCGTATTTATTGATATATTCGAGATCAATTTATGTGTTTCCTTTGTTATGTTTATCTATCTGTTTTCAAATTATTTTGTAACTTCGCATGCTTATTTTGAAAATTAATGATATCAATGATTCACACTTTAAACATTTACAACCAATTTTCTAGAACATAATTACATAGGACCATTGTTGCTACATATATATTGAAAAATTCAACCTACCTGAAGATTTTCCAGAATGTTTGCTAGGTCATTGGAAAACCATAATGATTCTTCTTTGTTTGTCTTCTGAATCTTTAAATAGTTTAGATAATTCAAGCAATTGCAAACGAGGCATCATTGCAGAAATGTGCATTTCATTTTTAATAGTTCTCACACAAAAATGTTTGATAAGAAAGTTTAGATTTTCAGATTCTTTACATATATCAACAATAAAGCTGAAATACTCGAACACATAAATTGGTATTTGATTTGGAACGAAACAGGATTAAGTGTAGACATTTTAATCTATAAACGCACTAATAATTAATGTACAAACTTTGCGAAATTATTATTATTATTATTACAATAAATTCATCTTTAAATGTCAGCCCCAGGTCCAAACATAAGAGTTGATAACTGTACAGCAACTATCTGCATGCGAACAGCATATCTATGTACACAGGTCACATGTACATGTATGTAACTCCTCGTGAGTTTAATTAGCTATTCGTGTTGCTTATACTAAATGAGTCACCAAGCAAACCACTTTGATGCATACTTTAAATTCCTGAAGAGGACCTGCCACTAGGTAAAGGCGTTCAATGGATATCACACAAGGCTCAGTGAGCGGTCTGAGAGGGATATGAAGTGTGATCGTCCTAATGCACCCTGGTGAATAAAAACAAACACACATATGATTTATGGTAGAAATACATGTGTTAATGGAATTTAAATGTATGAAAGGTCATTGTTATAAAACATAAACAAACATTAAAGTAAACAAGAGTCGTGAACATTCCACGAAAACCAATTGTTTCGAACAAAATATAGTAATTTGACCTTGATCTCACCAATCCCATATGCAATCCCAGCCGAGGTCTAGATATAAGGTATCTACATATGAAGTTTCACATGTGCAATCCCAAGTGAGGTCCAGATATAAGTTATCTATGCATAACGTTTCATTAAAATATCTTAATGTGTTCTCAAGCGATTGAACGGAACTCGTTTTTATACTTTTAGTCACGGTGGCCTTGACCTTGACCCCACACACGCAAAATGCAATCCCGAGCGCGGTCTCGATATAATGTATATATTTTTGAAGTTTGACCTTGAACCCACCCCCATACGCAATCCCAAGCGAGGTTTTTTATATAAAGCGTCAATGTTTGGTGTTTCATTGAAATATATCAATTGGTTCTCAAGTCAGTGAGACAAAACCATTTTTCTATTTTAAGTAGGGATTCCAACGAATATTCGAATAATGAAAACTATTCGAATGATATTCATGTATTCGAATAATAACCCGTGGATTAATAATAATTTTAAAAAAGCATATTTGTCAACGTCAGTCCCTAAAGATATTGCGTTTTCGTATCACCTTATCGTCTCTAGTATACAGGATATGTTCAAAATCTAACGATCACCGTATTGTTATGCAGACGACAGTTTGTTGTTATTACTAATCCCATTTTATCGACCAAGATCACTTATCAGTACACAAGCTCTTCTTATAAATACGGGAAGCATGAGATTAAAGCGTATTCGGGTGCTAATTGGTGTTATTGCGTACATGTGCACTTGTGCTCTGAAACAAAACATCACCATTCCAGTTACGTCGTGGAAAGTGACAGCGATTTGTCAGCAAACATTGCATGTGTTAATTAAATGGTTTGAAGTCTTTCCCGTTAAATTGCCAAATAGTTCTTATATATAGATAAGAGTAAGTGTATTTGGCGCATTTTTCTCATCGTTCGTTGGTGGTGGCTACAAACCATACAATTAAGTCGCATATTTCCATCAGTTTACCAGTATTGCATCCGACGATCAAATATTCGACTACTTCATTAATCGAATATTTGAATAACATTTTTGATATTCGTTGCCATCCCTTATTTTAGGTAACAGTGATATTGACCGTGAACCCACCCACCCCAAACGCAATCCCAAGCGATGTCTCAATATAAGGTATCTATGTATTAAGTTTCATCAAAATATCTCAATGCGTTTTTAAGTTATTGAGCGGAAAACGTTTTTCTGTATTTAGTAACAATGACCTTGACCCCACCTTGCCCATACGCAATAACAAACGAGGTCTTACTATAAGGTATTTATGAATTAAGTTTAATTAGAATATCTGATTTCGTTCTCAAGTTATTCAGCGGAAACCGTTTTCCTTTTTATAATAACAGTGACCTTTACCTTGATCCACCCATCCGGTAGGTACTCTCAAGCGAGGTTTCGATATATAGGGTAGCTATGTAAAAAGTTTCATCTCAATGCGTTCTCAAGTTATTGAGCGGAAACCTTTGTTCTATGTTTTAGTAACAGTAACCGTGGCTTTGACACTGCCCTTCCCATACGCAACCCCAAACGAGGTTTCGCTATTATGTATCTATTTATGAAGTTTCAGTACAATAACTCAATCGGTTTTCAAGTAAGAGAGCGGAAACATAAAGTTGACGATCGCCAGAAACGACATACCCCAAATACGCCCGCCCGAAAACGACATACCGCAATCTAATAAATTTTGGAGTTCTATTTAATGTTTCAAACAAAGCTTTCAGGTATTCCATTTTTATCAATAAGCAAAACTTTAGCAACATGGTATTCGATAACTTTAAATGCATTTTCCGGTCCAGACATCTTAATTTACCGAGGTTCAATATAAACTCTACCAGGTTCTTTAAAAACCAACTGGTATGTAACACTGGCTGAAATGACTAACCTGATTTTACAGGCAATGGAAGCCGAAGCTTATTAAGTTCATCCTTCTTCAATTGAAGATTCTCTGGTTCTACAGTTGCTAGAATAAATTATGTCTCTTGTTGTGGAAACAAATACTGAAGAAGTAACACAACCTTAAAAGACCAATTTGCTGCTCAATGACGTTACGATATAGTTTGATTCTTTATTTGTAATACTTCAGGCATTATCTGTATACATTGATCTAAAAAATTAAAACAATGCATTGCTCAATAGCATACAGGTTCACATACATAAACGTATATGTATAATGTCAATAACACGTGTATAAATTCACAGGGCAATATATTCTATAAATATTTTAATTTCAAACATAACTTTTTTCTGCAAATACTTACACATGGTATAAATATTCGTATTGGCAATGCAATATAAGTAAAGCGTTACATGATCTTTAAAATTGTTTGGGAGAGTAACTTCAATCGTAATGAAATTGAAAGGCCTTAAAAATATAAGTTGCAAGCCTTTTAACAGCAGATTCGTTTGTCGATGTGATTAGTTCAATGAGTTCAATATATTTGATCATACTGGCATTTGGTCAGAAGTATTTACCTATATATTGTTTATGAAAATCTATAAATACAAGACTAACTAAAAAAAAATCGATTTCGTCCTTCAGTACACGACAATGTTTACATTCATTGTATGGTATTATGTTCGGCTGATGCCATCTGCCTGACTCAACATCTAGTCTATGAGCTGAAACTTTTAAACGTGTTAAGGCAATTCTTAACTTTGTTAAGTTTACATATTTGAAATATAACTGTAATTCGAAATTTCCGAATAAGGTATAATGTGGACCTCTAGTATTATTTAAAAGTTCCGCTGAACAATTTTGTTCATAAAAATCAGAAATTCTTTGTTAAACCTTTGACATAAAGACATTAGCATCACCAACACCCTGAAAGTACCATTCTTCGCTAAAACCTAAACTATCTGATACATTTTTAACATTTTTACCCAATACAGATTTTTTGGGTACATTTTAAAATCATTTAATAACATCTTGTATACAACTACGACATATTTAACATCATTACACTGTATAATTGTTTTTTTCAATAGCTAATAACTTTAACATACCTATAATTTAATAAGCGGTTTTCGTCCGAGCTCCCCGTATATAAAATTATTTTGTGTCTGTTGTCATACTCCTAAGAAAGTTTCGAAAAAAACGCAACTGTATTATTCTATGCATTTACTGTTATTTAAGCCCCATACATCACTTCCGTACTTTAGAATCGGTTCAATTCGTTTATCAAATAAATCTCAACAATGACTAACTTTAATATCCGGAAACTGAAATAAATTTGCTTTTAGCTCATAAATTGCCTGAAGGGCCTGACCTGCTAGTGCTTTATATTTAACTTAAAATAATCCGCCTGTAAAAAAAACTATCCCGAGGCATGTACATTGTACATTTGTTAACAATTGCAACTTCCTTTCCATGATATAAAAACGTTATATTTCGTTTATTGTGCCCGCCTTGTTTGATAAATCATTATTTTTGTTTTATTTACATGACTGACAGTTTCCAGGTATTGCAATAATCTTCAAGTAAATTTAAACCATGTGGAAGTCCAGTTTTCGACTTTGCAGAAATAACAATATCGTCAGCATATAATACCAAAAACAATTTAAGCGTTCCTATTTCGACACCTTCATAGCTATTCAACAAAAAATGCTCTTCAATGTCAATTAAATAGATAGAATATAAAACAGGCGACATTAAATTCGCCTTGCCTAAATCACATCATGCATGCAAAATATTCATTACTTACTTCATTGTTCAATTTTATTTTCGATTGAACAGTATTATACATCGATTAATTTATATTCAAAATCTGCCCTCTTACTCTTTATTCAAATAGTTTATACCACATATTTTCTCTCACAACAAAATGATATGCCTTTGTAAAATCTATGAATTACGTATATAATTTCTTATTTTGGTTAAGTACATGAGTGATAAGACCATGTAATACATAGATGTTATCAACAGTACTCATATTTTTTTCTAAATCCCGCTTGCGCTTCAATATATTCATTGTACTTTTCACCCCAAAAATTTAATCAACTGTTAATTATTTTTCTGAACAATTTCCCAATAGTACTTAAAAGTGCTATTCCTCAATAATTTCCTGTGTCATCTAAATTACCCTTTTTGTATAGTGGAACAATGTAACATTGTCCCCCCCCCACCCCATCAAGAATCTGGAAAATATTCGGTGGTTAACCCTTTGTTAAAAAGTGCATGTAATGCGTTCAGGAAGTTTTCATTATTAAGAAATTCGTTTATAATAAAATCCGCGGACTTATTACTTAACGGACATGGTCAGAAATTATGTAACATAATTTTCATCAGCTTAGTGCTTGAGCTCTTGTTTTACATTATTAGCATTAACGATTTGTTTTGGCTGCAATATCTGTTTTGGCAACTGACCCCTTACTAGATTTAGTAATTCAATGAAGATGATAACAGTTTTCGTTAATATGATACCTAATTCTGTTAGGCTCTCTAACGTGTACAGGAAAAGTTTGTGGTACTTTTTACCTTTCTCAGATTTCTCAAACTCTCGTAACAAGAGAACAACACTGGTATACTGATCTTCACTGAGAGAAAATGCCATGCTGAAATATATTAAAGAATAGGAATACATAATCAATTCAATAAACTTTTATAAGTGTACACGTTTATGGAGTATTTTATTCATTTTATCAGCTTTTTTCTAACCCATAGTTTTGTGTTTGAACATTTCGCCTTTCTGTATGACATACAGTTGCAAATACTATTAAAGAAACCACTGGTAATTTAGTGAATATATATTTAAAAATATTTTTCGTCAATTGCAATAAGTTGTACGGAAAAGCTGTTCGACCAAAAAATAAATTTTATAGTTTATAGAAAATGTGTAAATAAGACAGCAAGCATTCTATGAAGCACTTAAGAACATACTCTCTGCAAAGCCAATAATCACTTTACTTTAATGTGCTTACAAGTGAAATTGTTTCAATAAGCCTATTGTCTTTCAATTAATGAAGCTTTGTTTCAAATATTAAACTCCAAAGAAAGCAATTATAGACACTTCATTTTAGATAACAATTGTACCTGTTCAAAGTCAAATCCATTGTATTTCGAGGAGTATCAGGGCTTGTCCGAGGCTGTGTAGTGGTATACATCTTCATCCTGGCACTGGCTGACTCTAGGGACAGGATATACTCGTGTTCCTGAAACAGAACGTATACTTGCTAATGTAATAATTGTACTCGAAGGTATAGAACTCACAAAACGGTGTAAATCAACATTGGATTTTCGTTTTAATCTTAGATATGAAAGTAATTCAGATCTTTAGCGCAAGTATTCTGCATGTGGCTAGATTACAGCCTTACAAATTTACAGCACTGGCTGTACATGAAGAAGAAAACTCAAACAATGCATCTTCAATGTCCCGAGTTCACTTATAAAGTTCAATGGACTAAATGAATGTGTTTTATTTGTAAATTCTTGCTAGTTTGCTTTATTACATTTTCATAACTCAAAACAATTGTTCTAATCCCTTGCCATTGTTTCTGGTTACAGTATATACATCCTCAAGTATGTCAATATTTCTATCATACATGTATAAGGTCGTAAACTGTTTTTCAATATAAGTTCTACACTAAGACTGTGCACATTACCTTGGATTGTTTGGTGATTGATGATACATACATCTTACCATGTAGGGATTTCTAAAAGAAACCATTTGAAGCATAAAATATATATCAACTTATTTTAGTTTATTTTCTGTGTCATCTAGCTATTCATCAAAAGTATTTCACGAATCTTACGTCCGAAATTCGAAGCTTAATAAACAGCTTCTGAATTACCAAAATAAAAAGTAATTTTAATTCAAATAAACAGCATCAGTGTGGACAATTAGATAATGCTCAGTATGTGTCCACGCTTTGACCCAGTCTTGCATATTTTTTCTACCACGTTATAACATTATGTTTCTATGTATTCGTTATGATTTATAAACATGTGAGAACTGGCATACATGAACCTAGTAATTACCTCTCGTAATACTAGTAGTAATAAATAGCATTTCACAAGCCAATTGTTATAATTTGTATATCATGTTTGAGAACACAAATCGTTGCAATCCTATCACGA
This sequence comes from Congeria kusceri, assembly GCA_027627225.1. NCBI lineage: Eukaryota > Metazoa > Mollusca > Bivalvia > Myida > Dreissenidae > Congeria > Congeria kusceri. Next base: position 57,822,350 of record CM051036.1, on the reverse strand, counting down.
AGTGTACCCACGGTCATTTCGTTTAGTGGCAAATCCCCGACCAGTGTAGTGTTGGTGTCCACGTACAGGAAGAACTTTTCCATTGTAACCACCTTGTACAGAATTTCCCCATCGTTGCAACTCACGACTGTGGGCTCCTTGAACAGGCCAAATAACAAAAATGTATTACCGGCAGTAAACTTCCAGCAGGAAATATGAAATACTAGTATAGGGCATTGCACACTCAATGTTTTAAGAAAACACTTATATAAATTGGTTAAATATAAAAGTTCGGCTCTCTTGAAAACATCTCCTAAGAAACATGTACCTTAGCATGCTAAATCCTATTCAGTTTAGGTATTTAGAATATTTCACAAACAATACGTTGAAGCAAAATCGAACGTTCTTTAACCGCATGCTCAAGAAATGTAGTTTGTTTACGCTCTTTCCAGTGATGATTAGATACTGAAACCTGAAACACTGCTGATCTCTTACATTTACTCTTTTCTGACATCTTAAACAAAGGTAAACAACGCCACCCGTTTGTCACTCACCCAGCTTGCGTCCTCGCTCTGCGTGCTCAGTGACGTGATCACAGCTCCGCAAGCAAACGGGCAACCTGGGTTTGTGTTGTCATCTTCATAACGGATATGGACATCACTGACATGAAACTGAAACAACAACATGGCAATAAACAAATACATATTTTATCCTCAGTCTTCCTTTGCAAATGTGAACAGTTCTTCGTTTTACAAATATTATTGAAATTATTTTATAGTGAATTCAGTACATCTGACATCTTTTTATCTATTAGTAAGGTTGCTAAGGGGTTTATGTACAACAGATATATTAACATAAATGAAAACAAAACAACCGATAAAGTTAATAACCATACTTCGATTTAAAATGAAAGAAAAGTTAACAAGAACCATTGTTGTAAAACGCATAATTGTCTACTTTTTAATCCCAAACAAGCTTTCGGTTAAACAACCGGAAAATCTAGTATATGTATATACAGTTGTTTCAGGTTACACACCACTTAATACACGATGCAAAAGTCGACACTCGTATTTATTGATATATTCGAGATCAATTTATGTGTTTCCTTTGTTATGTTTATCTATCTGTTTTCAAATTATTTTGTAACTTCGCATGCTTATTTTGGAAATTAATGATATCAATGATTCACACTTTCAGGATTTACAACCAACTTTCTAGAACATATAACTCTGCTACATATATATTGAAAAATTCAACCTACCTGAAGATTTTCCAGAATGTTTGCTAGGTCATTGGAAAACCATAATGATTCTGCATTGTGTGTCGTCTGATTCTTTAAATAGTTTAAATAATTCAAGCAATTGCAAACGGGCATCATTGGAGAAATGTGCATGTCATTTTCTATAGTTCTCATACCAAAATGTTTGATAAGAAAGTTTAGATTTTCAGATTCTTCACATATATCAACAGTAAAGCCGAAATACTCCAACACATAAATTGTAAATTGATTATGAAAAATAACAGGAATCAATGTAGACATTTTGATCTATAAATACACTAACGAATAATGAACACACTTTGCAAATCGTTTTTAAAATATATTCATCTTCAAATTGGGATAAGGATGTTTTTGAATACCAGCCCCAGGTCCAAATATCAGTGTTGATAACTGTACAGCACTATCTGCATGTCAAGAGCATATCTAGTACACAGGCCACATGTCTATGTATGTAACTGCTCATGTGCAGTTTAATAAGCTATTCGTGTTGCTAATACTAAATGAATCACCAAGTAAACCACTTTGATGCATACCGTCGATTCCGGAAAAAGGCCTGTCACAACGTACAGGCTTTCAATGGATTTCAACCAGGGCTTACTGAGCAGTCTGAGAGGGATTTGAAGTTTGATCGTCCCAATGGACCCTGGTGAATTATAGTAATACACCATGATTTATGGTAGAAATACAACTTTTAGTGGCATTTAAATGTATAATAAGCAATTGTTATTAAACTTGAACAAACATTAAAGGAAACAAGAAATGTGAAAATTCCACGAAAACCTATTTTTCCGAACAAAACGCATTAACGTCATCACACAAATAAAATGTTTAGTAAGGGTTACCATGACCTTGACCCCACGAATTCCATATGCAGTCCCAACGGAGGTCTGCATGTAAGTTATCTACATATGAAGTTTCATTCTAAATCTCAATATATTGAGCCGAAACTGTTTGTCTAATTTAGTAACAGTGACCTTGACCCCTCTCACTTCATATGCAATCCAAAGCGATGTCTGAATATAAGTTATCTATGCATAAGGTCTCATTAAAATATCTTAATTTGTTCTCAGGCTATTGAGCGGAGACTGTTGTTTTTTATTTTAGTAACGGTGACCTCGACCTCGATCCCACAAATCCTATATGCAATCGCACGATAGGGCTCAATATACGTTATCTATGTATGCAGTTTTATTAAAATATCTCAATGTGTTATCAAGGTATTGAGCGGACACCTTTTTTCTATATTAGTAACAGTTACCGTGATCCTGACCCCACTCACCCCATACGCAATCCCAAGCGAGGTCTTTATATAAGACTTCAATGTTTGAAGATTTATTGAAATATCTCAATTGGTACTGATATTATTGAGCGAAAACCGTTTTTCTATTTTTAGTAACAGTGACCATGACATGTCCCACCCAAACGCAACTCCAAGCGAGGTCTCAACTCTCAATGTAAGTTTTCTATGTATTAAGTTTCATCAAAATATCTCAATGCGTTCTCAAATTATTGAGCTGAAACAGTTTTTCTGTTTTTAGTAACAGTGACGCTGTTCTTCGCCCCATCTACTCCATACGCAATCCTAAGTGAGGTATCTCTATAAAGTATCTATATGAATTAAGATTCATTAACATATTTTAATGCTTTCCCAAGTTATTTACGAAACCCTTTTTCTATTTTTAGTAACAGTGACCACGGCCTTCACCTCACCCACCCCATATGCAATCCCAAACGATGTCTCGCTAGAAGGTATCAATGTATGAAGTTTCAGAACAATGGCTCAATCCTTTTTGAGTTAGAGAGCGGAAACAAATAAGTTGCGCCGCCACTACGATCGCCAGATACGACATACCCCAATAAGACCGCCAAAAAAGGACGTACCCCAGTCTAATAAAATTATAGGGTTACATTTAGGTTTTCAAACAAAGCCTTTAGGTATTTAATTTTTACCAACAATCTAAACCTTAGCAATATGGTATTTGTTAACTTTAAATGCATCGTTCGGTCCAGATTATCCTAAATGACTGAGGTTTAATATAAACTCTACCAGGTTTTTTTTTAAAACCAACTGGTATTCAGCACTGACTGAAATGACTTACCTGATTTTACACGCAATGGAAGCCCAAGCTTATTAAGTGCATTCTTCTTCAATCGCAGGTTCTTTAGTTTAACAGTCGCTAGAATAAATTATGTCTCTTGTAGTGAAAAACAATTACTGAAGAGGTAACACAACCTTAAAAACCAATTTGCTGCTCAATTACGTGACTATTTAGTTTGGTAGTTTATTTCTTATACGTAAGGTACTATGCCCACTATACATCGATTCACATCTATAAAATAAATACAATGCATTGGTCAATAGCATACAGGTTCACATACATAAACATATATCTATAATGTCCATACATCGTGTATAAATTCACAAGGGCATTATTTTTATGGATATTTTAATGTCAAACATAACTTGTCTGCAAATACTTACACATAGTATAAAGATTCGCTTTGGCTATATTATTAATAAGTAAAGCTTTACATTATATTTATAACTGCTATGGAGAGACACTTCAATCGTAATATAACTGTGTTTTGAATTGAAAGGCCTCAAAAATATAAGTTGCAAGCCTTTTAACAGTCGATTCGTTTGTCGATCTCTTTTGTTCAATATATTTGATCATATTGGCATTTTGTCAGAAGTATTTATCTATATATTGTTAACGAAACTCAATAAATACTGGACATTCTAATTCAAAATGGAATTTGTACATAATATTGTTTACATTTTCTTTTATTGTATGGTATTTTGTTCGGCTTATGCCTGACTCAACTTCTAGTCTTTGGGTTGAAACTCTCAAACGTGTTAAGGCAATTCTGAACTTTGTTAAGTTTACATATTTGAAATATGAGTGTAATTAGAAATTTCCGAATAAGCTGTAATGTGTACCTCTAATTGTATTTAAAAGTTCCACAGACCAATTTTGTTAATAAGTATCTGAAATTCTTAGTTTAACATTTGACATAAAGACATTAGCATCACCAACACCCTGAAAGTACCATTATTCGCTAAAACCTAGGCTATCTCTACATTTTTTACATATTTACCCAAGACACTTTTTTCTGGGTACATTTCAAAATCATTAAATACCATCTAATACCCAGCTTTGACATATTAAATATCATTACACTGAATAATGTTTATCCAATAGTTTATAAATCTAACATATCGATAGTATTTAAGCGTAGCGTCCGAGCTGCCCGTATATAAAATTAGTTTGTGTCTGTTGTCTTACTCCTAACATCATTTTGCAAAAACGCAAGTGTATGCTTTCTGCGCTTTTACTGTTATTTAAGCCACACACATCACTTCCGTAATTCAGAATAGGTTCAATAAGTTTGTCAAATAAATGTAAACAGTGACTAACTCTAATTTCCGGAAACTGGATTAAATTTACTTTTAGCTTATAAAGTGCCTTAAGGGCCTGACCTGCTTTTGCTTGATATGTAGCTGAAAAGGATCCGCCTGTAGTAAAAACTATCCCGATATATTTGTTTGCAATTTCAACTTCCTTTCCCTGATGTATAAACGTAAGATTTCGTTTATTTTACCCACCTTTTTTTAAATATCTTTTTCTTCTTTACATTGACTGACAGTTTCCTTGTACTGCAATAATCTTAAAGTAAATTTAAACCATGTGGAAGTCCAGTTTTCGACTTTGCAGAAATAACAATATCGTCAGCATATAATACCAAAACAATTTAAGCGTTCCTATTTCGACACCTTCATAGCTATTCAACAAAAAATGCTCTTCAATGTCAATTAAATAGATAGAAAATAAAACAGGCGACATTAAATTCGCCTTGCCTAAATCACATCATGCATGCAAAATATTCATTACTTACTTCATTGTTCAATTTTATTTTCGATTGAACAGTATTATACATCGATTAATTTATATTCAAAATCTGCCCTCTTACTCTTTATTCAAATAGTTTATACCACATATTTTCTCTCACAACAAAATGATATGCCTTTGTAAAATCTATGAATTACGTATATAATTTCTTATTTTGGTTAAGTACATGAGTGATAAGACCATGTAATACATAGATGTTATCAACAGTACTCATATTTTTTTCTAAATCCCGCTTGCGCTTCAATATATTCATTGTACTTTTCACCCCAAAAATTTAATCAACTGTTAATTATTTTTCTGAACAATTTCCCAATAGTACTTAAAAGTGCTATTCCTCAATAATTTCCTGTGTCATCTAAATTACCCTTTTTGTATAGTGGAACAATGTAACATTGTCCCCCCCCCCACCCCATCAAGAATCTGGAAAATATTCGGTGGTTAACCCTTTGTTAAAAAGTGCATGTAATGCGTTCAGGAAGTTTTCATTATTAAGAAATTCGTTTATAATAAAATCCGCGGACTTATTAATTAACGGACATGGTCAGAAATTATGTAACATAATTTTCATCAGCTTAGTGCTTGAGCTCTTGTTTTACATTATTAGCATTAACGATTTGTTTTGGCTGCAATATCTGTTTTGGCAACTGACCCCTTACTAGATTTAGTAATTCAATGAAGATGATAACAGTTTTCGTTAATATGATACCTAATTCTGTTAGGCTCTCTAACGTGTACAGGAAAAGTTTGTGGTACTTTTTACCTTTCTCAGATTTCTCAAACTCTCGTAACAAGAGAACAACACTGGTATACTGATCTTCACTGAGAGAAAATGCCATGCTGAAATATATTAAAGAATAGGAATACATAATCAATTCAATAAACTTTTATAAGTGTACACGTTTATGGAGTATTTTATTCATTTTATCAGCTTTTTTCTAACCCATAGTTTTGTGTTTGAACATTTCGCCTTTCTGTATGACATACAGTTGCAAATACTATTAAAGAAACCACTGGTAATTTAGTGAATATATGTTTAAAAATATTTTTCGTCAATTGCAATAAGTTGTACGGAAAAGCTGTTCGACCAAAAAATAAATTTTATAGTTTATAGAAAATGTGTAAATAAGACAGCAAGCATTCTATGAAGCACTTAAGAACATACTCTCTGCAAAGCCAATAATCACTTTACTTTAATGTGCTTACAAGTGAAATTGTTTCAATAAGCCTATTGTCTTTCAATTAATGAAGCTTTGTTTCAAATATTAAACTCCAAAGAAAGCAATTATAGACACTTCATTTTAGATAACAATTGTACCTGTTCAAAGTCAAATCCATTGTATTTCGAGGAGTATCAGGGCTTGTCCGAGGCTGTGTAGTGGTATACATCTTCATCCCGGCACTGGCTGACTCTAGGGACAGGATATACTCGTGTTCCTGAAACAGAACGTATACTTGCTAATGTAATAATTGTACTCGAAGGTATAGAACTCACAAAACGGTGTAAATCAACATTGGATTTTCGTTTTAATCTTAGATATGAAAGTAATTCAGATCTTTAGCGCAAGTATTCTGCATGTGGCTAGATTACAGCCTTACAAATTTACAGCACTGGCTGTACATGAAGAAGAAAACTCAAACAATGCATCTTCAATGTCCCGAGTTCACTTATAAAGTTCAATGGACTAAATGAATGTGTTTTATTTGTAAATTCTTGCTAGTTTGCTTTATTACATTTTCATAACTCAAAACAATTGTTCTAATCCCTTGCCATTGTTTCTGGTTACAGTATATACATCCTCAAGTATGTCAATATTTCTATCATACATGTATAAGGTCGTAAACTGTTTTTCAATATAAGTTCTACACTAAGACTGTGCACATTACCTTGGATTGTTTGGTGATTGATGATACATACATCTTACCATGTAGGGATTTCTAAAAGAAACCATTTGAAGCATAAAATATATATCAACTTATTTTAGTTTATTTTCTGTGTCATCTAGCTATTCATCAAAAGTATTTCACGAATCTTACGTCCGAAATTCGAAGCTTAATAAACAGCTTCTGAATTACCAAAATAAAAAGTAATTTTAATTCAAATAAACAGCATCAGTGTGGACAATTAGATAATGCTCAGTATGTGTCCACGCTTTGACCCAGTCTTGCATATTTTTTCTACCACGTTATAACATTATGTTTCTATGTATTCGTTATGATTTATAAACATGTGAGAACTGGCATACATGAACCTAGTAATTACCTCTCGTAATACTAGTAGTAATAAATAGCATTTCACAAGCCAATTGTTATAATTTGTATATCATGTTTGAGAACACAAATCGTTGCAATCCTATCACGAAGTGTACCCACGGTCATTTCGTTTAGTGGCAAATCCCCGACCAGTGTAGTGTTGGTGTCCACGTACAGGAAGAACTTTTCCATTGTAACCACCTTGTACAGAATTTCCCCATCGTTGCAACTCACGACTGTGGGCTCCTTGAACAGGCCAAATAACAAAAATGTATTACCGGCAGTAAACTTCCAGCAGGAAATATGAAATACTAGTATAGGGCATTGCACACTCAATGTTTTAAGAAAACACTTATATAAATTGGTTAAATATAAAAGTTCGGCTCTCTTGAAAACATCTCCTAAGAAACATGTACCTTAGCATGCTAAATCCTATTCAGTTTAGGTATTTAGAATATTTCACAAACAATACGTTGAAGCAAAATCGAACGTTCTTTAACCGCATGCTCAAGAAATGTAGTTTGTTTACGCTCTTTCCAGTGATGATTAGATACTGAAACCTGAAACACTGCTGATCTCTTACATTTACTCTTTTCTGACATCTTAAACAAAGGTAAACAACGCCACCCGTTTGTCACTCACCCAGCTTGCGTCCTCGCTCTGCGTGCTCAGTGACGTGATCACAGCTCCGCAAGCAAACGGGCAACCTGGGTTTGTGTTGTCATCTTCATAACGGATATGGACATCACTGACATGAAACTGAAACAACAACATGGCAATAAACAAATACATATTTTATCCTCAGTCTTCCTTTGCAAATGTGAACAGTTCTTCGTTTTACAAATATTATTGAAATTATTTTATAGTGAATTCAGTACATCTGACATCTTTTTATCTATTAGTAAGGTTGCTAAGGGGTTTATGTACAACAGATATATTAACATAAATGAAAACAAAACAACCGATAAAGTTAATAACAATACTTCGATTTAAAATGAAAGAAAAGTTAACAAGAACCATCGTTGTAAAACGCATAATTGTCTACTTTTTAATCCCAAACAAGCTTTCTGTTAAACAACCGGAAAATCTAGTATATGTATATACAGTTGTTTCAGGTTACACACCACTTAATACACGATGCAAAAGTCGACACTCGTATTTATTGATATATTCGAGATCAATTTATGTGTTTCCTTTGTTATGTTTATATATCTGTTTTCAAATTATTTTGTAACTTCGCATGCTTATTTTGGAAATTAATGATATCAATGATTCACACTTTCAGGATTTACAACCAACTTTCTAGAACATATAACTCTGCTACATATATATTGAAAACTTCAACCTACCTGAAGATTTTCCAGAATGTTTGCTAGGTCATTTGAAAACCATAATGATTCTGCATCGTGTGTCGTCTGATTCTTTAAATAGTTTAAATAATTCAAGCAATTGCAAACGGGCATCATTGGAGAAATGTGCATGTCATTTTCTATAGTTCTCATACCAAAATGTTTGATAAGAAAGTTTAGATTTTCAGATTCTTCACATATATCAACAGTAAAGCCGAAATACTCCAACACATAAATTGTAAATTGATTATGAAAAATAACAGGAATCAATGTAGACATTTTGATCTATAAATACACTAACGAATAATGAACACACTTTGCAAATCGTTTTTAAAATATATTCATCTTCAAATTGGGATAAGGATGCATTTGAATACCAGCTCTAGGTCCAAATATCAGTGTTGATAACTGTACAGCACTATCTGCATGTCAAGAGCATATCTAGTACACAGGCCACATGTCTATGTATGTAACTGCTCATGTGCAGTTTAATAAGCTATTCGTGTTGCTAATACTAAATGAATCACCAAGTAAACCACTTTGATGCATACCTTCGATTCCGGAAAAGGGCCTGTCACAACGTACAGGCGTTTAAATGATTTCAACCAGGGCTTACTGAGCAGTCTGAGAGGGATTTGAAGTTTGATCGTCCCAATGGACCCTGGTGAATTATATTAATACACCATGATTTATGGTAAAAATACAACGTTTAGTGGCATTTAAATGTATAATAAGCAATTGTTATTAAACTTGAACAAACATTAAAGGAAACAAGAAATGTGAAAATTCCACGAAAACCTATTTTTCCGAACAAAACGCATTAACGTCAGCACACAAATAAAATGTTTAGTAAGGGTTACCATGCCCTTGACCCCACGAATTCCATATGCAGTCCCAACGGAGGTCTGCATGTAAGTTATCTACATATGAAGTTTCATTCTAAATCTCAATATATTGAGCCGAAACTGTTTGTCTAATTTAGTAACAGTGACCTTGACCCCTCTCACTTCATATGCAATCCAAAGCGATGTCTGAATATAAGTTATCTATGCATAAGGTCTCATTAAAATATCTTAATTTGTTCTCAGGCTATTGAGCGGAGACTGTTGTTTTTTATTTTAGTAACGGTGACCTCGACCTCGATCCCACAAATCCTATATGCAATCGCACGATAGGGCTCAATATACGTTATCTATGTATGCAGTTTTATTAAAATATCTCAATGTGTTATCAAGGTATTGAGCGGACACCTTTTTTCTATATTTAGTAACAGTTATCGTGATCCTGACCCCACTCACCCCATACGCAATCCCAAGCGAGGTCTTTATATAAGACTTCAATGTTTGAAGATTTATTGAAATATCTCAATTGGTACTGATATTATTGAGCGAAAACCGTTTTTCTATTTTTAGTAACAGTGACCATGACATATCCCACCCAAACGCAATTCCAAGCGAGGTCTCAACTTTCAATGTAAGTTTCCTATGTATTAAGTTTCATCAAAATATCTCAATGCGTTCTCAAATTATTGAGCTGAAACAGTTTTTCTGTTTTTAGTAACAGTGACGCTGTTCTTCGCCCCATCTACTCCATACGCAATCCTAAGTGAGGTATCTCTATAAAGTATCTATATGAATTAAGATTCATTAACATATTTAATGCTTTCCCAAGTTATTTACGAAACCCTTTTTCTATTTTTAGTAACAGTGACCACGGCCTTCACCTCACCCACCCCATATGCAATCCCAAACGATGTCTCGCTAGAAGGTATCAATGTATGAAGTTTCAGAACAATGGCTCAATCCTTTTTGAGTTAGAGAGCGGAAACAAATAAGTTGCGCCGCCACTACGATCGCCAGATACGACATACCCCAATAAGACCGCCAAAAAAGGACGTACCCCAGTCTAATAAAATTATAGGGTTACATTTAGGTTTTCAAACAAAGCCTTTAGGTATTTAATTTTTACCAAGAATCTAAACCTTAGCAATATGGTATTTGTTAACTTTAAATGCATCGTTCGGTCCAGATTATCTTAAATGACTGAGGTTTAATATAAACTCTACCAGGTTTTTTTTTTAAACCAACTGGTATTCAGCACTGACTGAAATGACTTACCTGATTTTACACGCAATGGAAGCCCAAGCTTATTAAGTGCATTCTTCTTCAATCGCAGGTTCTTTAGTTTAACAGTCGCTAGAATAAATTATGTCTCTTGTAGTGAAAAACAATTACTGAAGAGGTAACACAACCTTAAAGACCAATTTGCTGCTCAATTACGTGACTATTTAGTTTGGTAGTTTATTTCTTATACGTAAGGTACTATGCCCACTATACATCGATTCACATCTATAAAATAAATACAATGCATTGGTCAATAGCATACAGGTTCACATACATAAACATATATCTATAATGTCCATACATCGTGTATAAATTCACAAGGGCATTATTTTTATGGATATTTTAATGTCAAACATAACTTGTCTGCAAATACTTACACATAGTATAAAGATTCGCTTTGGCTATATTATTAATAAGTAAAGCTTTACATTATATTTATAACTGTTATGGAGAGACACTTCAATCGTAATATAACTGTGTTCTGAATTGAAAGGCCCCAAAAATATAAGTTGCAAGCCTTTTAACAGTCGATTCGTTTGTCGATCTCTTTTGTTCAATATATTTGATCATATTGGCATTTTGTCAGAAGTATTTATCTATATATTGTTAACGAAACTCAATAAATACTGGACATTCTAATTCAAAATGGAATTTGTACATAATATTGTTTACATTTTCTTTTATTGTATGGTATTTTGTTCGGCTTATGCCTGACTCAACTTCTAGTCTTTGGGTTGAAACTCTCAAACGTGTTAAGGCAATTCTGAACTTTGTTAAGTTTACATATTTGAAATATGACTGTAATTAGAAATTTCCGAATAAGCTGTAATGTGTACCTCTAATTGTATTTAAAAGTTCCACAGACCAATTTTGTTAATAAGTATCTGAAATTCTTAGTTTAACATTTGACATAAAGACATTAGCATCACCAACACCCTGAAAGTACCATTATTCGCTAAAACCTAGGCTATCTACTACATTTTTTACATATTTACCCAAGACACTTTTTTCTGGGTACATTTCAAATCATTAAATACCATCTAATACCCAGCTTTGACATATTAAATATCATTACACTGAATAATGTTTATCCAATAGTTTATAAATCTAACATATCGATAGTATTTAAGCGTAGCGTCCGAGCTGCCCGTATATAAAATTAGTTTGTGTCTGTTGTCTTACTCCTAACATCATTTTGCAAAAACGCAAGTGTATTCTTTCTGCGCTTTTACTGTTATTTAAGCCACACACATCACTTCCGTAATTCAGAATAGGTTCAATAAGTTTGTCAAATAAATGTAAACAGTGACTAACTCTAATTTCCGGAAACTGGATTAAATTTACTTTTAGCTTATAAAGTGCCTTAAGGGCCTGACCTGCTTTTGCTTGATATGTAGCTGAAAAGGATCCGCCTGTAGTAAAAACTATCCCGATATATTTGTTTGCAATTTCAACTTCCTTTCCCTGATGTATAAACGTAAGATTTCGTTTATTTTACCCACCTTTTTTTAAATATCTTTTTCTTCTTTACATTGACTGACAGTTTCCTTGTACTGCAATAATCTTAAAGTAAATTTAAACCATGTGGACATCCAGTTTTCGACTCTGCAAAAATAACAATATCGTCAGCATATAGTAACAATAACAATTAAAGCATTCCAATTTCGACGCCTTCATAGCTATGCAACATAAAATGCTCTTCAATGTCATTTAAATACATAGAAAATAAAAATGGCGACACGGATTCGTCCTGCCTAACTGCCAACAAACTATAAAATAATTAATACTTACTTCATTGTTCAATTTTATTTTCGATTTACCATTATTATTCATCGATTTAATTATCTTCAAAATCTTTCCTCTTACCAATTTTAATTTGTTTACAGTACGTGCCATGCGAAACCCGCAGAATTCGCGCTGTGGTGACGAGCCTTCGATTAATATTCGCGAAGCGACGTCACGAAAGTTCGCGACGATTCGCGAAATATAGCGGGCGGCCCCAGCGCGAGATTTCGCGACGAATACGTAACGACATGTCGTCGCGATTCGCGGCGATTTTACATGTATATGTGCTTCTGCACTTTAAAAATAAGAGTTGTACAGTTTTTATGGTCTTATCGCAACATTCTACATTCTACAGTGTGTGTCGCACTGTGTATGTTAAATGTAGATATATTAATTTTGTATCTTTCATATTACGGTTAATTAATAAATAATTATATAATAAAGCCCTATTATTTGGAAGTATTAATAAAAGAAATCAGGGAAACCGCATATAAAAGTCACAAAGAATTCATATAGTGTGTATATACGTTTAAGTTTACATTTACAATTCGGACAATAATCATTAGAATCAACTTAAAATTATAAATCACTTATTGTTCTTTTGTTCACTACAAATAATCACCCCATTTACGTATATGTCATATTTCACTAATTTGCTTAATTTGAATGTGATGACACTTTTACAATAATATTAACTGATGTCCTTTTAAATGACTTATTAGTTAATCGTTAATTAATTGTTTCGATTGTTATGTGAATGTGTATACGGGGTTCTTGTGATGGTTATAAAAACGCATAATTATCTTATTCTTCATGGGCGTGATTATTTCAAACAGTCCTTCTTTTAGAATATCATAAAGATGCAAATCACCGACGTTTTGACTCGACATTTTATAATAATCATGTACTTGAGTTGTATTGAAGGTGGTTATATACACGTAAGTGTCTATAATTATTTGTAACGTTTGGTTTCATTGTAACAGGTATTTACTTATTGTTTACTAATCTGTAAACAAAATAAATGTAAATACAGATGTATATCAAACAAAAACCATCACAACGGTTATTGTAGCCTCTTCTAAGTCTGGTGTTTGCTAAAGAAAACAAAATGTGTTCTGCAGACTACCTGTTCCCGAATAGGGGTGGGGGTGAATGCGTGTTGACCATAGCTACCTTTCAGTGTTTTCATATGTTGTGTATACAGGCCACCAATATGTTATCTGACGTGTCAATATAACAAACAAACTGATCGTGGCATCTTAATTGTTTTTATTCATGTTTATGTATTTTGGGATTTATCTTCTTTTTTTTTCTATAGTCATTTAAAATTCCAGTTCACATCCCGAATGACAATGAAGCTACATATAGCCTACATAAGATAGAAGTACATAGCAATAGTTTATTCAGTCTTTATATCATAATACTATTAGTTTTTTTTAATGGCAACGAATAACCAGTTCTCCGATTATTAAAGCGGTTAACTGGTAATACATGTACATTGAATATTCGATTATTAGCGTTCACATAATCTGCAACAAATGTCACATCTTAATTTGAATGATTTTGTAGCTAATATAATTCAAAGGAATACATTCAAATATCAATTGCACAAAGTTTTCTAACACGAATTATTTATTCACCGCTAAGTGAAAATATTGCGTTCAGGTGTGCATTTTACTAATTAATGTCTCGTCACGATTCGTGGCGGGACAAAATTATTCGCCACGAAAGTTCGCAATTAAGCGCTAATTTTCGTCGCGAGAATAAGCGAAATGTCGTGACATAGCGAGCGACCGATCTGCGCTTCGCGATCAAATCGGCTCGTCGCATTTCGCGAACTTTGCGGGTTTTGCGTGGCACGTACTGTATACCAAATAATTTCCCTCGCAACAAAATCAAATGCCTTTGTTAAATCTATAAATGCCGTATATACTTTCCTACTTTGGTTAAGTACATGACTGATCAGGCCATGTAATACATGGATATTATCAACGGTACTCATATTTTTTTTCTAAGTCCCGCCTGCGCTTAAATATATTCATGTTTCTTTTCACCCAAAACATTTTATATACTTTTTATTATTTAACTGAAACATTTCCCAACATCACTTAAAAATGTTATTTTTCTATCATTTCCTGTGTCATCGAAATTACCCTTTTTGTGTAGAATCTTTATTAAAAAGTGCATGTAATGCGTTTAGGAAGTTTTCGTTGTAGGAAATTCGTTAATGATAAAAGCCGGGCCTGCTGATTTACCGCTTTTTAATGAGCTGCACGCTTTTGTAAGTTCTGCAAACATTTCATGTACATCACCATACATATACCGTTTGTTAAAATATATGACATCCTTTCCAGGCTGAACAAATTTGGATCATTGACTGATTTAAAAAAACAATAGAAAATCATTTGCTTTTAAGTAATTAGATTTGTGCTGTTTAACTGAATTATTTAACAAATTCCAATACGTTTTAGCGTTAGGTATCGATGTTGCTCTAATTTTGTGTATGTTCTCTATTATAATCATATTTCGTTTTTCATATCAATGATTATATTTACTTCTAGCAGCTGTCATCGAATTTCTAATTTCCTCGGACTTATCGTGCCTATAGTTACTTGAATATTTATTGAAATCGGACTTCGTTTCTTTACACTATTCATTGCACCAAATAGAAGAATAAAGTTTATTTTCTTTAATATCATGGTTTACTCCACAATTCGTTTAAATAAAGGCGAGCATACACTCTCAATCACATCACAAAAGCTTTTTAACCCATTGTCTAAATCCAATTCGCAATCGGCACTATGTATATCAGTACAAATATTTTGTAACATTTCTTTAGTGTTATTTTCTGAAAGTTGTTGTAAATAAGCATCTTTTTGTTGCAGTCTCATTGAAAAACAAACGGCGCGCGAGTGCAATCATGGGTAATATTTTTTGACTGAACATCATCACTATTTAAACCGTTGTGTTTCTTTTGACATGCATACAAAAGTGTACAACACAATGATCAGATTAAATATTAAGTTCTAACACTTTAAACCGGTTTATACACTCAAAAAGTGATGGCGTACATATAACTTAATCGATAACACTTCATCTCCTACTTGTGACAAATGCATATTTGCCAATCTGTCTATCTAATCCTAATCTCCCATTTGCTACTTTTATACTGTCATTTTACAAAATTCCAATAAACAATTTCCATTTTCGTTTGCAATTCCGTCCTGGTTTACTTTCGGTAATATAACATCAGGAATAAAGTCATCAGGTAACAGACCAAAACGTAACAGGTCATCATTATTTACATAATCATATTTTTAAACCAATTCTCGAGGTAAAATTCCCACAAATAATAAATTTACATTGCCTAATTTAAAATGTTTTCATAATACAGCATATCAGTGACGATTAAATGAAATACATAGTGATTATTAAATATTTCTCTATAACTTCCATGTTGCACATTTTATGCTATCTATAATAGTATATGGAAATAATCATTGAACGAATCTCCCTTGATTATTAACCACATAATACAATCTTCATTGTTTTTCACAAATTCGACTTGTTTTTTTAATGATAAGCTACATAAATCATTACCCCACCTCTGGCCCGTTTAATCCCTTTAAGGTGTGTACCTTTACTTAGTATATAATAATGAAAACCATCAACATCATAGTTATACAAAGAATTCGACCATGTTCAGTCAATACTATCCCCGTGCTATTTACAGTTTTATTTCCGGCCTGGATTTCACCTGTGCGCCGGTTCGTTGATTTCACGTTGCTTGTGTTTCTATTCGGTTGTGAGGACTCTGACATTTTAACACGTGTTGTTTTTATTTGTTTCACACTGTGAGTTGTATTAGACTTTGTGCCCTCATTCTTCTTGGATGAAATGTGTGTTTTATTTGTATTGGATGCTAATTTATTTACACTGAAATATGCATCGTTCACAGGTAAGCATTCCTTTTCGATGTTTTCGATACGATCCGCGCTATTTGTCCTATTTGTAGGTTAGTGGTAACTAATGCTAATACGATCGTATAATATCAACTTAAACAATTTTAAAGATCACAATACTATCAAGTTGAGGTTCTAAGTCCGTATGAACATAGAGTACCTGTACTGTAACTATTTAATAATGCACATAATAAATATTTTCCAATCTAAGCTCTCAATTAAAATATTCACTTTATTCTTATTATTGTTACTAGACAAAATGCCCCTTTAAAACTGGGGTAGCCCTCATATCCCAATCTAGCATAGCATTTTAAGTGACATGTTGGAAAACTGCCCCGTCCAAGGCAGCCTTCTTTTTAAACGGATCAAATTGCTTTATAGGAATTGGGGAAAGAGTCACTCAAGGAGCATCACGGAAATTATTTTAAAATCCAGTAAGTGGTTTTAGAAGAGAAGTTTGTCAAAGTTGCCTATACCGCCATATACGGTTAGACTTCCCCACTACTCGGTGACCATGTTTTTTGCTTCCACCAACCGGCGACCATGTTTTTTAACGAATGAGACATATTTAAAGGAATTTTGATAGAGGGTCAACCAATACACATTTCTTTGAAATTATATCCAAATCACTCAGAGAAATGTTTATTATGTTTAGTGGTTTCTGACGAAAAGATTGTCAATGTTGCCTGTACAGCCATACACAGTCAAACTTCCCCACCACTTGGCGGCCATGTTTTTTAACGAATAAAATTTATTTTACGGAATTTGGTAAAGGTTTACTCAAGGAATAGTTCTATGAAATCCATTAAGTGGTGTCGGAGAAGAAGATTGTCGAAGCTGCCTATACGACCGTATAGGGTCAAACTTTCCCACCCTCTAAGTGGCATGGTTTTTTAACAAATAAAATATTTGAAGGAACTTGGTAGTGGGTCACACAAGAAACAATGTGAAGTTATTTCGAAATCCATCAAGTGGGTTCTGACGAGAAGTTGCTTATACGGCCATTTACGGTCAATCTTCCTCACCCACTGGTGGCCATTTTTTAACGAATCAAAATTAATTGATGGAATACTGTAGAGGGTCACCCACGAAACATTTCTATGAAACTACTTTGAAATTCAGTAAGTGGTTTCTGACGGGAAGATTGTCAGATTTGCCTATACAGCCAGATACTGTCAAACTTCCCCACTCCCTGGTGGCCATGTTATTTAACGAATCAAACTTATTTTAAGGAATTTGATAGAGGGTCACAGAAGAAACATTTCTGTTAAATTATGTCGACTTCCTGTAAGTAGTTTCCAACGAGAACATTGTCAAAGTTTTATATACAGCCATATCGAGGGTTAAAAAAACGAAGGTACTAATTGCTATTTATTTCAGTGGCAATCAGTATCTTCTGGTTTTCAACCCTTGATATAAGGTCAGCTTCTCCACCATAGGCACTTAAGGATATTTTCTGTGAAATTATTTCCAAATCCAGCGCTTGATTTCTAACGAGAATATTGTCCAATTTGCCTATACAGCCATATACAGTCAAATTTCCCCACCCCATGCTGGCTATGTTGATGAACGAATCAAAATTATTTGAAGGAATTTAGTAGAAGGTCACCTAAGGAAAATGTCTGTGAAAACTATTTTGAAATCCCGCAAGTGGATTCTGACTAGACGGTTTTCAAACTTTGCTAGTTTCTTAAGCTTTTAGCTACCGTGGCAACCAGAGTTTTACAAATTCCTTTGAACTAAAAGGAATTTGGTAAAGGACCACCCCAGAAATATTCGTGCCAAGTTTGGAAAAAAATCCACGTTGCGGTTTCATAGAAGAAGTTATTTAAATCAAATCGTTGACGACGGACGACGAACAACGAACGACGGACGGTTACTGACCACAATAGCTCACCCTTGAGCTCAGGTGAGCTGAAAAGGATATTGCTTTTGAGACAACATGAATGTACAATAAAATGGTCATACCTGAAAAGAAAGCAATGGATAACTGATCTTGGGTGAGTTCTTCAAAATACTCCCAAAAATAGTTGTTCAATATCCAGTTTGCCAAGACTGTCAATATTCTGCTGATCACTGACATTGCGTCGGACTCAAATCTACAAGAATATTCATAAAAATTGCCAAATTTTATGTGAGAAAAAATTTCTATAGCTTTGGAGAGCATAGACTTTGTTGTCAACCAAAACCATTGCTAGTATGTAAATAAAGAATGAGTTTTAAAGGCTCTAAAAAAGCTGAAGGAGCTTTGTACATTGTTAAAAAAAAACAAAAAAAAAACAACAGATTGTTTTAACTGTAACTGTTACTGTGTTAGATCTGACAATTTGGATAGTCCATATATTTAGACTCAATTGGTAGATTCCGGGCTGTTGTTTGTATTGGGAAGAATCCCCGCTACCGTAACGATTGTTCCAATTGCCTGTAGCAACGTTTTTTCACACAGACTTAACGTTTTTCGAGTCAATCATTCAAAGATCAATAGTATCATGCATATAATGATGTTATTAATCCATATTGTAAAATAAAACAATACATACATAATGCAATTATCAACATTACTTCTAAATGTCATGAAATAAACGGTAAAATACCGTGTAAAACGCGCACAATTTTACCCTGAAATTCGGCTATTAAAATTGTATGTGCGTTACATAAGATAACAGTCATTTTCGGCCATTTCTTTTTCATATTACTACAAACAGAACATATATTTATTAAATTGCGTTCGTAATTGATTCATAGCATTTTTGTCAACAAATCACTGCGTGCTAATTACCGTGCGATCATATTTGAATTTGAACAAACAGTAAAATCCGTCAAAACCACGGTCATCAATAATAACCATGGCTCGAATTTAGCTTTGAAACCTTTGAGCTCACCGGAGCACAACGTGCACATGGTGAGCTTTTAGGATCGCCTTATGTCCGTCGTCCGTCGTTCATCTTGCGTCGTGTCTCAACATTTTCATTCAAAGAACATCTCCTAAACCACTGGCCAGATTTTCACCAAACTTCACAGGAATGACCTTGGGTGACTCTCTTTCAAAATTCAAATCGTTCCGGTTCGCTGCATATGTAGGTCACCAGAGCTAAAAATAGATTTAAAACTGAAAACTTTTAAAATATTCTTCTCTTAAACCACAAGGCTTGGGGCTTTCATACTTGATATGTGACATCCTATAGTGATCCTCTACTAAGATTGTTCAAATGATGCCCCTGGGGTCAAAACTGGCCACGCCCCGGGGGAAACATGGTTTATAGAGACTTGTATAGCAAAATGACTTTTAAAATATTCTTCTCTGAAACCGCAAGGCCTAGAGGTTTCATATTTGGTATGTAACATTTTATAGTGGTCCTCTTCAAAGATTGTTCAAATGATATCCCTGGGGTCAAAACTGGCCACGCCCCGGGGGTCACATGGTTTATATAGACTTGTATAGCAAAATGACTTTAAAAATGTTCGCCTCTAAAACCGCAAGGCCTAGAGGTTTCATATTTGGTATGTAACATTGTATAGTGGTCCTTTTCAAAGATTGTTCAAATGATGCTCCTGGGGTCAAAACTGGCCACACCTCGGGGGTCACATGGTTTATATAGACTTGAATAGCAAAATGACTTTAAAAATCTTTTCCTCTGAAACAGCAAGGCCCGGAGGTTTCATATTTGGTATGTAACATTTTATAGTGGTCCTCTACAAAGATTGTTCAAATGATGCCCCTCGGGTCCAAACTGGCCACACCCCAGGGGTCACATGGTTTATATAGGCTTGTATAGCAAAATGACTTTAAAAATGTTCTCCTCTGAAACCGCAAGACCTAAAGGTTTCATATTTGGTACGTAACATTGTATAGTGGTCCTAAAGAAAGATTGTTCAAATGATGCCCCTGGGGTCAAAACTGGCCACACCTCGAGGGTCACATGGTTTATATACACTTGAATAGCAAAATGACTTTAAAAATCTTTTCCTCTGAAACCGCAAGGCCCAGAGGTTTCATATATGGTATGTAACATTGTATAGTGGTCCTAAACAAAGATTGTTCAAATGATGCCCATGGGGTCAAAACTGGCTACATCCCGGGGGTCAATTGGTTTGTATAGACTTGAATAGCAAAATGACTTTAAAAATCTTCTCCTCTGAAACCGCAAAGCCCAGAGGCTTCATATTTGGTATGTAACATTGTTTTGTGGTTTTCTTCAAAGATTGTTCAAATGATGCCCCTGTGGTCAAAACTGGCCTAGCCCCGGGGGTCACATGGTTGATATATAGACTTGAATATCCAAATTACTTTTAAAATCTTGTCCTCTGAAACCTCAAGGCCCGGACGTTTCATCTTTGGTGTGTAGCATTGTACAGTGGTCTTCTACAAAGATTGTTCAAGTGATGCCCCTGGGGTCAAAACTGGCCACACGCTGGGGCTTACATTGTTTATATAGACTTAAATAGCAAAATCACTTTAAAAATCAAATCTTCTTCTCTGAAACTTCAAGGCCCAGAGGTTTCATATTTGGTGTGTAATATTGTATAGTAATCCTCTACAAAGATTGTTCAATTGATGCCTCTGGAGTCAGAACTTGCCACACCCCGTGGCTCACATGGTTTATATAGAGTTAAATAGCAAAATTACTTTAAAAATCTTCAAGTCTGAAACCGCAAGGCCCAGAGCTTTCATATTTGGTACGTAACATTGTTTAGTGGTCCTCTATAAATATTGTTCACGATACCTATGGGGGTCAAAACTGGCCACACCCCGGGGGTCACAATGATTATCAAGACTTAAATAGCAAAATGACTTTTAATCTTCTTTTCTGAAACCGCAAGGCCCGGAGGTTTCATATTTGGTATGGAATGTTGTAAAGTGGTCCTCTACAAAGAGTGATGATGCCCATGGGGTCAAAACTGGCCACATCCCGGGGCTCACATGGTTTAAATAGACGTAAATGGCAAAATGATTTAAAAATTCTTCTCTGAAACCACAAGGCCCAAGGTTTCATTTTTGGTTAAAACATTATATCGAGACCTCGATT
The DNA here is from genome assembly GCA_027627225.1 of Congeria kusceri. NCBI lineage: Eukaryota > Metazoa > Mollusca > Bivalvia > Myida > Dreissenidae > Congeria > Congeria kusceri. The sequence goes on along the minus strand of CM051036.1, from coordinate 57,800,685 downwards.
GGGATTGCATATTCGATGGGTGTGCCAATGTCAAGGTCATTGTTATTAAAAATGGAAAAACGGTTTCCGCTCAATAACTTTAGAACGCATTGAGATATATTAATGAAGCTTAATACATAAATACCTTATATGGACACCTCGGATGGGATTGCATATGGGGTGGGAGTGATCAAGGTCAAGGTCACTGTTATTAAAAATAGAAAAACGGTTTCCGCTCAATATATTGAGAACGCATAGATATATTGCAATGAAATTTAATACATAAATGCATTCTATTGAGACCTCGATTGGGATTGCATATGGGGTGGATGGGGTCAAGGTCACCGATATTAAAAATAGAAAAATTGTTTCCGCTAAATATCTTGAGAACGCATTGAGCTAGTTTAATGAAACTTAATACATAAGTACCTTATATCGAGACATTGATTGGGATTGCATATGGGGTGGGTGGGTTTAAGGTCACCGTTACTGAAAATAGAAAAACGGTTTCAGCTCAATAACTTGAGAACGCATTGCGATATTTTTATGAAACTTAATACACATTTCTTATATCGAGACCTCACTTAGGTTTGCTTATTGGGTGGGTGGGGTAAAGGTCACTGTTTCTTAAAATAAAAAAAAAGTTTTCGCTCAATAACTTGAGAACGTATTGAGATAGTTTAATGACACTTCATACATAGATATCAGGTGAGCGACATAGGGCCATCGTGGCCCTCTTGTTTAAATTTTCGGTCAAAACCTTTCCTTGTATAAACCGAGTTTAACTACGAAGATGTCAAATTTTGGTACCCATATTACAGGCCGAAAGAAGAGGGCCACGAGACATTTCCAGAGGGGCCCGAGAAAAGGGAGACGTAATTCCAAGCACGGCATCCCGTGCAAGGCCGAGGTCGGCATCGACGAAATAAAGGTGTGTGATCTATATGGTGTCCTGTTTGTGTCTACGCGTAATAATATTACGATGAAGCCAGTCTTCGAATCCAATGACTTATGGGTAAAGCAAACTGAAATAAATGTCCACTTCCATATTTGTCATTAATATTGGAATTGATGGCGGGGGTGGGGGGCGGGAGATGTAATCGAATAAATGTCTCCGAATACATTAATCTACAATGGAAGTAAATGATTAAATCGAATACTCTGTTACTAATTTTCCGTTCAAATTTTTCCGTTGTTTAAGTTTAGTAGAAACTGTTTGTGAAACTGAAAAGAAAAGTATTTCTTTTTAATGTTTCAAAAACAAAGTGACGTAAATAATATATAGGTGAAGTACAGTGTTATTTAATATGTGAGCATTTTACGCCATTCGGATCGGTCAGTCATGCGACGGACAACTGAATTATAAGTGAAAAACCAATCAACCAACAGCAAAAAATAAGCATAAAGCTATAGCAACATACAATGACTTTATCAAATTATTGCAGATTACATCAGGAATTTAACAATTTACAACAATATAACAACCCTTACTTCTAATTAAAATACTATTGTATCAATTGATTTCGATAATTTAATAATTTAAATTTATTAGTATCGCACACTTAATTCACGCAATTAATCTTATTGTCTTAAGTCTAAAGTTGACGTCATGATACGTCTATAATGTCTATACGTCTTGTCTGTAATGTTGAAAATATATTTAAATGTGTTTCTAATGGCATCGATAAACATACTACCGATGGGGTAACACACAAATTTAGCAGTTTTGGTTTTGTTTTTATTATGCCTTTATGGTCGAGTAGTTTGTTTTTTCTGTTATTTTTTAAGAAAAGGTAATCATAAAGGAAAATGAACGTTTTTTTTAATCATTTTAATTTTATTTTAATTTTAGACAGATTTGTGGTGCAAAATATCCTCCTGATGACATTTTTTCCAGGGGAAGCAAGCCCTTTAACGCCCCCTACCCAACCCTATCCATGTTACGTATATTCCGCTTTTAGTAAATAAAATACAACATAATTACAAAATGTACTGCATTGAATCGTTGAAATCTGGTAACATTTCATAGTGTATACTAGAGTCAGGAGTTAATAACGATAGGATAGTGTAAGCACAATAAAACAACCAAGATATCTGACTTTCTGAAAGTCTACATAAAAGCTGTTGAAATCGAAAGTTGAAGCGATTCAATCTAGGAATAAAACAATATTTCACAAAGTGCACTGGAGAAGCCATGTTAGTTTAGTGTAAAAAGTTATATTAGTAATACAAAACATGACTTACCATCATACTGGTGAACTGTAAAATATAAGTGGACTCCGTGTTCAAATTTTTAACTCTATACAACCTATATTTTTAGTATTATATTCAAGTAATGGATTTCTTTCTACAACTGACAGACAGAATCTGATTCTGATCTACACTGGTTCCGCTGTCGTTAAACAAAAGTTTATAGTTCGGATCCCTGCCAAAATATTGATTAAATGTTATTTTACCTACCGTACATGCACTAACATTTGTATAGGGTTGTACGAGGGTTGTCCAAACAGTTCGTGTACTGCCTGAATTGCTCCCATTTCATAAGCCAGAAACATAAACTATTAATAGGTATGAAATGATCAGACTTTCCTCTATCATTACATGTGGCATTAATTATGTAGCTTAAATTGCACAATAACATTAGGTATTAAAGCACTGACACAACAGCTCCGCCGGAGTACGTCACGTCGCAATGTAACGTCATCGATGAACGTCACTCATGTTTTTCCAAAACATTTAACACATCTAAAAGTACTGTCCCCGAAGTCACCTTTGTCTGTAAATCCACTTTATGTTGTTTACATGACAGAACAAGCCGGCTAAAATACGCCAAATAACGGGGTTTGTTTTGGTCTGCAAGTCCCGGTCTCTTCTTCTGCAATGTGTGAGCTTAGTCACTGCGAGTTCACACCATACAACAATATTAACTAAAATTGACAATGGTCTTGCTAAATAAATATGATAAGTTGATAACTCAATTCATTAAAATATTTTTATGAATTTGTAATTCTATCTGAATTCAACAAAACTGTATATAGAATTTATATCTTTGTGATAACTTTCAAAATACAGATCCTTTAAAACGCGAGTGAGAAATCAAGAGGTTATCCCGATTTTTAAAAAAATAGTATGTGAAATTGAAATTGCTATTAAAAGTAACTTCCTAATTTGTCTGTTGTTTTGTGATTATATAATATATGGTGTCTATGCTGTTAGTATAAACAGTTCCGACAGTATGGACTGTTCAAGGTCTGTCAATAGCGAGACAGTCTTTATTTGACGTCTGCATCATTCTGACCGACGTTAATTTTCTAGAATGTCCATTGTCTTCAAGACCCATTCTTACTTCACTTAAGCGTTTGTGCAGCTAAAATATCAGTTTCCGTGACACCGAATACTCACCTCGTTCTTGCTGTATTATTTAAGAAGTTTTCAGAGTGGGTGAATTCCAATATCGCTACAAAAATTTGTAAGTGCGAGTAATTTTGAGTGTTCTTCAGGCGTAATTTTTGTGGTCGCTCAGATTTAAAGTGGTTTTGAATGAAACTTATTTTCAACGGTTTGTTATATCCAATTACGTCATATTTAAATTTGGCTTCATTGAAACACAGGAAAACATTTCTCTTAAATATAGAGTTCGTGTGTTTTATATAATAAATATTATTTGAACTTTAAAGTTTGTGTTTCAGAGAAAGAACAGCGTTCTCCGGTACATCGTTACCGTGGCAACTCAAATGTCATTTTCAAGTGCATATTGCATGTTAGCATTAAACAAAAATTGAGTTCAATAAGAAATAAAATATTATTTCCAACCATGTGCTATATATGTAATTTTTATGCAAAATAATCAACCAAAGTATCAGTACACATACATTTTGGACACCCCTCGTTCACATGTTGACCTTAATATTTCATGCGGAACTATGTATGTAAGCAATATCATGTGTGTGCAAAGAGTAATTTAAATAAGCTACATTATATACATATTTTATAATATTATCCATTAAAATAAGAATCATTGTAGATGAAATCAACTTTGTCTAAAAAGGATTTATATCAGCACCATATCAAAATTGAGTAAGTTGACTGTGAAAGTGTAACTAGAAAGAATGTGTAATGTACATGATGTTTGCCAGAATTCGTAAAAGCAATACACGTTTGCTTGGCGAATTCTGAAATCTTGAAAGTGTTGCTAATTCTTGCTCTTTATCGGAAAAGGATTTTGGTCAGAATGAACAGGGGTGCCAGCCTTAAAGATGCAATAGTTTGATCACTCTGACCATGAATTGCTGATTCGAGCTACACGTAATACCGATATTGCAACTGTTGTTGGTTATAGATATTTTGTGAAAAGTGTCCATCGTGCAACATCATCCCAGAGGCGCCAGATAATATCAATTTGCAAATACCAAGAAGAAATACAACAAAACTAACACATTAAAATATGCAATTTTGCATACAGAGCAAACAGAAAAAATACTGATACATGTATTCGATTCAATTATTATTAATATAAAACTAAACAAAGAGTTTCGTATTTATGATAATGATTATATAGCACTGCCCAGGCCCGTAGCCACGTTGAAACACTGAGGCACATGGCTCGGTAAAAATTTGAGAAATGACAAAAATACAAATAAGTATTTTTCGAAAATAAAATAATAAATCGACCTTTATATATGTAAATCGACCCTTATATATGTAGAATAAATGTATAGCAGATAATTTACATGTTTTGACGTCACTATGCATGTCTAGTAAATTACTAAGAGCGTAGATCTAATCTATAAACAACATTATAAGTAATTATTATGATTATTATGAAAAGGTCTATTACTTCTATCAGTTTATTAACCATGTTATTTCCCATCTTAATATCAGATTTTACGAAACGTCAGTTTCTGCTCTCTATGTCAGTTACTTAATTCCCTCAAATTTGAATCGGTTAACACCAGCTATAGAGGCAGAAATGTTTGACGAATTTCATAAAGACATGGGTAGTCTCGAACATTTTAGCCCAGAACAAGATAATGTTGTGTCATTTGACCCATTCAACGGTGTTCATGATAATCAGGGGGGAGATCGTAAAGTGAACTCTGGCTACTTTTAAGTGAGGTAAAAAAAACAGCTGTTGCTCAAAATGGGCGGTTTTCTAAATAAATGATGGATGTTTTTAATGGTTTTTTAATGGTTAGTACAGCTTTTTCCGCTTTTCATCCCAAGAATATGCGCATGTTGTGGCCTAATATCTCATGTTATCACGTGTTTCATTTCAAGACTATCACGTTTCATATAAAACAGTTCTTGAAGGTACAGTGTGTGCAGGTGTGTTGTTGAATTGTAGATCTCACAGCATTTGTTCGCATTTTTAATGGTTAGAAGACAATTCGATGCCATTTTTTGACTATCGATATGAAGTTTAGCCTTTCTCTTACTCAATTGCCAAGTTTAAAACTTCTAGCGCAAATATTCATACTCTAAGGCAACAAAAACGTACTTTAAGTTCAAAAGTATTTCTGGTTACGACCTTACGTACAAAATAACAACTGGTAATCAGGCATTATCGTTTGCAAAGCAAATAATTTGATTTGCAGATATGCAGCTTAATCAGTTCGTCCATCCATCCATATACGTATCTGCATTATCGACATTAGACACATCACTCGTTTTGTATATACGTTATTGAAACTATTACACTTTAATATTTGGGTAATCAATAATTACCTATTTGAATTGAATTAATATGAGCAAAACTATGATATAACTAATATAATAATGTAATGATTTATCAAAATTACATTATCGTTGTGCAATTGATTTAATGATTTTGTGTAATGAGGTATTTAGATATTGATCGATCCATTTGAATGATTTGCATATACATTATTACATTTTAATGTTAATACACGTTTTCAGCGAGCGAGTCTCCAATGGCAATGAACAGATATCACTTTCTGTCTTTTCACGGTTGAGATGATAGTGTATGAAATGGTTCCTAGCATCAGTGTATGACATGGTTCCTAGCATCAGTGTATGAAATGGTTCCTAGCATCAGTGTATAAAATGGTTCCTAGCATCAGTGTATAAAATGGTTCCTAGCATCAGTGTATGAAATGGTTCCTAGCATCAGTGTATGAAATGGTTCATAGCATCAGTGTATGAAATGGTTCCTAGCATCAGTGTATGAAATGGTTCCTAGCATCAGTGTATGAAATGGTTCCTAGCATCAGTGTATGAAATGGTTCCTAGCATCAGTGTATAAGATGGTTCCTAGCATCAGTGTATGAAATAGTTCCTACCATCAGTGTATGAAATGGTTCCTAGCATCAGTGTATGAAATTAATAAATATGTTCAATGTTCGTTATTCAGTATTGAAGTAGTTTCATAATATGCGTTAATTGTATCATCCACTTATATGTATTATATTGTTTAAATAAATGGTAAAATATAAATGCATGATTAAATTAAAATCGGTTATTTCAAAGTCTTCAGCTGTCATATCCGATACCCTTATAAGTTATTATTTTTTCACCTTCCCCATTTACTAGTACATAAGGAAATAATTAATGAGATATACGTGTACAATGCGATCAAGAACAATGATTGGCAATGTGCTAAATTAAATGCCAAAAGAGTCGGGACGGCTAACCAGCTTTTGGGTCTCCTTGATTAAACAATTTAACTTTCTTGATCATCTGTCAGGAAATGCACAACAATTATTTACCGGCAGAATATAGTCAATACTCTGTACTTATTCTTTTAAGCATTACACGTAATATAGAAAAATAACTTTATTGATCAATTTACAGCACAAGTGTTACAACCAAATTCATATAAAACCGCCTCTTTTCCAAGGCAATATGATGGTGCTTGAAGTATCATAAAACTGGAGAACTTTGAAAAAGAAAGGAAAAATATGTAATTATATTTTAGATACATTTATACAATTCAATAAATTAATTAGGTTTATCTACATCGTATTTTATGGCCGGTATACCCATACCAAAAGATCTGAGGTTTTAACATCATTAACCAACAATACAAACAAAGGACAATGCAGATATGTATAGTGTTTATTGTACTTGTTAAGGTAATGTCTGATTACCATTTGTTATTTTGTACTTAAAGTCGTCGCCAAAAATAGTTTTGAGCTTTAAGTGTGTTTTTGCAGTCTTAAAGTATGGATAGTTGCTCTAGAAGTGTCAAACTTGGCTATTGAGTACAAGTTAGGCTAAACTGCATATCGATAGTCATAAAATAGTATAAAATTGTTTTGTACCTATTAAAAATGCGCATAAATGTTGTGAGATCTAGAAGTTAACAACACACCTGCACACAGTGTACCTTCAATAACTTGGCTATTGAGTACAAGTTAGGCTAAACTGCATATCGATAGTCAGAAAATAGTATAAAATTGTTTTGTACCTATTAAAAATGTTGTGAGATCTAGAAGTTAACAACACACCTGCACACACTGTACCTTCAATAACTTTTTTACCTGAAAAGATATAGTCTTGAAATAAAACACGTGATAACATGAATTAGGGGGCACAACATCAGTATATTCTTGAGATAAAAAGCGGGAAAACAGCTGTACAAACCATAGAAAAATATCCAGCATTTGTTTGAAAACCGGCCATTTTGAGCACCAGCAGTTTTTTCCTACGATCTCCCCCTTGGATAATGCATCAAAATGATGTGCTGCTACCAACTATAAACCCAAAATCACCTACAACACATACCGAAAAAAAGAAATGCGGGGCAACCCACTCCCTCATACACCCCGGACAACTTGTATATTTACGGACAAAGCTACACCCCTTTTGAGATTCTAATCGACATGCTTTCATGACGGATTCACTGTTGTGACTTTATTATATTGCGTCATGTCCATTTTTGTGAGTGGATGAGTGGAGTGATTGAGTGGCTGAGAGTGGCTGCAACTGGGTAGATAAGTCACGTTTAAAGTCAATTGTAATAAAGGAAAACCTAGCGGTTTTTCCGCCTATAGATAACGCGAGTACTTATTTATTTGTTGTTTTTGTTCTTTCATTTCCAATACCTATTAACTATACAACCTATGTGTCAATCGCGATCGGATCATTCGGCTCCGGGATTTTATGTATATGTTCCGTGTTTCAGTAACGATCAACAATACTAAGCGCACCTGCTAACATGGAACCAAATTATTGCATTTTATTGCACCGAACGAACATTTATATCGGAACAAGCGGGGTTTTATGCGCATGCATAATCCTTATGTAATTTAATGTTAAAGCGATAACTTTAGCCAGATATAAATGTAGCATTGTGCGCATAGGGACCCTCATAACCATACCTTTTCTTAAAGAGCATTCTAAGCTGAATCGATTTAAGCAATAAAAGGGTACGTCATTGTATATGCAAGAAAGAACTCGGCACGAAAGTTAACTTTTTCATTTCAATCTTCTTACCGGCTACTTTCTAGTTGGATGTAACCCGCCTCAGCGCAAGTGTCGTACTGTAGTCTCCAATCTTAAAACATTTCAGTGATTTATTAGTGCTTACCAATGCTTACCAGAGCGAACGAGTTATCATCTGTTTTGACGAATAAAACAAGAATGGCAGACGATTGACATAATATTTTATTCTACTTAAATTCAATTAAGTGACAATCTAGGCCTACATCCCAAAATAAAATGTTTTATCTATGTTGAAACACATGTATTTATCATCTAACCTTTGAATGCATGTATAAATATCCAATGTAATAAGTTCACTGTCAATTCTATAAATGTTTTCGCAGTTTTCTGCAACCAGGGGGGAGATCGTAAAGAGAACTCTGGCTACCTTTAAGTGAGGCATAAAACAGCTGGTGCTCAAAATGGCTCATATTAATTCCATTAAATTAGGTAATTATTAAATGCTCAAACGTTGAAGTGTAATGGTTTCAACAACGTTTATACAAAACGATTGTTATATTTAATGTTGATAATGCAGATATATGGATACATGGACGAACTGATTGAGCTGCATATCTGCAAATCGAATAATTTTCCTTTTCAAACGTTAATGCCTGATTACCAGTTGTTATCTTGTACTTAAAGTCGTCACCAGAAATACTGTTAAGCTTAAAGTAGGTTTTTGCAGCCTGAAAATATGAATATTTGCTCTAGGAGTGTCAAAGTTGGCTATTGTGTAAGAGTAAGATGAAACTGCATATCGATAGTCATAACATGGTATTAAATTATTGCATATCGAAAGTCATACAATGGTATTAAATTATCTTCAGACTATTACAATGTAGTAACACTGGTGCGCATGTATAATGTTCAAGACACTAATGATTGTCAACAGTATCATTTTTAAAACGCCGCTGCTCATTATTGTATAACTTTCATTGCCTCTTTAAAGCAACGTGGTCTGGTAACTTAAAGTATTTGTTATATACGCTTTGTAGAGTATTTATAATACACTTTACATAACTGGCTGTACCTAACGAGAGAAAATACCAGGGTTAAATATTTAACCAAACTAACAAATATACCACCAGTGTTTTACAATTTGGCTGATGGTATTTTATTTAACTCATTGATTGAGTACGCGTAATACTGATGTGATTGAAAATGTATTATATGTATGTATCAAGATTTATTCATTTTCTTAAGGAGTAGTATACCCACTGGCCAATTGACTGTTCAAACTATTATCAATTGTTTAACTTGTTACAATATGTGCACCAGAACCAGTTTATCAAATGGCGAACGCCACATTAATAGATCTGTCATGGAAAGACAGTTTTATTCGGGTTTCATATCAGTTTGTCATGTATCTATATTACATCAAAATTTCAATACGCAAAAGGAGAAAAAATAAAATTTATAAGGAAGAGATAAAATAGTTTTAATGGCATAATTATCATATGTTGTATTTTAAACATTATGTATTATCTAAAGGCAGACAAAACCGCGTGGCATAATTATCATATGTTGTATTTTAAACATTATGTATTATCTAAAGGCAGACAAAACCGCGTGGCATAATTATCATATGTTGTATTTTAAACATTATGTATTATCTAAAGGCAGACAAAACCGCGTGGCATAATTATCATATGTTGTATTTTAAACATTATGTATTATCTAAAGGCAGACAAAACCGCGTGGCATAATTATCATATGTTGTATTTTAAACATTATGTATTATCTAAAGGCAGACAAAACCGCGTGTTCGTGGAATACAATATCACGCAATCAATTCGAGCAATACAATTGAGCCACCGGAACACCACAGTCATGTAATGTTCCCTATATATACCATGAATATAAGAGTAATTATATCTACATGTATCAATTACATGGAGTGAATGGTCTTTGACAAAAAATGAAGAAAAACCATTTGTTCACAAAATCTAATATTGATCATTTTGTAACTGTTTAATAAAAAAGTGCATTGATCAGATTGCGTGGTTCGAAGTTATAAATTTAAAATGATAACCTGACAGGTGCTGCAGTAAACAAAAACTTCAAATTCTATACCTTCATTGTGGGAGTATAGTCTACAGTTCTGTTTACATAGAATTACAATATATCACAACATTCACAAAACAAATACAAACTTATGATATACTATATACTAAAATTTACGCATTTCATTAAATAACTTACATTTAAATGAAATAAAATGCACTTACAATTAAAATACATTCATAAATGTATATACACATTGAAACAAATAGTAGTACACTCACCAGGTTGGATGATGAAGAATTCACAAAAATATAATTATTACAAATGTTAGACGAATGTAAGTCTTGCGACTCGACTCAATTCTAGAAAAATGGAAAGAAGGCATGGTAAGTTATTTCACATCTATAAAACAAGTTATTTTCAACCTGACCAATCGGGATCTTTTTGATCATAAACCTTGCATAACGACTGGAAAATACATGAATGACATCACAGTACATGGCTAGACGCACACAGGTCAGGGGACTCAATCTCACAAAGGAAACAAATGGACAAATAAAAGACAAGGGACATAAACACTACATGATACTAGTAGACAAGGGACATACACACTATATGATACTTGTATATAAACAGATACAATATAGAATGAAAGTTGACCTAGTCTACATCTGTTCGGAGTGGATAAACATATCTGCTATCGACATTAGATTCACATACTTGTGACAAAATGACACATCATTATAACTATCTATGTTTTTAAATTCTCCATATTCAGATGGAAGCGTTTATCTCAAGTGGTTAGTTTGTACTAGGTCTAGATACAGTATTGCCATGGTGATGCATAGTAGAATAGCATCATCTGTTGTTATGTACACAATTTAATAGATAAACAATTTACGATACATCTTCTAATTATAATTATATTATAAAGTCAACATCATTTGACACAATCAAAACATGTTTTACAATCCCAACAACATCTAATATGTGTTGTCTATTACTTTATAATGAACTGTTATCATTAGAATAATATAATTTTCTGCACAGTTACTCTATTTAGTTCCCGGTGTATAAAACGGAATTAACCCCCAGCGTTTATAAATAATCATTTTGTCTCCCAATCATTTTTTTTAATTGTTGTGTAACCTTTCTTTACTTCCATCATGTAAACATACATCCATAAATACATACAATTCATGCAAACAATGAAAATGTATGTTTGAAATTTCTCAATGTATTGTATCGAATAGCTAAGCAAAGAAAAAGTAATAGGATAATGCATACGAAAAGGCCAATATTCTTCTATTTTACCGTGCAGGTTTATCCGTATTAAGTAGGTTACGTTTTCGCATGGAAAAGAAACATAGATAACATAAGTATGAAAAGCATAAGGTACATTCTGCTGCAAAGGTTTACCAAAAAAACAACATACAAAACATATCACTTGTTCATATTCTTGAAAACCCGGTACTTATATAGAATTGTTTCCATTTAATAATATGTTCTTATTGCACAGAGGTATGTGGTTCGCATATTGCTCCTATCAGCAACCAGTAATTAGTTTCTTTTTCTGAATGTTTAAGTTACTTGTATATGGTATAGGCTAAAATTAAACTATTTACAAGACCAATGTAATTTGGTGTTATTTTATCTTTTGTACAAGTGAAAATGTATCTCGTAACTTCGAGACACAGTATGTAAAGATTTTGTTTATCTTTGTTAGTGTTACCTAACAAAAATGTTCTGAAGTCTATTTCTGTCATACTATTTATATTCCTATTATTTAACAAGGTTTCGTTTACTTCCTTTATCAAGCATTTTACATTTTCACAAGATCAAAACAAAATGAAAAATCGTTTCTTTAAATTTGTGTTAAAAATACACAGATTATTATTTAACCATTTCATTTTGTACATAAGGGAATTTGTACCTAGTATATTGTAAATAATTTTAATCTGGAACCAGTGTATGTAGCTATCTCTTGTTATGTCAAATACTGTTTTAAAATACATTTCCATTCCTCACCAGTAATGACAAACTTGTCCCATTTGTTTTTACACATAGGTTCAAAGCCGTTTTGAATGAAACAATCATAAATTGATCTATCTTTGCTTTCATGGCTTATGAAATATTTTGCATAGCATGACAGAATCGGGCCGTATGTTTGAACGTCATTTGTATTAAACTGTACATTGCATTTCTTAAAAACGTTCTTTATTGATTTTACTGCTTCATAATAGTCCTTCATAATAAAGAAAGTTCAAGGATTTGCCCGTAATATTTTATATTTTGTTAAGAAGGCTTTTGAGTCAATTACGAAATCTCTCACAAATCTACTACCTCTGTCATGCAGTGTTTTAAAAAATAAGGGTTAATTACCAATTTTGAAATTGTTATTTTGAAATTGTCATTGTAAAACAATGGCATTTTAGGACACCATTAACATCCGCAATTTCAAACACATCCAGAAGTTGTTCGTAACAGGAAAATACTTCAAACAAACACAATTTTAAAACATATTTTAGCTATGGCAATATATTGTTTTCCAGTGTTAAAAAGTTTACATACATCAAAAATAGAGCTTATAAGAATTACACACTTACTATCATAACATGTATATAATTTTCTTATCCAAGAGGGCTTAATTTGTTTACATCATGCATAAATATCTATCATTTGTAATCCACCTTTCTCATAGCTTTGTGTAAGGGTTGAACTTTTATTTTATACGGTGCATTATCCCAAACAAAGTCAAACAATATTTTATTAAATTTATCAAGAATATATTTCTTTGGTGTGGGTATTGCAAAAAAAAACAATAACGAACAGAGGTTATCTAAGTGATTTAATAACGGTAATTCTACCAATTGGTGCAAGTTTTCGTTTCTTCCATTGACTAATTATATTAATTGTTTTAATAAATTTGTCAGAAAAATTTTAATCAACCATAAGATTAAGGTCAACATCAAACAGATTCCATCTAGTTTAAATCTGGTTGTGTCCCATGTTAGTTTATATTTTGTTTTGATCGAGCGGGTGCTGTACTTCAAGGATCCAATCCAAATTACATTAGTTTTATAAAAATTTGCTTTTAAGCCAGAAAAATATGCGAAATCCTGGAGAAGGTCTAGAGCAGCGTTTAAAGAGTTTCGGAACCATCCAACAACAAAGAGGTATCATCTGCCAAACTGAGATATTTTGTATTCTATACCTTTAATACACATGCCTTTTATGTTTTTACAATGCTTAATCTTAATTGCTAAAGTTTCCGGACATAAAATGAAAATATAAGGTGAAATCGGGTCACCTTGTTTACAGCCGCGGCCTACTGTGAAGCTTTCTTTCAAAAATCCGTTAAACTGAACCGGTGTCTGTGTATTTCTTAAAAGAAACGATATCCATCGTTTAAAGTTTGGTCCAAAATTAAATAAGTCTGAAGTTTGTTCAATGCATTCAAATGATAAGGAATTGAAGGCATTTTTCGAAGTCAATCATCAATATTAACCCCGGTATTTTATTGTTATCACTATAGTACATTATGTCATACAAGAGACGTGTGTTTTCCCCTATGTATCGCCCTGAAACAAAACCAGTTTGATCCTTAGATATAAGAGTTGGTAAATGTGGTTTTAATCTATTTGCAATTGAACCAGATGCTTTTATAGGCTGTATTAAAAAGTGTAATAGGCCTCCAATTTTTTAGGAAATGTCTTGGTTTGTTTTCTTTTGGTATGCAAGTGATAATGCCATGCTTTTGAGTCACATAAAACCTATTTTCGTAATAAAAATTTATACTTCTCAGAACAAAAACTCCAACTTTATTCCAGAAGACCTTAAAGAAATTTGTTGTAAAACCATCTGATCAAGGACTGTTATCGTTCTTCATATATTTCAGAGTATTACTTATCTTTTCATATGTAAGTAAGCCTTCAATTTCTAATGATTGGGTTGAACTTAGTTTATTAATATTTAAATTATGTAAATCGTTTAGTGTGTGGCTCTGCTGTCATTCAGCTGTTTTAAATACATGTCTATAAAATTCAGAAGTTTCCTTTAAAATGTCAAATTGATTGTGTACAAGTACACCGTCATCTATTGTGTTAAATTTTGTTCTAGGATTTCAATTTCATTTACCAATCGTAGTTATTTTGAGGAATTTAATGTATTTTTAAAACTATAATAAGATATTGTTTTCCCTCGTATTTCCATTAAAAGTGTTTCCTGATTAAATTGGTCGTTTATGGTAAAATATAGCTCATTATGGTTTACTGTATTAATATTTTCTAAATTATATACTGGTAAACAGTACTTTTTTTTTAATTTTTTCAATTGTGTCATTTATACAAATTTAATATTCATTATCATGTAAAAGAGAGTTGTTAAATTTCCACAATCCTTTACCATGTTCAACCTTATTAAATTCAAGCGAAATATCAACAATAGAGTGATCAGATTTTATACTGGCTCTTATATTTGACGATTGTAAAAAATTAAGCATGTTTGGGGTTTTAACAAAGAAGTTTAGTATTGCTTGTTGCAATGGATTTATGTGTCTCCATGTGAATCTAGCAGTAGTTGCATGCATTTCCCTAAATGTATCAATTATATGTATATTTGCAATTTCTTGCAAATAAAGTTTCTAGAATTTACGTTATTATTTAAAGATTTATATAATCTAACCAAACGCCGCTAGCACTAGGTTAAAATCACCAAAAAATCTATATTTTTCTTTATTAAAATTGCACAGCCTGGCAATGGATTTTCCATGACTGAAGAAACATTGCCAATCCCAAGTAGAGTAGACTTCTTTTTCCAAATCTTTTGTCCAGTGTATGTCTTGTAAACAATAAATATGATAATCTTTGTATTGAAGAAAGTTTAAGACATCAGTTCTTTTTTTCTTACAATAAAGGCCACGGCAGTTCAAGGAGGCAATTTTTACAGGGTTCATATTATATCAAGATATTACAACAGAATACAAAATATAACATGTATAAATGTCTTACAAATAAGATGGTTATGTAAGTACATATATCAAATTTAAAACAATTTTACAACAAATGTTTTGTTTCTACAAAGTGATACAACAACTGTAGTATAATTAACTTAAATAAACAATAATCACACTGAAAACAATAGTAAACAAACACAATTAAGTAAATATATACATGTTAACTGTATGTACAAACATTCAGTACAGAGGTTCACTGGTCCCATGAACGATAGGTAGAGATGGATCTGAAATTATATATGCAATAGTACATAATGGATTGTTATGACAATGTTTATGTATCAAACACAACATGCCCCATGTTTACAACCTCATTATGTAATTTAAAAATATACCAAAGTATAATGTTTATAAGTGGAGGATGTAATTAGGGCCGTTGTTTAAACAGTTTTTATTAGTAGCACTACAATAACACCTAAATAGGGTGCGAAAACATGTTTTAGGTGTTAACATGCTTTGCTAAAACCGTACTACAAGTTATGGTAAGTTTAAACGCTTGACAAAAATATTGCTGAAATATGAGTTACAAATAGTGCACACATGAATTTGGATCTAATGATTACTTCTAACATTTTCATTACACATATACAGGGTATGAAATATATTTAAATGATAAAAAATGTTGTTTTACATAAGGCATATCCAACTGGTACCTGAAAAAAGAAGTTTAAAACTGTTAATTCATACATGCATTTTAACAGAAGAGCAGTATTTGTATTAAATACCTATATCACTAGCTCTAGTTTACCACATAAACAGGGTACCAAAGACGTTAAAGTGGTAAACTGATTTTGCATTCATAATACCATATTAGTGTTTATAAATATTATATTGTGCCTAATATAGCTTATATTAAACCAATCATTTTTATGAATAAATACTATTTGAACATATAAACAAGCAAAGATATATATTTTAAAAACAATATGATATATATCCATATTAAAAGATATTATTATACCACCGGTTGATAGGCGTACGTGTAGATAAAAACAAGATCCTTATTTCCAAAACACAAGATATAGCTTGGGGTTGGCAACCTACACTAACATAATTTCGTTTGTACGCAGCATTCAGTACATGAGCATTTTTCATTAAATAAACTAAGGTATTGATTTGTTAGTTTAGATAATATAATTTTAATAATCTGAAATATAAATAGCATATAATATCTTTATGGAAAGCAATGTATATGTGATACTGTGAGGATGGGTGGACGAATGCATTCATGTCTGTATACGTGCAGTCGCGTGTTCGTGCTAGTGTGTGTGTGTGTGTGTGTGTGTGCGCGCGCGCGCGCGCGCGCGCGTTCTCGCGTATCTGTGTGCGTTCTTGTGGGTAAAGTTGTATACGTATGCATGCACAGTTTTTCTAAATGGTAGGGTATTTATGGGCATATTTATCCATATTGAGAAAAATCGCAATCCAATATGTTAATAACTACAATAAAAATATAGCAGAAAATAGGTATTATTAAAGTCTAGTATTTCAGGAGAGATGCTGCATCATGTCTCCCAATCATGTTCGTAACTGTGTAGTCAAGATGAGGGTGCCCTGTGGATCATATTCATTTTATGTAGCGTTTACATGATACAATTCGAAATATAAAAACTTATTGTTACGAATTACATTTCCATTAATGTCTATATATTTGCAATTCTAGAAGAAATAACTAGAGCATGAATATATATACACGGTGTCATGTTGGTCATTTATATAGTCCACCATTCAACAACGTTGAGTCTATCTTAATACTAACGATTGGAACAAAACTGGTTTACAGATTTTAAAAGTAACGCATCACTCCTATTTGTGCTTTCACTTAATCTAACCACACAATGCTTCAATTTGCCATGCAAACCCGAATTTCAATATACCTTTGCCAATTTATGTAAATAAATTCATTCTCAAAAATGTGCATTGCAAAAAGAATTTTACAAAAGCAGCAATATCACGTCAACCAACCAAGATGAACAGCATGTATGTTCGCATATCAAAATGTACCTAAAAAATAGATATATATGAATACAAAGAAACAATACTGTTAATATCATATCAAAACAATTTAAAACATTGATATACAGTAAAAATGATTGCAAAACATAAACTTTAAACATGTTTGATTTATTATTATCTTTTTACGACTACAATAGTTTCCTAAAAATACTGGCCAATAATGATGAAATACAATCAATACCAGCCAATTGTTAAATGTGCATTTAAGTAACACATTTAGGAATAGAGAATATTAAATGCAGTTTTATAAGCATCTTTAATGTACAGCGTCATAGGTACAACTGACTCACATTCACAGAGCATGCATGGCTACATGAAATTTATAGAACAATGACAGCATCTAAACGTCAACCAAACACGATACTGTTACAATACTGGGACAAATTCAGAAACATGGACGGGTGATCGTGTCAGCTTCTATAACTGTTTTAAAACACTCATTTATGTATGGAGTATGTAATGAAGGCACAGGTTGATGACACCGTAGATAATATAGTTAATATCATAGTTGAAAATGCAGTTTGAAATATGTTGTACGGTTATTGCACACAATCAACAGAAAGGTGGCTATCTGACATGCATTGCTGTATGATTGCCAATGAATGACACAATGTTTAACCCAATTAATGTTTATGTCATAAAATTCTAAAAGGCGTAGACTGAAAATCCAAATAATCACTATATACTACATTTACCAACAAAAACGTTCAAATTAACATGCATTTTACAATATTGTTTTCCATAAAAGATGGATATGAACGTCATTCTAAAAAATATCCCAAATTTTACTAGCCATTGGCTATTTTATCTACTACTGACACCTACCCGGTACATAGCACAAATGGCAAATCATATGTAAACTAATATAGTGTCTTATCCAGTCATTGCGATTAAATATAACATATTTAAGGGTTGACCTATTTTACACAAAATAAAAAGCAGTAAAAGCCGGGCCCGGCTAGCTCAGTTTGTAGAGCGCTGGACTGTCAATCTGGGAATCGTGAATTTGAACCCCAGCCTGGCCACATAACTTATGTGGGGATTGGTCATGAAATTATTTCTATAGCCATTCTCCCCTACTCTAATTCAAGTAGGACAGTTGTCAGTTAATGGCATAGGTATGTGCACTTAGTACTGGTAAGCCGCTTAGATCGACTAAGCTTTCCCAGGAAAAGTGTAAGTAGGCTAACTTACCGAAGTGATCTGATTGAAATACTATTAAAAACGGCGAAAAACCCAAACAAAACAAACAATAAAGCAGCAAAGCTTAGTGAATGGAAATTAATCTGTGAACACAAGCTGGGAAGGAGTTTCAGTTGAAATGTTTGTGGCAGAAACTGGAAAGGACTATTGTTACCGGTATTTATAAAAGATCCATTAGACATCAAGGAAGTATTCCGCGTGGGAAGGATTGTTCTACATATTCACCATTCCAAGATCCCCAAGTATCTGAAAAGTGAGGTTCAATTTGCAAAACAATTACAATATAAAGCATACGCCAGGCTCCTGGCCTCAAAAGATCTTTATCTCAAAATTAGTCTTAACTTAAAACTGAGCAAGTTTCATGAAGATTCGGCTCAAAATGTTGCCTATAGAGTGTTCACAAGATTTTTTTTTCTATTTGGCCTGGTTACATAGTTTTGACCCCATGTGAGCTTGTTTCAAATGTGTCCCAGATATCATTTGGAAAATGGGCTATAAATGTGGCATCTAGAGTATTCACAAGCTTTTATTCCAATTTGTCCTTGTGACCTAGTTTTTGACCCGACATGAGCTAGTTACGAACCCGTCCGAGATATCATTGAAATAAATGTTCTGAGCAAGTTTCAAGAGTATTGGGCAAAAAAAGTGATTTCTAGAGTGTTCACAAGCTTTTTCTTCAATTTGCCCTAGTGACTACGTCAGTTTCGAACTTGTCCGAGATATCATTAGAGCGAATGTTCTGGGCAAGTTTCATTCAGAGTGGGCAATAAATGTGGCCTTTAGAGTTTTCACAAGCTTTTTAAAGTTTTCAATATAAGGACAACAGCCCAGCACCCTGGCGGCCATGTTTTTCAATGGAGCGGAACGATTTTCGAACTCGGCTGTGATATCATAAGCACAAAAATGTTCTGAGCAAGTTTCAGGTTTATTGGGCAAAAAAATGTGACTCCTGAGTGTTCACATGCTTTTTCTAAAGTCATATAAGAAAAACCTGCATGCCCCCTGGCGGCAAGGTTTTTCAACGGAGCAGAACCATTTTTCAAAATGTGATTTCTAGAGTGTTCACAAGATTTTTCTTCAATGTGCCCTAGTGACTAGGTCAGTTTCATACTCGTCGGAGATATCATAGGACAAATGTTCTTGGGGACATTCACGAAGAATGGGCAATAAATGTGGCCTATAGAGTGTTCACAAGCTTTTTTTAAGTTTTCAATACAGCCATATAAGGACAACAGCCCTGCACCCTGTTTTTCGGCGGAACGGAACCATTTTTGAACTCGGCTGAGATATCATTAGAACAGATGTTCAGAGCATGTTTCATGTTGATTGGGCTAAACATGTGACTTCTATAGTGTTCACAAGCTTTATCTTCAATTTGACATAGTGATCTAGATTTTTGCCCCACATGATCCAGTTTTTAACTCTTCCGATATATCATTGGGAGAAATGTTCTGAGCAAGTTTCATAAATATTGGGCAACATATGTTAACAAGATAAATGTTGACGACGAATAATTCACGACGCACGACGGACAAAAGTCGTTCACAAAAGCTCACCATGAGCACGTTGTGCTCAGGTGAGTTAAAATATTCCGCTGTTATGGTATTCTCTTTTGGTGCAAAGTTTTAAGCAAATAAACAAACAAACAAACAAACAAACAGTATTTAAAATATTAATACTTCCTTGGTGGAGGTAATTATGCATTATGACAAGCACAAGTTTCCTCTGGACAAAGAACAAAATTCACCATTGTTAAACTACCAATAACCCCCCCCCCCCCCCACACACACACACACACACACACACCAAACAATACATAATTCCGAAACTGTAAAATAAAGTTCACTTAGTAATTGCAGAAAATGTTGTAATGTCATGATGGAATCAAAATAAGTTTCGACTGAGCGTTGTTTATCGACTAACAAACACCAAATTGTCGTACTGATGCGGTTATATTTGCACCCTCGTGGTTTACTTCATAAGAATCAGAACTCCAAATCATTGTTTATTAGCTCATGAAAACACTCTAAATTAAAAAGTATTTCATAAGTGAATAAATGTGTCACATGAATGACGGATACACCTCAACAATATGGCCTTGTCACAAAACTATGGCATCCATTCAAAAGAAATGGACACAGAGAGAATGCTTTAATTTGTCAATGTTCAACAGTGTATTTGGAAAATTTTAATTTCAATAGTAGTCATAATTCTGTCAACATGTATTGGTTTGTAACCAATTGAACTTGATCTGCATTTTATGATGTTACACCTACGTACAAAAAATAATTTAAATATATGAAGCCTTTCATGAGTTATTGTCCATGTTTTTCCGGAATTTAAATCAAAAAGAGGCCATAACTGTGTCAAAATTTAGTGGTTTGTGACTAAAGTTGAACTTGACCTGTATTTAATGATGCTACACATGTGTACCAGTAATTATTTAAATATGTCAAAAAATTGTTGAGTTATTGTCAGGAAACCATGTTTTTAGGGAATTTAAGTCAAATAAAGGGCCAAAAATAACTCTGTCAAAATTGTGTGGTTTGTAACCGAAGTCGAACTTTACTCGTATTTTAAGGTGATACACATGTATACCAATAAGTATTTGAATATATCACGCCATTCTTGAGTTATCGTTTGGAAATCAAGTTTTCAGTTAATTTTAAGTCGAAAAAAATACCATAACTCTGTCAACATTTAGTGGTTTGTAACCAATATCGACAATGACCTGTATTCTTTGATGTTACACATTTGTACCAAACATTATTTGAATATGTCAAGCCTTTCTTGAGTTATCATCCAGAAACAAAAAACCAACAGACCGACGGACCAACAAGCTCATTCCTATATACCACCTTAAACCTCGTTTGTGGTGGTAAAAATATGGTAATATGTGTAGCATTTTCATTTTCTTCATATTTTGTTTGAAAACTGGTATGCATATAATGCATTCGTTTGAATTAAAAGTAAATGATTCACTTTAAAGTTTAAGTCTTACTACCATGCAGTTATGATGTTATACTGTTATTGCACAAAACGTTTAAAACGTGGCAAGCTACTGTGTTGTACACAATGTAACTGTATTCCAATACAAAAAAAATGTATTCTCCATTACTTTTCAAATATGGATCCTGTTATTTAACAAGACCCACACATGCCCCCGGTTAGTGCTGGATAGCCCATTTGAATAAAGTCCAAATAAGGTCATGGTCAAGGTCAGAGTAAGGTTGGGTGATATTGTAGGATTGGGGATGATCATATGCAACAACTGTGTAAGTATCCAAGTGTTGTAGCAAGCGGTGTTGGTGCCAGATGTAACGGTAAAATATAGTTAACCCAGAAATGGCACTTTTGAATTATTATAAGTCCAAATTAGGTCAAGGTCAAGGTCAATGTGGTTGGGTGATATGGATGGATAGTGAATGGTCATAAGCAACAACTGCATACGTGTCCAAGTGTTTTAACAAGCGATGATTGTGCTAGACGAAACGGTACAATCTACTTAACCTTGTCAAGGGACGGCCGGAAGTACGGACAGGACAACCATATATGCATCCTGCATCAAGATACCGGGGGCATAATAAAAAACAGACCACATGTTACAAGCAGAAGCAATTACTGAAAGAAAATCTAACTACATGTAATGTTTGGTTAAAAACACTTGGTAATGTAAATGCATATTATTCTACATGAATCAGCTGCAATTGTAAAGCATACAACAGTTCAATTAATCTGTTACTCCCACCAGAAATGGTAGAAAAATCACCTTAGAGGGTAGTAGTTTTAAAATACCATTAGTATTTTCAGAAATGTTCTTTTCACCATGACTAATTTAAGGCTAATATTGGGAAGTTTTGTTGTTGGTTGTTTATAAAAAAAACTGATTAAATATATTTGTTTCTCTATTTAAAAAAAAATTGTTTTGGATTGAAATAAAATCCTCACTTGAAATCACTAGACTGTAGTTGATATGGTTTTTTTAATAATAAATCAACAATATTCTCTAAAATAAATAGTACATTAATAATATAATGGCTTACTCCCACTCTTCCCCTACCAAAAAATGTTTCAGTAAATCAGTAAAAATATCAGTTATTCTTTTTGTCCAAAAGTGGGGTCTTTTCAACAGATTGTTCCGACTCACATTGTGCTTCATCTTCCTTTGGTGTAGTAGAACATGGGTCATTTGACTTCACGACATCTTTCATGAACGGCAATTCCATGAACAGCGGCGATTCAACCCTATCTTCCCCTACTACCCACGTTTCTCCGATATTTATAGAAATGAACTCTTTGCAGTCCCGTTCCGCATTTACCATTTCTTCCTTTACTTTCACTGGGGGCTCGAGAAAGTGCTGAAATAAATCATACAGAGACGTCCTTATCAGATAGCAAAATCATTGATATAGATATACAGCAAATGATGTACAAATCAATACAGGTAGTTGATGTTCTACCAGTAAATGATTCAATACATTTTCTTTGATTATTATCATATTATGATGCTGTTATTTTTAATGTTAATGGATCAAAATTAATACATGTACATCATATAAAATGAACTCAGAACTGTATCTTCAAGATATGGAGAATGCACTTGTTTAAAAACAGCAACATTAACAAAACATGTAAATGCAAAACAAAAATTATGTGTATACAATAAAGGAAAACAATTATCACAGGGAGGGTTTAGTACAAAAAGTTATTAATAATGATAACAACAACAGCTGTCTCAGGACAGCCCTCTGGGCCTTGGTCAGTGACCTTACACATGAGTCAGAAGTTTAAATTGAATTTCTAAGTACACAAAGGGGCATAATTCTGCTCAAATGCTGGTCACAGTTATCAGCCTTAACCATTGACCATATATAATGACCCTGAATACAGGTGTGAAGTTTTAATTTAATGCCTGTAGTAGATATAGAGATATGGTGTTGTTGCATGCAAACTTTAGGCCACAACAAATTGATCAGATGTTTGTCGGATTTGCCACACCTTAAAATCGTAAATCCAAAAAAAAATATTGTTCTCTTTTTTTTTTGCGCCCGCACCTACAATTTTGACCCGCACCCGATTTTTTTAAAATGAAGTTTTCATCAACGAGTCTCATTTTACGTTAAACGCCGACTTCGTGGTGTCCCCAAATCATAACAAGCAATAGGTACTGATATAGATGTACAGAGCATATAATTTATTACCCAAACCTTTACTCTCCGATAGCCAGTCGGGCACAGCTGCCATGTGTATTTCGACTCGGCAATTTCTTATCATGTTTTATCAAAGTTGTGAACACACAACGAGGTGCTTGTCAGCATTCACTGCCTAATTAAAGATGATTGCTAGCAAGCTCTTGTAATATCAGCAGACACAACAGTTAATTAAAGGATTATCTTGTGGATAAAGGATGTGTGAAATTGGATGTCCGGAATATGTTAAATGGACTGATTATCGGGTATGTTTACATTTCGGACAGTTTTGACCAGCGGTTTGTCCTGAACAGAACAGAACAGAACAAAACTTTTATTTTCACCCAAGTATATAACATATACAATTAGGGCAATATAACAAAGCAAAATTGTTAGTAAATTAGTAACTTCCGATAATTTTTACGTTAACACAATTGTGTAGATGATATACGGGGGGTATTTAAATAATAAGATACATAATCGGAACATATGATGATAATAATAATAATAATAATAATAATAATAATAATAATAATAATAATAGCAATAATGTGAGATCTATAATCAAAATCAAAATACCAAAAACTTGATAAAATTATCAAAATCACAATCATTATCATATCATATTCAAAATGATCATACTAATCATAATAATGATAATCGTCATAGTTATCATAATCATCATAATAGTGGCATTTAAGAAACAAATAATAGTACAGTTCTATAAGAGCATTTTAATACTAGCACTGGTAAAAATAATTAGTGGTTTGTGATCATAGTTGTGCGGTGACGTATTTTCGTTTGCACGCGGCGTTTCGGATTGAGAAATTGAAACGACTACGCGTTTTAAAAGGTTTACATTTTGCGTCAGAAATTTAATTCATTATCAATACTTAAAAGACATGTTGTTGCGAAAGATTGTGTGCGTTAGCGTTTATGGTGCTGGAGCTAGCTTTGTAACGGTTTCAGTCAACAGCAGTTATTTTTGTCATGATTTACGCTTGAGACTCCTTGAGTGCACCTGCACGCGAGGTCGATGTTGAACACAAAGGCAAAATGGAGGACCTATTGTGTGTGGTAATTACTCTAATCAGCTTTGCATTGCAGGATTACAATGGAGAATGCCGTTATCCGAGGGGTTAACATTAAATGACTGATGGGGCAAAAGCAAATTATAATTTGTGTGCTGGATAAGTTTAAAGGGAAGTAACAAAAGTATAATTATTAATTTATGTACTAGAACTGCTAGATTAATTAGGATAAAGAAACAGGATTGTAGGTGAAATATAGGTATCAGTTGTACTCATTTAGAATAATATCAATATAGCAAGCAAAAATATTTAAAATGTTAACACTTGTACTTGAGTGGTACCATTTTGTACTACTCTTATATAATGCTGCAATTATTTCTGTTATATGAGTATAAGTATATAGCAATCTTACGTTAATATTGACATATAATTATGCAGTTATCATTTGGTACAAATACAGAATGAAGTTATTATTTACATTGCACAGTTTATATTTACATGCATATATTTCTAATTAAAGTAAATAATGTGATTAGTATATACATGCAAAAATATATACATTTGTGACCAGACAAATATTTTGATATATTGATTACACAAGTGTAAACGGTCACTTATATTGAGATAATATGTAAATATGTTATGCTGTTAACAATAAAAATACATTGAAATAAAGGCAGTATTGTTACAAATTACAATATTAGAGTTGGTGTATTAGCTGGTGGCATTGGTAAAAACAGGTAGTTAAATAGATAACTTGCTATCGCTTAAACTTACTGAATATGAAGCGAATAAATTTGCTTGTATTCTGTAATAGTTGTAAGGAATTAGATGTTAGGATTTTAATAAGAGTAGCATCATAAAGATCATGTCCTAAGAATTGTTCTCTTTCAGATTTAAAGAAATCACAGTTTAGTAGATAGTGATGTTCGGAGCCAACTTGACCAGAGTTACAAAGTCTGCATATTCTTTCCTCAAATGGGTTTCCATCGTATCGACCGGTTTCAACTGATTTGCAGTTCTAAATTTAAAGAGGTATGTATATTCAGTTTTTGTAAGTTTTATAAAGTAGTCTTCAAAGGATGGAGTTTGTTTGAAACTAGTATATATTTGTCCCTTATGTGTTTGCTGTAGTTGATTGTGCCATTGGGTTTTGAATTGGGTTAATAATTTGGCTTTGACTATGCGGCAAATATTATTTTGGGTTGTTAGGAATTGGTTATCCCATAAGTTACTTAAGTTTACTGAGGTGAGGATTTCTTTAATTTTGTTGGCCCATTTAAAATTTGAGATTGGCAAGTTCATAATGTATTTATATATTTGGATAGATAATTTCTGATCTTTGCCTATTAAGATTCTATTCCAAAAAGAGATCATGCGACTTTTGATGTTAATTGCTATAGGGTATCTGCCAAGTTCACCATATAAAAAAGCCATTGGGGTTGATTTCCGAGCATTCGTAATTTTTCTAAGAAAGTTATTATGGACTTTCTCCAAGATATCTACATTTTCAAAACCAAAAATTTCTGAGCCATAGATTAAAATTGGTAAAACAGTGTGGTCGAAAAGTTTAAGAATTAAATCAATATGTAGCTCTGCATTATTTGCTCTAGTATATAGAAGGTGCATTGCTTTTGTTGCTTGCTCGGCTAAGTGTTTCCGTGCATTGAGGAAAGAACCATTGCTGGAAAGGGTAATGCCTAGGTAGTGGTAACGGTCAGTGATTTTTACAGGGTTGTCACCTAATGTGAAATGGAAGTTTTGTAGTTGTCTTGCACCAAATATTACAATTTTTGTTTTCCTTGATTTCTTACTTCTAATATCCACATATATAAGTTGTTTTTGACATGTCCATTGTATAAATTCGACGTATCTGTTTGGTGTACATTTTGTTCAGCTTTTATATATTAAGGTACATTTAACAGGGCAAGCCAATTAATTATGTTAGTTATTAATTTATATTTATTTTGGATATATTTTGTTCACATCTTGTAGATATTTTAAGAGTGTATGTTTAAATAAATAATAATTATCCAAGTTTACTGCAATGAACAATTAACGAAAATGTTAATATAAAAATCTAAATATACTAATGCTTTTGTTAATGCCATAATGCAATTAATATACAGCACAGATATAACCATTCCCTGACATGGAAACACGCAACGATGTTGCGAGTCGATTAAAAAATTGGCTCAAGCAAAATAAAAGCCAGTGTGAGCCCTAGTTTACGTTTTTAAAAATGGTGGCGTCCAGTTGTTTCATCGTGTCATTTAAAGATACAGAACTTATACTAGTCATTCCTAAATTGTTTTGTGTTTATTGTATGGCATTTCATATTCATGTTATTAAACTGTTGGTAGTGAATGACTTCGTGTATCAAATGTCTATGTTGATAATGACAATTACCTTGTATAGGGTCTACTTTCTTATAGTTAAGATATGGCTATTTAGTATTTACTGCCGGGTGTTAATTTAATAGCAGAATCACTATTGAAGACTTGTTCCACAAAACCCTTTGCAGGACATGGTCGAAAAAGGAATGGAGAAATTAGTTGCTTAGTTTATTACATATATATTGATTTTGACAACAATTTATGGACCAGAGCAGATGAAGAGGAACTTATTGACAAGATATAAAACTATGATGGCGTTTGGCAGTAATTTTTAATCACTATGTGCAAGATAGGATTATTAAGGATTATTTTTTATTTTGTGGTTTTCGCTCACCTCCGATTTTATCGAAAATGGAAAAAACAAAATTGTATTTTATTTCGCTCGCTCGCTCCAATTTTTGTTGGACAAAATCCGTAGAACAACTGATCAATTTGTTGTGGCCTTAACCTGGATTTTCTAAGTACAAAAAGGGGCATAATTCTGCTTAATTGCAGGTTAGAGTCATGGGCCTTGGTCAGTGACCTAACATAAATCATAATGGCCGCAAAGACAGGTGGTAAGTTTTAATTGAATATCTGTAGTAGATATAGAGAAATGAAGTTGTAAGGCCCCATTTTTCCCCAACCTTACTTTTGACGCAACCTATTTTGTTTTCAACAAAACTGTTTTCAGATACGGTAGATGCATTTTTATAAAGAGCTGCACAATATTATTACAAGTAACAAGTTACTATATGCTCAACAATTCTGTCTAATTCCCGAAAAAACACATTACCCTTCCCTAACCATCAATGGGCTTAGCCAGCCTAAACACTACTAGAAGCCATTCTATGCATTCAGGTGTAAAAAAAATATGTTTGTTTCAGGTTACCCTACCTACCGTAAAAAATGCCAAGACCCTGGAACATTTTATTGGGGTTGTCAGATATTTTGTTTGTTTTATTTATGTTTTTCAAAAATTAAATATTTTTTTGGTTATATAAGTGTTTAGTTTTGATAGAATCCACTTTAAAACAATGTTTAAAGTTATTACAGATATGTTTTGAATACATGTTTAAGAATTTTAAAGTTGACAATTTACTAAATAAAAAAATCCCTGCCTATCTACCCTAATTTTGTTGGTCATGTAACCTGAAACAAACACTCTTTTTTTTACGCCTCATAACAAAAGGCAAAAAGGCCCTAAGGTGCGCACCTGAGTATGAAGATCGGGGCTTTGCAGTTTCAAGGGAAGATATTTGAAGTCAATTTGCTATTTGAGTCTACATAAACCATGTTACCCCCAGGGCATGGCCACTTTTTACCCCAGGGGCATAATTTGATCAATCTTTGTAGAGGACCACTATACAATGTTATATACCAAATATGAAACCTCTGGGCCTTGCGGTTTCATAAGGCATTTTGCTATTAAGTGTATATCAACCATGTGACCGTGGGGGTGGGGCCATGTTTGACCCCAGTGGCATAATTTAAACAATCTTTGTAGAGGACCACTATACAATCTAACATACCAAATACAGGGTTTCCCCCCGGAATATTTTAAGGGACGTCAGGCCGAGACTGGGTGAGCTTGGGGTGGGGGGGGGGGTCCCCTCTTTACGTTGTTAGAAAATTTTACATTTGAGTAACGTTATTGGTGCAATGTGGCGAATAGTTAAAGGTGTGTACACTAATATATTGCAAAACAATAATTTACGCTGCCTTGACTATGTTCTTGGTGACGTCGGGTCTAACTTTGGTGTGTCAGTGTGCACATCTGTACACACTTTCTTCGAAAAAAACGAATCTAAAGGACCTGTCTCTACTGCCTTTAGTTTCAACATTTTACCGATTAATGAAAATCATCAAAAGCAAAATTTGCTCGAATCCCATGATAGATGGTATTTACAAAAATAATTATTCTAATTTAAAAGGTGAGATAATAATTAATGTAATGAAAAGAAAATAAATCATATAAACATTTTATTAATGCCGCTAATTTTATAAACTACAAACGTTTTGTTTGCACAGTTTTCAGATAAAAAAGAGATGCATACAGTATGTGCTAATTAAAGTGCATTCAAGTATCGATTAACGCTCCACTTGCTATCTTACCTACCTGGTAATTTAGTCGATTAACTCTGGCAATCAAGAACCGTCTCCTCTAATCGATGATCTTTGACAGGCGAGCCACACGTGTAGATATTAAACAACGTTTTCACAGTTTATTGGTTTATATTTATGATATTCGGGCGGCTGATTAAAGCATGTCACTGCAATTAAGGGATGTCGGAAGACCACCCCAGATTATGAAGGGATGTCGCTAGCGACAGGCCAAATTGGCCTGGGGGAAACCTTGCAAATACAAGACTTCTGGGCCTCATGGTTTCAGAGTTTAAAGTCGACTGGACATATAAGTTTATATAAACCATGTCGGCGTGTTCAGTTTCAACCCCAGGGGAATAATTTGAACAAAACTTTGTAGAGGACCTCTAGAGGATGTCACATATCAAAGATGAAAGTCCTAAGCCTTGCGGTTTCAGAGATCTTTGACAATTTTCACTTTTTAGCTCAGCTGAACACAACATGCTCAAGGTTTGTGCTCAAGGTGAGCTTTTGTGATTACCTTTTGTCCATCGTGCGTCGTGCGTCAACATTTTCATTCAAACAACATCTCCTAAACCGCTGAGCAATTTACACCAAACTTCACAGGAATGATCCTTGGGTGATCCGCTTTCAAAATTGTTTAAATCGTTTCGGTCCGCTGCAAATATAGGTCGCAAGAGCTACATGTAAAAATAGATTAAAAAAGTGAAAACTTTAAAAATCTTCTCTGACACTGCATGGCAGAGAGCTTTCATATTTGGTACTTCGCATCCTGTAGTGGTCCTCTACAAAGATTGTTCAAATGATACCCTGGGGTCAAAACTTGCCACGCCCCGGGGATCACATGGTTTACATAGACTTACATGTAAAAATACATCTAAAAAGTGAAAACTTTAAAAACTTCTTCTCTAAAACAGCATGACGGAGAGCTTTCATATTTGGTATTTCGCATCCTCTAGTGGTCCTCTACAAAGATTGTTCAAATGATGCCCCTGGGGTCAAAACTTGCCATGCCCTGGGGGTCACATGATGTATATAGACTTACATAGCAAAATGACTTGAAAAATCTTCTCCCCTGAAACCGCAAGGCCCAGAGGTTTCATATTTGGTATGTAAGATTGCATAGTAGTCCTCTACAAAGATTGTTCAAATGATGCCCCTGGGGTCAAAACTGGCCACGCCCCGAGGGTCACATGGTTTATATAGACTTAAATAGCTAAATGACTTTAAAAATCTTCTTCTCTGAAACCGCAAGGCCTAGAGCTTTGGTATTTGGTTGGTAACATTGTACAGTGGTCCTCTACCAAGATTGTTCAAATGATGCCCCTGTGATCAAAACTGGCCATGCCCCAGGGGTGACATTGTTTATATAGACCTAAATAGAAAAATTACTTAAAAAATCTTCTCCTCTGAAACCGCAAGGCCCAGTGGTTTCATTATTGGTATGTAGCATCCTCTAGTGATCCTCTACAAAGATTGTTCAAATGATGCCCCTGGGGTCAAAACTGGCCACGCTACGGAGGTCACATGGTTTATATAGACTAAAATAGCAAAATGTCTTTAAAAATCTTCTCCTTTGAAACCGCAAGGCCCAGAGTTTTCATATTTGGTAAGTAAGATTGCATAATGGTCCTCTACAAAGATTAATCAAATGATGCCACTGGGGTCAAAACTGGCCAGGCCCCGCAGGTCACATGGTTTATATAGACTCAAATAGCACAATGACTCAAAAATCTTCTCCTTTGAAACCACAAGGCCCAAAGGTTTCATATTTGGCATGTAAGATTGCATAGTAGTCCTCTACAAAGATTGTTCAAATGATGTCCCTGGGGTCAAAACTGGCCACGCCCCGGAGGTCACATGGTTTATATAGACTCAAATAGCAAAATGACTCAAAAATCTTCTCGTTTGAAACCACAAGGCCCAAAGGTTTCATATTTGGTATGTAAGATTGTATAGTATTCCTTTACAAAGATGGTTCAAATGATGCCCCTGGGGTCAAAACTGGCCACGCCCCGGGGATCACATGGTTTATACTCAAATAGCAAAATGAATCAAAAATCTTCTCCTTAGAAACCACAAGGCCCAAAGGTTTCATATTTGGTATGTAAGATTGCATAGTAGTCCTCTACAAAGATTGTTCAAATGATGCCCCTGGCGTTAAAACTAGTAACGTCCCGATGGTCACATGGTTTGTATAGACTTAAATAGCTAAATGACTTTGAAAATCTTCTCCGAAACCGCAAGGCCCAGAGGTTTGGTATTTGGTTGGTAACATTGTATGGCCTGCCTCTACAAAGAGTGTTCAAATGATACCCCTGGGGTCAAAACTGGCCACGCCCTGGGGGTCACACTGTGTATATAGACTTAAATAGCAAAATGACTTTAAAAATCTTCTCCTCTGAAACCGCAAGGCCCAGAGGTTTTATATTTGGAATGTAACATTGCATAGTGGTCCTCTACAAAGATTGTTCAAATGATGCCCCTGGTGTTAAAACTTGCCACGCTCGGTGGTCAGATGGTTTATATAGACTTAAATAGCTAAATGACTTTCAAATCTTCTTCTCCGAAACCGCAAGGCCCAGAGGTTTGGTATTTGGTTAATAATATTGTATAGGGGTCCTCTACAAAGATTGTTCAAATGATACCCCTGAGGTTAAAACTGTCCACGCTCCGGGCTCACATGGATTATATAGACTTAAATAGCAAAATGACTTTAAAAATCTTCTCTGAAACCGCAAGGCCCAGAGGTTTCATATTTGGTATGTAAGATTGCATAGTGGTCCTCTACAAAGATTGTTCAAATGATGCCTCTGGGATGAAAACTGGCCACGCCAAGGGTCACATGGTTTATATAGACTTAAATAGCTAAATGACTTTGAACATTTTCTTCTCTGAAACCGCAAGGCCCAGAGGTTTGTTATTTGGTTGGTAACATTGTATAGCGGTCCTCTATAAAGATTGTTCAAATGATGCCCTGGGGTCAAAACTGGCCATGCCCGAGAGTCACATTGCTTGTATAGACTTAAATAGCAAAATTGAAATTTTCTCCTCTGAAACCGCAAGGCCCAGTGGTTTCATATTTGGTATGTAACATTGCATACTGGTCTTCTACAAAGATTGTTCAATGATGCCCCTGGGGTTAAAACTGGGATGCCTTAAACTCAGGTGAGCGACCTATGGCCATCGTGGCCCTCTTGTTAAATATACTTTTAGCTCTGGCTGGTGACCTACATATGCAGAGTACCGGAACGATTTGAACATTCCTGTGAAGTTTTGTCAAAATCTGCTAAGCAGTTTAGGAGGAAATGTTGTTTAAATGAAAAGTTGACGACGCACGCACACACAGACGACGGACAATGGGCGATCACAAAAGCTCACCATGAGCACTCTGTGTTCAGGTGAGCTAAAAATGTGTGCATCTAATGATTATAGGTTACATTATGATAAGTGAAGAATATGTTCAGAATACACTTAGTTACAAGAGTGCCATGATGGCCTTGTATCAATCACCTTTTTTCAGAAGCATGGTGATTCCTTATTTGGTCTTGATCTACATTTAATTTTGGCAAGCTGATTAGGTGCAAAAATAGCTTCCAGTGTGAAAAAGGTTATCCAAGACCTATTTTGTAACTAGACATACGTCAGTAGAAAACGGATGCCCCTACATTCCGCTGGTTGACACAAAACTCTGCTGTGTCGGATAAAAATGCCCCAAAATTCCCAGGTGCACAAGTTCACATGCTGATGAATATGTTCAAGTTCACATGCTGAGGAATATGTTCATAAAGTTTTATCAGTCTTGCAGTTACACTTTTTGAGTTACACGAGACACAAATCCAAAAATGTGATATTTTGTCATAAGTCCACTGATGGCGGAAAAAACTGAACCAAAATATCCAGGCGCACAAGTTCACATGCTGATTAATATGTATATAAAGTTGCGTCACTCTAGCAGTAAAACGTTTTGAGTTAACGCACAACACAAGTAAAAACAAATCACTTTTTGCTAAAAAAGGGCCATAACTCCGCTGATGTCGGAAAAAAACACACCAAGATACCAAGGTGCACAGCCCCGAGGCCGATGAATATGCTTATAAAGTTTCATGACTCTAGCAGTTATACTGTCTGAGTTATTCGCGACACAAAAATCTGACTGACAGACGGGATGGATGGATGGCCAAGGGCAAATCTATATACCCCACCTCTAAAGTGGGGGCATAAAAACCAGTACATACAATTGCAGGAAGAACTATCTGCCATGAAAACTGACTCAGTTCAAACACATTTTATTTTGCAAGATGTGCCCTCAACATTACACCAATTTCAACTAGAGCTTCAACAGGGGTGGCAGCGGGCCCCGAATGATAGCATGTTTGAAGGTGAGGAACCGTTTAGCTCAATTCGTTCTAGAAAAATTGAGCGGAAACCGTTGTTCTATTGTTTGTAACAGTAAACCCATCCACCCCCTATGTAATCCCAAGCCAGGTCTCGATATAAGGTACCTATGGATGAAGTTTCATTAAAATATTTCAATTCGTTCTCAAGTTAGCGAGCTGAAACCAAAAGTTGACTCCGCCTGAAAATGAAAAATTAACAAAGGGCAATAACTCCAGAATTATGAAGTGCAGAGTAACGGTTTTTATGCACTGCACTTCTCCTGAATGAGATCTATCCACCTATGAAGTTTAAAGTTAATACCTCTTATAGTCTAAGAGTTATGCTGCAGGCAAAAACAAGTATAAAAAATTAACAAAGGGCAATAACTCCAGAATTATGAAGTGCAGAGTAACGATTCTTGTGCATTGTACTTCTCCTCAATAAGATCTATCAATCTATGAAGTTTCAAGTTAATACCTCTTATAGTTTGAGAGTTATGCTCCAGGCAACAACGAAGTATGAAACATTAACAAAGGGCAATAACTCCAGAACCATGAAGTGCAGAGTAATGGTTCTTGTGCATTGCACTTCTGCTTAATGAGATCTATCCACCCATGAAGTTTCAAATTAATAGCTAAAACGGTTTCGAAGTTATGAAAGAAAAACATTAAAAATGTGGACGGACGGACGGACAGACAGGGTGATTACTATAAGGCACCCGCAAAAATTTGCAAGGGCCTAATTAAAACAATTTACAAGCATGCTGGTGTATACCTCATTGGTCAACTCAAAAGCTCCCCAGTGAATGCCAATAGACATTTTACTGTTAATGTCAGCATGTAACTGTACAGCCTCTTCGGGATTCACATGCCCGTACGCGGTTATGTACCTGAAAACGACTCAAAATAAATACTTGCAAACTGTTATAAACTGTTTCAAACTCCTGAAGAATGTTGTATAACACAATGCAAACTTTTCTTGCCAAAGATATGGTTCGCAAAAGATTTAGTCGGGACCTACTCTCACTAAAACCGTCTGGTGCATGCGCATATTTATAAAAATATATAATTATGTCAAATGTTGATTTGCATACTGTTTTATGTAGTTAGCAACAAACATAACAAATAATCAACATACCATTTTGGTTATCAGATTTTTACTTGACTGGCTTACAGTTTTGTGAGAAATCTGCATGATGTCTTACAAAATCTCTTCAGGACCCTCAAATAACTACAACATTCATGTACCTCGCAGGACATGGTTTTAAATGTTCCCCAGTGGATGCCTACTGAACAAAGAGATTTAATATCCATGTGAATTTTCACGGCTTCTGCAGGGTCCACATGTTGGTAGGACAAGGCATACCTGGAAATGCAGGCACCAATGTCAAACATTTGAGACAATGATAATACTCAGTTGGTTCTCCGCTCAAGACCTTCAGAACAGCTATTTCAACAGCAATTTTCTACAGTTAAAACTTTGCTATTCATATAAAACAAATAGCTGAGTGAAGGTTTTGGTCTGTAAGAAGCTAACATTACAGGAGCCTTAGCATCATGTTTATTACCAACTTAGATACCATAATTATTTAGATTGTTCATCATTCATGTTCTACACAAAAATACATTAGTCTCAACAAAGTAGATCTCTTTGAAGACACGTGCTTCTATGTTCTTTAACACATTACTGTTATGACTGATGGTCTGGTCAAAGAAAATAACAGATAACAGTACACATCAAACATCAAGCAAACCTAGGTATGTACGCCCCAATGGGTATCCCTGCCAAATCAAACGGTCCATACTTCTGGCCAATCTTCTGAAAAAGTTCATCAAAGTATCCGGTGTCGCCTGCGAAGTAGAAGGAATGCTTCGGTCCTTTTACCACCCAGCTGCACCACAAGCACTGAAATGTGTGACGCAGTCTAGAGTTCCATAAATAAACACTTAAACATATTAAACTTTGAGAAGTGAGTATGAAATACGAAGCATGCTAAATACTTAGTTTCCCACAAGGCCCTCTAAGCAAATATGAATTATACCTAACATCATTTAACAAATGTTTATACATTAACAAAAAAAATCTTCATACATGTAAGTGTGTTTTGTACAGATACTTTTGTATTAATTACCTTGTTGAAGTCGAGGACACACCTCTGGCACCAATGCTGGCTTGGAGTACAAATGAACTTTACGCCCTTGAATTCTATTCCTTCCCACCAATCCAGTTCAGTCACATTTTCATCCGTACAGCCCATACTCTGAAACCATTTCCTGGTCCCCCCGGCAACAAACCAGTGCACCTTTGGGAACTTTGCAATGATTTCTCTCACTGCCTTGGTCTCCAGGTGGTCATAGTGGGTGTGACTGATGAGCACAGCATCCAGGTGGGGTATGTCCTTCACCTGACAGGCAGCGTTACGGTGTCGCTTGTAGCTGAACAGCCTGATTGGCCCGCAGAATGTGTCCAAAACTGGGTCTGTAAGAATCGTCAGGCCTTCCATCTGAACCAGCATTGTGGCATGACCTATCCATGTGACCTGTATTCCATTCACAGGAGGCTGACT
Source organism: Congeria kusceri (assembly GCA_027627225.1). Classification (NCBI taxonomy): domain Eukaryota; kingdom Metazoa; phylum Mollusca; class Bivalvia; order Myida; family Dreissenidae; genus Congeria; species Congeria kusceri. Next base: position 57,764,377 of record CM051036.1, on the reverse strand, counting down.
GATTTTAGACACATCTAATGGCAAGACTGGAAGTAAGGTGTCAAGAACCTGGAACAATAAAGGATCATTATCCAATACAGTCCAATGTATATCAAACTGAAAACAAACTGACATTTATATTGAAGTGCATTATATTGAATCTTCAGTATATAATAATAATAGAGATACCATTAGCATTACAATATTGAAAGAATGGATTCAATTATATTAACGTATTCAATATAGAAGCATGTAGTGTCTCAAGACAATTAAATCTTGCATGTATCCAATTGTGAAACACATTCATGTACTGACTCGTCGAGCATTATGTCAGACTTATGCAGTAAATTGCATTCTGTTGCCAATTTAAAATGAACTTAATTGCAGCATGTTCTGTGCCAAGCACCATCATAACTGACCAACCCTTTGTGCCTAGCACAATCATAACTAACCAACCCTTTGTGCCTAGCACAATCATAACTAACCAACCCTTTGTGCCAAGCACAATTATAAATGACCAACCCTTTGTGCCAAGCACAATAATAACTGACCAACTCTGGTAGAGATGCCAGCAAGAAAGCTTACCTATATTTTGACCTACTAATCTACCGGTAGATTCTGCATCATACGAAATTATTCAGCAATTTGTAAATAATTAACACAAATACCTCATTGCTTGGGATGGGATGACTTGGTTCACAAATCTTCCATTTAAGAAAATTATATACCCCTGGCTTTTTAAATGCTTCCCATTTACAAACATAGTAATGGCCGCAGCACCACGGCAACTTTTTTGATCTCAATATTTCTGGAATATCATCAGGTATTGATATTTTTTTATAATTGTCGCATTGTGACTCCGTGGGAGTGTCTTCGCCACTTCTGGTAGCCTTATTACTGTCACCCTGTGACTCCGTGGGAGGGTCTTCGCCACTTTTGGTAGCCTTATTACTGTCACCCTGTGACTCCGTGGAAGTGCCTTCTTCACATTTGGAATCTGCGGGTATATCATCTGAATTAATAACAGACAGACTAGGTCCAACTACATCGCCCTGTGACTGTGACCTCTGACCATCGGAATCCGCGGGTATATCATCTGAATTGTTAACAGATGGACGATGATCAATTACATTGCCTTGTGTTACACCGGCTGTGTTCAAGGCACCACCTTTGGATGCTGTTGCCAAATCCCTTGTTGTTTTGTCAGTTGTACTTTCTTTTTCCCCTATTTCACTGCCTAGTGGAACATTTTCTTCTGCTGATTTGGGGGGATATTGTTTGCTCTCATCAGAAATAGTTTCTTGTTCTGCCATGTTACTTGCTGAAAGGCAAAAAATAAACACAATTATAACACTGTCAAATGAGGTATTATCCGAAGCACAATTCAGACCATCCGCATTGTTGCTTGATAGAGGAGCACAAGAAAAAGAATAAAATATATTTAAATGCCTTGTGCCTTTAATTCAAAATACCAGTTATTTGCATTTGTATAACTTTTGCCTCTTTAAGATAAATGGATACTAGAGAAATACTAATACCAGAATTAAACATTAGTATCATAGGCGGATTTAGAGCGGGGTGGCGTACGCCCCTTCTTAAATTGTCCAACATTTTGTTGGTAAAACTCTAAATATATTAAAGCATGTGCATTTTGATGCCATTGAAGTGTTCTTCATTCAATTTATTGTCATAACTAAACCCATTCTTTAGTATTTTCATTAAAATTTTCCTTTCTGTCCACATTGAACCTTTCCGATACAGTCGTTAACAGGTGAAAGGGACGAAAAGTAATTCTCAGTCAAGAGGCTCAAAAAGACCTGAAACACTGTAATGGCTTAATTGAGGTGAGTCAAATGGAACAGAACCAGAATCAGTTGAACAACTTTGGCAGAGGACCACCTAAGAAACATTTTTGTGAAATTTCATCAAAGTTGGCTAAGTGGTTTAACAGGTGTTGCACACACAACAGAGAAATATTTCATGTCGACCTCTAGCTGCCATGCAATGCAATAGACCAGAACAATTTGGGCAACACTGGTAGAGAACTTTGAATTGTACAGTGTTTATTTCTGTTCTTTGTGAATGGGGCCCTTTATACACCTGCAATTAGCCATCGCTTGATTTGATTCGATTTCGATTTCAAATACCATTTAGTTGAATATTTCCATTCGAATCACGCTTCTTTCAGGCTTCTTTTTGTGTATTTATAAGTCACAATTTGCAAAAAAAATAGACTAACAGACGGTGCTATCAATCGATTGTAATGACAATTCATCAATTTGTATGAAACAGAATCGATTCGAAACTTGTTGGATTAGTATAGAAAACTGAATAGGGTTCTTTACTAACTATTGATTGATTAATTAAAAACATTGTTGCATTGAATTGTGAAAATGATTGCTGCAATACCATATTTCGTGATATTAACTTTTCCACCTATTATGTATGAAGTTATTCTAACAGGATTAAATTACAAAATGTGTTCTACCAATTTAAATTGAAGTTGTACATATTATATGCCTTTTCAAATGGTATCGCGTATAGCAATATAGCGCATATAATGAAGCCGAATGCAAAGTCCTGGCCAGATCATTATATAATTATTTCAACTGAAATAACATCGCTTGTAACGATATCACATATAATGAAGTTTCGGGTATAACTATGTTATTTTCACAGCCCAGAATGTTTCCCCTTTTGGTACGATATTTGGCGGCTGTAACAGGAGAGAAAACCATTTAATCCAGATAAACAGATACTGGCGTCTTGATTTAATTTTCAGTGTTGTGGTAACTGAATAAAATTGGTGTTGGTTCTGAATGCTCCTATAACTGTCCTGTTAAAAATGAAGATGTGAATTATGAGTCAATAACAAACCATCGGTAGTTCTGGCAGTATTTAGTGACGTCAACACGATTACACTGCAGATCCGTTATATCGCGATTCGCGGGGTCCATGGATCGCAATATAGCTGGATCCCGATATAATGTTGTATTAAAACGTTATATTTGTGTACACAGGCTGTGAAAGTGAAGTGATCTTTGATAATTATATTGACCTTTTATTAAACTGTCAAACATTGATTGCATTTCTTAATGTTCTTTCATTAATACATAGTTCTACAGTAAATGTGTGTATGTAATTTGTAAAATAATCGTTGTTGCGTCTCCTTTTTAAACTTGTATGTCTCCTGCTTATTTAGGGATGTCATGATATTCGTATATGGCGATATAAATTATGTGGTTTGCTCAATATCGTTACAAGCCAAGTTTACTGTTAATAGAACAACAAGAGCTGCCGGAAGACATCGCCCTCAACTTTTCTTGTGCTTGTCAGAGTTACTGGCATTTAAAAAAAAAAAAAAAAAAAAAAAAAAGGACATTCCAGCACATCAATAATTTTTTTTAGTAAAAGTGACCTTGACCATGACCCCACCAACCCCATATGCAATCCCAAGCGAGGTCTCGATATAAGGTATCTATGTATTAAGTTTCATTTAAATATCTCAATGCATTCTCAAGATTTTGATCGGAAACCATTTTTCTATTTTTAGTAACAGTGACCTTGACCTTGATTTCATCCACCACATACGCAATCCAAAGCGAGGTCTTATACCGGAAGTCTTGCTAATGCTGTAAAAGCGCTAAATGAACAGGCTCTGAAGGCATATACTGGCCTTATATCACTGTTTACTAGAGTATCTTTAGATATTAAAACAAAATTGTTACTGTTTGATTCGACTGTTTCACTTATTATTTTGTACGGTGGTGAGATTTGGGGCACATATGACTTCAAGGAGGTAGACAAAATCCATATCAAATTTTGTAAGCATATTCTTGGCGTGCGTACTCAAACATCCACAGTTGCCGTCCTTGGTGAATTAGGTAGATTCCAACTTTCGGTCATTTGCAGGGAAAGAGCCTTAAAATACTGGTGTAAAATTATGACAAATCCGGAATCACTTCCAGGCAAAATATTTATAGAACATATTTTAGATAACAGTTTTAATTCATTGAATTTCAAAAATAGCTGGGGAAAGGCGGTTAATAATGCATTAGATAAGCTTGGATATGGCTACTTATGGTATATGTTTGATATTAACTGTTGCTATATACCCATGTTAAGGCAAAGGTTGCGTGACCGATATATACAGATATGGTCGGAAACTGTGAATTCTCAAAACAAATTAGAGTATTATAAAAATTCAAAACTGTTTTTAGGTATGAAACATATTTAGATGCTATTGACAAGGATAAATATAGAATTGCATTGACTAGGTTACGATTATGTTCACATTTTCTTGAGATTGAAACAGGAAGATACAATAATGTGGATAGAATTAATAGACTATGTAAACTATGCAATTACAATGTTGTTGAGTCAGAATTCCACTTTGTACTCTGCTGTTCCTTGTATCATGACTTAAGGCAAAAATATAAAATTTCAAATGCTTTTAGTACTATTAATAAATTTGTTAATCTCATGTCATCAGAAGAAATTGGTTTGTTAAGACGACTTTCAAAATTGACGTACTTTGCGATGTTACGACGTTCCCAAACCCTAGATAGTGTTGCTTCTTAACCTACTTATAAAATAAGTTAATAAATCCACTTTATAGATAGATATGTTTTTGTACAATATTTTTATAAAGCCTCCTTTGTATAATTGGAATTATGTATTTTGAACTTGTAATGTTGCTAATGGCCCTCTTTCATGATGTGTTTTGTAAATGGCCAAAGGCATTGCTCATGCCGATTTGCCAAATAAACCAGTAAACCAGATAAAAGGTATCTATGTATAAAGTTTCATTAAAATATCTCAATGCAGTCTCAAGTTATTGAGCAGCAACCGTTTTTCTATTTTAGTAACAGTGACCTTGACCCTATATGCAATGCCAAGAGAGGTCTCGATATAAGGTATGTATGTATTAAGTTTCATTAAAATATCTCAATGCGTTCTCAAGTTATTGAGCGAAAACCCACCCACCCCATATGCAATCCAAGCGAGGTCTCGCTATAAGGTATCTATGTTTGCAGTTTCATTTCAATAGCTTAATCTCTTCTCGAGTTAGCGAGTGCAAACGAAAATTTGAGAAACCTGTCCATATAGCTTACATGTACAATTTCTAAGTGTAAAAAGGACCATAATTTTGACAAATTTCAAACTAGAGATATCAAAATTGGCCCATGAGTTCATTTTAATATAGGGAAAAAGTGCTCTAAGTTTGAATGAAATCCCTTAAGCCATTCCTGAGAAACCAGCTTACCAAAAAACTTTAACCTGTCCATATAGCTTATGTAAAGAAATTTCTAAGTGTAAAAAGGCCCATAATTTTGACAAATGTCAAACTAGAGTTACCAAACTTGGCCTATTGGTTCATTTTAATCTGGGGAATAAATGTTTTAAGGTTGAATGAAATCCGTCAAGCCATTCCTGAGAAACTAGATTACCGAAAAACTTGAACCTAGCTCAGATGCCGATGCCAACGCCGGGCAATAGAATAGCTTGCCTTTTCTTCCAAAACTCGACCTAAAAATGAAGTAAATGTGAATTTTGGTGAAAAAACATTATTAAAGTAGGATTAATTTTGTGTGCAATTATTTGTCACCCTACACATGGTTATTGGAGATGTCATTTAAAGATTGTTCTGTGTTTAGCATTTGAGCAACTTTGGCAGAGGACCACCTTTGGGACATTTCCGTCATGTAAAAATCATGCTAGATATTACCATGGAACTATTTGAAAAGTAACCTTTACCATTGATAGACAAGAATTTTATGCTCTAGGCAAATATTTACCTTTGACCTTAAATTGTTACCTTGACTGTTGACAAACAAGCATGGTTGGTGTACATGACACATTATCTGTCCTTGGGGATAAAGGGTGAAGTAATATCAAAATCCTTCCAGAGATTTTAAAGTTAGGGAGTGGAAACGAAATATTGATGGACGAGAATATTTTACCTTTGACTTCTAAAGTGTTACCCTGACCTTTAAGCTACAGGCCTGGTTCTTGTGCACAGCATACCATCTCATGAAGGTCATCATATTTGCCACAACATTGGAAAATCCCGTCATGCCAGATAATATGATGCTCCAGACAAATATTTGACCTAAGTCCTCCGACCTTGAATTGTGACTGTCCACAGACAAACACTGGTGATGTCAGCGACATATCATCCAATCATGGGAAACAATAATCTGAAGTAATACTACATTCTATCCAGGCATTTAGAAGTTATTGAGCAGAATTAAAAATCCTCGACTTTTTACCTTTAATTGTGACCTTGACCTTCGACAGAAAATCATGGGTGATGTATAGGACACATCTTCGGTGAATGTAACCAATTGTTTAAAACATACATATATAGGAACTTTACCTGTTTCTAATGCCGATAAAATCTTAACAGACAAAGACAATATTTCCTCACATCAATGTTCAGTGAAAAATAAAACTTTTGGATAAATATCTTGGTTTTAAGCAAAGTACTAGTTTCACATGCAATTTAAACTTAAAGACCGATGCATAGTCTTACAATTGCAAATGGATAAATGTAATGCCTGTCAACAGCAGGAGAAAGATGGCTATACTCAGCTCCATAGGCGGATTTAGAGGGGAGCAAAAACGGCATATGCCCCCTTTAAATTTGTCGAAAATATGATTTTTAAATAACTTGGATTTTTCGCCATTTTTAACAGTATTTCCGTCATATCAGGGCTGTTTGTTTACCTACTCACACTTTTCCTGGGCAAGCTTAACAGATCTAAGCGGGTTACCAGTACTAAGAGCACATGCCTATGCCAGTAACTCACAATTGCCCTACTTGAATCAGAGGTAGGGGGAGAATGGCCGCAGAAATAATTTCATGACCAATCCCCACACAAGTTATTTGGCCTGGTTGGGGTTCGAACTCACGATCCCCCGATTAACAGTCTAGCGCTCTACCAACTGAGCTAGCCAGGCCCGAAAAGTACTTTCTCATCAAAGTTGATCAGCTATTTTCGTGTTATGTTGCACACAAACAATGAGGTACACTAGAATACCTAAATGCAAAGTGTTTCCCATTGTTTGTGTGTGAATGTGTTTATTTATCCAAGAAGTTACATTATCCACGAACTTAGGCCATGCGACGATATATATGTTTGTTGTTGGTCAAACTGCCCAACTCTTAAACTTTGACCCTCACTTTATGCATATGTATACATAATTACACTTTGAATCCTCGCATTTGTTCCTAGAACAGCGTTTTATGAAAGTACCCGGGTAATGAGGTCAGATTTTCTAAGATTTCCTAAAATTATCTCCCTTGATTTGCAATGCCTTGGTTGTTGCTTTCTATATCGAAGTTAATGCAGAGATCTATTAACAAACATTGTTTATTGATAGATCTTTGGTTAATGTCATTGTTATTTCCATAATTTATCTATCATGTTTTATATTGTAAAATGTTGTTTATCACAAACTAGGCATGATTATACTGACATAGGTTTACATGCTTATTGTATCATATATATCTATTTAACCAACAATCACAGATTGTACGAATTAGATTTACTCAGTAGTCATTTATAGTTGAAATCGAAAGTAGGACTAGATCAAAGAAGTTTGCAGTAAATTGTTGTATGTACAAACATATTAAAGTATATGCATGTACTTTAGATTTACATGCTTTGAGATGATTCATTTGTGATTTCATCCTTGCGTAACAAAATGCACATTTACTTACCCAATGAGTAAATGCAAACTAGAGAAGACTCCTTCTAACTCCCAAAATGTCGACCGGCAGATTGCGGAAATATTTAAATGCGGGCCAGTGTGCCCATTATGACGGTAGGTTAAATGGGCTGAGCGTAGTTTTTCTAGTCCAAATAAATAGAGAATACATGGTTGGTGCCGGGATAGAGAAAGTTTATCCGGTGGGGCTTAGAAAATGAAAATAGGGCGAGCTTTAGCAAGCCCTATTTTTGTTTTCGGACCGAACAGGATAAACCTTCTCCTTCCCGGCACCCACCGTGTATTCTATTTATCCTGATTTCTATTCAATTAAATTAAAAAACACCGAACACTAAAGTGTTAAATCAAATAAAAATTCTAGACGGGCCTCGACCTAATAACTCGCTTGCATGAATGCGTACTACCCGGAAAAAAATAGTTCTCTATTTCTTAATTACCTTTTTCAAAAAGCAAAAGCAAAATATTAATAAATCTTATTTGCTGATGTCAGTACGACACGAAAATGACTTAGTAAATCTGCTTTTGTTTTAAACCAGATTATTTTGGTTTTTTAAAGAGTTAAATTACGTCACACCAACTACGTCATTCATTTTGAGTTGTAAGTTTACACAATGTAGTCAAACCAGAACGCGAGTGTTTTGCAGTTTAAAATACATGAAATCGGAATAAATGTTTAGTGTTTCTGTGTTTTGGATGGATTATATTATGCAATAGCATTCAGATAAAAAGTGGATGGAATATTTGCCTCGAATGGAAACGGTGAGATCGATCCCTTTTCAATTTTCTACGATTTACTCGGATAGTATATAAGATATTAGTTGTGGGTGGAGGACAGTGTAGCTGAATGTGAACTACATCATACAGTGTTTAGTTATACGTTAAAATTTTGATAACTTTTTTCATTTCTTTTCATCGGTGGGTTAGTAGCAGGATAAATAGAATTATCCTGCTAACTCAAACAGTGACCTAATAAAGCGGTGACAGTATAAACTTGTTGATATCCGGCAGTAGATCACGTGACTGTGATATACCGTCAATAAGTATTCGTACGCGCCGGATAACAACACTGTCGAGAATGACACAGCATAAAGTCTACTTACCAGAGTTTTTCATCGATACAAACTTTGTGTTGTCTAGTTTAACAGAGTTAAACAACAAATGAGTTGTTTGTCCTTTAACTGGTTAACAACAACTTCCTTCCAGTTCCATTCCATTCAACACACATTAATCTGATACAAGAGGTTTGTTCTTTGTGGATAGACTTTCTTTGGTCAACCAACAGAGCACATTCATCAAAGAAATACCTTTTATATAAATTTCCGATGAAAAGAAATGAAAAAAAGTTATCAAAATGTTAACGTAGAACTAAACATTTTATGATTTATTTCACTTTCAGTTACACTGTCCTCCACCCACAACTAATATCTTGTATACTATCCGAGTAAATCGTAGAAAATTGAAAAGGGTTCAATCTCACCGTTTCCATTCGAGGCAAATATTCCATCCACTTTTTATCTGAATGCTATTGCATAATAGAATCCATCCAAAACACAGAAACACTAAATATTTATTCCGATTTCATGTATTTTAAACTGCAAAACACTCGCGTTCTGGTTTGACTACATTGTGTAAACTTACAACTCTAAATGAATGACGTAGTTGGTGTGACGTAATTTAACTCTTTAAAAACCAAAATAATCTGGTTTAAAACAAAAGCAGATTTACTACGTCATTTTCGTGTCGTACTGACATCAGCAATTAAGATTTATTAATATTTTACTTTTGCTTTTTGAAAAAGGTAATTAAGAAATAGAGAACTATTTTTTTTCCGGGTAGTACGCATTCATGCAAGTGAGTTATTAGGTCGAGGCCCGTCTAGAATTTCTTTTTAATTTAAAACTTTAGTGTTTGGTGTTTTTAAATTTAATTGAATAGAAATCAGGATAAATAGAATACACGGTAGGTGCCGGGAAGAAGAAAGTTTATCTGGTTCGGCCCGAAAACAAAAATAGGGCTCGCTAAAGCACGCCCTATGTTTATTTTCTAAGCCCCACCGGATAAACTTTCTCCATCCCGGCACCAACCATGTAGTCTCTATTTTCTTTATAATATTATATCAAATGTAATTAACATGCACCTATTTTTTTTTAAATATAAACAATGCAGGAGTGCGCAAAGAATCAATTCATCCATTTTGGCCGGCGTTATAGAGACCTATATAGCCTGCAGTTAAATGTTTCCCGACAATCCGAACACATGGGTTGACTTCCTCTTTCGATTTGATTTTGTAGGCCTACATGTAGGTGATTGCAGAAATGGCAAATAAAAAGATAGGCATTTTAACCGAGATTAACTATGAAGATATCGAACTTTGGTACCCATATTACAGACTGAAAGAAGAGGGCCACGAAACGTTTACAGTGGGGCCCGAGAAAGGAAAGACGTACAATTCCAAGAACGGATACCCGTGCAAGGCTGAGTACGGCATCGACGAAATAAAGGTGTGTTAGTGTAAGATATATATGTGAGTAGCTATTTCTAGTTCAATATTATCAGTGTAACTATGATGTGCTGCTGGTGTCTGCGTGTTATAGTTAGCAGCTAGGCTAGTTGCAGCATTACAGCTCCCAGCTATATGACCCTCCGGGTTTGCTCAAAGTACTCGGGAAGAACTAGCAGTTAAGCCAATTTTGTGTTCAGTAGACAAAACTGACTGAATGATTGTCGTATTCAGTTGGCCACTAACACGAAAGTGACTTTCAGTGTTTAGAGATGTTATAATTTTTATTGTCAACATGTACTACTTTCAAACCTAATTTACTTGAACTAAATTACTTAAAACCTTGGATAATCCTGCACATTTTGTTGGAAAATTCAACTTAATTATTGTTTTTTCAATCTGGATTATTGGGAAATAAACCAAGCAGCAAATCTGAAACTTCATACTTATTTGTAAATAAACCAAGCAGCAAATCTGAAACTTCATACTAATTTGTAAATAGTTGACTGAATAAGACATCCATTCATAAGAAATGTTCATTTCAAGGGACTTATTTCACAGATATTCATACTTTTAAGAAATGTCTGAAAATGTCTTAACTTCAATTAAGTCCCTGTCCAACTGTGACGTTTTAGACAACGTTTCATGATCGAGGCATGAAATTTTTCGGAAACACATTGGCGTATGTTAAAAATGAACTAGGAAATCAATTGGCAGCGGCATAGATTCCTTTAGGCCATATAGGCCCCGACCTACACATTTTTCTGAAAATTAAAAAGAAAATAAACATGCCACATATACAATTAAAAGCTTAAGTTTTCGGGGTGGGTCGCGGGGAAGTGTCTGAAACATAACTGTTCCAGATTAGAGCGGAGTTTTAAAAATGATAATGTTGACAATCGTTACTGTTTTGAAATCTATACAAGCGCATCAATGTGTTCTTCAGTGAACCGAAATAAATATACTAGGTTTGTTTAACTTATCGATCTAAGTTTATGCAGGTGGGTCAAATAATATAGCATGATTATTTGACCCATTTAACGGTGGTCATGATAATATATCAAAGTGATGTGATGCTACCAAATATACCCAAAATCATTTAAATCATCTTCAACACCTAGCGAAAAATAAAAATGCCCGTGCAACCCAATCCCTCATACACCCGGGACAACGTATACAGTGGCCTACACATATTTAGGGACTAAGCTACACCCCTGATTGGAAACCTCCTTTCCATAACGTTTTGTTAACGAGTTAAACGAATACACAGCATTTGTTAAAGTATGAGTAACTTATTCATAACTTGTCCATATTTTTCACGTAACTTATACAAAAGGTTGTCAAATACGCTATATACATGTTTGTTCCAAACACGATCAGTTAGTTTTGAACACGTATTTAACACGGTAAGCAATTCAAAGATCGTCAGACATAAAGTTAAGTACTTCAAAATACGCTGTCGAAAGATTAGATATACTTTAATATATAATTAATAAGTTAACAATGCGTTTTGCATAGATAAGAGAAACGTTTCACAAACGGTGCACAATCGGCAAGTTGATAGCCGACTTATTTCACGGATGCCAAGTTATATGTAACTTACTTGTAGCGTGTGTTAACGCGCGCATTACGAGCCTATCACGTACCCACGGCCACCAAACGCTTCTGCGTGCCACCGTTTTGAAAAACTTACATCCTTTTTCGTGACCCATGGTCGATAGGGAACGAAGCAAAATAACGAAAAGCAACACCTATACTCAAAATATAAGGTCCATACATGCCCCACAGCGCATTTGCAACATTGTTCAAGCAATTCACAACAGCTAAAAAGTTATGACCGAAAAGTACTAATGCCATTTTTTAAACGGAGAATTTCAGGACCCTACTTCGCATATATGTTCTTAATTCAATTTAAAGTCGAACGACTGTCTCAGGTTTTTCATAAAATGCCTTAAAACATGAATAAAAACAAAACTTACCTCGCTGTTGTGGTTTTGAAAACGAAAGCGGAAACGCTCATGCGAAATTTCTCCGAGCCACCGTCTGATGGCACGCAGGAGCGTTAGGTGGCCGTGGTACCTCTAACGCCTCCAACGTATGCTTAACTTATAAACAACACGTCGGCATAAGCTACAAATTGTATGCATGCATAACATTTTTCGCCGCCACCGGCGTACGACAGCCTATGCCAACGTATTTCGGCGTGCTAGTAAATTATGTAAAACTTATCCGTAACTTTTTCTGCCAAACCTTGCGTGTTTGCCACAATTCTCGGACGTCGGCGTACGCTGATGCTATACGTTGCAGTACATGACAGGGCCTTGACATTTTTTCGCCGCCACAGGCGTTAGAAACCTTTGTCAGCGTATTTCGGCGTGCAAGTAACTTGTATAAAACGTATCCTTAACCATTTTGTCTCGTACGTTGGCGTACGCTGATGCTAGACGTCGTAGTGTGATAATTCAGCAACTGGACTAACAAACAGATACCCACTGTGTAATAGATATGGTTGAAAAGAGAAAAAAATCCTCTTTTGGAGCTCGAACCCACTACATTAGGATAAAAAGTGTAGGCTCAAGAGGCACATTTAGTTGTATTGTGTAATTTTAACGCTATGTTAATGAAAATATCGACGGAAGAAGTTACACACCCCTTATAGTTTAAAGTTTGCCATTTTATTCGATGTCTATTCATTGTCGACGGTTTATTACATGTATATTTCTGTATTAAGCCTCAGTCGCACATTCCCGATTAGGGCTTCCGACAGCGCTACGATACAAATTATAAAAAAGTCGGAAATGTCGGGACACTGTCTGGAGGTGTCGGAACGCTGTCGGTACGCTGTCCTAAGAATCGGGAATTATCGGGACATGTTCGGCGTGATCAGCCGACTGTGTATAGTCGGGACTCTGTCGGGATAGATTCGGGTGTATCGGTTCAAATTCGGGACGGTGTCGGGACGTTATCGGGACAATGTATTGTGGAACGGGATTGATAATGCATTATAAATTATATAGAAATATAACGTCTGGAGTATTGCGGCAGTCACAAATTCCCGATTATGGCTCCCGACAGCGTCCCGATAGCGCAACGATACAAATTATCAAGCAGTCGGGAATGTCGGAACGCTGTCGGGAAACTGTCGGGAAAGTGTCGGATCGCATTCGGGAGAATCGGGACGCTGTCGGGACTCTGTCAAAACGCTGTCTGGACGCTGTCGGAAAATATTCGATCTTGTGATCAAAATTAAATTTCGAGCCCCGAATCTCAGAATATTGTCCCGACTTTTGACATATTTGATTCGGGACGCTGTCGGCTCAAGAACTGCGGTGAAAATCGGGAATGTGTGACTGAGGCATTAGGAGTGTTTCGCTCCTATATATATATATGGTGTATTCTTTTTGGAAGTTATCAGTCTGCCAATCTGTGAACTGGTCACTTTAAAGTGGTTTCTTACACTTCTTTCAGTCCGGCAAACTGCTCAACATTATGAGGACAATTATACACATTCAGTACACTGTAATTCGTTATATTTATTATACACATTATACACATTCAGTAGACTGTAAAGCGTTATACTTATTATACACATTATACACATTCAGTACACTGTAATTCGTTATACTTATTATACACATTATACACATTCAGTACACTGTAATTCGTTATACTTTGTTTAAATGCAAACTTTATCTTTATAGGCGACAGATCTAGACGCTCTGATCATTCCCGGAGGCTTTGCCCCTGACTACTGGCGTCGTGACGAGAGGATTCTCTCCCTTGTTCGAGACCTTGACGCCGCCGGAAAAGTCCTGGCGTCCATATGTCATGGCCCATGGGTGTTAATATCCGCCAAGGTCATTAGGGGCCGGAACGTGACGTGCTTTTCCGCCATCAAAGACGACGTTGAGAACGCTGGGGCCAACTATTCGGACTGTCCAGTGGTTGTTGACCGCAACATGGTGACGTCACGACTACCCAAGGATTTACCGGATTTTTGTAGGGAGATAATTAAATTACTCAAAAACTAGCATGTGATAGTATATTTTGTGTTAGCTCAGTGTAGTATCCTCTGATAGATTTGCGGCCTCTTAAGCACATTTGAAGAAATTAGTGGTCGTTTTGTCATGACCAAATGCTAAATTGTACCTGAGTTGATCAGAAGTGACTGAAAATATATGTCGGCCAATGGAAGTCTTGTATTATTTTGCTTGGTAATATCACTTATCTGCTAGGTTAATGCATATGTAAATTAAATTACATGGTAACAATGAATAAATAAATTCATAAACACATATATATTAGACTATTAGGTATTTTATTTGCTGACGTTTGCATACAAATCACACATCAAGTTATTTGAGCGAATATCCTTGCACTTATTCCTAGCCTCGACAGTAACTGTTGTAGTTCCTCCTTACAAATAGTCCTTGAATAGCCTTAATGGGTAAACGGAAGATACCTTATGTTTTTCATTTGAAAGACATCGGCTGAAGTAAAATACAGTTATTGGAATAATCGTTTTTTTCCTAGCAAACGCAGAAAAAAATAAGGTCCTTACGAATCGATATACTAATATGACTCCACACTCTTTTTAATCATTTTTCTTGGAGATATTTTTAGATCATAGAATTTCTGTATGTCGTATTTCGGCATACATTGTACATAGATACCTTAAGAGAAGACCTTGTCTGGTATTTTATATGGACATAGTAACAGCGATGACAGCATCATCAATAAAATTTATAGTATTAGATTCAGTAACCTACACTGAAATCATTTCCCTTAGCTACGTTAAAGGCCCACTCTGTATACTGAGATTTTTTTTATAAAACTTTTCAAAAGGGCTGGCTTCTTTGATCTGTTACTGTATATCGGCAACTTTTTCAGAATGTAACAACATAAAATCTACTCAAGAAAGTATCCATGTAATTGTTTTATCAATTCCATATTCATGGTCAAGCACAGTACACAAACGGAACAGGTGTAAAAATGAAAATCACAAAGAACATAGTCCAAGCAAAAGTAGATAGTATCCACTTTTAAACATCTGTAGCTTAAAAAAAACATGAATTTGTATCAGATTTTTTACTTATGACTATCGATTTAAAGAGCATATTATTTTTACTATGAAACCGTATCATTTAATACCAGGTAGCCCAACAAAACTCGATTACCTGTTGTGTAGTGAACAAGTGCACACATGGTATTCAAGTTGTCATTGCTATCGATTCTGTATGAATAGTCGGTTCATAAAATCATCCAAATCCTGTGAAATTACCATGGCATGTTTAAATATGGACGAGCGAAATCAGGCTCTTGGTATCCTGCGAGCAGGATGGATTTTAACTGACACAAGTCGAACGTTAAATGGTACAAGGCCGAGAAGTAATTGTCTACTCACACGTTCCTTTTTGTGACTTTTGTGTTTACAGCTGTTAAGTTTTTGCTTTGTTTTTAACCATAAATATGGAATTAATTCCAAAAAAATGTAAGCATTTTACGGGAAGATTATCAAAGTTACATTGACTTTTTTTATTTATTTTTTTAAATATATATTTCATACATGTATCGAACAACAATAAAATATACAAGTCGATACTTCTTGTTTTGTTGAATATAAGTTTTTAGCATGCAATACTTTTTACGATCTGTTTCTCCAAATATAATGCCCTTTTAGCGGACTTACACTGATGTCTTTTCAAATTATACACTTAAAACGGGAATTAAATAATAAGCCACGGCGTCACCTCAAAGGGTAGCGTCAAACTACGTCAGAACGCTAAAACAGAGGACATGTTTGACGATGTGGCGTAAATATGTGTTTCATTCAGATTTTGAAAATATTTAATCCGTGAAATATATACAAAGACATACTCAGTAGTATACATTTCATATATGTTCAAACAAGGGCAAACATCGACCCTTAAAGGAACATGTCCTTCGATTTTGTCAGAATTAAATATATGGTTTTGCAGTGAAACTTCGAAACGATTTAAGATAAATTTCTACAACAACTTAATTAATAGTTTAATCATACTACAGCTAATAAAGGAAAAGTCATTCCCCCTCCCCCCCCCCCCCCCCCCGAGATATACAGCCATAGACATTTTTTACTAATCAGACAAGAACACTATGAACATTTCAGTCTTGAATAGTGGCTCCGTTTCCACCGTTCAGTTCACGTCGTGGTTCGCCACCAGCACAGTAGAACATGCGTTTTTGTCTCGTCACTCATCACAGTTTTTTCATAAACGGCGATTCATCCCTGGGTTCCCCTACTACCCACGTTTCTCCAATATTTATAGAAATGAACTGGTTACAGTCCAATCCGGTTTTTTTTTATTTTTCCATTTCTATCTTTACCTTCACTGGGGGCTCGAGAAAGGGCTGAAGACGAAATAGCTATAAGGTTATCCGACAGAATCATCATGTACAAATTTAATATTTATATTTTTGTGTGTTAATGTTTTATGTTTTTGATAAATGTGAATTAAATGATATGTGCATTTAAGTACAGCGCAAAAAACATTCTCATTATAACCAGAAAGATTCGAGGCCCAGAACAGGTAAGTATATTCGATTTCAATACAAACATTTACAAGCATGTTGGTGTGTACCTCGTTGGTCAACTCAAAAGCTCCCCAGTGAATCCCTATGGACATTGTACTGTTAATGTCAATGTGTAACTGTATAGCCTGTTCTGGATCCACTTGCTGGTACTCGTTTATGTACCTAAAACACCAATAGCTCAATACTTGTAAACTAGTATGAAATGTTTCCCCATTCCTTGCTACAGAACATGTTGGAACTCAATGTCTTCTACACTAAAATTAGAATTGTCTTCTATTATCCCTGTTCAAAAGTAAGTTCATAGTTACAGTTATATCTGGCAAAACTAAATCCATTGATTCGTTTGTTGAAACATATATGTCTTACAAAATGCACACAATGAGCCATCGCAAACAAATGCATAACAAAAATATAACGTGACCCTGGTTCAACGCACATCACACTAATTTTAACAGCAACATCATTAACATTTATTTGTGTTGTATGTTGGCGCATTTCTTGTTTCAAGAACAACCGGTCATATAACAGTAGTACATGTAATCACTTGATATCATAGTCAGTATAGTCGAATATGATTTAAAATATAAATAATTAAAGCTATGTAAATGTAAACGTTTCTATATGTATACATTTAGTAATAAATTCAGTAAGAACAACATATTCATCACTGAAAAGGACTAAAAACTAGAGTACGAGCATAAAATGTGCATAAATGCGAAAAAGTGTATTTGATTGTAAATTTGAATATAACATTGAAAACGGATTATTTCGAATCTCTCTCAATTCTACACACAAACTTAGGTTGGTAGCCACCAATGGGGATCCCAGCCAGGTCAAAAGGTCCGTACTTCTCGCCAGTCTTCTTACAAAGTTTATCATAGTATCCGGTTTCGCCAGCAAAGTAGAACGAATGCCTCGGTCCTTTCACCACCCAACTGCACCATAAACACTAAAATGAATATGTATCTTTGTATATCAATAACATACAATGTCTATAAGAAAGCTTCCAAAAGTGGTTTATACAATGTAAGGATAATAATAACTCGAATAAATTATGAATATGTTTTGTTTCCATCCGGTATAGCCAACATTGTAGTTTTGGAAAATATAATTATAGTATAGACATTGACTTTAAAGCATTACACAATTTGTTTACAGTTGTTTATAAAAAAATCAACTGTCCATGTTATTACGACAACCCAGTCAATTTGTTTTCTATATAGGTGTATTACCATATTGAAGTCAAGGAAAGCCCTTTGGCACCAATGCTGGGTCGGAGTACAAATAAATCGTACGCCCTTGAATTCTATTCCTTCCCACCAATCCAGTTCAGTCACATTTATATCCGTACAGCCCGTTAGTCGGAACCATTCCCTGGTCCCCCCGGCAACAAACCAGTGCACCTTTGGGAACTTTGCAATGATTTCTTTCACTGCGTTGGTCTCCAGGTGGTCATAGTGGTTGTGACTGATGAGCACAGCGTCCAGGTGGGGTATGTCCTTCACCTGACAGGCAGCGTTACGGTGTCGCTTGTAGCTGAACAGCCTGATTGGCCCGCAGAACGTGTCCAGAACTGGGTCGGTGAGAATCGTCAGGCCTTCCATCTGAACCAGCATCGTGGCATGACCTATCCATGTGACCTGTATTCCGTTCGCAGGGGGCCGACTGATTTTAGGCACATCTAATGGAAAAACTGGAAGTCGGTCATTAAGATCCTGAAAGAAAGAAATAAAGAGCATTATCCAATACAGTCCAATGTTTACACCGGTGTAACTAAAAACAATTACAGTTAGACTGAAAGAAAGTTAGATTTAATATACGTAAACTAAAAAAATATCAATCTAAGTATGTCATTTTTGTAACAGAATTATTGTGACACCTGCAGGTTGTTACTGGTAATCAGTAAGAAGCGCTCCATACGGACATGTTACTCATTTATGTAACGGTAAACTTAACAGTTTAGACTTAAAATCACATTTGCGAACATTCCCTATGTAGTTCAAATTCGGGCAATACATTTTTTTGTTTAGTTAGTTAACAAAGTACTATGTCCCAATAATGTATGTATGAAAATAATCTGCTTTTTTTTGTTTAATTGTTTTGTACAATAGTTTCTGCCCAAAAGAGATTAGGATGAATTTATATCACGTTGGACCGAACAGAGCTTCGGATCGACAGGCTTTCAAAATATATACATTAAATAAAATAAAAAAATACAATATAGCTTCATCACTCACCAAAATCGGATTAGCTGGAAATTTGCATGTATTACCTCATTGCATGGAAAGGTATGGGATGGCTCAAACATCTTCTTTCTTAAAGAACCCTTGATTACTGGCTTTTTGAATTCTTTCCATGGACAAATATAATAATGTCCAAACATATGTTGAGTTTTGCGTGTTTTCATATTTTCTGGAATATCAGCGTTTTCGTAATCTATTTCTTTTGGGATATTTGCAAGCTCGGACCTTATTTCATCAATGCCTACTTCCATGGAATTGTTTTTATCCTCTTTTGGAATATTTTCAAGCTCGGACTTTATTTCATTACTTCCTACTTCCATGGAATTGTTTTTATCCTCTTGTGGGAAATTTTCAAGGTCGGACTTTATTTCATCACTGCCTACTTCCATGGAATTGTTTTTATCCTCTTTTATGATATTTGCAAGCTCGGACTTTATTTCGTCACTGCCTACATTCAGGGAATTGTTTTTATCCTCATTTGGAATATCTGCAATCTGGGACTGTATGTCATCACTGCCTACATGACTGGATGTATCGTCTTTGTTCAATAAAAAGTCCTTGTTGTCGGTTGAAAATGTCTCTAATGTTTCAAACATGTCATGAAATCAAAGAAATGTATTGCACATAAAACCAATGCGAACATCAAAAGTATTAATTTTTGTGAAAACAATATTTTATTCCAGACAAAGTATGTCACGTAGATCAGCATGTATTCTACTGCTTTAAAGAAATGATTCTGACGTCATTTATATACAAACTTTTATATACAATAGGTCGAGGGTTGGAAACCAGAATGTACTAACTGCTGTTAATTTCAATGGCAGTTAGTACCTCCTGGTTTCCAACCATATATATATATATATATATCAAAACCCATCATAACATTTGATATATGATATAATGCATCCATATATATTAATAATTACAGTGAGTACTTAGTAGTAGTAATTCTTGGATGTTTAAAATGCATGTCAAATTTTAGGGACATCAAAACACATGATTGATTTTATAGCTTGGTCACATTAACCTGACCACGGTCTGTAATCACTGGCGCTACCTCTTGTTGGAGATGCATTGGAAAAAGAGCCAATTATACTTCCGAGGGGCGCTAATGACAGGAAGTGGTGGGACAATGTGAACATTGATAGAAGGTGAGTGGTTTTATAATTTTTTGACAATTTTAGACACTGTTGTCAAAATCGGACAATGTAGTGCGATTCGCAAACAATTTCATCCCATCATCGTGCGTGCATTGACAAAATAAACCCCCATGGAATAAACTTTGCTTTATTTCAACACTGTGGTGGTAAAGCAAACACGTGCAGTTTAATGACGTCATCTGGATGATTTTCGTGACGTCATTTTATATTTTACGTAATATTTAGTCATATTTAGTGTGTTTTCTTTTGTTGATTCCCAAAATAAAGACAGAAAATGATGGGATAAATAGAATACTAGGTTGGTGTTGAATAAAGATAAGTTTATTTGCTCGGCACGAAAACGTGAACCACTCGCCAAGGCTCGTGGTTCAGGTTTTCTAAGCCTCGCTAAATAAACTTATCTTTATTCAGCACTAACCTAATATTCTCTACATACAATGTACAGAAGTATGAAGTCACAACGCATTTCAAAACGTGAGGACTTTTATAAGTCGTGACATGGTGGAAATTGAACCAGCGTATTGATGAATTTGAACGTATTAAGACATAAATTAAACACAAATAGAGTATTTCTGGCATAAAATACTTCCTTTCGAAATGAATTATTTGCTGCGTTATCAAAAAGTTTGGTTAAAGGTTGATTGAACATATTATTTTGCATTAATTATGGCTCAACACGTTCAAACTCATAAATTAGCTGGCTCAATTTCCAAATTCTCACGACTTATAAAAGTCTTCTCATTTTGAAATGCGTTGTGACTTCATACTTCTCTACATTGTTGGAAGGTAAAATTATTTCCGAATTGCTCTACATTGGCCACCTCGGTAGTATAATTGGCTCTTTTTTCAATGCATCTCCAAATAGAGGTGGCGCCAGTGATTACATACCGTGCTGACGCTCGTGCAAACATTGTTATTAATTATGCGCTCATATTGATATTGGGTCTTCCCATTATAAATTCCCGTGCAGCAGTTATTGGGACGTACCCAATAGTAGAAAGGCTAACTCCTAAACCAGCAACAATTTGGGCTTTAAACCTAACCCGTAACCTAACCCTAGCCCTAACTAAGGGAACCTAAACCTAATCCTAACGTTACCGTAACCCTAACCTTAGAGTGATAAATGTTAAAAAAGCCTTATTGGACCCCGATTTTAGGTGAAATATATTTTTCACTGGGATACTCTTTCATTTTATTTAATGAGGGTTTAATTCGATATAGCAATAAAACTAATACATGTACATTCATATTAAAAACATTCATGCATGAATGACTGTGTCAGGTTAAAGCGTCCGAGCTATAAAAAAAATATCATGCTATGTTTAATCTTAATCGTTGAATTTTGTCAGTTAAAAGGGAGCTCTTTTGCATTGGGTCATGATTACCGTCTTCGGCAAGTGTGACAATTTTGTTGTGATCACAATTCCTTTCGTCCTTCGGTCTGGCTCCTAGTTCAGCAGTTGCCATTTCCTTTGTCAGTGCATCTGTGAAGATCATTCAATACAGTAAGTCTGAAAATAATGTCTGAGTCAAAAATTTATGTTGTCTTTGGTTTAATACGTTGAACAATAAAACAATGATGCGACGTACAGTGCGACGTATTCAGCATGTCTAAAAAGCGCCCTTGAGCTGGTTTTTGAAACAAAGTTCTAAAAACATTCACTCGCCTCGTTCAATACAATTTGAAGATACAATAAAACATTAAGAAAATTAGTAATGTAAGGCAGTATATGTATTCGTTTTATGATATCGGTCTTATATTCTTTGAAATATTGAAATTGAACTGATCTGGTTTTAATTTGACCGACACTGTTTATTAATGCTTCATATCAACATTGACCGAAACAGTTTTGTGTAAAACATACCGTAGTATAAATAACACAAGAACAAAGATTTTTAGGAAGCTAGCTTCAACACCAGAATTTGAAAAGATAATTGAAAAAAAAACTAAATTAATTGTACAACATGATTATAAACATCATTAGGATCAACGAGAATATTGTCTTGTTAAAATACGTAATTATATCTCGTACCGACATTCCGCGAACTCTCGGAGTATTACTATTTTTAGAAATATATATAAAGGAATAATGGTTTTATCGCGACATGTTTCTCTCCTATGTTCTATCATCGATGAATCATCCCCTAGGATCAGCTAGAAATGCATCACTTTTCAAAAACCGTTGCCAAACATTGCTGTGCAAAAGGCAATTTCATTGGGCGCAACAGGGCTGATATTTTATTGTTCGTAAGGTCATTTGAACGTGACCGATGCCTTCAGATACTAAGAGGATTTGATTTTAATGAGATTGATCATCGTTGTAATACTTTGAATGAAACCGCAGTTTTGTTGTTGTTGTTTATATGACCCCCCCCCCCCCCAATGGTAGAGCATATAGTGCCCGCTTTTGTCCGTCCGTCCGAATCCTTATTAAACTGCCCTTCAGTTTGTCCGGGTGTCAAATGCATTTCCAAGACAATCTTATCTATCATTGTTTCTGTCCGCCCGTCCTTCCGTCAGTCCGTACGCCATTCCGTCCGCCCAGTACTACGTAACCGCGCGAGATCTCTGGAATGTATAACTAGATTTCAATGAATAACATGCATCAACCCTATAGGGCGGACATGCGCGTATTGCCAGTTTGTTTTAGTCCCGATGATTTTTTCGGGGAGTTGTTGCGCTTTAATTATAAATAGAACATTTTAATTGGATTTCATTTCCACGCAAGATCTCAGGAACTTATTACTCAAAGTCAATTAAACTTTCATGGAGTTATTGCTCTTTTTTATTATGATAGGATATTTTAGCACAATATTTGTGTTTCTGGGCGAGATCTCTTGAACCCATAACTCGAATATAATGAAACGTCATATGCAGAATCCCGACCAAGAAAACATGTGCATATTGTCAGGTCCTTCCGGTCTGGTGAATTTTCAGGGAGTTTTTACCCTAGTTATAAGCCCTTTTGAAAAACGGGGCGTATTATGGGAACGCCCCTGGCGGATTTCGGCCGTGCTGGTGGACGAGCAGACGCATGCCGGCGGGCGTTCGGCGTGAAAAAAGTTTCCGGAGCATTGCTCAGCCAAGCACAGATGCATGTTCAAACTACTTGACAAAAGTGATAAGCCTGGTGCGACTGAGTGTCGCGCGCAAGTCCCAGGTCCCTATGTTCAAAGTCAATGTCAAAATTCAAGATCAAAAGTAAAACATAAGAAATCAATCCTAAATACATTGTCCTGATAATAACTTTGTCCAGCATGGATGGATTTTCGAAAGATTTGGCTGTAATGATAAACATGGTGAGACGGCGAGTCAAGCGCAATAACCAGGTCCATATGTCCAAGGTAAAAGTCACAATCTAAGGTCAACGGTCAATGTAAAAAATCAATCCTTAGCTAAATGTCCGGAGCATATCTTTGTCCAGCTTGGATGGATTTTCAAATAACTTGGCAGAAGTGATAAACATGGTGAGACAGCGTGTCACGCGCAATAACCAGGTCACGGTGACCTAGATCAAGGTCACACTTCAAGGACAAAGGTCTGAACCATGAAATGAATGAAAGAATTGTCTAAACAATTGGCAGAAATGATAACTAATCATGGGAATGTGGGTGGCGCATAAGAGCCAGGTCGCTAGGTCCAAAGTCAAGATCACACTTTAAGGTCAAATAGCAGAAATAAATACATAGACTTTGTGCTGAGCATAATTTTGTCAAGCATGAAAGGATTTTCAAAAAATTTGGCAGAAGTGATAAAATCATGAGACGCATGTCGTATGCAATAACTACATCCATAGGACCTTTGTCAATGTAATAATTTAAGGTCAAATATGTTTCCAGAGCATTATTTTGTCATCGATAATTTGGCATAAACGGGCACCATCATTATGTGTTAAGTAATGTCCAAGCAACACGCGCAGAGCGTAATATTGTCATGAAGAGAGGGATTTTCAAATCAGTTGCCATAAATGATCACCATCATGATGTGCTATGTCACGTCCAAGCACCAGGTCCCTAAGCCAAAGACCAAGGTCACATTTAAGGTCAAATTTATTTATTTTTTGCCCAGAGCGTAATATTGAAATGCATTGAAGGATTTTCAAATCTGGATGAGGAAGTGAAGCATGCAAGAACTCATAATTACCCAAGTTTTAATTACCCCCCCCCCCCCCACCCATTGACTGTTTTTGTCTGCATTTTAGATTGAAGATTGTGCTATATTTTTGAAACCTCATTTTACCTCACAGAGAACATGGATTTGAATTAAGATGCACAATTACCATTCCTCCACCTTATTAGTTGTTGAATTGTTTGTTTTTAGCCATTGAATTGCTAAATATCTCCTTTGACGGGCGTATTGTGTAACTCAGGCACGTTTGTGATTATTAATTTAATAGTATAGTTTCGTTTCCATTCGAGTTCTCAGGAACTAATAACTCAAATTGCATCTCTACCAAGAGGACATGCGCATATTGCCAAGTCGTTCCAGTCTGATGATTTTTAAGAAATAATTGACCTTTCATTTTAAATTGGCTTTTTGCTTGTCTGGAATATAACTTGACTATGTATGGGGGGATTTCAAAATTACTTGGCACAACATGTTTGTCGCAATGAGATTGTATGTAGCGCTCATGAATCAGGTCCGTAAGTCAAAGTCAAGGTCACATCCAGAGGTCAAAGTTCAAAATCGGCCTTTTACTTGTCCGTGTTTTCACCTGCCATGTATTTTAATACTACTTAACACAAATGTTAACCTTAATGAGATGGCGTGAAGCGCACATGAACCAAGGTCAATGGTCAAGGTCACACTTTGAGATAAAAGTTCGAAATCGGCTTTTTGTCCGGACTATAACATGGCAATTGACTGGGTCATTTTCAAATTAATTGCCACACGTTGACTTTAATTCCACAGCAAGTCACGCGCGTCAACCAGGACTGTAGGTCGAAGGTCAAGGTCATGTGTTAAAAGGTTAAAGGTCGAAATTGGAATTTTGCTTGTCCGGATGAAAATAGATGAATGTATTTAAAATTACTTTGCATAAATATTTGCCTTAACAATGCAGTGTGAAGCCGGTATGAGTCAGTACGGTAGATTTAAGGTCAAGGCCACAATTAGAGGTCAAAGCGGCATCGGGGAGCATCCATATGTCCTGCTGACATTCGTGTTTTGTTGTTCTTTACGTAACAAAGTGATCTTAAGTTACAACTTTCATATAAAACCTACTAACATTTCCTGGACGAGTGTAATAAATTATGGAATGAAATGATAACGAGTATCAGATTTTTTATCACATGTTTTTAAACGAATAAAAAACCTTCTAGGCCCTAATTGTACCCAAAAATGTTGATTATTCCTAAAAGTTGTGTACTGATGTGACGTCAGTTAATGCTGACGACGTCATTTCATCAAAATGACGTCATGCGATTGGATGTCAAATAATATGTAGCCAATGAAAACGCTCAAAATGTTATCTTACACATGTGTAACATAAAAATGTTCGTATTAATGGCTGTATTACACGGAAAACAATGTATAGCATGTGATAAAATAATGAAACACTAAACTAAGAATTTCAATTGCGGGTTGTTTGTGTTGAAATCGTTTTGCAATGATTTCAATCGTCATAAAAAGTTTATTTATAGTTGTCTGACGGTCAAATATACAGTATGTCGTTCAGCATGTCGTTTACCGTTGAAATGAAGTGAATGGCAATGAAGTGCACTAAGTGAGCATTGGAGTAGATATTTTCAGGTACATGCAAACACTAAATCTATAATTCGAGAACACATATATTTGGAACAAAACTTACCGACTCTTAGAAGAACTTACAGTTGTACAACTACATCCAGCACTTCAAACACACAAATTTCCGTTCTTATGTTGAAATGCTAAACTCAGCTACACTTTTCGAATTTATCGTTTTATCTAAATCAGGTACGCATGGAGTAACCCTTACAGTTAGCTTAATTTGCTTAAAGACACATGGTCGGCTCCGAATAAATAATATTTTGAAAATAATATGTTATATGTATTCCGAATTGAAGTATATCTACAAATATATA